>CM057050.1:54875185-55563310 GCA_029948455.1 Solanum rostratum | reverse complement strand
TGGCAACCATGACCAAGCTGGACAATAATAAAATAGGTGCTGGAGTGGATGAAACGAAGTATAGAGGAATGATCAGGTTGCTCCTGTATCTAACCATTAATAGACCTGATATTGTGTTCAGTGTTGGCATGTACGCAAGGTTTCAGTCTAAGCACAAGGAATCTCATCTCAAGGTTGTAAAGCGGATCCTACGCTATCCCAAAGGTACCATGAACCTGGTTCTTTGGCACCTTACTAGTTCCTCATTTGACCTGGTGGTATTTGCAGATGCTGACTATGCTTATTACCTAGTTGATCGGAAGAGTGCTTTAGGAATCGCACACTTCTTAGGACCATGTATGGTCTTCGGGGCTAAGAAGAAGCAAAACTCAGTCGCCCTCGCGACTGTTGAAGCTGAATACGTGGTTGATGCATCCTATTGTGCTCACCTTATCTAAATAAAACAATAGCTTTTGGACTTCAGTGTAAAGGTTGACTGCATTTCCATCATATGTTACAACACGAGTGCTATGAATATTTCCAATAACCTAGTGCATGACAAGAGAACCAAACATATTGACGTCCATCATCACTTCTTTCATGACAATGTCGAAAAGGGGTTTATTGAAATGGTCTTTTGCAAGACTGAGGATTAGGTGGTTGATATTTTCACCAAGGCCCTAAGTCTGGAGCACTTTGAGATGAATCGACTCCATCAGGGGTTCTTACACTTGGACCCCATCTAAGTCACGTAACCCAGGAACTTACACTTAGACTCCTTCGCTGGGAATAGTTGATGATGTTACCCGCAGTGTCCAAAGCTGGAGCACCATATGGAGACAGGGAGGAACTGGTTCTCAAAAGTCGACCATCAAGTGTGCCCTTCCCTTACTATCTCCATTTCTATATGTATACATGCCTTGAGTGAAGATCTCTATAGTGCCTTATTTGAACCTAGTCATCACCTTTTCTCGAGATCTTAAGTGTCGCACAGATTGCACAGTGTTAGATACATCCCATCAATCACGTCCTTACGCCCTTTCCATTCCCAATACAGTCTTTTAAAGCCCTACCCATTTGCCTAAACTAATTCTCCCTTTCTTTACAAACTTAAATGAAAATCTCTTCCAAGAAATCAAGAAAGAAACCATGGCAGCTCTTATTTTGTATTCTGATACCGACTTTAATGCGACTGTGTCATCACCAATATAGGAGCTTTCGTAGGGGGAACTTCCTTCCTTACCCTCCACCTACAACCAGTCTCCATCACTATCCCCACCGCTTGTCATCCTCTGCCATGTTTTTCTCCATCTCCCTCTCCAGACTTGCCCTAGTCTCTACCAGACTCCCCTTTCACTGTGTATAAACCCTACCACACTGATGTGCAACTACCTATTCCTCCTCCAACCCATCATTTACTGCTCGACGAGCCCTCTACCTTATCTTCCTCCACAGACACCCATCATATTCGAGTCTTGTCACCAAACCATAACCTTTTATCACCCACCATTCCCCCACCCTCTCCTGCCACTCTACTACCTCCCTCCTTGAAATACCCTGTGCTGGAACATTCAAACTCAATGGATGATGTACCACTTGCTCAGGTTTGCCATGGCATCATTCAATGACTAGCCAAGTCTTCCTTCTCCTTGTAATCCACCGCTCCTCGCACTCATGGGTCTATCACTCAGAGTAAGTGGTGCACCTTCGAATCTGGATGTAATCACTGAATGATTTTTTTTCTATGGTAATGGTGTTATCCAAACAAACTTTCATGAAATCCACCTATTACACCAGGATCATTAACCTCCCCCATTAGCACATATTGAGCAACTCCATCTACCAAGGCTTAATTGGGGAAAAGTAACCTAGCATTTTATTATGTTTGAGATTTAACCATAAAATCCTATCATCTCAATGATTAACTATTGGAGTACTCAACAGGGGAAACACAAATTCCAATATGTTATAGTCTATAAACAACTCAATTTAGTAGGATTTACATGCTATAGACCCCTCTTCTCTATTAATAAATGGCTCCCCTCTTTTGCTATTGCACATCCAGTGGTAATTACCAACTAGTATTGGTTATATTTTTTAAACCTAGCTAAGCTATCAAAATGTACAATTAGCTTGCCTTATTCAAGCTATCCAAATGTACAATTCACTTGCAGACAATGATTCACAAAATGAAAGAGAAGAATGTGGTGAGGCGTTCTTCATAATGTGAAGGAAATTGGGGGATTCTCAATCCAATAACAGAATACAAATACTCGATAGTTGGAAAGCTCACAAATCCAAACTGAATTCCAGCACAGGAGCTAAAGTTAGTTTCTCTATTGGTAGATACATATACATCTCCAAGAAAAAAGGATCGGCCAGAGATCTCACAAACAAGATATCATGTGGTTGAATCCTCATTTTTGCGGTGGAAGTAACCATTATTCTGCCTATGTGGAATTGCCTTCCTCTTCAATATTTGGATCAATAATTAGATATCTCCGTCGAATAGGATGATGTTGGTGAGGAAAATTAAATGGATCATCTTTTTTTTTCTATCATTCTTCATTGATCATCCGTCATTCATACCAATGAGCAATGAAGTTGTACATAAAGTAGCATCATTAAAAATAGGTTCAAATTACTTCAAAAAAATAACAAAGGAGACGAATACTTATGACAACCTATCTCACATATAACATCATGCACATTGGGACCTACTTCAAAAGGTAATACTAGCATAAGAGTTCCATAAGACTACTCTAGGTGTGTGTGCACGCTTACATTGGAGTTTACAACTCATCATATTATGCATCCAAACATGACTGGTCACAGAAAAAATAATTGTTGTCTATCTACACAAAATAATATTTGTTGCAATTAGAAGTATTAGCCCAGTGTAATACATATATAATGTGAATGTTCCAGCACAATATCTATAAATGGGAATACCAATGTCAGCCAACGCATCCAAGGCAGGGTATTTTCTTTGTGATGGCTTCCCTCTGCTCAACCCATTTCCAATTGCAGAATCCCCGCCAGTGCCAAGCCTAAGTGAAACCCAATCCTTAGCCTGAATGCCAGATGACACACCTAGTTGATGCATCACATAAGCTTCAACTGATGCATCCCATTGTAAAGGAAGAAATATATGAAATGATCCCTCCATATCATTACATAATACAATATTATTAACTAAACCTTCATTCCTTTCAATATTCGTATGAACAACAGATGATTCAGGAAGAAGAGTACAAGATCCAATGCTAATATCTGCAACCAACAAGTAGCCATTGGTAGAGCTTGCACAGTTAAGTGAACCCTTGTGAATATCTGCACCAAATAATTGAGAGCCTGGGGCACCCTGGTTACAATAGGCAAATGCCACATATTCATCCAAATTCGTCAGCATTTTCATTGAACAACCCCAGACATGAATTCCCATCATTAACAAGTGCCTAGTTGTCATGGAAAGAATCTAAAATTCCTTTAGGCCTACACGCAAAATATACTATAGGTGCATCATTATTTAGTGTGATTGTCGTTGTAAATGGATGCAGGAGAGATGAATGGCTTATTTTCTTCATCAGTTCACTTAGGACAATAAATTTAGTATCTCTAACGGGTGCTGGAGTATTTCGGTCATTACAACCATATGCAAGGACACAATTTGGAGAATTGGTCTCATGCTCAAACACATTGGTTAGGAAATAAAAGTTAACATCCTTATTCTGAATAACACTGGAACCTTCACCTAACTTTCCACTCTCAGTGGCACTGCTGCTCATGGGAATGATATCTTGAATATGTTTTTCTAAGTTCTCTCTTACTGCATCTCCATATGGATATGTCTGTGAAAAGATGGCTACCCCTGTTCAACTAGTGAACTTGGTTCAACAACAATACCCGGCAGATAACGTAAAGCAGTAAAACAGACAACTTATAATGGAAACACTCCTTGCTCAAGGGATAAACAACCACTACCTATGCAATAACTAATCTTTAGATGAGAAGTCCCACATCGGCAAAACACAAGAGAGATGCTAAGTTTATAAGTAAAGGGCTGGTGTATATACTTTGATGCGCCTTTTAAGGTGAGCCCAAAGGGACAAATTTGTGATAGGCTAGGCCTAAGAGCAGACAACACTTCAAAGTATTGGCCAAGTCATTACTGGTGGTATCAGAGCTACTCTTGTGTCAACCTTGTTGATTTGGCTCAGATCTCAACTGAGTTTAGGAAAATCTTGATAAGGCTGGGCAAACCTCAGTGCTGAGTCTAGGCGAATCCCATGCGGTGGAGAAAACCTCAGCGAGGACACTGAATCCATAGAGAGGGTGCATCTCTCTTGTGTTTTATCGATGTAGGACTTCTCGTCTCAAAATAGGTTGTTACATACACCCCTTCTATGGACTCAGCGTCCTCACTAAGGTTTTGCCCACGATATAGGATTTGCCTAGACTCAGCACTAAGGTATTCCCCTCCTCACTGAGATTCACCTAAACTCAGTTGAACTCTGACCCACATCGACAAGGATGACATAAGAGGGGCTCTAATACCACCTGTAATGAGTTGGCCCAACACTATGAAGTATTGTCCACTCCTGGACCTAGATCATCACGAATTTGTCTATTTGGGCTCACCTCAGAAGGCATCTCACAGTATATAGGCTAGTCCTTTACTTATATAATCCAGCATCTCCCTTGTGTTTTGCCGATGTGGGACTTCTCATCTCAAGATAGGTTGTTACATAGGTAGTGGTTGTTTCTCCCTTGAGCGAAGAGTTTTTCCACTATAAGTTGGTTGTTTGCTTTACTACGTTACATTATTTGTCTGGTACTGTTACTAAACCATGTTCACAGGTTGAAGTGTAGCCGTCTTTGCAGACATTTCTATACGGAGATGTAGTAAGAGAGAACTTAGAAAATCATATTCAAGATATCATTCCTATGAGCAGCTATGCCACTAGGAGTGGCAAGATAGGTGAAGATCCCAGTGTTAATCAGGATGAGGATGTTAACTTTGATTTCCCTACCAATATGTTTGAACATGAGACCATTTCTCCAAATTTTGTCCAGGCATATGGTTGTAATGACCGAAATCCCCCAACACCAGCTAGAGATACTGATGTTATTGTCCTAAGTGATTCTGACGAAGAAAATGAGCCATTCATCTCTCTTCCATCCATTTACAATAACGATCACACTGAATACTGATCCACCTATAGTTTGTTTTTGCGGATAGGCCAAAAGGAATTTTAGATTCTTGCTATTATAGCCAGGCACTTGTTAATAATGGGAATGCATGCCCGAGGCTGTTTAATGCAAATGGTGACAAATTTGGGATGAATATGTGGCATTTGCCTATTGTTAACCAGGGTATCGTAGGCTTTCAGTTATTTGGTGTAGATATTTACAAGGGTTCTCTTAACTGTGTGAGCACTACTAATGGCTACTCGTTGGCTCCAGATACTTACATTGGATCCTGTACTCTTCTTCCTGAATCTTCTGTTATTCGTACGAATGTTGAAAGGAATGAAGGTTTAGTTAATAATACCATATTATGTAACGGTATAGAGGTATCACTTCATATATTTCTTCCTTTACCATGGGATGCATCAGTGGAGGCTGATGTGACGCATCACCCAGTGTGTCGTCTGGCATTCAGGCTTTGGATTGGGTTTCACTTAGGCTTGGCGCAGGTGGGGATTCTACATATGCAAATAGGTTTAGCTCAGGGAAGCCGCCGCAAAGCTAAGACCTTTTCTTGGATGCATTGGCTGACACTGGTATTTCCCATTTATAGATGTTGTGCAGGAGATTAGAAAGAGAAAGCTGAGAATGTCACACTCACATTATATATACATACACTGGGTTAATACTTCTAATTGCAACAAATATTATTTAATGTAAATAGACCACAATTATTTGTACTGTGACCAGTCATGTTTGGATGTATAATATGATGAATTGAAAACTTTAATATAAGTGGACATACACACCTAGAGAAGTTTTACGGAACTCTCATTCTATTATTACCTTTTGAAGTAGTTCTCAATGTGCATGATTTTATATGTGAGATAGGTTGTCAGAAGTATTCTTCTCCTTTGTTCTTTTGTTAAAGTAATTTGAACCTATTTTTAATAATGCTACTTTATGTATAGCTTCATTGCTCGTTGGTATGAATAACGGAGTATCAATGAAGAGCAGTAGAAAAAGATCAGATGGTCCATTTGATTTTCCTCGCCAACATCATTCTGTTCGACGGAGATATCTAAATGTTGATCCAGATACAAAAGAGGAAGGCAATTCCACATAGGAGGAATAATGGTTACTTCCACTACAAAAATGAGGATTCAACCTCATGATATCTTGTTTATGAGATCTCTGACCAATCTTTGTCTTGGAGATGAACATGCATCTACCAACAGAGAAACTGACTTTAGCTCTTGTGTTGGAATTGAGTTTGAATTGGTGATCTTTCAACTCTTCAGTATTTGTATTCTATTGTTTGGATTGAGAATCCCCTAATTTCCTTTGCATTATGAAGCGCGCCTTGCCACATTCTTCTCTTTCATTTTGTGAAAGATTGTCTGCAAGTGAATTGTACATTTGGATAGCTTGAATAGGGCAAGCTAATTGTACATTTTGATAGCTTATCTAGGTTTAAAAAAAGTAAGCAACACCAATTGGTAATTATCATTGGATGTGCAATAACAAAAGAGGGGAGCCATTTATTTATGGAGGAGAGGGGCCTATAGCCTGTAAATCTTACTACATTGAGTACTTTATAGATTATAACATATTGGAATTTGTGTTTCTCCCGTTGAATACTCCAATAGTTAATCACTGAGATGATAGGAGCTTATGGCTAAATCTCAAACATAATAAAATTTTTGGTTACTTTTCCACAATTAAGCCTTGGTAGATGGAGTTCCTCAAGATGTGCTTATGGGGGAGGTTAATGACCCTGGTATAATAGATGGATTTCATAAAAGTTTGTTCTGATAACACCATAACAATGTTACCATAAAAACATCCTTCCAGTGATAACAGCTAGGATGTGCCACACGTAACTAGTGCCCCCACCCCCCCTCCGAGCATTTATCATTTAGAAACCAGTTTGGGGGGCATCCTTGGGGTGATCTCGTAGTTTAAATAGGATGGAGATAATGATGTCGATTCATCAACTTTCCTTGTTCTTTTCTCTCAAAGGATAGATAGTGATCAAGCTGTTCATCTTCTTCATTAGAATTCTCTCATATTAGGGAAACCTTGGGTTAGCTGTAAACTCCAACACTTGTTCATGCATGATTCATTCTAGATCTTACAAACTGGTTGTGTTTTCTTTTTTCTGTCCCTCAATTCCACAAGATTACATCAGATGTTGATCTCGGCCTGACAGATATCCCATCTCATATGTTTATGGAACTAGTAGGTTTGAGTGCCACTTCAGTCAGTTCTTAGTATAAAAGTTTCTACTTGTTTTTAATTCTTACTTGAGATATTCGGATTATGAGTTTTAGCAAAGCTTCATCATGGGGTTCAACTCTTTTATTTCAAAATCAATAGATTTCAACTTAAGCACCAAATCACTCTCTCGTCCAAACTATTCAACTAAGTCCTGAATAACCAACCATACAAACTTATAGGAATATTCAGACCTCGACTGTGAGTATGATGGCCCAAAATATTGGCATTAGTCAACTCTTAAGTTTCCAAATTCTTACTTTTTGGGTTTCTTTCACAAAGTACATCTATCGACTAGTGTCACCCATCCCACAATCATAAAACATGTATTACGCCCATGGGAAGTGTTATTTTAGGAAAAAAAGTTCTAATACTCAAAACCACAGGACGGATCGTTATACTTCTTCCAAGTGTTCATCCACCCTTTGGATTTCAACTATACCACGCCTCAAAATTCCTACATCATAACGGTATCTTTTCTTGGGAGAAAAAAGAATTCAAAATTTGTTCATTACCACTAATCCTGGCAACCAATATCAAAGCAATGACGATCTGGAGTTTCAAATAATTCATGTGCATGTTCAAAGACTCAAATTATCTTTAATTTTAAAAAGAAATAATGTCTTGCTAGGATTATCAAGTAGTATATTCTATTACTAGCTACGAAGATCCCGTGCAATGCACGAGCCCAGTAGTTATTCATAGATTTATTTTTTAATAATATAATTAAGAGATCTTAAATTTTCTCCTTAAATGTAAAATTAATATCCAATAAATATTATTAATATTGATTAAATTTTAAATTTTATGATTAAGTGATTTTAAATATTATTAATATTGATTAAATTTTAAATTTTATGATTAAGTGATTTTAAATTCTTATATATATATATATATATATATATATATATATATATATATATATATATATATATATATATATATATATATATATATATATATTTGTAGTACTTTCTTTTTAACACAAGTATAATCACGTGAAGATATTAAAATAGTTATTTAATTTTATTTGACCAGTTTAAAAAGAAATTTATTTTATCCTAATTTCAGTACTTAATCATAGTTGAAGCAACTGAAAAAATTATTTATTAGAGGTAATCGTAAAATCATAGTTTAAGTTAGCTGCCATAAAAATATTAAATTAACAAGTTCAAAAAGAAATTCCCCGGCATGAATCCAAATTGATTTTCCAAAATAGACAGTACCCTTCTCACCCTCATCCCCACCACTCTCTCCTAGACCTTCATAGTATGACTTAACAACTTGATACCCCTGTAATTATTACAGATTTTAATATCCCATTTATTCTTGTACAATGGAACCATTGTACTCCTCCTCAATTCATCAAGCATCTTGGCAGTCTTGATAATAGCATTGAACAGTCTAGTCAACCACTCTATGCATTCTTGACCATGTTCTTCCAAAAATCAACCGGAATCTCATTGGATCCGACCGCCCTCCCTTTCTTCATCGTATTGATAACCCTTCTAACCTCCTCAACTCTTAACTACCTATAATAATCGAAATCACGTCGACTTTCGGAGTGTGTCAACTCTCCCAGCTCAATGATTTTATCTTTTTTTCATTTAAGAGTTTATGAAAGTAAGCTTGCCACCTTAGTTTAATGGATGTGTCATCCATCAACACCGTACCCTCCTCATCCTTGATGCACTTCACTTGATCTAGGTCATGAGCTTTTCTTTCTCTCTCTTCAGTGAGACTATACAGTCTCTTATCCCCGCCTTCATCACTTAGCTCCTTATATAGGCGCTCAAAAGTTGTTGTCTTAGCACTCATCACCATTATCCTTGCTTTTGACTTCGCCATCTTATATGTCTCCTTAAGCCTTCGCTTTTCATCTTCATCCCTACACTCTAGCCACTTCGTGTAAGCAACCTTCTTCTCTTTCACTTTGGCCTAAACTTCCTCATTCTACCACTGGTCGCCCTGACGTCTACAAAAGGCCCCTCTCGGAACCCCTAGTACCTCGACAACTACCTTTCTAATGCAACCAACAGTAGTGTCTTATATATCGTTCACATTTCCGCCACTACTCCAAGCTTCTAAGTCTCTCAACTTATCTTCCATCTCTCTGGAAAGGGCGAGAGTAAGGCATCCCCACCTAATCCTCGGTTGGGCATAAATAACCTTCTTCTTCTTTTCTCACTTGATCTCTAAATCCATCACTAGAAGTCTATGTTGAGTGGAAATATTTTCACTTGGGATAACGTTACAATTCGCGCATAGACTTATATCGCCCTTTCGTAGAAGCAGGTAGCTACTGTACTACAAAAGGTGATCAAGTGTTTTCGCTCTTTGGTAAATCCAAGAGAGATATCCCCCCTCCAATCCTCTCCCCAAAACCAAAGCCTTCATGAACATTCTCAAACTCAATTCTGTTTACCCCTATATGCCCATTAAAGTCACCTCCCATGAAGATTTTTTCTGTCTCCGATATGCCTCGCACAACCTCATCCAGCTCTTCCCAAAAGAGCCTTTTGACTTCCTCATCTAGGCCTACTTGGAGCGCATAAGCACTAATAACATTCACTACGTGCCTACCAACCACGAGTTTGATAAGCATCATCCTATCATTAACCTTCCTAACCTCAACCACATAATCCCTAGGGTCCTCAACTACTAGGATACCTACACTATTTCTATCCCTAGAACAACCCGAGTACCACAACTTAAACCCATCCACATCTCGAGCTTTGGTACCTACCCACCTGGTCTCCTTAAAACACGCTATGTTAATATGCCTTCTCCTAAGACATTTTACTAGCTCTATGGATTTTCCTGGTAATGATCTTATATCCCATGATGCTATCCTTAGCTTACATAAGCCTGTGACCTTCTCCCTACCCCTGCCCCTTACCCCCCACTCCAACCCCAACTGATGACATGACCCTAGTCTATCATTCGATCTTGACGCCACTAAACTTAAGGAGTAATAAACACAATATGAAAATAAGTAAAAGGTACCCGCTATACTAAGTAGGAATATAAAGGCTACACACAAAGCAACTCAATAATATAAAACACTAGATATAAGGTATACTAATCGGATAATCAACTCTATAGAACCCTCAAAGTAAACAACGAGCAACCTAAAAGACTCCCCAACAAACAAGTTCAACACCAAACAATCTACAGTAAGCATCAACAATAGAAACATTAAGTAACAACTGAACAAACAGTATGTAAAACAGAATCCAGGACAATGAGCAAAATATCAGAACCTTATGGGGAACAAGAAGTAACCCATAAAATTATGTATTGCACAAAAACAAGAAGTATAGAAAGGAGAGGAACGCTTGAACCTGGAATGATTTTCGTGTGGGTTAAGTATCTTGGGATTTTGACCTGAAAGTGTCACCAGAAATTTCATCTGACCAAAAATTCTAGTCGCCGAGAATTGGACCACACATCGCCGAAAACTTCTTCACTGTTGGTTTCTCACCGGAACTCAGGTCGCCTAAAACGGACGTCGCAGCGCTTTACGTGGCTTGCCGGAAAGATCGGGTTGACTCTTTTTCGCCGGTGAGATGATCGCCAAAAAGTGTAGATGGATCGGTGAAGAAGCCAGAAAAGATCGTCGATGCAGTACAACGGAGTGCAGTCCGAATCTTTACTGGTGATTCAAGAAGAATGGTGTTGGCTGAACAATTAGCGCTCTGAAGTCAACAAAAATAGACACAGATCCAAATCTTCTTGCTGGGTTGAATGGCCAAATCTGAGAGAGATCTCAAAGGATGATCCTTGAATTGATCGGGTAAAAGAGAAATATGCCGGCCGGCCGACGATCGGAGCCTTGGTTGCAAGCTCAAACAGATTAGATGATGCCTCTTAAGAGTTAACGGCGAAAAGTTGTTCACCGAAGAGGAGCAAGTTTTTGGTGGTGAGGGATGTTTAGGGTTTTCCTTGATTCCTCAACTCGATTCTGCAGGAGCTAAAAATAAATGAAAATCCAGATAAATGAAATTAGAAGGAACGAAAAGGCAAAAAAATTACAATTTCAAGTCTTTTAAATCAAGAGAAGACGTGTCGCTAAGTCACAGTGAAATAAGAAAACCTAGAAGTTGAAATTAAAAGAGGAAGAAAATTTACTTACAAAGAAAATATGAGGAACAATTGTCAACCTTTATTGCGCAATAAATCTAATTAATTGCGATAATTAGGTATTTCACTATTGAAAAAGAGATCCACAAGTATTAGCATATAAAAATTAACAATTGAATTAAAGTATATATGGTTAGTACAACAAAATAAATTCATGACCTGTTTTTTTTTCCTAAGGGATCACTGATTCTCTACTTGGCCTAATTCGAAACCCTAATCGAATGAGATATTATAAACTAAAGATGAATGAGATTATAGGGGAAAATAAGGTAAAAATCTTACAGTTCCAAGCCTTTTGAGTGGAGAGAAGATGCACCTCTTAGTCACAGTGAGATGAGAAAACCTAGAAATTGAAACTAAAGGAGGGAGGATAATTTGCTTAAAAAGAAAAGATGGGTGAAAATTGTCGTGTTCTTTTCGGTGCAAAATTGAAAAAAAAGAAAAGAAAAGAGAAGTCAATAAAGTAAATAATTAATTGCAAAAATTAGGTATTTTAACTATTGAAAAAGATACCCACAAGTACTAGCGTATGAGAATTAACAATTATATTAGAGTATACGTGGTTAACTTAGAAAAATAAAATCAAGACTTGTTTTTCTTAAGAGAGCACCCATTCTCTATATGACCTAATTTAAATCCCTAATCAAACAATTGAAAGAGATCTCATAATGAAAATTCAGATAAATGAGATTAGAGAAGAGTAGAAGGCAAAGGGCTTACAATTTCAAGCTGAGTGGAGGGAAGATGTGCCACTGAGCCACAATTAAATGAGAAAACCTAGAAGTTGAAACTAAAAGAGAGAGGGAGGAACTTTACTTATATAAAAAAAAAAAAAAAAAAAGAGTGAGAACGTGGCGTGCTCTTTTCGTTCAAAATTGGAAAATAAACAAAAAAGAATCAATAAATAAAAAAGTAATTGCAAATATTACATATTTTAACGATTGCACACAAGTATTTTGTCTGATTTTATAAGTGAGAGCATGTGAGAATTAATAATTGATTTGGTGTACGTATGATTACCGTCAAAGAATGTGGCGCAGTGAGCATAATAAGAGGTAGTCGAACTCCAATGCGAGTATTAGACACCGAGTGAGAAATAACAAAACATTATATAATTCATAAATAAAAATAAAGTCAAGGCCTATTTTTTTCTCGAGAGAGCACTGACTCTCATTATGACCTAATTTGAAGCCCTAATTGGACAATTGAAAGAGATCCTATAAACTAAAAATGAATGACAATTCAAATAAATGATATTAAAGGGGAGGAGAAGGGAAGGCAAACAGCTTAAAATCTCAAGCTTTTTGAGTCGAGAGAAGGTGGGTCGTTGAGCCATAATGAAATGAAAAAGCCTAGGAATTGAAACTACAAGAGGAAACTTACTAAAAAAAAGCGAGAGAGAATTGTCGTGTTCTTTTTTGTGGAAAGTGAAATTTTAAAAAAATAAATTTATTAATAAATCAAATAAGCAATTGCAAAAATTAGATAGTTAGCAGCAATAAAAAATATTTGTGATATTTTATCAACCTCTACAATAAAATCCCTAAACCTGCCACAAAATAAATTAAATTATGGTGGTTTTCATATTGCTGCAATTTTAACTATTCTTTTTAGTGGATCACTCAAAGTTCTTATATGCATTATCATAATAGGATAATAAAATTTTATGTTTGATATATAATAAAATTGATATTTGCAATATTCTATTAATTTCCTTTTTTAACTACACATTAAGATAAGATTTATTTCCTAAAACACCTGTCATCAAATATAACAAAAAAATGCCACAAATGTTGGACCACTTTTGAGAAATCCCGATGTACTAGCTCTCTCACTTGAAGGACTTGCATTTACGGCAAGATGTAACACCCGGTAAAATTACCAAAATACCCCTAGAGTGACGGTATGCACATAACGCAACTTCCAATGCTCATATAGAAAATTCGAGGCTGAATTTGTGATCAGCACAAAAATTGAGCGGGCAAATGTTCTCGATCAATTTTTTCAGCGCCACGATCAAAAGATAATTTTTTGATCCGAAGCACAAAATAGTGTTGGTGCGCGACAGGAGTACGTCACGTACCCATCGTGCACCAGCACTTATATTTTTGTGAAAATTTCTGACGGGATTGAGAAAACTTGTTCAAAACCTTTTTCTAAAAATACACTGTGAGTGACCAGTCCGCACGTTGCGGACTGGATCTTTTCCAAGTTGAAATTTTTTAATTTTTACGAGGGGCATTCCGATCAATTTCCAACCCCTCTGAACTCTATACACGATCTAATAGGGTCATTTTTATGTAAAAAGGGTCTAAAACCCCCATTCTAAGTCTTATTCCATAATCTAACAAGGCTAGGGCTTGAGGAAAGAGGAGGAGAGCTTGAGTTTGAGAGATTGGAGAAGAAATCTTTGACATGACTGATAGATGGTTGCATCTAAAGTATGTAAGGCTATACTAAAAGTGTGGGATTGTTCTCTCATGTGCCCCATAGGAGGTCATAAATGAGTTGATGATTCAAGAGTCTACATATATGAATACTTGATGGTTTTTCTTGAAAACTTGATTTAATTTACGTGTTTTCCTATGTTGATCATCATCATTAACTTGTTTTCTTAAATTGAACAATTTCATGAGAAATTGCATAACCCTACATGACTATTTTGAAAGCATGCATCAATGAACTTAAGAATTGAGTCTAGAGCCTTGAGTTGAGATTGTTGATTCTGATGAGAGAATGATGATAAGTTGATAGAATTCGATTGTCTTATGAGTCTTTATAAATGAACTGTACCGATCTGTCGATTCGATTGCTTCCTAATGATTGTTCTAAATCTTGAGTCATTGATGAGATTGATCGATGAGAGTGTTAAAGTCCCTATGAGCTTGATTGATGAAAGGGTTAGAGTCCCTATGATCTTGACTGATGAAAGGGGTTAAAGTCCCCATGAGTTGAATGATGACAGGGTTTGAGTCCCTATCAGATACCAATCGATGATGAGGTTCGAGTTCCTATAAGATTAGTTGAGATATAGGTTTTATGAGCATTGAGTCATGGAAGGAGTATCAAGCACTGAAAGTGCGAGAGTTAGTCCCACTTGAACGCATCAAACTACATCCCCAAACATAGGTGAGGCTTAGAACCATCACATATATTGTGGTTCCCTCTTGATTAGAAAGCCCAAAAAGCAATAGCAGACTTGTTGACGGTTGACTCCATATTAGGTGAGTTGATATAGTTTAGATTCGTTCCCTACCTGGCAAGTTTGGAACGGCTGTGGCAACATCAGCGAGATCATTGTACATTCACTAACTCATAAATGATTGTTGTTGGATAACAGAAACTCCCATAAATTTTCTATCTTGAGTACTTTGAGTCGAGATGAGATGAGATGAGATGAGAGGAGGTGAGCTCCTTTGAGATGAGTCTGAGATGATTGATGAGGTTAAGTTATTGATGGGTCACTTGTCTACTCTTTATTCTTGCATAGATAGACACTGGTGATTTGATGTTATTTGATGATTACTTTGAGTTAATGTTGTTTCCATATTATTCTACCTGTTTATGCTTCACTCAGCTATTTTACATATCAGTACATTCCAAGTACTGGTGTCCCTTTTGCACTGTATCATTTTATGATGCAGAGGCAGGTATTAGAGATCATTAACAGGCACACCGTTGAGAATCTGAGGTTTGCAGCTAATCTGGTGAGTCTCACCTACCCTGGAGGATCCACTATGATTATTTCATCTTGCTTTAGAGTTACATTTTGGCCTATTCTTTTATTTTGATTTGTGTAGCCATGTTTCTGTCATTGGCACCGCATGATTAGTGATAGAGGCTTCATAAATGATGGTTGAACATTGATGTTGAGATTGTTAGCTAGTTCTTTCTAATAGCATCTATTATCATCTATTTATCTTGAGACTTTAGATAAGATGTGCCCATTTACTTACTTTTATTTTCGTTGTTCAGTAGAGTTATATGATTGAATGAATGTGATGAGGCTAAGTGGTTCTCTTGGGGATAAGAAATAGTCTCTAGGTGCCGACCACACCAAGTGTACCCTCCCGAGGCATGACAAACATGGTATTAGAGCACAAAGTTTGAGTGTCTTAAGGAGTCTATGAAGTCATGTCTAGTAGAATCTTGTTTATGGGTGTGTTGTCGACCACATTTCACACTACTAGAAATATGGCCTATGGCAACAACAATTATGCAACGGTTACATAATTGTTGCTATAAATACTTTTTAGCAACAGTTTTAACCGTTGCCATAGAACCTTTGGCCTATCACAACACTTATTAAAATAAATTGTTGCAATAGTTCAAAATCGTAGCCATAGAGGTATTTGTTGCAACAATTATTTAAACCGCTGCAACATCAAACTCTATAGCAACGGTTACTATTAAACAATATTATAATCCCACTTCCCAAAAATATTTCCCACCAAATAATTTTTTATTCCCGCAAAACCATTCTCTCTTATATCATTTGGCTATAGCTCAGAAACCATTCTCTCTTCTCTTTCGTCTGAAATAGGGTTTCTCTTCATCTGAAAACCATCTTCATCTTCATTTTTCTAAAAGATCAGAGACATGCAAAAGGATTTTTCTTCACAAAGCTTCATCTCGAGTTAGAGCTCCTCTTCGTCTCCAGGAAGAGCTCATTTTCGTCTCCAGTAACAGTTTAAAGGTTCATTTATTGTCTTTCTTTGTGGTTTTATCTCTACAAAAGGTATGGTATTCTATGTACTGCATTCTATTTCAGTTTTCTTTGACTTTATGTGAAGGGTTTTTAAAGAGCTTTTGAAATTATAAATCTATGAAAGGGTTTTTGAAATACACAAATGGGTTTCTATAAAATAGATGTTATTTTTTGCAATTTCTTGTATTTGATTTAATTTATTTGTATTTTAAAGTTTGTGGCCATACTAACGCCAGAAACGGTTGAATCTCTGTTTTTTTCCTCTGGCGTTTGACTGGAAACAAGACATACCTTAAAGATTTGACTGGGGTTTGACGGTTGAATCTCTGTTTTGACTTGTGTTTGAGTGGGGTTGGAACATTTTTCAGGCATTTTAAAAGAACTCGAGAATAGAATCTGCATATGTTGGACTTAAAGATTTAAGTACTAACTCAGCCTCTTTAACTTTAGTTGATGATTTTTTTTCCAGATTGATTCATCCCTTCAAATGATCTCTGTTGACCTCTATAATTGGGATAGATGCATCTTTCTTTTTCTGTTTTTGATAGCTGAGAAATCCCCGAGAACCATGTTGATTCATATCAATTAATTCGAAATTAATTCTAGGGAAGAGAGACCCATACAAATTAATCATGTGCCAGGAATTAGAATCGTGTGTGGCTTGAAACTCGTTGGATAATGGGCCCGCTACTCCATTAGATATATGCCTTATTAATTATTTGCCTTTCAATGTCTTCAACATTGTCTTTTTCTTTGTTCTCCTTTTGGAACGTTTGCAATTTCTAATGAAGACAGTTTGTTTTAGTGTCATTGTTAGGAAGAAGTGTCTTCTGACACACACATTATTATGGTTTTAAGTACATAATCAGGATATACATATGCATGTTTGTGCTTTTCTATAGTTAGATTAGAATAACGTGTTGCTCCTATTGGTGATTTTCTCTCTGATGCCTTTTCCATTATCTGGCATTTATGTTTCAGTGCTTCAGATGTGAAATAGTTCAGTGATTTTGATATATAATCCATGTATCCTCCTTAGACTTCTGTTTACTCCTTTTTACCTTAGCCTGATGCTTTCGTTAACCTTTACCTTGAGTTCTATGGTTCGTTGCTTTATATAATCTTAACTATTTGGCTGGTGGAACTGTTATTTACTTTATAACATGAGCAATTTTCATGAATTGAAGTTCATTTGATAAAATGATGGGTTAGGGTTTTTTTGGAGAAGCTGCATATGAATCAATGTGTTCGTCTTTCCTGTTCTCATTTGCTCTCTCTGTTTTAGATGATTATGGTTTCATTTTTAGGTGTTTTAAGTTGCATAATTCGTGAATTGCTGTATAAGAACTCACTTTGTATTCATAGTTGTTGGTGATTATAGGAAGAAGTTCGCGACTCAATAGATTTAGCTAGCTTTTGCTCAAATATTTTGGGAGTAGTTTTTGAAAATTTAAGTTCAAATATTTGTTTAGGTGATTATGGTTTTATTTTTAGGTATTTAAGCTGCATAATTCCGGAATCATTTTAGAGAAATTTGCTTGAAATCTGATGAATATTAGAATTCGCTACTCAATAGATAAAAGTTAAGTTGCATCTAATCAAGATTAAGAGTAGTGGCAGTATGTTTTTGCCCAAATATTAATACATTGTAGTGATTTGAGATGCTACTTTTCGTGTAACATTGCAGTATATATGTCTCTCTCCCCAATTCAGCAAAACACGTACTCTTTTCTGATTTAGCCATAATTTCAAAAGCTTTTGTGGTCATGCTTATCGTCATTTGTGTGAAATCTCTTCTCCTTTTGTTCTTCTTTGTTGGTTTCCCTGTATATAGAAAAAAAGAAGTGTGGCATTTTGCCCTTCCTGGTTGGTTTTCTATATTATAGGAAAAAGAAGTGTATTCTACCGCAATTACTTTGGTTGTGTTGATGTTACCCTGTAGGTATGCTGTTTATTTTCTTCTTTTTTCTCGATTAGATTTTACTGTAGGACAACTTTACCGCTGTACCAAGGCTCCCCTTTCAAATTACCTAGTATGGCTGTCATATTTTATTTGTATGTCATCATTTCTTCTTCACTAATCTATTCTAATTGTTCCTAGCAGAACCATCAATTTCCATTTCCATAAAATATGATATTTACTGGAAGGCAGGATGATTAAGAACTGCTTGTAATTGATTGCCTTCCTTCAACCTGTTGGAAGTAGACATTCTTTTACACAAATTGCTATCATAAAAAGGACGACAAATTTTGAAATTTAAACAAAGCTTTAAGTCCTCACACTAAATTTTTCCTAGTTTTACTTTTCAACTTGAACTCTGCTAGTTTTGGTTGCTGTGAGACTTTCAAATCGGGGAAAAACTCTGTAAGTGTAGAAAGATCATAAGAATTCAATTTCTTCTGCCTACTTCTTACTTTCTTCTTCTGGCAGAAAAACAAACAACTATACAGTAGAATAAACATAGGATATAGCTTTCAAAAAGAAGCATCAACAGGAACGTGAGTCTTTGCTGTTGAAAAATTAGTTGTTCAACGCAAATATGATTTGAATATCATAAAACAATGATTAACTTTACATAAACACTTATATCAAAAAACATACTACTACGAATCTCACATTGTACTAACACCCCCTTTAACTTTTATACAAACTTGATCATTGCACAACACCTGCCTTGGTATGTAAAGCAAAAACATTGATCCAACTCAATAAGGCAATTTGATTTAGTTCAACCTTGTGCTGTTCCTCCTTCCCCACCATTTCTTTTTCATTTTGTCACTACCACCTTCAACACTCCTTCGTATTTGAGTTCTTAGCATGTTGACCTGTACAAATGCATAACTGCACATTATTATTTCTATAATTGGAGTACTAATTATTGCCTACTAAATTTTATCTCACAAATGACTTACTGATGTATATTGATGCTTTTTATTGTTGCAGGTCTTATGCAGTCAACTATTGTAAAAATTGTTGTTGGAAGTTAGCGTCTTACTTTTAGCATAGGTAAACTCTTATTTTATGTATGTGAAAATGGATATTAACTGTATCTTGTTAACTGTTTTTATAGATGACTATGATTTACTTTTTTAAAATACTCATACTTTTTCTTGTCAACTTATGTCATTAAAATGAAATGCTACAAGCTTCCTCTCATAATCTGCAGTTAGTTTCTTAGCCAAAAAATATAGTTGTGAACGTCAATAATTCACATATGCACATTTTTTTCTACTTTTAAGGTTCTACTTTGGAGTTTGACATTATAGTTGTAAGTCATAGTTGGAATCGAATTGTTCTAATGCTGTGAAATTTGCTACTTGAATTCTAATTTTTATATTTTATTTATGTCACATAGGATATCCAATGGATATTAGTGATAAAAGTTGGATGAATCTTCCAAGATCCACCGATGCGTATGAACGTGGAGTGAATACTTTTCTTGATAAAGCATTTGAAAAAGCTTTCCAAGGAAATGAAATATTATGCCCTTGCAAAAAATGCTTTAATCATTATTAGCATTATCGAAGTGTGGTGGAGAATCACTTGATTGCTTTTGGATTTGCTCGTGGTGGATACACCAATTGGATTTTTCATGGAGAAGGACTGTCAAATAATAAGTCACATCAAAATATTGATGAAGAAAAATCCGACATGCATGATGACATAGATAGACTACTTCATGATGTTTTTAAGAATATAGAAGGTGACCAAAGGCATGAAGGAGTGAGAGAGGGACCATCAGAAGATGCAAAGAGATTTTTTAAATTAGTAGAGGAAGGGAAAACAGAGTTGTATCAGGAGTGTAAGAATTTTTCAAAGCTGAGTTTCACCATTTGGCTGTTCTTGTTTAAATGCATCCATGGGTTGAGTAATGTAGCCTCTTCAGACTTGTTAGACTTGTTAAAAGAGGCATTTCTGTTTGCTCAGATACCCGAGTCTTTTAATAAGGCTAAAAAGGTGATAACTGAGTTGGGTCTTAATTATGAAAAAATTCATACTTGTCCTAACAATTGCATGTTATTCTGGAAAGATGATGCCAAGCTAGAGAATTGCTCTCAGTGTGGGACATCTAGATGGAAAAATGTTTGTAATGATTTAACCAATAAGAATACTAATTCTAGCAAAGGTTTTAAGGTACTTTCCTTTAAAGCCTAAGCTTCAGAGGATATATATGTGTTCCGAGACATCTGTAGCTATGAGATGGCATGCTACTGAACGACCAAATGATGAGTATATAAGACATCCTGCTGACGGAGAAGCTTAGAAGCATTTTTATTCCTTATATCCAAACTTCTCTAATGATCCTCGCAATGTTAGATTGGGTCTTTCAAGTGATGGTTTTAACCCATTTCGAAGTATGAGCATCTCTCATAGCACATGGCCAATTATGTTAATCAACTATAATCTATCTCCATGGATTTGCATGAAGTCAGAATATATAATGTTGTCAATGATCATTCCAGGCCCTTCGTCTCAAGGAAAGGATATAGATGTGTACATTCAACCACTAATTGCAGAGTTGATTGAATTATGGGAAGTGGGAGTAGAAACATATGATGTTGTGACTAACCAAACTTTTTCATTACGTGCAGCTTTGTTGTGGACAATTAGTGATTTTTCAGCATTAGCAACGCTTTCTGGATGGAGCACCAAGAGGAGATGAGCATGCCCTACTTGTAACTATGGTACTTGCTCTCAGTATCTCAAACATAGTCATAAGATGTGTTATATGGGTCATCGAGCATTTTTGCCTCCAAACCATCCTTTTCGAAGAGATAAGAAATCATTTGATGGTAAAGATGATCATAAAAGTGCACCTACTTCATTATCTGGCATAGAAATTCTTGAATAGTTGCGTGAATTTAATAATGTATTTGGAAAGGGTAAAAAGAAAAGATCTCGAAAGAATGATGGTCCATGGAAGAAAAGTCCATATTTTTTTAATTGCCTTATTGGCAACATAACAAATTGAGGCATAATCTTGATTTGATGCACATAGAGAAGAATGTATGTGATAGTTTGCTTGGAACTTTGCTGGACATACTTGGGAAGTCCAAAAATCATGTAAATTCTCGATATGACTAGAATGAGATGGGGATACGCAAAGAGCTTTACCCAAAAGAAGATAATAATGGGAAAGCTCATCTGGCTAAAGCTTGTTTCTCGATGAAACCTGAGGAAAAAAGATTATTTTGCATCGTTTTAAAAAATGCTAAATTTTCAAAAGGGTTTGCCTTAAATATTTCCAGTCATGTACATGTGGAAGAGATGAAAGTATCAGGATATAAGAGCCATGATGCTCATGTGATAATGGAGTACTTGCTCCAGGTTGCAGTTAGAAAAGTGTTACCCAAGGAAGTATCATTGACCTTGATTAGGTTGGGAAACTTCTTTAGAGCCATATGTAGTAAGGTTATAAGAAGAAGCGACCTTGATAAATTGCAGGATGAAATTGTAGAAATACTATGTGTTCTTGAAAAGATTTTTCCTCCAAGTTTTTTTGATATAATGATACATTTGACAGTTCATTTGTTAAATGAAATTAAGCTTGGGGGTCCAACTCATTTGCGTTGGATGTATTCGTCCGAGAGAAAAATGTGCCAATTCAAGGGATTGGTTCGTAATCGATCAAATTCAGAAGGATGTATAGCAGAGGGCTCTGAGGCTGATGATTGTTTGATTTTCTATTCAAGGTACCTACCTATTGGTGTGAAGACAAAATTCAGTAGGTACCAGATTGACGAGGAGGAGGAAACTCAAACACAGGGAGATGATTTCTCACATATGTTTCCTAGGACAGGTCATCCAATTGGAAGCGAGAAGAAACGAAAAGGAAAGCCTTTTGAGATGGATATTCATCAGTGGACTGAAGCTCATCGCTACACTTTATTCAATACTGGAGATGAACAAGTAGTGGCATTTATCAAGTAAGATTAAATAATCATTAAGATAAAATAATTATTTATATTTTTAACTTTATTTATTTTTTAATTATATGTTTTAAATTTCATTTAAAAATACATAATACTTAAATTTGACATGCATGCTTACAGGGAACATAAGAGTTTAATTGATAATAGTGCCAGAGGAAATGCATGGGCAAAAGCACAGATTCATAGTCGAGAATTTGCCGGTTGGTTGCAAGATAAAGTTAAACATGTTGAAGTGTCTAGTCATTTGCGATGGTTAGCTAGAGGTCCTAATAAAGTGGCTAAAAGACATACAGGATATTTTATCAATGGATATCGATTTCATATGGTGACACGAGATGCCCCATACAAGACTCAAAATAGTGGTGTAACTTTGTCAGCAACAACCGATAGTTTTGCTAGTGCAAGAGACCAAAATCCTGTTGATGGAATGGTTACTTATTATGGTGTTATTCAGGATATCATTGAGATTGATTATTATGGTTGTTTTAGGTGTTGTGCTATTTAGATGTGATTGGTTTCATAATGAAGTTGATGAATATGGATTGCCTCGGACATACTTCAACAAATTATGCAGCACAGATGATCCTTTTGTACTAGCATCTCAAGTGCATCAAGTTTTTTTATGTGGAAGACCCAATTGAGAAAGATATTTTTTATGCAATAAAAAGAAGTTCCTGTTGATTTATATGATTTGGAGGAAGAGAACTGTCCTAATATTGATCAAACATTTTGGAGGGAATCGATTGATGACATTAGTTCATCACATAGGTTGTTTGATGTTGATGTCAGATTGTCGAGAGAAGATCTACCTGTTGATATCGTTGATATTCCCTCATCTGAAGAATTATCAGAAGATATAACCATGGAAATATCAACAGAGGAGGATGATTTTGATGATACCGATTGGGATTGGATGGAGGCTGATGATTGATGAAGGATCTTTTAAACTTGTTCACATTTATACTATATATTTTATTGTTAGTGAGTAATAAATTCTCTGAGAAATTAATATTTCCTTATGTTTCTTTCTCATATTCATTTTAAGATTAGCACTGTACTGGTGAGATACTTACTAAGTATTTCTTTTGAATATTTTTTCAGTATTCATCACCATCTTTCTGCTATTCCTCAGAAGAATCTTTCAATTCACTGTGGAGCCACATACCAAAAATCAGGTGCCTTTTTCACTCTTATCTCTTTGTTTATTGAATTTTTGGTTAGTTTTTTTTCTAGTTTTAAATCATAGTTCATTTTACAATGATCCTACCCTTTGTGTTTAGTAAACATCTAGTTTTAAGACAGTGTTTTGGAGTTGAGATGCCATCAAAATCTCAAAAACTGAGTTTGCAAACTCTAAAATAAATGCCACCTTAGTTTTATGGAACACTTAGTTCTATCTTTTAGTAGTAAAGAGAAAGTTGCTTGAATAGAGTGGAATGGATACATGGGATTCATACGGCTAACTCAAACATATTTCAAGGAAACCTGGTTTTCCATTTTTTTAAAGTTTCTGTCTGTTTTTTAGATGATATCTGTAAGGTCTTTGGTTGAGGATTCATACAGTACCTCCCAGCTAGGTTGGAGTATCTGAAGTCTCAGCAACATCATATGTATGTTTTTATAGCGGGTATGATTAAACGCTCGGTTGGAACTAGTAAATATATTCCAAAGACAAGTGATCATAACCCTTTGGGTTCTGTCTTTTCATGATCTGACCATTAGTTGAATCTCTTTCAGGTTGTTAATAATAGAAAGTCTTGTATTCCTTTGTTTAGCTGGAATGAATCTACAATCATAAATTAAAATTAAGCAAAACCAGTCTTAATGCTCTTTGTAAATTTTTCTTTTCTCTGGTGTACAGTATATAGAAAAAATGTAAAGCTGGAAAGAGAAATGTTGTTCTTAAGGGTATTCTAAAGAAAAGACCCTAACATCCCGACCTCCATCCATTTGGTCTTTCCATTGTGTGAATGACTTGCTATAGCTGTATAGTAAAGTTGTAATGTAGGGACAGGTGTCTCACTGTCTCTGTATCCTTACCATATAGGAACATCTGTTGCACAAAAGGGTTCTTCTCTTGGCTACATTGTCCAATGTCAAAACTGCTTCATTGTCTAGCAACCAAGTAGAACATGCCACTTTGTATGGCACTTTGTATGGCACTTTGAAGTCTGAGTTACCCTAAGACTTATCTGTTTGTATCCTTTCTTCACCTTGTAACTACCTTTTTATTGCCCATTGCACCATAGATAATCCTTACCTGTTAGTGTACCTTGAAAATTCTCCATAACCTTGTAAAATTCAAGTATTCTGGGAATTTTCCAATAATTCAGATTTCTTCTGAGGATTAGATGCCGACTTGTTGTGAGCTCATTTCAACAACAGTCATCTGCTGGTATTGAGCTAATGCAAAGATGTCAGGAAATAGATCTTTGAGACTATCAGCACCCATCCATTTGTCAACCCAAAAAATAGTTTTCCTGCCATTTTGTACCCTGATAGTTGACTGATTACTGAGGAAAGGCCAAAAAACTCTGATAGATTTCCATAGGCTAACACCATAGGGGGTATTGACCTCCTTGGTTACTCATTTATTGAGCTCCTCATACTTATTCTGTACCAAGGTGCTTGGTCCTCCTGATAGTACCTCTATAACCACTTTATCTTAAGAGCTTTGCTCAGGTTTTGAGATTCTTGAAACCTAATCCACCTTGGTCCTTACTTCTGATGATGTTCTTCCTCTTGACCAAGTGAAAGACTTTTCTTTCCTTATTGCCTTGCCACAAGAAGTTTCTTCTGATTTTGTCCTACCTCTGTACTATTGATTAGGAATAGGGAAGATAGATAGCGTATATGTGGGAAAATCATTTAAAATTGAGTTTGTAATAGTTAATCTTTTTCCCAAAAATAAGTATTGTGATCTCCACCTGGCTAGTTTCTATTCACCTTTCTTCAAAAATGGATTCCAAATGTCTATGGACCTAGACTTTGCCTCCAAAAGCATGCCCAAGTATACTGATGGCGAAATACCTAATTCTCCTCTCAGGGTCTGTGAGAGGGGTTATCTGGAACCACAAATTGGATACAAATGGCTTTTGTTCCAATTTATATGGAGTCCAGATATGGCTTCAAAGTAAATTAGTATAAGTCTCAATACCAGATACAAACGGTTGTAGAACTCTTGATTGCTGGGTCCAGTGATTATATTAGGCTTTGTGTTAATTTTAGGGAAGTGAGTATTCAAGCTGTTAATAAGTTTTGCACACCAAGCTTCATAATGTTACCACAAAACATGTTTTTGAAATTGTTACACCCTGCTTAATGGCTGCACCAAAGAGTTGTCTAAATATGTTGAATTACAAGCAATTGGACAGAATATCAACCAGCGTTGGTTATGGGTTCTTTGATTTTCTGTAGCATGTATATAATTTTTAATAAAACAAAGCAATGTGGTACAAAGAACGTATTTGCCAGTTAACCTCTTAATGCAGCCTATGCTAGAGATTACTTATTGTATGTAGGACAGTGTTTAATCTGACTAGTACATTATTTTTCAGGTCAGCCAGCAGTTGTTACATTTCGTGTTTATTCTAAGGACCTGATCATCTCCATTCTTCAGGAAAGATTAAAAGGTAACTCCATGGCTTCTACTCTCATTTTCTTCCTGTGAGAAAAATTATGATGGTATGGGCTCAGGATATGAGTAACAAGTTCAATGACTGGTGTCAATTGTTATGTACCTAAAGTCTGAACTCTAGTGCTTCCAGTGATATGTTAGTGATTCTTTGTTGGTTTCAGCAGTAATTGGCATTCTACTACGTACAGTAAATTATCTACTTAATTGCTCTACTTAATTGGCATACTACTACAGTAACTTATCTGTTTTCTTTTTTTAAAAAGTTTAATTGAAAATGTGTGGACTGCTGATGATACTACCCTTTTGGTTTTGGCAGTATGTTCAGATTTGATAACTTATTTTTTCAGCGGTGGTATTTCTAACTTATCCACTCTTAATGTTATATAGATTTTGATAGTCATGAGTCAACAAGGGCCTTCAAGAAGAACCAAAATAACAAAAAAAGGACATATGCTAAACTTGAAACATTATCTTCCTTGGTACAACAAAGGCGGTCATTTTCAACAACACAAGAAACTTTACAAGCTGTGCGATCGGAAAAAAAAACCTACAAAGGTTAATTGAGAAAGAACTTCCAACTGAAAATCAAGGAGGAGCACCACAGCCTAAAGCAAATGAAAAATGTGCAGCGGAGCAACCAACTATGGAGGAGCAACCAAGTGTGGAGGAGCAACCACAACCAACTGTAGAGGAGCAACAAATTGTTAGGGAGCAGGTGGAAATGGATTCTACAAGAACTCTTCAAACAAATGCACAATCCAAAGAACAAGGTACATATAGCTTAAAAGCTTATTAAATTCAATTATGACTTCTAATAATTTATTTTGTCTATAGCTTCGGACCCTCCCAATCAGAAAAATACAAGAGGTACCACACAAATGCCAGAGGTATATGCAAGTATTGAGCGTAAGCTAATCCTACTGAACGACAACAATCAACCTGTTGGTCCGGCTAGAGATGTTGTTGTAGAGTTAAGCAGCTTTCTCGGCACATTGGCGAGAAATGCAACTCTTTGCCCTCTGGACATATTAAATTGGAGGTATATGGACACTAAAGATGACTTATGGGCATATACTAAGGTTTGCAGTTACTAATGTTGATCACTTATTAAAATTATTTTACATATTTTACTAGCCTGATGAAATCAAAATATAGGAGAAATATGATATACCTGATGCTGCGAGATCATGGGCTTTAGAAGTTATTGGATCCGCTTGGAGAAGACATAAATATGAGTTGAAGAAATTATGTTACAAGTGAAGTTCTAATCATGCAGAAGATCTAATGGAAAAAAAACATCCTTATGTTCCAGAATGTCAATTGAAGGAACTCTTCAAATATTGGGACTCTGATAAATTCAAGGTAATGTTAATTTTGGAATTTCAACTTTTGTTTTGTATTGCAATATGGCTATTTGAAGCTTATTTTTCTGTCTTTTCTATTGTTATACTGATGTTGCTGCCACCTTTTTTACTCTTTTATATTCAATTAGTTATTTTAGATCAGAGGATATATTTTATTAATGTATTTATTTGCAGAAAATGGCAGAAACCAATACTAGGAATCGAAAGAAGTCGAAGAATCCACACACATGTTGCAAAATAAGTTTTGCTTTAGTCCGAGATGATTTGGTATGTTTTCTACTAGATCTTTATCAAATCTTAACTTGTTATTTTAAATTGATTTTTGATAACAGTTTTTTTCGTGTGACAAGGAGAAAGAAAAAAATAGTCATGTATCCTTAAAGGAGCTCTTTGTTGTCACAAGAGAAAGACACCCCGAGCGTTCGTATAAAGACTCGAATGAAGACACAATTAGTAAAATTGTACGAACATTATGTAATTGTATTCTTATTTTAAATAAATTATTTGTTCATAATTAGATATATAAATCTTACTATTGAATTGTCTTTGTTAGGATCAATTGAAGAAAATTGAAAAAGAACAAAGTGCAGATGGTAGTGATTCTGTTGAGGCATTTTCTTCTGTCATGGGTCCTGAACATCCAGGACGTCTAAGATTATATGGATGGGGGTTACTGTAAGGACCCAGAAATTTGTTTAACGACCTCAAAGGAATTCCCTTGGCTAAACTCTTCTCAAGTACCAATAAGAGGGTCAACTTTGAGTGAGCATATCTCTTATCTCAAAGTGAACTGGGTAACCCATGGCATACCAAATTAAATCTCTTTGAATTAGCTTTCCAACGCACCTGGTTTCACCTAATTCCGAGCTCGGACTAAGGAGTTATGCTCATTTTCGTTCAGACTGTTTGTGCAGGAAATCCACACGGCCAGCCACACGGACCGTGTGGCATCAAACGGTCTGTGAGGCTACTTTGACCCACGCATTTCTTGCCAAAACTTTGTTCTAAGTGTGTGTACTTCCTTGGTAAATTCATACGGACCCTTGTACGGTCCGTGTGACCTTAAACGGTCCGTTTAACGGACCGTTTGGTGACACTTAGTCCGAAAAAAACATTTTCTGAAAAATTCTAAGTCTGGTGAGATGGTCCATCACACGGTCCGTGTGACACGAGATGGTCCATTTACTGGACAGTGTGGATTGACTTAGTCAAAAAAATATTGCCTCCGAAAAATCTAAGTCTAGCGCCACGGACCAGTAGACGGTCCATGTGGAGTCAGACGGTCCGTTTACTGGACCGTGTGATCCAAACGGACCATTTTTCCGGTCCGTTTCATTAATGGCAATTTTGTAATTTTGGTTTATTCCGGTGCAAATATGGTCTTTTCCACCCTTTCCTGAGCTTCCTATATATTTTACACTTCACCATTTTTCAGCCACTTTCACACCTCACTCTCTCTCAAAAATCCACTCCTCAAGAACTCTCCATCCTCTCTCTAAGGTTGTTCAAGCTAGGGGCCAAAGTTGTGAGTCAATTTCACCTCAAGTTTGTCTTCTACCGGGTATGTGGGGTTTGATTCTTGGTTCCTTTCAACCAAGAAGACCCAAATTCTTATTAAAACTAATTTGTAAACTTGTGTACTTAAAATGTGAATTTTTAGTACTTGTTCTTAGTATGTTGAACCATGCATGTGTTAGTTAAGGCTCCCTATCATGATTTAGGGTGGTTTTATGGAAATGAACTATTCGGATTTATGGAATTATGAACTTGCATGTCCCTTTAATTATGTTTTATGCATGGGTGATGTTACTACTATTTTTACTAATTTTACTATGGATTTTCTAGTTTTTACCTCTTATTGCTACATTTGAATATACTCTACATTACCCATGCCATTCTTATATTTTTGCATTGCATCATACTCATGGCATTGATATATGCAAATTTGGAAATGTGGGTTAAGCCCAAATTTTGTCCGAAAAGGAAACTATAATGTGAATTTTGGTAAGACATGGGATATGACAAGAAGGTGATCACCGGTATGTCTATGATTATGGCTCTTGAGCAATATGGGTGTTTGCACCATTATGGTATATGTGTAGATGAGCTATTCCTTGCATTGGCATTTTGAATATGGTCTTATAAATTAGCATTGAGCCTAAATATACCTTGAACATTATGAACTTGCACTTAGCTCTCTCTCTCTTGAAGCATATGTATATATATAAGTATTCTTGTGGGATGTGTAAGACTTAGCACCGATGGATTGGGGGCGTTAGGGATATCCCCAAGGTCCCTCTCCCTTTTCTTGAACTATGTGCCTACATAGGGACGAATGTAATTCGTCTATCTGTATATGACTATGATTTGTCTTGATTCTGTAAACCCTTCTGAAAAGCGGGTCGTAAGGAAGGTGTCCATCCACCGAAAAGCGGGTCGTAAGGTGTGATGTAGATTACCCTTGGCAAGTAATCTTCTCCCTACCGATGGGAGGTCCAAATCGGTCCAATTCATGTAATAGCTCACATGGATTTGGTTTGTCGGTTATAGTCCATCCCCGTTATATAGGAGCACTATCACATTGCACGCATCACGCATTTCATAGCATCTTGTATATTAAATTTCTATTGTTTATATATATTCCTTGTATATTATGTGCCTTTGCCACTTAACATGATTATGCAGGTTCGGTAAGTCACGTACATTGCATACCCGCATACTTAGTACATTCAAACGTACTAACGCATACTCTATGCCTACATGATTTTACCATGTAGGGACCGTGTCTTTTGATCATCCACCACTTGAAGGGTAGCTCGAACTCGGAGAGTTGATATTGTGGTGAGTCCTATATTCCAAGGACAAGCCACCTTTCTTCTACCTATGTTGTTACCTATTTATCTTCTTAGTTGAGGGTGAGCCCGGGACATGTCTTGGCCCCCGTCCCATCTTATGACTAGAGGCAAATGTTGGGCACTTGTAAAACTTTCTCATTTTGTTTAATTATAAATGAATGGATTCTTGAGATTTGATTTCCGTCATTTAGATATATGTGCTTAAATAATTTATTTTGAACCAATAATGTGGAAGTTTGATACTTTGAGGCTTGTTTGGGGACTCTCGGGTCCCCATTCGCCGTGTCACATCTAGGCCCCGACCTCGGGTCGTGACAAAAGATGGTATCAGAGCACTAGGTTTATAAATGGTCCCCGGAGTCCAACATGTTGCGTCAAGTAGAGTCTTATTCATGGGTGTGAAGCGCGCCACATCTATGTGTAAGAGGCTACAAGGTGTTTTTAGGAAATGTTTCACTTATCTTGATTCTAATCGTGCCATGGTGCGTGTCTTAAAATCCTTTGTCTCCATCCCTACCTATCGAATAGGTAGAGTTACCTTGAGCTCATAATGCAAATCTAGGAGAGGAAGGCGTTGTAGCGATCTTATGGATAGGTCCAAAAGGGAGTTAGTGAAGGATATGCATTGTTTGACATGCTTGCTCCTTTGGATATTCAAAGTTTTCTTTGGTTGGCTGGTTACGATGGAAGTTTGTTGGAGGCTTCTCATCTATTGCATCTCCATTGATCAAGTTGGCTAGAAGGAGGCCAAGTTGTATGGCCGGATTAATGTGAGGTGAGTTCTCATGCCTTGAGAGGTCAGCGTACATCAGATTCGGTTTTGGCATTACCGGATGGCTTAAATAGGTTGGTGGTGTATTGTGGTGCTCCTCGGTTTGGTTTGGGGTTATGTTCTTATGAAACATGTTAGAGTGGTAGCTTGGGCTTCAAGGCAATTAGAGGTGCAAGAGCGTAATTACCCGGCTCCTAATCTTGAGTTAGCGGCTGTGGTGTTCGCCTTGATGATTGGGAGGTACTATTTGTAGGGGGTATGTGTCAATGTTTTCACCTACCACAAGAGTCGCAATATGTGTTCACTCAAAGGGATCTTAACTTGGGACTAAGAAGAAGGGCATAGCCGAGCTCGTACCTAAGTGCCTCAGTGTCAACAAGTGAAGGTAGCGCACCAAAGGCCCGAGGACTTACCGGGCATTCCTCCGGATAGAGAGATAGATTTCGGCATAGATCTACTTCCGGATACTCAGCCTATTTCTATCCCTCCATATCGGATGGCCCCGGCGGAATTGAAAGAGTTAAGGAGCAGTTGAAGGACTTATTAGAGAAGGGCTTCATTCGGCCTAGTACATCACCGTGGGGTGCTCCTGTGTTGTTTGAAAAGAAGAAGGACGGGTCTCTCCGTATGTGTATTGACTACAGGCAGCTTAACAAAGTGACAGTTAAGAACAAGTACCCGTTGCCGAGGATTGATGATTTGTTTGATCAGCTACAAGGTGCCACTCACTTCTCAAAAAAATTGATCTCCGTTCCGGATACCATCAGTTGAAGGTCAGAGAGTGTGATATCCCCAAAACAGCTTTTCAAACAAGGTACGGGCACTTTGAATTTGTGGTGATGTCATTTGGTCTAACTAATGCTCCGGCCGCATTTATGGATTTAATGAACAGGGTGTTTAAGCCGTTCTTGGACAGCTTTGTGGTGGTATTAATTGATGATATCCTCGTTTACTCTCGAAGTGAACAAGAGCACGGGAATCATTTAAGGATGGCCCTCCAAACTCTGAGGGAAAAGAAATTGTATGCCAAATTTAGCAAGTGCGAGTTTTGGTTGGACAAAGTGGCTTTCCTCGGGCATGTGGTATCTGGGGATGGTATCAAGGTAGATCCAAGGAAGACGGAGGCTGTGAAAAATTGGCCTAGACCATTGACTCCTTCGGATATCCGCAATTTTCTTGGGTTGGCCGGGTACTATAGAAGGTTTGTAGAAGGTTTCTCCTCTATTGCATCTCCTTTGACCAAGTTGACTCAGAAGCAGGCTAAGTTTGTATGGTCGGATGAATGTGAGAGGAGTTTCCAAACTTTGAAGGATCGGCTTACATCAGCTCCTCTTTTGACCTTGCCAAGTGGTTTAGAAGGGTTCGTGGTGTATTGTGATGCCTCGAGGGTCGGCTTGGGTTGTGTGCTTATGTAGGATGGTAAGGTGATAGCGTATGCATCAAGACAATTGGAGGTGCACGAACAAACTATCCCACTCACGACCTTGAATTAGCAACGGTGGTGTTTGCTTTGAAAATTTGGAGGCACTATTTGTACGGGGTCCATGTTGATGTATTTACCGATCACAAAAGTTTGCAGTATGTGTTCACTCAGAGGGATCTTAATCTCAGGCAAAAGAGGTGGTTGGAATTTCTGAAAGATTACGACATGAGTGTGCTGTATCATCCGGGCAAGGCCAATGTTGTAGCAGACGCCCTTAGCAGGTTGTCTATGGGGAGTGTGGCACATGTTGAAAATGAGAGAAAAGAGTTGGCAAGGGATATTCACCGGTTGGCTAGGTTGGGTGTCAGGTTGACTGATTCTAGCACAGGTGGTATTCGGGTTCAAAACGGGTCAGAATCTTCTATGGTGTATGAAGTGAAAGCTAAACAAGATCTAGGTCCATCGTTGTGTGAGTTGAAGAAGTTGGTTGCTGCAAAAGAGATCGAGGCTTTCTCCCAAGGGGGAGATGGGGTACTCCGGTACCAAAACCGGCTTTGTGTTCCCGACGTGGATGACCTTAGGAAGGTGATTATGAGTGAGGCTCACAACTCTCGTTACTCTATTCACCCAGGGTCTACCAAGATGTACCGGGACCTGAGAGAGATTTATTGGTGGCATGGTATGAAGAGGGATGTTGCCAAGTTTGTGTCGGAATGTCCGAGTTGTCAGCAGGTAAAAGTTGAGCACCAGAGGCCCGGTGGTTTGGCCCAAGACATCGAAATTCCCACCTGGAAGTGGGAGGATGTGAATATGGACTTTGTGGTTGGATTGCCTCGGACCCGAAGGCAATTCGACTCCATTTGGGTTGTTGTGGATCGGATGACAAAATCAGCTCACTTTTTACTGGTCAAAGCTACTTTCAGTGCCGAGGATTATGCGAGATTGTATATCCAAGAGATGGTGAGGTTGCATGGTGTACCTAGGTCCATCATATCGGACCGTGGTACTCAATTCATTTCCCACTTTTGGAAATCTTTTATGAAAGGCCTTGGGACCAAAATTAAGTTGAGTTCCGCTTTCCATCCTCAAACCGATGGCCAAGCGGAGCGAACTATTCAAACCTTGGAGGACATGTTGAGAGCATGTGTGTTGGAGTTTAAGGGGAATTGGGATGATCATCTTCCACTCATCGAGTTTGCCTATAATAATAGCTTCCATGCTAGTATTGGCATCGCTCCGTTTGAAGCTTTGTATGGGAGCAGGTGTAGATCCCCAGTGGGGTGGTTGGAAGGGGGGAAATGGCCTTGGTTGGCCCGGATTTGGTGATAGACGCTATGGAAAAGGTAAAAGTGATTAGGGATAGATTGAAAGCGGCCCAAGTCGCCAAAAGTCCTATGCGGATAGTAGGAGGAGGGACCTCGAATTTCATGTAGGGGATTGGGTTTATGTAAAAGTCTCTCCTATGAAGGGCGTTATGCGTTTTGGCAAAAAGGGCAAGTTGAGCCCCCGGTATCTTGGCCCTTATGAAGTGGTGGAGCGGATTGGAGATGTGGCTTATAAGTTAGAGTTACCTCTGGGTTTGGGTTCCATACATCCGGTCTTTCATGTATCTATGTTGAGAAAGTTTGTTGGCGATCCTAGCTCCATTGTGCCTTTGGAAGGGATTGAGGTTGAGGAAAATTTGACTTATGAGGAGGTGCCGGTGGCAATTTTGGATAGGCAAGTTAAGCGACTTCGCAACAAGGATGTGGTTTCGGTAAAGGTATTGTGGAGAAATCAGCTAGTGGAGAGTGCTACTTGGGAGGCGGAGCTGGACATGATGAAGCGATACCCCCATCTTTTCCAATCTACTCAAGCCTAAGGTACTAGGAATCTTTCCCTATCAACTGTGTCATTTTCTTGCCCTCTTGAGTCTCATGGCATGACATGCATATGTGTACATTAAAGGATTTTCTTTTCTTGGCAAATGTGTTGAATACAATTTTGACATAAATTGGTTTTGAGCTATAATTTGATTTATGATAAAAAGCTTTTATGTACAACCTTGTAATTTGCATTGAATTGTGCATTGTGTCCTGTCTCGGATGAACCTTGTCTTGACTCTATCTTCTAAGCCTTGTTCCTGCACATTCGAGGACGAATGTTCCCAAGGGGGAGATGGTGTAAGGATCCGGAAATTTGTTTAACGTCCTCAAAGGAATTCCCTTGGCTAAACTCTTCTCAAGTAACAATAAGAGGGTCAACTTTGAGTGAGCATATATCGTAGCTCAACGTGAACTAGGTAACCCATGACATACCAAATTAAAGTTCTTTGAATTAGCTTTCCAACGCACCTGGCTTCACCTAATTCCGAGCTCGGATCAAGGAGTTATGCTCGTTTTTGTTCAGACTGTTTGTGCAAGAAATCCACACGGCCAGCCACACGGACCGTGTGGCATCAAACGGTCCGTGAGGCTACTTTGACCCACGGATTTCTTGCCAAAACTTTGTTTAAGTGTGTGTACTTCCTTGTTACATTCATACGGACCCTTGTACGGTCCGTTTGACCTTAAACGGTCCGTTTAACGGACCGTTTGGTGATACTTGGTCAGAAAGAAAATTTTTCTGAAAAATTCTAAGTCTGGTGAGATGGTCCATCACATAGGCCGTGTGACACGAGATGGTCCGTTTACTGGACAGTGTGGATTGACTTAGTCAAAAAAATATTGCCTCCGAAAAATCTAAGTCTAGTGCCACGGACCAGTAGACGGTCCGTGTGGAGTCAGACGGTCCGTTTACTGGACCGTGTGACCCAGACGGACCATTTTTTCGGTCCGTTTCATTAATGGCAATTTTGTAATTTTGGTTTATTCCGGTGCAAATATGGTCTTTTCCACCCTTTCCTGAGCTTCCTATATATTTTACACTTCACCATGTTTCAGCCACTTTCACACCTCACTCTCTCTCAAAAATCCACTCCTCAAGAACTCTCCATCCTCTCTCTAAGGTTGTTCAAGCTAGGGGCCAAGGTTGTGAGTCAATTTCATCTCAAGTTTGTCTTCTACCGGGTATGTGGGGTTTGATTCTTGGTTCCTTTCAACCAAGAAGACCCAAATTCTTATTAAAACTAATTTGTAAACTTGTGTACTTAAAATGTGAATTTTTAGTACTTGTTCTTAGTATGTTGAACCATGCATGTGTTAGTTAAGGCTCCCTATCATGATTTAGGGTGGTTTTATGGAAATGAACTATTCGGATTTATGGAATTATGAACTTGCATGTCCCTTTAATTATGTTTTATGCATGGGTGATGTTACTACTATTTTTACTAATTTTACTATGAATTTTCTAGTTTTTACCTCTTATTGCTACATTTGAATATACTCTACATTACCCATGCATTCTTACATTTTTGCATTGCATCATACTCGTGGCATTGATATATGCAAATTTGGAAATGTGGGTTAAGCCCAAATTTTGTCCGAAAAGGAAACTATAATGTGAATTTTGGTAAGACATGGGATATGACAAGAAGGTGATCACCGGTATGTCTATGATTATGGCTCTTGAGCAATATGGGTGCTTGCACCATTATGGTATATGTGTAGATGAGCTATTCCTTGCATTGGCATTTTGAATATGGTCTTATAAATTAGCATTGAGCCTAAATATACCTTGAACATTATGAACTTGCACTTGGCTCTCTCTCTCTTGAAGCATATGTATATATATAAGTATTCTTGTGGGATGTGTAAGACTTAGCACCGATGGATTGGGGGCGTTAGGGATATCCCCAAGGTCCCTCTCCCTTTCATTGAACTATGTGCCTACATCTGTATATGACTATGATTTGTCTTGATTCTGTAAACCCTTCCGAAAAGCGGGTCGTAAGGAAGGTGTCTATCCACCGAAAAGCAGGTCGTAAGGTGTGATGTAGATTACCCTTGGCAAGTAATCTTCTCCCTACCGATGGGAGGTCCAAATCGGTCCAATTCATGTAATAGCTCACATGGATTTGGTTTGTCGGTTATAGTCCATCCCCGTTATATAGGAGCACTATCGCATTGCACGCATCACGCATTTCATGGCATCTTGTATATTAAATTTCTATTGTTTATATATATTCCTTGTATATTATGTGCCTTTGCCACTTAACATGATTATGTAGGTTCGGTAAGTCATGTACATTGCATACCCGCATACTTAGTACATTCAAACGTACTAACGCATACTCTATGCCTACATGATTTTACCATGTAGGGACCGTGTGTTATGATCATCCACCACTTGAAGGGTAGCTCGAACTCGGAGAGTTGATATTGTGGTGAGTCCTATATTCCAAGGACAAGCCACCTTCCTTCTACCTATGTTGTTACCTATTTATCTTCTTAGTTGAGGGTGAGCCCGGGACATGTCTTGGCCCCCGTCCCATCTTATGACTAGAGGCAAATGTTGGACACTTGTAAAACTTTCTCATTTTTTGTAATTATAAATGAATGGACTCTTGAGATTTAATTTCCGTCATTTAGATATATGTGCTTAAATAATTTATTTTGAACCAATGATGTGGAAATTTGATACTTCGAGGCTTGTTTGGGGACTCTCGGGTCCCCATTCGCCGTGTCACATCTAGGCCCCGACCTCGGGTCGTGACATTTACAAAGAGTTCTTTAAAAAGAAAAGCAATCAATTCTGAACAAATTTTGAATACCACAACTAATGCAGTGAAGCAAATGCAAGAAAAGATACAAAAAATGGAGGAACAAAGGAGAACAATTCAACAAGATGTTATTGCTAATATAATTGCGCAACTTCAACGTGCAGGATTGACTAATGCGGACATACTGATAGCATTGTGTGTTCCTTCACTTGGAGAAAATACCTCTGCAGCACATACTACTCAACAAATCTGTCGGCCATCTAGAAGCAACAGTAATCAAGGTTAGTGTCACTTCTTTCAATGATTCTTCTGATTCTTCTTCATCTGATTCTTTTCAGTCTTTTTCTCCTTGTTCTTCTGAAAGATCCAGCAGCAAATCTGTTGGACTTTTTCTTATAGCTGTTGGTATTGACGTTTAGGCAATAAATATTTTTGTATGTGATTTAGTTTCAAATGCTTGAGGATAATGCTTTTAATAGTGAATGTACGATATCATGTTTGATTTTAGCTGCGCTTTAAATATCTTTTTATTTGTCTGGAATAAGGTTGCCATTGCTAAATATTTTTGGGACCTGGAAGATAAGTTGTGGCTTAAGTAAAGTGGGTCCACTTCTACTATATTAAAAGCATGTTTTTTCAAAAGGTGACCATGCCCAGCAAGTCTACTGGATGGGCTTTTGTTCTTGAAATCTTTTCTTCTTTCTAACTTTCTTTTGTGTTGAAAAAAATTGCAACTTGAACTATTTTTTTTTAATGTTTGGGAGTAGAAAAATGGGAGTATTACATGGTGTCTGCATTGTAACTTCACAGACATTGATCAAATTTTATTTTTTAGAATCAGTGAAGAAAGTTAGGTGTGGATAGGTGTAAAATCAGCTGACGAGGTTAACTAGGACATGCTGAGATGATTCAGAAAGCATTTCAGCAAAAGTGCTAAAAACTTTAGGAAAACCCCATATCTAATTATGAACAAAAAACAAGTTGCTAGCTTGTATGCATATTTTTTCGATGGATTAGTTAGTGTTGTATTATGAGTTGATGACTTTACTTTTGCGGAAACCTACAATTGATTTTGTTTCATTTGTATTTTCCAAGCATATATTGTTATCACTGGGTTGCATTAGTAGTCCATGTCCTTGCCATTTTCAATATGCAATTGATTTCCTTTCTTACTAGCCCTTCTACTATGAATATATACACAACTTCATTATTAAATTGGTGATTCATTGACTTGTTAAAGTTGAGCCTAGTTGGACATAGTTATATGTTATGTTTGGTTACAGTCAATAGTGAATAGATATAAGGAGTACATGTTTGTTTGCTATTTTAAGAGTGCATTGAAATAATTAAGAGTTATATGCTAGATACAGATGGTTGTTCTCTTCGTAATGCTCCACAATATGACTTATTGTAGCTTGTTATTAAGGCATATGCCTTCCTTAGTCTGTGTTAATTCAGCATACTTATTGAAGTTTAAGCATTGATAAATTTTCATAACAAATGTGGAAATTGACCATGTGTAGATCATTCCACCATTTATTTAGATTTAAGAACATTTCTTTTGTTCAATTAGATTTAAAACCCAATTGCAGCAATAACCCTTTTGATGGAAATGGGCTAAAACCCAACTTACCATCCAGTTTTCTAAATCAATCATTTTCATTTGCAGGTAGTGTAGGTGAACAAAGAGATGAAAACAATGAAGGTGCTACTTACGAGGAGGTGCTACTTAGGAGGATTGAGTTGATATTTCCATTTGCATGTATTTTGAAAGTTTCTTTTGTTTTTAAACTTGAAAAACTTGTGTAGTCTTGATTGTGAAAAAATATTATATATTTTGCTTGACCTTGAATCTTGCATTTTATTTGATTATAAATAGTTTATTCTTGTGATTGAAATTTATAGGTATATCTAAAATATGTTTTATACTTATGCAATATTTTGCTTATAAATGACAATATAGAGAAGAAAACTGCCCCAAAGGTACAATAAAACTGTTGCAATAGACAAGAGAAAATTGTTGCAATTAATATCTAAAAATAAAAGTTATAAGACAATATAGGGACGGTTTTCAAAATGTCGTTGCAATAACTTATTGTATGAACTGTTTCCATAGTAAATTAAGTGTTGCAAAAACTTAATAGGAACAGTTTGGAAATCGACCCAATAGGGGTAAGAACCGTCGCTATGTTAAAGATTAAACCGTCCCAATAAGATATAAGAACCGTCGCTAAAATAAGTGTTGCAAAAACGTTATGGGAACAGTTTGGAAACCGTCCCAATAGGGGCTAGAACCGTCACTACATGTTAGAGGTCCAAACCATTGCTGTAGAAGTTTCTATTGCAACGATTTTGAGAACTGTTGCAATGTTTCGTTGCTATAGAGCTAGCGCAACGCGACCTGTTGGGAGGGGTATGAAAACTGTCGCAATAGGATTTTTGCAACGGTATTTCTATCTATGGCAACAGAAAAACAATACCGTTGCCATAGGCCATATTTCTAGTAGTGTCATAAGCAGGAGACTATAGGACATCAGGAATTATTACACTTTTATTCTCATTCCAATTCATTGGTATGGAGTTAAACTCTGTGAAAGCTCTCTTCTAATTCATGCTCTACATTAGCAGAATTGATATCATGCCTTCCAGAAGAGCTGTCAGAGGAAGGGGCCGTCCTGCCAGGCAAGATGCTAATCCACTTGCGCCTCAAGTACCCGAGGAGCCTGTGGATCAAGCTGTCCCTATTGAGAAACCCCTTAAAGATGAGGTCTCTAATGCTGAGCTACGTCAGGCTATTCAAGATCTAACCTAGAATATCGCAGCACCTATTATGAGGCAAGGAGCAGGTAGACCCGGTTCTCATGACACCTATATAGTCTGAGAACTTTTTAGGATGAATCTGCCCGAGTTCACAGGGTTTTCATCCACTAAAGATCCTGAGAAGTATTTGGAGGAACTTGAGAAGGTGTTCCAAGTGATGCATGCGGCTAATGGTGACAGGGTTGAACTTGTTTCTTACCAACTCAAGGGTGTGGCTAGACTGTGGTTCAACCAGTGGAAAAAAAGTAGAAAGGATAATGCTTCATGTTTGACTTGGGTAGTGTTCGAGGAAGCCTTCTTGGAATGTTTCTTCCCAAGGGATAAAAGAGAAGTTAAGGAAAGAGAGTTCCTGAATGTGAAACAGGGCTCTATACCGTGCAAGAGTACGGTTTGAAGTTCACGCAACTATCTCGCTATGCTCCGGACATGGTTGCTGAGATGAGGGGAAGGATGGAAATGTATGTTGATAGGCTTAATAGAGGACCCAAGAGAGATGGGAGAGGAGCCATGCTTGTGAGTGCTATGGACATCGGGCAACTGATGACAATTATGCAACAAGCTGATGAGGAGAGATAGCATGATAGGGAATAATTCAAGTGTAAGAAAGCTAAGACATCCATCCATAAGGTTGGAAGGAAAGGCAATGGCAACCGATTTCTTGCACCATCATCTGCTAGTGCACTTGCGCCCAGAGAAAGTATGATCAGAGATCTCAGAATGTAAGAAATCATGGACCTCAGTCGCAAGCTAGTGTGGCTCAATGTTCGTAGGGTAAGCCACTGTGTGACAAGTGTGGCAAGGTGTACTTGGGGAGATGCCATGATGGGAATGATGTATGCTATAGATGTGGCCAAGCGGGTCACTACTAGAGCGTTAGTCTGAAGTAGGCTGACCAGGCTCAATCTATTACACCAGCCCCGCCAGTTAGAGGAAACCAGAGGGCCACTACATCAGCCATAGGTAGAGCAACAAACTGCTTGTATGCCATGGGTAGTCACCATGATTAGGAGAACTCCCCAGATGTTGTGACAGGTATGATTCGAGTCTTTACTTTCAATTGTTATGTTTTGATGGATCCGGGTGTCACATTGCCATTTGTAACTCCTTATGTGGCCTGTAGATTTGATAGAACCCTTAAGAGTCTTCTCGAACCATTTGATGTTTCTACTCTAGTGGGTGAGTCTATTCGAGCTAAAAGAATCTATAGAGTTGTTGTAGTGTTCATCCATCATAGGGATACTCTTGTTGATTTGGTTGAGTTGGAGATGGTTGATTTTGATTTGATTCTTGGCATGGATTGGCTTCACGCCTGTTATGCCTTTGTTAATTGTAGATCTCAAACCGTTAAGTTCTAATTTCTGAATGAATCAGTTCTAGAGTTGAAGGGTGATTCTATTGCACCTAGAGAAAAGTTTATCTCATATCTTAGAGCCATAAAGTTGATTTCCAAAGGCTATACCTATCACCTTGTGCGAGTTAGATCTGATGATATTGAGTCTCATACTATTGACTCAGTTTCGATTGTTAATGAGTTTTTGAAAGGGTTTCTCGATGATCTGCCTGGAGTCCCTCCTGATTGGGAGATTGACTTTAGGATTGATGTTCTTCTTGATACCCAGCCTATTTCAATTCCACCTTATAGGATGGACCTTGCTGAGTTGAAAGAGTTGAAAGAGCAATTGAAAGATTTGCTAGAGAAAGGCTTCATTAGGACAAGTGTTTCACCTTGGGGTGCTCTTGTCCAATTCGTGCAAAAGAAAGATGGGTCCCTCAGAATGTCTATTGAATATAGGCAACTGAAAAAGGTCATGGTAAAGAATAAATATCCTCTCCCAATGATAGATGATTTGTTTGACAAACATCAGGGCGCCTCTTGTTTCTCAAAGATAGACCTTAGATCTGGCTACCATCAATTGAAGGTGAGGGAATGTGACATTCCAAAGATAGCCTTTAGGATTAGATATGGCCATTTTGAGTTCTTGGTCATGTCCTTTGGGTTAACAAACGCACCTGCAGCCTTTATGGACTTGATGAATAGAGTATTCAGACAATATCTTGATATGTTTGTGATTGTGTTTATCAACGATATTTTGGTGTATTCTAGAGATGAGGAGGAGCATGCTAATCATCTCAGAGTTGTCCTCTTAACTCTTAAGGACCATGAGTTGTATGCAAAATTCTCAAAGTGTGAGTTCTGGCTCAAGTCAGCGGCCTTCCTAGGCCATGTTGGTTCCAACAATTGTATTCGAGGGGATGCCCAAAAGATTGACGTGGTTAAGAACTGGCCTAGACCAACCACTTCGACTGATATAAGAAGTTTCTTAGGGTTTGTAGGCTACTACCGTAGGTTTGTTGAGGGGTTTTCTTCCCTATCCGCACCATTGACTAAATTGATTCAGAAAAAGGTCGAGTTTCAGTAGTCTGATGAATTTGAGAAGAGCTTTCAAGAGTTGAAGACGAGGTTGACTATAACACCGATCCTAACCTTACCCGATGTGACAGAGGATTTTGTAATTTATTGTGATGGTTCGAGGGTTGGATTGGGATGTGTACTTATGTAGAGAGGAAAGGTGATAGCCTATGCTTCCAGGAAACTCAAGGTTCATGAGAGGAACTATCCAACCTATGATCTCGAGTTGGCAGCAGTGGTGTTTGCACTTAAAATCTGGCGCCACTACTTACATGGAGTGCATGTGAATATGTTCACTGACCACAAGAGCTGCAGTACGTCTTCAGTCAGAAAGAGCTCAACCTACGACAGAGGAGGTGGTTGGAGTTGCTCAAGGATTATGACATCAGCATTCACTACCACCCAGGTAAAGCTAACATTGTTGCTGACTCTCTTAGTAGGTTGTTAATGGGTAGCACAACCTATGTGGAGGAAGGAAAGAAGGAATTAGCCAAGGAAGTGCATCGATTGGCTCGATTGGGAGTTCAACTTGAGGAGGATCATGAAGGAGTATTTAATGTTTAGAATGGGTCTGTTTCATCTTTTATTGGAGAGGTGAAGGAAAAGCAAGACCAAGATCCTGTCATACTCCAATTGAAGAGGGCTATCCACAAACAAAATGTGGTGGTCTTCTCCAAAGGGGGAGATGGTGTGTTGAGATACCAAAGTAGATTATGTGTTCCAGATGTTGATGGCATTCGAGACAACATTATGGAGAAAGCCCATAGCACTAGGTATTCCATTCAACTTGGCTCTACCAAGATGTATCACGGCTTGAGAGAAGTCTATTGGTGGAGTGTAATAAAGATGGATATTGTTGAGTTCGTTTCAAAATGTCCAAATTGCCAACAAGTGAAGGTTGAGCATCAAGGTCATGTGAATTGGCTCAGAACTTTGAGATTATAGAATGAAAGTGGGAGATCATTAATATGGACTTTATTACTAGTCTACCAAGGTCTCGAAAGCAACTTGATTCAATATAGGTGATCATATATAGGATGACTAAGTCGACGTACTTCTTGGAAGTTAAGACAACTAATACTACGGAAGAGTACGCCAAGTTGTATATCCAGGAGATTGTGAGGTTGCATGGAGTTTCCTTGTCCATCATCTCGGATAGAGAAGCTCAATTTACCTCCCAGTTTTGGAGATCAATCCAAAAAGGATTGGGTACTAAGGTGAACCTGAGCACAACCTTTCATGCACAGACAGATGGTCAGGTAAAGCGCACGATCCAAATACTAGAGGATATGTTGAGAGCTTGTGTTCTTGATTTCAAAGGGATTTGGGATGATCACGTACCATTGATTGAATTTGGATATAACAATAGTTATTATGCAAGCATTCAAATGGCTCCCTATGAAGCCTTGTATGGGGGGAGATATAGATCACCAATTGGGTGGTTTGAGGTTGGAGAAGTGGATTTGATTGCGCCTGATCTTGTCCACCAATCGATGGAGAAGGTCATGGTCATTAGAGAGATATTAAACACTGCCCAGAGTCGCCAGAAATCTTATAACGATGTGAGAAAAAGAGTCTTGGAATTCAAGGTAGATGATTGGGTGTATTTGAAAGTGTCACCTATGAAGGGTGTCCCAAGATTTGGGAAGAAAGGGAAGTTGAGTCCACGCTATGTTGGACCGTATCAGATTGTAAAGAGGATTGGGAAGGTTGCTTATGACTTAGAGTTGCCTTCTGAGTTAGATAGAGTCCATTCGGTATTCCATGTGTCGATGTTGCAGAAATGCTTGGTGATCCATATTGATAACATTGGAGTGAAAGATAGCCTATCTTACAAAAAGGTTCCGGTTCAAATCCTTGACCGTTAGATTCGTAAGTTGAGGAACAAAGAGATAGCCTCAATCAAAGTCCTGTGGAGAAATAAATTCGTTGAGGAAGCTACATGGAAAGCTGAGGAAGAGATGAAGGCCAAATATCTGCAACTATTCGTGCCAGATAATGAGAGCATTGAAGGTTAAAATCCTTAACCTTCGCTAAATTGATTGATCTATTCTTGATGAGACTTTCTATTCGTAAGTCTGAGTAGTATTGATTGAGGTCGAGGAAGAGTCGAGAGTTTGATTGATTGAGTTGAGTGTTGAGATGAGTCTTAAATCTATTCGTGCCTTGATATCCACGTTTACTCATTCATTCGAGGATGAATGATCCCAAGTGGGAGATGATGTAACGCCCGATAAAATTATCAAAATATCCCTAGAGTGAGGGTATGCACATAACACATCTTCCAATTCTAGTATAGTAAATCCATGGTTGGATGTGATTAGCACAAAAAATTTAGTGGGAAAATGGTCTCGGTCGATTTTTAGAGTGACCCGATCAAAAGATAATTTTTCGATCCGAAGCACAAAATAGTGTTGGTGTGCGACAAGAGCATGTCGTGCACCCATCGTGGATCAGCACTTATATTTTTGTGAAAATTTTAGACGGGATTGAGAAAACTCATTCAAAAACTTTTTCTAAAAATACACTATAAGCGACTAGTCTGTATCACAGACTGGGTCTTTTCCAAGTTGAAAATTTCTAATTTTTACGAGGGGCATTCCAGTCAATTCCCAACCCCTCCTAAACTCTATGCACGATCTAATAAGGTCGTTTTGATGTAAAAAGTGTCTAAAACCCCTATTCTAAGTTCTATTCCATAATTTAACAAGGATGGCGATTGAGGAAAGAGGAGGAGAGCTTGAGTTTGAAAGATTTGAGAAGAAATCTTTGACGTGACTGATTGAAAGCTGCATCCCAGGTAAGCAAGGCTAAACTAAAAGCGTGGGATTGTTCTCTCATATGCCTCATAGGAGGTCATAGATGATTTGATGGTTCAAGAGTATACATACATGAATACTTGATTGTTTTTCTTGAAAAATTGATTTAATTTGCATGTTTTCGTATGTTGATCATCATTGTAAACATATTTTGAATTGAACATTTTCATGAGAAATTGCATAATCCTACATGACTATTTTGAAAGAATGCATGAATGAACTTAAGAATTGAGTCTAGAGCCTTGAGTTGAGATTGTTGATTGTGATGAGAGAATGATGATGAGTTGATGGAATTTGATTGTCTTATGAGCTCTATAAATGAACTCTACCGCTGTGTCTATTCGATTGCTCCCTAATGATTGTTCTAAATCTTGAGTCATTGATGAGATTGATTGATAAGCTAGTTAAAGTCCCTATGAGCTTGATTGATGAAAGGGTTAGAGTCCCTATGAGCTTGATTGATGAAAGAGTTTAAAGTCCCCATAAGTTGAATGATGACAGGGTTCGAGTCCATATCAAATAAGAATCAATGACGGGGTTCGAGTTCCTATGAGATTACTTGAGATGGAGGTTTAAGAACATTGAGTCATGGGAGGAGTATCGAGCACCGAAAGAGCGGGAGTTAGTCCCACTTGAACTCATCAAACCATGTCGCCAAATGTAGGTGAGGCTTAGAACCATCACATATGCTGTGGTTCCCTTTTGATTAGAAGCCCCTAAAAGCAACAGCGGACTGTTGATGACTGATTCCATATTGGGTGAGCTGATATGATTTTGATTCGTTCCCTACCTGGCAAGTTTGGAATGGTTGTGGCAACATCAGCATGATTGTTGTACATTCACTGGCTCATAAGTGATTGTTGTCGGATAAGAAAAACCACCATAAATTTTCTATCTTGAGCACTCTGAGTTGAGATGAGATGAGATAAGATGAGAGGAGGTGAGCTCCTTTGAGATGAGTTTGAGATGATTGATGAGGTTGAGTTATTGATGGGTCACTTGTCTACTCTTTATTCTTGCATAGATAAATATTTGACAATTTGATGTTATTTGATGATTACTTTGAGTTTATGTTGTTTCCATATTATTCTACCTATTTCTGTTTCACTCAGCTATTTTACATACCAGTATATTTCTAATATTGATTTCCCTTTTGGACTACATCGTTTTATGATACAGAGGAAGGTACTAGAGATCGTCAACAGGCTCTCCGTTGAAGATATGAGATTCGCAGTTGATTTGGTGAGCCTCCCCTACCCCCGAGGATCCACTATGATGATTTAAGTAGCTACTAGGTTTGCTATGACTTTTTATTATCGTCCGATCGTTACTGAGGCTTTTGCTTCTGTTCAATACGTAATGACAGAAGCCAACTTTGGTTGGTTAATCCAACATTTCATTTTGCTTTAGAGATTTAGGCTTCATAGACGATGGTTGAACGTTGATGTTGAGATTGTTAGCTAGTTCTTTCTACTAGACTTTATTATCATCTATTTATCTTGAGACCTTATATGAGATGTGCCCATTTACTTACTTATATTTTCGTTGTTCAATAGAGTTATATCATAAAATGAATATGATGAGGTTAAGTGGTTTGCTTGGGGATTAGCAATAGTCTCTAGGTGCCGACCACGCCAAGGGTACCCTCCCGGGGCATGACACAAGATCTAGTATCCGGTACATCAACAATGGATGCAAACTTACCAATAAAATTTTCAAATGATGGTAAGTTAGGAGGTGATAAAGAGTGTATTAGTTCATCAGATGAACCAAGTGAAGACACTACTGAAGAACTTGATGTCTTAGCACAACCAGGTGTGGGTTTACCTTCAAGAAGAAAAAAGCAACAAATTGAGGTATGATCCTTCTTCTACCATCTCTTTCTTTGAATTAGGTATGATATTTGAGAGTGCAATTCAATTTGAAAAGGTTGTTGCTAATTATGCTGTGCAACATAAAGTTCAATTAAAGATTAAACCCAATGAACATCACGGGGTTAGGGTGAGATGTGTCGGAAACTATAAAGGGGAAGTGTTTGCTAGCTTAGATAAAGATACATGTGAAAAAGTACTATCCTGCTCATCAGTGTCTTACAAACAATATGAACAAATTGTGCATAGCAAAGTATGTGGGTATGAAGATGAGGGATAGAATAATATCTCATCCTGACGTTAGGGTTCATAAGCTTCAAGAAACAATAAGAAAAGAATGGGAAATAAAAGTGGGAAGATAGATATGTTATAGGGCAAAACAGAATGTCATTTCCAAGTTCATTGGTGATTAGAAGCTTGAGTTGTCAAAACCGTTGGACTATGCTGATGTGATCAAGAGTTCAAATCCTAGAACCTCTTATTGTGTGAGAATTGATAATGAAATAGTTCCTGGCAAGCATTTGTTTAAATACTTCTATGTGTGCTTGTTGCATTGAAGAATGGATGGTTAGAAGGTTGTACGAGGATTATCAGCCTTGATGGTTGTTTTCTGAAGGATGCCTATAAAGGAGAGTTATTGGTGGTTGTGGGAAAAAATGGAAACAAAAAGATGTATCCAATAGCTTGGGCAGTGGTGGATCAAGAAACTAAACACTCTTGGAGTTAGTTTTTAATATATCTCATTGAAGATTCACAACTTGGTGATGGATATGGCATAACAATCATGTCTGATATGCAAAAGGTATTTATTCTATTTCATTCTATCTCATTTTATCTAATTTAAACTATTCTATCTCATTTTATCTCATTTAAACTGTTCTATCTCATTTCCCTCATTGCCCTGCAGCCTCTAGAAATGGTTTGTCATTTTTGTCATGTGTTTGTTATATCCTAGAGGCTGACTGCAGTCATTTCATGGTCGTTAAATGTTAATGTTGTTTTGTAGTTAATAGGATGGTTGTTAATGTTGTTTGTTAAATCCAAGCGGCTTCCAGCAATCATTTTATGGTTGTTAATGTTGTTTGGTAGTTAAATCACTGCTGTCATCTTTGTTATGTGTTAGTTAATATCTCAGTTAGTTAATGGTATCATTTTGGTCATGTGTTAGTTAATATCTCATGTCATCTCACTTGTCTCAGTTTTATCTCATTTGAGGTAGTCAATGTGATTAATTACTAACACTAAATCTGGATAGGAACTTACATTAAGTTTGGAGACAGGAACTTACATTAAGTTTGGAGACAGAAACTAACGCTAAGTTTAGGCCTCAAACTACTTGGAATCTGGACAGAAACCTACACTAAGTTTAGGGACAGAAACTTACACTAAGTTTAGGCATCAAACTACTTGGAATCCGGATTGAAACTTACAGTAAGTTAGGGACAGAAACATACACTAAGTTTAGGCATCAAACGACTTAGATTCTGGATAGAAAATTACACTAAGTTTAGGGACAGAAACTTACACTAAGTTTAGGCATCAAACTACTTGGAATCTGGACATTATTAATCTTATTTCACATATATATATCTCAGTTAGTTAATGGTGCCATTCTTGTCATGTGTTAGTTAATATCTCATGTCATCTCACTTGTCTCAGTTTTATCTCATTTTAGGTAGTTAATGTGATTAATTACTAACACTACATCTGGAGAGAAACTTACACTAAGTTTAGGAACCGAAACTTACACTAAGATTAGGCATCATTACTAATCTTGTCTCACATTTATATTTTACTTGTGTTTTAAACTAAACTACTAAACTACTAGGGACTTAAGTCAGTGTTTGCTGAGTTACTTCCTTTTGCTGAAAGAAGAATGTGAACAAGACACGTTTGGGCAAACTGGCAGAAGAAATGGAGAGGTGAAGAGAGGAGAAAAGCATTTTGGAGATATGCCAAAGCTAGTTTTGAGGTAAAATTGAAAGATGAGTTTGCATATATGGGAAAGCTTGGTGATAGAATATGTGAGTCTTTTCTTGTCGATAACAAAGAATATTGGTGTAGAGCTTTATTTAGTGAAACATCCAAGTGTGATGCGGTGGAAAACAATATGTATGAAACATTTAATTCATGGATTGTTGGTCCTAGACACAAATCTGTGATAAATATGCTTGAAGATATTAGACACAGAATGATGGATAGGCACGGGGATATGATTAAGTTTGCAAGTACTTGGATCAGTGATATTTCACCTATGACAAGGCTAGTTTTAGAGGAAAATAAAGAAATCGGCAGGAAACTAAGGGTGAACTAGAATCATGACATAAGATTTGAGATCCAAGAAGGAGAATGTAGACATATAGTTGACATGGTTAAAAAGACTTATTCCTATAGGCTGTGACAGTTGAGGGGTATCCCTTGTCAACATGTAGTTTGTGGTTTGTATCACATGGGGCAAGAACCAGAAGATTATGTGGGCCATTGGTACAGAAAAGATACATTCCTGAGAGCTTATACGTACTTCTTACAGCCTATAACAAATATGGTACTGTGAAACCAATAACCCACCAATTGACCCATTTCTTCCGATGCTAATAGGTAATTTGCTTTCAAATCACATTTAGACTTCTCAAAGTCCTCATGGTTTCATATTGATAATAATTTGTGCTAGATAGCTGGTGTTCTGATTTAGGAGGAGTTTATAACTTCTCAATCAGAATTGTTGGGATTTATTGTATTTGTCTTGAATTGGTGGTTCTTTTTTCATGGGAAAACATTTGTACGTTTTGTTGCAGGTTTTGGTTGATTACAAAAGTTGGTGACATATGGAATTCCTACTAGGTGTAGAATGGTATGTAGGTACTGCTCTTGAGCTATTTTCGAGTACTAAATGTTGAAGGTGATGTGTAACAGTTAATTGAAACAAGTGACATCAAGAAAGAGCTAATTTTGGGAAGGAAAATGAATTTTATTTGACGTCTATGGTGAAGTGTGATCTGAGACTCTTTTATTAAGATTTCCCCTGGGTTTTTTCTTCATTCAAGTCTTAATTCAAGTAAGGATTTTAAGTACTCAACAAGATTTTGTACCACCAAACCAGTCTAAGTATCTATACTAAGTAGGGTAAGGTCTGTGTATATTGTGCACTCTACCCTCCCCAAATCCTACTTGTGAGATTACATTGGGTATGTTGTTGTGTTAGAAATTTTGGCAGCAATCTATGATTACAATGGCAATAAACCTGTCTAAACGGGCTCTTAAATTGCACATGGTTTCGAAAATGAATATGAAAAGAAAACTATTGATTGTTGTGGTTCTGTTATGTTTAGATTATGATTCTTCATAGACATAAGAAAGGAGAGTACAATTGTCATTGAAAAGAGTAAGAGTTCCCATCAATCTTTTAGAGTTTAATTTTCTTACATTAAAGGTTGGTTTACCCTATGAAGCACATTGCATTCACCTCTCAAGCAATACAAGTTACTTTTGGACCATACTTTTAGAGAAGGCAATGTGATTGTGGACATCATGGACAATTTCGGAGAAAGTAGAAGGCCTTAAGTTATCATTGATGAGGAGAATTTCTCTTTTGTCTCTTTGAAGACTATTCCTAGCTTAGATTAGATACTGTAACCCAAAGTTCAGAACAAACCCAAGAAAAAACTATTTGTGATTAATGATATTAATTCATACTAATACAATATAGATGTTTTCATGAATAGTATTTTTTATTCTGTTATCCTGCGGGAAGCGCGGTAATTACTAGTAAAGTAATAATGCAACCTGGAAGAGCAAGTGAAAAAGTGATCTCAAGTGGGTCATTCAAGGATGCATCACAAAAAAATGTTGACCTTGGATTCAAACCACCTGGCTTGAAATGGAAAGGAATGAATGCTATGACTAGAAACCAACTTCAACTAATGTTACAGCGAAAAAAATTGCAAATTAAATCCAAGTGGGTTCAATAATATTTCAACAGTTTTAATGATGTGTTTTCATGGGGAAAAACAATGATGTTGATATAACTTTTACATATTTTTTATCAAACAATGATGTATTTTTTATTATTTGATGTATGCTTACCCAACTGTTTTGATGTCATTATGGTAATGTAAGGCTACTTAAACTATGTTAAGTTGATGCCTAGTGCCTAATATTGAAGTGATGTTGATCTATGCATGTATGCGTATGTGCAAATTATGGGTCATTCAAGAATCTGTTTTGATTATTAGATGTATGTTTGTGCCTATATTGAAGTGTGACAAACTTGTTCAAAATTAAAGCTAATGATTTGTCGAGTTAAATTGATTTGCATTATTACAAGAGATATAAGTAGCCATCCCGCAAAAACAGCTATAGTACAAGCAAAATAGTTCCGAAGATCAAGATACACAACAATTACTACATAAAGAACTCTCTATAAATCCAACATAGTATCACAATGATCAACAAAACTCGATATTTCCTCCATATCTTTTTTTTGTTTTTCATCATGCTTCTTTTTTATTCTTTTTTGTAATCTCAAAATCGCAATTCTAGCATGTTCAATAAAATTCATTTCACACCACCTAAAAAATTTATATCCAACCTGTTTACAAACAACAAAATAACCATTAAAATTGAATCTTGAATATTCAAATTTAAAAAAAAAAATAAGTATATATAATAAATATCATACTCGACCATATTCAAATCCAAGAAACCAACGACCTGGATTGTTTGTGGACTAAAAAATCTTCATTATAGCTTTTTTTCCACAATGACAATTTCTTTTTTTAAGTCATTATATACCAACTAGTATTCGTACCCGCGCGTTGCGCGGAAAATTTTGAGTCTATAAAATTAATAAATAGTGTTCATAAGTAAAAATTAAAGATATTGGTAACACCAAAAACTTACTTCATAAGCATTATTTATAAGACAAAATATCTTTAAAAATCTAATGACAACCTATATATTTGGTCAAACAAAATATAATTATGTGAAGTCTACAGCATAATACATTCTAAACTTATTTTAGAATATCATGATTAAATTATCAAAATGAAGAGCATATCATATAATTCAGACATCTTTATTATATTAAAATAAAATGTCAAAGCCAATGTCACCAAGAAAATTATATCAACCAAACTTCACAATTTAAAAAAATTACATAATATATCCATGAATAGGTTAGATTAATTTCTAAATAAAAAGTGTATGTATAATAGTATTAATCATATTTATGTAGAATAACATATACAAAAATATTGTCTGAAAAGAGAACAGACTTCAATATATAATGCATTTATTATTTTAATAAACACAAATAAGATAAATAGATAATTATGTTTTGAAGGTTTTTTCGTCATATTTTATAAAATGTTTTCCTTCTGATGTTGTCGGGATATTTTTGATATAAATTTAAAAGCTTTTTATCTTATTGTGTTGCAAAACTATTTTAGTAAATTTTATATAATAAATTTAGGATCGTTGTGCAATTATACTTTATAAAAATTTTGTAAAAGTATTTTTCTTTCTTATTGGAAGGTTACTTTTATTACATTTGTAAAAATATTTTCTTTATCATTATAAATGTACTTTCATTACAATTATAAAAGTGTTTTACGTAATCATCTTATAAGAATACTTCTAGTATAGTTTTGAAAGTGTTTTTAGTATAAATTATGCAGCTTAATTATTATTTATTTTTTAATACAGTTTAATGTATGTTGGGAAAACTAATGTATTGCACTTACTAAAACTTGATTCCAATTAAAAAGGAGTTTTAATTAGGATAAAATTTATCTTATAAATAAAATGAAAATTTTTGAAATTTGAATTATTATTTAAAAGATATGCATACTAAATAAATTATTTCATTAAGACCTCAACTAATTTTATAAGAATCTAAGTAACTATCATTAAATTTTTTTATTTTTCAAAATTAAATATTGACAGATAATCAATAAGATAACTTTGTTAATGTATAAAACTAAATGCCCAAAATATTTTAATTAAAAATTATGAAATATAAAAATATAATAAATAAATTAGTCACTATTTTAAAAGTTTAAATTGATTGCCAATTATATTAATATTAGAATTTATGTTTTAAAAATATATTGTGACGGTTGAAAATGTATTTAGCTGTAAATTTTATCTGGACAAAAATTATTTATTTATTTAAATTGAGAATTATAAATGATTTATTTACTACAATGGGAAGTTATAAAACTCCCCATTTACCTGGAAATGTAATGGGAAGTTATAAATTCCCCCATTAATTAGATAAACATTTATTTTTTCAAATTAAAAATTATTTTTTTTAAATGGTGTCTTTTGAAAAAATAATTAGGTTAACATTTTTTTTCTGAATAAAATTTATTTATGTATTTATAAGGAGAATTTTGAAACCGTATGTAGCGTATTATTTTAATCAATAAAATGTGTAATCAAATAAATAAGAGTTTTAAGTAGTATAAAATTTCTACAAAAAAATGGAAAAGTTTTAAATTTGAATTAATAATTTAAAAAGTTATGCATAATAAATAAACTATTTCATTAAGATATCAACTAATTCATACGAATCTATTTAAGTATATTTAATTGTTATTATTTTTCTTAAATTAAAATATTTTCAGATAATTAATTAGTTACGTTTGTTAATGTATGAAAAGTTAAAACTAAATACCCAAAATATTAAAATTTAAAATATGAAGTTAAAAATATAATAAATAAATTAGTTATTATTTAAAAAGTTTAAATTGATTGCCAAATATATTAATAATAAAGTTTTTGTTTTTAAAATATTATATAACTTTTTTAAAAGGTGTTTAGATTCACATTTTTTTTATAATAAAAATTATTTATTTAGTTATTTTGAAAAGTTGACTCGTAATTAATATGATGAGGAGTTATAAACTTCCCATTTACTTGGAAAAGTGATGGGAAGTTACCAAACTCCCTATTAAATTGGATAAACATTTTTGTTTTTCTAAAGAGATAAAGATTGATGTGATTTTCAAATTATGACGGTTGAAAATGTAATTGGACAGACAATTTTTTAATATTAAATTATTTCCATTTGTTTTTATGTATAATATTTATGGGAAGTTTTAAAATTCCTATTTATGTGGTCATGTTTTTTTTATTTAAAAATTTTTGTATATTTTTTTTTCATATATCATACTTAGCAACGTGTATTGTGTACAAAAGTTATATTAAAATTTTAAAATATAAACTATATTATGTAATTTTATTTGGCAATCAGTATAAACCATTAAAATAAGTACTAAGCTATTTAGTAGTTTTTTGTTAAGTTTGTATAGTTAAATTTAATTTCTTAGGTGCGCAGTTTTTAAATTTTAGATATCAACTAAGTTCACTAATTAGTTTAAGAATGAGAAAGAAATTTGCACGGAAAATTTAATTTTAAAATCTATTTTGACTTTTGAAAATGTATTTAGGTGCACTTTTTTTTCTGAATAAAAATTATTTATTTATTTAAATAGAGAATTTTGAAAATGTAATTAATATCATGGGAAGTTATAAAACTCCCCTTCGGTTGGAAATGTGATGGGAAGTTATAAAAATCCACATTAAATTGGATAAACATTTTTTGACAAATTATTAAAGATCAATTTTTAAAAAAAAATTGTGTCTTTAGAAAAAATATTTAGGTTAACAATTTTATTTGTAGAATAAAAATTATTTATTTATTTTTTATATTGAGAAATATAAAAACCATATTTAGTGTAATGGGATTATGGAAGTTATATAACTCCCAGTTCATTTTCAAAATCAAAAGAATAATATTTATTTTAAATTGTGAATTTCAAAAACTTATTTGGGTATACAATTTAATTTTTAATGTTGCAAAATTATTTATTTATTTAAATTGAGAATTAGAAAATTATATTTTGTATTTAGTTTAATTTAAATTAACCAAGATTCGTAGAAGGACTTTTATGGGTGTTAAAAAAACTCTTATAGAAGTACGACTGTTATAAATGAATTCAACTTCAGGATTTGTCGAATTTTGATGAAATTGTATTTTATCTAAAAAGTTTTTAAAAATAAACTTTATCTTTTTGTTGTTTCAATTTATGTAACAATTGTTACAAATTAAATATGTATATATATTTTTGTAAATTTTATCTCTACATGTAAAATAATTTTGATAAATTTAATATTTTTATAGTTACAATTTAGAACTACAAAGAATTCATTTTTTTTAAGAATGACATCCCTCAAAATACCTGCTTATTTTGTCGACTTTTGTATTCAAATTGTCATCTATATTTTAAATTAAAATAAATGACATAAAACAATATCAAGATCGTAAATTTTTTTAAAAAAAATACAATATAGTCTTTAAAATTCATATTGAAGTAGTTGCTACCAAAATACATTAAAATTGACTTACAATACACATATTTTATGATATGATAGCAAAATTGCATATATATTAAAATTAATAAATATAACGGGAATGTTTTCTATCCGAAGTTTGCATTTATTAACCAAATTTGATGAGTACTCATAAAAAGTATTTTAATGTATTCTTTTTAAAAATCGATAGTTTGAAAATATTTTTATCGATGATCTTTTATTTTATTTTTACAAAAAAACATATTTGAAATATTTAATTTTTTTTTTAAAATCAAATGTAGTTTTTTTTGTGATGTTTATATGACACTTTTGCATTTGTAGTTATATAGGCATAAGATTAAAATATATAATTGAGTTTTCAAAGATTGGGATAATAACATAAATAAGTTGGTGAGGAGTTTTAGGGATGATTTTGGGTTAGTTGTTGTTTTTTCTTGATCTTTATCCTTTTTTTAAAAAAAATTTAACCTATATATTTTTAACTATTTCTTTATCAATATTTTCTACTTTATGGATTGTTATTTTGTTTATATAATTTTGTCATGACATTTTTTGATTTTCATAGATATTGTCACTTAGAACAGCAAAATTGCGGTAAAATAAACAATTTTATGAGTAAGAATTTAATCATCTTTAAGAAGAGAAATGTGAAAAATGGGGGTAGTGGTAATCTTTTAGTCTTCTTTTATTATTTTTTGTTCTCGACAGTGTTATTTAACATTTTTTTCATAATTATTTAATAAATTAAAATTATATTTTGGAGATAATTGGTTTTTACAAAATAATCAAATTGAAATGTTGAGAATTATTTTAACAATAAAATGTGACACTATTTTGCAACATACAAATTTATAATATATTGCTTTTTTTTTTTAAGAAATAATAATTTTTTACTAATTAATATTCCAATCTAAATTTGTCAATTTAAAACTGCTCAATGTACACCCACTTCTTCACAATATCTAAAGCTACCTAATTATTTATTCTTTTAAATAAAAAAAACAATTAGTATTTGAATTATACATTCAATATTTTCTTTCATATTTTGAATTTTAAATAAATTAATAACTTTTATAATTTCTTTCACTTATAATATATTTTTTATACTACAACTATAATAACTTTCTAGTCTTGATAATACAAATATTTATATTAAGAATAAGGAAGAAGGAATTTTATCATTTACATATAATTTAGAATGTTAAATTTTTCAAAAATAATGTGAATTAGTTATAAGAACACTAAAAGTACCTGTAAAGAAAAATAATAATTTCTACAGTCAAGTAGTTATTTGACAAAAATAATAATTAAATTATATCTAAAATTGATATATTAAACGAATGGCCAGCACCTCGTTTTGTCTAGGACGTCATTCTCATTTTTTTTTTTTTAAGAAAATAAGAAGTAGCAAATGTTTAAAAAAACAAATAGTTTACACCAAAATTATATCTAAATCAATTGATTTCTTTAGAGAATTTATGTGGATTTCATTGTGTGTTGTGTATTATATTTGTGCAAAAAAAAAAAAAAAAAATTCAAACAATACTATACATATATAGATACTACTGTTAAATTTGAATAGTATATAAATTGTAAAAAATTCAACACTAAAAGCTAGTGTTAACTATCACAAAGATTTCCAACATCAACGTATTAATTAGTTACTAAAAAATGAAGTAAGATAATCATAATTAAGTAATACATAATTATCAATGAAATAGTCATTCCTCAATTGAATAATAATAATAATTCTAAATCAAGAAAAAGGAAAACATATACATGTGCAAGTGTTCAAAAAAGAAGAAGAAGAGAACGAATAGTAATCCAAACTTGGTAGGTATATATAATGAATATTCTAACTTATCACTTCAAATCATGAAGATTCATGGAAAAAAACAAAGAGATTAGAAAAAGAAAGTCTTGAAATCATAAGAGCACCATGTGAAGCAAAAGAGCAATATGGAGTTAAGACAATCTTTATTTTTATAATACGTGGGTTATGGGGTTAAGCGGTTTTTAGAGATAGAATTAGTTATTCATCTTTTAAAATTTGAATTTAAATTTAATTATTTTCTCATTTAAAAAAAAAGATATTTCAGATATTTATTTAGATAAATGCAATGTTAAAAGACAAAGTCCAAAAGGAGATCAAAGAAGGAATTAAGATACTATTTTCGTGTGTAAAATTGTGTTTATGTGAATTAGTTCTATAATAGGGGTTATAGACGTGCATGTATTAGTTTACCTTTTTTTAAAAAAATAAATCTATTTTTGTGCCTTTTATGTTTTTCTTTTTAAAGTTTAAAAACATACAAAGAATAAATAAGGTTGCAGTTATTGTTTCTAATAATTGTCTATTATTAGAAAATAATTCAAATAGTAATTCGAATAATAATCTTATAACTTAAATATTTTTTGAAATTATATTATTTTAAATTTTATTTTAGATTTTTGGAACATGCAATAAAATAAAAAAGTTCTATGCTTGATTAGAAATATATATTTTTGACAAATTGGAGAAATCAAATGGCTAAATGGGTTAGTGGTTGCCATTATTATAGACTTCATAAATAAGGGGTGGTTATACATTTGAGGAAAACCATATTTAAAGTTTTTTTTGTCAATATGTTAAAAACTATTTTTATTTTTATGTTTGCATTTTATTATATTTTAAACTTTTTTTGTTAAAAAGCAAAAGACCTATACGTGCAAATTAGTAGTATACTATACTAATCCGCTTTGCTTCTTCTTCTTTTTTAATATTATAAAAAAGATTTTTATTTTTATGTTTGTATTTTTTTATGTGTTAAATTTATTTTGTTAAAGAGAAAAAGACTTAACATGCAAATTAAAATTTAATTAATTTTGTTTGCGGTAAAGAAGAAGTAAATAGATAATCATGACTAAAATTTTTTTTAATGTGAATTTTTATATATAGGATTTGTTTTGTTTAATTAGTTTTTATGATAATTAATTTTTAAATTTTAAATATTAACTAATAACTAATTAAATAATTACGTAGCCTAAAATGCCATATGTCATCTTAATATGTTGTCACTTGGATAAATGTGGTGGTTTTATCCTCTCCTTTTAATAATATATAGAAGATAGATGTTTTATGTTTTGATATAGATAATGTGTAATCCGTTAATTGAAATTTTCAGTAGTTTTAAATATGTAAATTTAATAATTAATAGTAATATCAATTAATATATAATATTATTTAGTTAAGGTTTGACATCAATTTAAAAAAATTGATTTGTTCTTTTTAAGATTTTCGTTATTGCTTAAATACTTATATAAAGTTAGTTAATATATTGATTAAATACTTATTTAAAGTTAGTTAAATATAAATTTTTAAAATTATTTTAATTTAATTGTAGAAAATATTTTATATTTATATATTTTATTTTTATAATTGAATTTGATTTAATTGTAGTAAATATTGTATATTTATATATTTTGTTTATATAATTGAAATTAATGTAATTGTAGAAAATATTTTATATTTATATATATTGTTTTTATAATTGGATTTATTATTTAAATTAACTAATAATTTATCTAACTAATTTTTTTCCTAAGATGCCACTTGGCATATTTATAGGCTGCCATTTGGCTTAATATGGTGGCTTTGTCCTCTCCTTTTAATAATATATAGATAAGACAAAAATCATGCAAAAAATGGAAAGAAAAATGCTTGTGTATTTTTAATAGAAAGAAGAAGAAATTGTATTTTAATTTGAAAAATAATGGTTTATATATAAAGGGATGTTAATAGGGGCTTTTTACCGCTGAGTGCTTCAGAAAAAGAGCACTAACGCGCTCCATTTTTGTGTGCATCATGTGTTTTGCCAGCTCGAATCGTTGTGTTTAAATGTTAAAAAATGAGCAAGTTGGAGTGCATGTATGTGCATTTTGAAAGTTAGAGTTCCAATTTATAATTTGACTCCAAGTTAAGGAGCTAATTTATGTATTGTGCCTTTTGCGATATATTAAATATGTGGTAAATCTCAAGTAACGAATGGATATCCATTAATCGCGAGAAAGAACTAATTTTATAGATTACATTTCCAGAAAGATGAAATGATACTGGTGTGATTGAGCTAATTTTACAGATTACATTTCCAGCAAGATGAAATGATACAACTGGTGCAAACTTCTTGCATAATGTTAACAACCTTGGAATTGTAGACAGCTGCATCAGACAACTTCATACCGACAAGCCAACATTCGACCAGCAAATCCTGTCTTATAACATTCACACCAGCAACTCAACTAAAGATAACCCTGCCCCCCATCCCCCCAAACAAATTGTCTTTGCCAAGTCCAACCAGTATAATTGAAAATAATAAAAATAAGAAGGAAATTATCAAGGTAGGAATACACAATAATCTAAAAGATCCAATTAAAGAGCTATCAACACCACAAAAAAAGGGTCAATTCACAGGAGTTAAAATTACAAATAATGAGGGTTTAGAACCACCACAATTGGCTATTTCACGGTTTTAAAGAACTCCCGTAGTTAGGTCTATTGCTATTAATCAGTGACAGTTTTTAAGCGCAATCAATTGCGACAGACAAATAGCAGGGGTTTTAACCTCCTTAATCAATTTTTGGGCAAATAATTTTGTTTCATTTTGTTGGGGTTTATAACCTCAACAATTAACTTTTAGTACTTCATTTATTGGGGTCATAACCTCATAATACTTTTAATAAAACTTTAATGTTCACTTTCACAGAGGTTACAATTCATATAAAATTACTACAAACTACTCTTTAGGCTAATTTTGTATAATTAAACTAATACATTCACAATTAAATCAATAAAACATTTCATGGAACAAAAATACAAAATTATAAATGGATCATGAAGAAGTTCACATAAATTAATGTCAAAGGTCATCAAATTTACAGTAGACTTTCTTTAAACCAAAAGAACATAAAAACAACACAATATTCGACTCAACTCGTAATTCTCTAAGAAAGCCCGATACATTGGTCTGGCTTTTAGAAGAACATTTTAGCTTCTTCCAAGAATATATTTATCTTTTGGTCAATTCTACAGAGTTAAACGAGATTGTAAAAAGAAGATTTCACAAACGCTCATTGCCCGTCAGTCTCCAGGACTCATGTGGGATGAAGCTGCACTTAAGTCTCCGAGTCATAATCATATTTAGTGACATCTGTTAATTCTGTTCCGTTTTTCTGCACTTATTAAACAAAAGTTAATAACTGCACAAAAACGAAATTACCCTTCTCTAAGTGAACTTTCTGTATGCAAATCAAAAAGACACCTAGCCAAATTAAAACCAAGCTTCCCAGCCTTCCCCATTGCTTCTAACAATGTATTATACACAACAAAATTAGGTTGCAGTTCAAGTGACTTCATTTCTTGCAATACAGACCTAATACCATCATAATCCCCAGTTGCACTAAACATTTTGTCCGACACAGCAAAAGCAACATGGTCTGGAGTCCATCCACTAGCTCCCCTCTCTCATACAAGCTTATTGCTTCCTCGGCCTTCCCTAACTGAGCACACACATGTAAAACTGCAGAATAAGTGACTTCATCGGTCATCAAACAAGTCTTATACATCCTCCTAAACTAAGGGTCTTGATGGGGCTGGCACTATTACTAGCATGATTGTGTCTGAACGGTTATTCAAGGTGAATAATAACCGTATGACCATGATTTCTACTTTCACAACAAAGAGTTGCCATTCAGCGTGAATATTAAGGAAATATATGTTAGGCAATGATATAATTGTATAGTAATCACAAAATATATTCTTTCTTAGAATAGGACTTAATTAGAGATTGTACAATTATAACAATATATACTCCTTCCTAGAAGAGAACTCTAGCCCTACAGCTGCATAGCTATAAGGATTCTCTATTGTATTATAGGTGTAAAGAACTGAATACAATTCTGAAAGCTTTTGCTAACTATCATGGTATCAAAAGTCATCGTCTGATTTTTCTTTTTCCTCTACACAGGTACCTCGTTACCTTCCTGCCTTTTTCTTGGCTCTTCATTGTCTCTGCACAAGTGCCTTGTTTTTTTTCCCTTTGTTGTATTTATCTGCTCAATGGATTCACAGTCATCCGCACAATTTTCTCTCCACAAAATTTGATGGTTCCAATTATTCACTATGGGAATTCCACTTTGGAATCTTTGTTCAAGGAAATGCCCTTTTTGGGTGGTTAGATAGTCCTGCTCGTCCACCAACTGATGCATAAAAGTTGGATCTATGGAAACTGAATAATTCAAAGGTAATCCTTTGGATGCTGAATTCGGTACATGTTGACATCGCTATGGGACTTAGACCATTTAGCTTTGCTTTAGAGATGTGCCTCCACCTTCGTACTATCTATCAAAGAAACAATCTCACACGAGAGTTTGAAGTGGAACGCAACATTGCCGAATATACACGGAGGGACAAGAATGTTCGCTCCTTTTATACTGGATTGCAGTTTCTTTGGTCAGAAAAAGATCAAAGTTCTGCCGGGGAATATGTCTACGGCAGGGCTCAAGGAGGTGTTGGCAGAACGACAAAAGACAAGGATGGTGCAGTTCTTAATGAAACGCAGGCCTGACTTCGAGTCGATTCATAGCAGTTTGTTGCACAGAGAGGCCACACCTTCTCTTGATGTAGTGTTGGCAGGCTTCTTGCATGAAGAGTCTAGGCTTGGAACTTAGGCTGCCATGGAATGTAAGACATTACCTACTGTTGCATTAATTGCAGAAAAATCAAATGTTGTTGGTTCAGGAAATACTAAAAGAAGTGTCCAGTGCTATGACTGCCATGACTTCGGTCACATACTAGTTAACTTTTCTAAGAAGAAAAAGTATTGTGCTTACTGCAAGATCCCTGGCCATCATATTTTAGACTGTCGTCGTCGTCTAGATAGTTCATGCCTCTGCTCACCAAGCATACCAGACAGACGTCACTACAACATCTGGTTCCTTCCCTGCTAGCCATGATCTTGAAAAACCAATCCAAGATTCTATAGCAGCTGCCATTCCTGGAGACATCTCAAGTGCACTTTCGGCATCTTCAGTTACAAGTAATTCTGTTAAAACCAATCCAAGATTCTATAGCAGCTTCCCTTCCAATTATATGTTGCTAAACATGTTATTCATACGGCAAACGGGCATATATTACCTTGTTCGGGTGTTGGTTCTGTTGGAAATTTGTCTAATGTTCTGTATGTACCAAATTTGAAGGCTAATTTGGTTTCAATTGGTCAACTAGTTGATCAAAATTGTGTTGTAAAATTCTCACCTTATGGCTGTGTTGTTTAGAATCTGAAAACTGGGATGACCATGGCCACAAGCCGTAGAGTTGGCAGAATGTTTCAACTAGAGTTGGTCCATCGTCACTTGCATCATTGTTTTCTTTCAGTTTCTGCAGAGGATGTCACTCGCTCGAATAAGTTGCTCACTCTTTTGGCATAATAGGATGGGTCATCCTCATTCCTCCCGGCTTCAGAACATGCGTAAATCATGCCTTCCAGCAATACATGGCATTCATTCAGGTCTTCTGCTAACATGTTCAAATTGTGCGGGTTTGAAAAGTAACAAGCTCCCTTTTCCATCCAGTTCATCTGATTATAAGGAGACTTTTGATCTAGTGCATAGCGATGTTTGGAGTCCTTCTCCTATTTTGTCAAGGTTCAGATATAAGTATTCTTTTATTATTTATTGATCATGTATCTAGATACACATGGGTGTTTTTTATTCGAAATAAATCTGAGGTTCCTAATCTTATTATGAATTTTGTTGAGTACGTTCATACACAATTTCATAAAATTGTCAAGATATTTTGTTATGCTTCCGGAGGAGAATACACTAAGACTAATCTTGTTGAGTTTTTCAAAAACAAAGGAATTATTTTCCGCACTTGTCCTCATACACCGGAACAAAATGGAGTGGTTGAGAGGAAGAATCGACATGTTTTGGAAACTACACTGGCATTTTTGGGTACGTCTAATATGCCAAAGAGTTTTTGCCCCGAAGCCGTACATACCTCTGTGTATTTGATCAATAGACAAACTTCCCCAGTCATTGCTAATGAGACACCGTACTTCAAATTATTTCATCATAAGCCTGATTATTCTCACTTGCGAGTTTTTTGTTACGTCTACTTTGTCCATCTTCCGGCACATGAACGGCATAAGCTTTCAGCATAGGCAGCACAATGTATTTTTCTAGGCTATAGCGATGCACAAAACGGGGTACCTCTGTTATGATGCATCTCATCTTCAACTTCTAGTATCTAGACATGTTATTTTCTTTGAGGATCAATTTTCTTAAAATTCTCAACCTGCTTCAGAATCTATTTCTTTTCTGTACAAGTTTGATGGTGATGTGGGAGCTACTGATCCTCCACTTGACCCTTTGGAACAGACCATGAACTATGATAACAAGGATCTCCAGCCCTTCTCTCCTTCTAGTATTGATTCTACATCTTCATCCCCACTGTCAGAAGAAAGATCATCTCATCCAGTTACTCTCCCACGCCGATCTGGTAGGACAATCCACCATGCTCCTGAACGACTTGGTTACTCTCCAGGAAAAGTTGGTAAGTCTTATGCCATGGATACCATACTACATTCCGTTGATGTACCTTCTACTTACTCTTAGGCTTCTACACAAACCTGTTGGAAAGAGGCCATGTCGGAAGAGCTTCATGCATTGAATGAAAATTCTACTTGGGACATTGTTGACAACAAGCAGATGGAGTTCTCATTGGAAGTAAGTGGGTGTATTCCATTAAACTTAAGGCAGATGGTACAGTTGATCGCTACAAAGCTCTATTGGTTGCTCAAGGGTACAACCAAGAGTATGGAGTGGATTATGAGGAGGCTTTTGCAGCTGTTGCAAAGATGACAACAGTACAGACATTATTGATTGTGGCTTCAATAAGAGGTTGGACCCTATATAGATGGATGTGAAGAATTTATTTCTTCACGGCGATCTGGAAGAAGTTGTGTTTATGAAACCACCACCTGGGTGTGTTCTAACTAGGCCAAATGTGGTTTGTCGTCTTTCAAAATCTCTCTCTGTCTTAAACAAGCTCCTCGAGCTTGGTTTGATAAATTTCGATCCATGATTCAAACTGCGGGCTTCTCTCAGAATTCTTTAGATCATTCCTTATTTATCCATACTTCTCCAGTAGGTATCACAATACTTCTCATATATGTTGATGATATCATTATCACAGGAAATGATCCCGCGAACAATACTAAGCTGAAAGAATTATTTCATACCTCATTTAAGATGAAGGACTTGGGACGACATTGATACTTTCTTGGACTTGAGGTTCTATACTTGCCTAGTGGAATCATGCTTACACAACACAAGTATGCTGGTGATCTTGTTGCAAGGGCTAGTCTTACTGATGACAAGGTTTTCTACACCCCAATGGAGATTAATACGAAGTATAAGGAGGTTGACAGGGAACCATTCAATGATCCAGTATTATATCGGCAGTTGGTGGGTTCATTTGTTTATCTCACTATGACAAGGCCAGACATCTCATATTCAGTACAGGCTCTAAGTCAGTTTGTGGCTAATGCTTACCATATACATCATACTGCGTTACTGCTGACATTCGGTATGTTCGTGGATCTATGAGTCAAGGTGTTCTTTTCCGTTCTGATTCTCCTATGCATCTTGAAGGATATGTTGATGCAGATTGGGCTGGTTGTCTAGATTCTCGTCGCTCTGTTACTGGTTGATGCATGTTTCTTGGAACATCTTTGATATTATGGAGTAAGAAACAATCTCGCACATCTAAGTCATCTATGGAGGCTGAGTATCGTGCTACGTAGGCAGCAGGTTCGGAAATTGTTTGGGTGTAACGCCTAATATCTGAGGCTGTTATATCTCCTATAGTGTTACATGTTGATAACACCAGTGTGATTAAAATAGCTACAAACCCTGTGCAACTTGAAAACACAAAGCATATAGAAGTGTACTTCCATTACATTTGAGAATTGGTCATCAATCGTCTCATCACTCGATAACATATTTCTTCCTATGATCAACTTGTTGATTTGTTCACAAAGGCAATGACATGCACACGACATCGCTATCTTATTTCCAAATTGCTACTGTGTGATCACCATTATCAATTTGAGGGTAGATGTTAGGCAATGATATAGTTGTATAGTGATCGCAAAATATGCTCTTTCTTAGAATGGGACTTAATTAGAGATTGTATATTATAACAATATATACTTCTTCCTAGAATAGAACTCTTGCCCGACAGATTTATAGCTATAAGGATTCTCTATTGTATTATATGTGTAGCGAACTGGATACAATTCTGTAAGCTTTCGTCTAACTATCAATATAGTGAAGCACAAATCACTGAATTCAATTCTATTAGCATCTCCAAAAAAATCACTTATGATCAATCAATGCTAGTGCTGAACTATATGTTTAACTATAACAATTCTTTTTCTAAATAAAAAATAGTTATGGTAAAGAAGTCACAGACCTTAGCAAGAAAATACCACTTGCTCCACCTGCCAGTAGCCTTTGTGAGTTACGGGAACACATGTATGTTCATCCTTGAAATGTTTGGTATCAGCTCCATCAGAAACAAGTTCACCCCCTTTGTCCACATTAGCAATCCGATTGAACCAGAATGAGAACTCAGATTGTTTAACAAGACTTTGATTTATCATATTATATCTAAGAGAGTTACAGATTTTTCAGGACTTGTTGATTCAAGCAAGAAAATACTAAATTTAGAAGGACATAATAGATCAAAAGAAGTAAATTTCATGAATCAAAAGAAACGCACAGAGTTAGTCTAAAACACTATAATTCAATAGTTACCTGATCTTTGATAACAAAATCGCCAACTGACATGTTCTTTGGTGCTACGTGTGTCTTTCAGAACCAAGATAAGTCAAACGAGAAATCTGTTCGACCAATTTAAGTCATTTTGATTTTTAGAACAGATAAAGTACGCATTTTAGAAGTTACAGACTAATTCTTTTTATGACGACAATCGTAACTTTCAAGAACCAACTTCTGCTAAAATTATTAATTTTCCATGATATAATTTTTACTTTTGTTTGCAAAAAAGAGAAGTTTTAAATTAGGAGAAAGCAGTTTCAACTTTCAACTGATTCATGGCCAAGTTAAGTGATGTACCGCAAACTTAAGTTAGAACAATCCATATTTAATAACTATAACAACATCAGTAAATACCGAGCTTAAACTACTAGGGGTTACCTTTATGGATCAATATGCCTTCCATTTCGACAAGTTCAGATGCTCCTTCTTGTCAGAGCTTCAGTTAAACAATTTTCTTAGCATATACTGATTCACTTCAATTTTTTCCAGATACTAAATTCAACGTGACTTATGGATAAAATGAATCTGTATTGCGATAGATTCCACCTGGGTCATAGAAAGGTTTTCAAACACCAGCAACTTTTCAAATTGTAGCTCTTGATTGTGTTAGTCCTTACTCTAACTTATCATCTTTCTTCTGTGGAAGGTAGCAGAATCGCTTTGAAATTTAGCAGTAAAAAATACTCGCCAATAATAAATGGAAACTGAACTTTGTAGAGATTTCACATATACAAAAGTTCACCCTACAAAAACGTGAAGATAATTGAACGAGTTCCAAAAATTTGAAAGCTTCAAAATTAACATTTTCTAATAATATCAATAATTGATTATTGTGTATGAGAAGCTCCAATTTCCATGAGAATGTAACACCTGGTAAAATTAACAAATTACCCCTAGACGAGAGATGCTCGCATAATATGTCTTCCCAAACTCCGATGGAAAATTCGAGACCAGAATTTCAACCAGCATAAAAAATTGCGTGGGAAAATGGTCTTGGTTGATTTTTAGAGTAACCGGATCAAAAGATAATTTTTCGATGCGAAAACGCGATTCCAGAAAAGTGTGCGACAGGCGCGCGATGCAGTCTTATCACGGACTTACACTTGGATGTGATCTCAATATTTTCTACAAGATTAGAAAACTCGATTGAAAAATATTCAGCGAAAAACCTCGAAAATGGACCAAGTCTGCGACGCGGACTTGGTACACCGAGGCGAAATTTTTCAGTTTTTAGCGAGGGGCATTCCAGACTTTTTCCAACCCCTCCTAAACATAAAACACGATCAAAATAGGTCGTTTTGAGCGGAAAAAGGGTTCTAGCACCTATTCCTAAGTCTTTTTAAGCATTTAACAAAGACTAGGGCTAAAAAGAAGAGAGGAAAAGTGAGGGATCAAGAGAATTGAGAACAAAGTCATGCTAGTTGATTGTCAAAACTCCATACCAGGTATGTAAGGCGAAACTAAAACGTGGAATTGTTCTTCCATGTGCCCCTTGATTGAGAGAGATTAATAGATGAGCGTATTGAGCCTCTATAAATGTTTTCATGAATATTTTCTTGTAAATTTAATATATCCTATGTATTTTCTGTTGTTGATGATCATCATAAACTTGATTTACCGAATAAATGTTTTACATGAGATTTTTCATAAACCCTCTATGTTTCTTTATAAAAGGATTGCATGAATGAACCTAGGGATTGAGTCTAGAGCCTTGATTGAGAATGATGACTGAGATTGTGATGTGAGCATAATCATAGGTTGATAAAACGTGATGGTCTTGTGAGTATTCTTAACTGAACTCTAGAGATTGGTCTAATTTATTATCCTCCTAATGATTGGTCTAAGCTCCTTTGAGAGAATGATTGAGAATTGAGTTAATGAGATGATTGATATGTTAGGACGGAAGGACCGATTGTGATAGAACTAATGAAATAATGAGAGTCTTTATGAGACTAATTGAGATGATTGATTGAGATGGAAGTTCTTATGAGCATTGAGTCTTGGGAGGAGTATCGAGCACCGAAATGAGTAAGAATAAGTCAAACTCACACTCATTAACTACGTCACCAAGCGTAGGTAAGGATTGAACTATTTCATCAGAGGTTCCCTCCTGAGTGGAAGTCCCTGAAACAGTAGCAGACTTGAGAGACTAGGTTCCTTGAGGATCTAATTTATTCTTTACCTGGCAAGTATGGTACAACTGTGGCAACATCAACAGGATTGTTGTACAATCACTGGCTCATAAGTAATTTTTGTTGGATAAGAGAAACTCCCAGATAGGTTCTATACTGATAGTTTTTGACTTGATTTGACTGGACTTGATATGAAGGGATTAGATTGGTATTGATTGGTCAATTCTACTCTTTAATTCTTGCTTTAGATAGATATTTGACATCTTGATTGTGTATTTTCTGAGTTGATGTTATTTCTATATTATTCTACCCATATCTATTTCATTCAGCCATTGTACACACTTGTACATTCCACGTATTGACGTTCAATTAGACTGCTTCATTTCATGATGCATAGATGGGTACTGGAGATCATCGACAGGTGCACCGTTGATGATCTATTGTTGTCAACTGAGTTGGTGAACCTCCCTTACTTTGGAGAATTCTCATTTTATTTTCATCTAGCTATTAAAGTCAGTCTTTAGACTAGCTTTATTTTGAATTGATGTAGCCATGGGTCTATCATTGACACCAATTGATAGTGATAGAGGCTTCATAGACTAGAGTTGATTTGTTGATCTGATATTATGTTGAGCTAGTTCTTTCATGCTACCCTAATTGATTTTATACGGTTTTAATAAGACCCAAATTGTCCACCTTTTATTTTCGTAGTCTTCGCTGATTGGTTAGTTATGTTGAATGAATTAATGTGATGAGGCCAAGTGGTTCTCTTAGGAACTAGCAATAGACTCTGAGTATTGGCCACATCTAGGGTACCCTCCCGGGGTGTGAAAAACTTGGCATCGGAGCACAGAGTTCAAGTGTCCTAAGGAGTTTATTAAGTCGTATCTAGAACAGCCTTGTTTATGGGTCTGTTGTGCATCACACTTTATAAGCAGGAGGCTATAGAAAATTAGGAATGGTTAAATTGTTTTCATGATCTGATTCGATAGAGCTAAAACACTATGAAACTCTCTTTTAATTCATGTGTTACACGATCGCGGAATTGTGATAATGTCTCCAAGAAGAGCTGTTAGAGAAAGAGGGCGTCCTTCTAGATAGAACGTTAACCAACCTAAGCCTTAAGATCATAACAAACCCATAGGCCCAGCTATCCCTGCTGAGCAGCCATCACAAGCTGAAATCTCGAATGCTGAGCTTTGCCAGGCTATCCAGACTTTATCCTAGGCTATGACAACACCTACTGCTAGACAAGGAGTGGATAGACAAAACTGGCTGCCTACTAGCTCAGAGGTGTTGCCAGGCTGTGGTTTGATAAGTGGAAGAAGAGTAGAGGAGAGGGAGCCCCAGTGCTAACTTAGGCAATATTCGAGGAAGCTTTCTTGGGGTGTTTCTTTCCGAGAGAACAGAGGGAGACCAAGGTAAGAGAGTTCTTGAATCTGAAACAAGGCTCTATGACTGTGCAAGAGTATGGACTGAAGTTAACCCAGCTATTTCGCTATGCTCCAAATATAGTTGCATATATGAGAGGGGGAATGGGTTGGATGTTGATGGGCTGAACAAATGGCCAAAGAAGGATAAAACGGGAGCTATGATTGTGAGTGATATGGATATTGGGAGGTTGATGAATTGTGTACAACAAGATAATGAGGAGAGACAGTAAGACATGGGAGAGTACAAAAATAAGAGGGCCAAGGCATCCAGCAATGAGGTTCGGAAGAGAGGAAATGGAAATGGTAATAGTTTTCAGTTAGGGCCAGCACTATCATCTGCTAGTGCACTTGTGCACAGAAATAAAAATGAATAGAGGTTACAAAATTTTGGAGCCTAGAGATCTCATTCACAGGCTAGTATGGCTCATGGTTCACAGGGTAAGCCACCATGTGGTAAGTGCGGCAAGTTACACTTGGGGAAGTGTCATGAGGGAAATGATGGATGTTTCAAGTGTGGAAAATTGGGTTACTTTCAAAGAGAGTTTCCAAGGTGGGCCGATCAGTCTCAATCCTCTGCACCAGCCCTACCAGCTAGAGGAAATCAGTAAGGTACTACGCCAAGCGTAAGTAGAGCTACAGACAGTTTATATGCCATGGGTAGTCGCTAAGATTAGGAGAACTCCCTAGATGTTGTGACAGGTATGATTCGAGTTTTACTCTTGATTGTTATGTTTTGATGGATCTTGGTGCCAAATTGTCATTTGTGTCTCCTTATGCGGCTAGTAGATTTGATAGCTCCTGAGTGCCTTCTGGAACGCCTTGATGTTTCTACTCCAGTTGTTGAGTCTATTCTAGCTGAAAGAATCTATAGTTACGGTGTAGTGTCCGTCCATCATAAGGATACTCTTGCTGATCTGATTGAGTTAGAGATGATTGATTTTGATGTAATCCTCGGTATGGATTGGCTTCACGACTACTATGCCTTTATTGATTGTACGACCCGGACCGTTAAGTTCCAATTCCTGAATGAACCGATCCTAGAGTGGAAAGGTGATTCTATTACACCTAAGGGTAAATTTATCCCCCACCTCATGGCAAGAAAAGTAATCTCTAAAAGTTGTATCTACCACCTAGTACAATTTAAGTCTAATTATGTTGAGCGTCCTACTCTAGAGGCAGTCCCAATTCTGAATGAGTTTCCTAACGTGTTTCCTGAGCATTTTCCTAGAGTTTCTCTTGACAAGGAGATTGACTTTGGGATTGATGTTCTTCTTGACACCAAACCTTTCTTAATTCCACCTTATCGGATGGCCCTCGTTGAGTTGAAAGAATTGAAAGAGCGATTGAGAGATTTGTTAGAGAAGGCCTTTATAAGGCCGAGTGTTTCTCCTTGGTTTCCTCTTGTCCTATTCGTGCGAAAGAAAGATGGGTAACGCAGAATGTACATCGATTATAGGCAACTAAACAAGGTCATGATAAAGAATAAATATCCTCTCCCTAATATAGATGATCTGTTTGACCAACTTCAGGGTACCTCATCCTTCTCAAAGATATACCTCAGATCTGGTTATCATTCGTTGAAGGTAAGAGAATGTGGCGTCCCAAAGACAACCTTTAGGACCTGATATGGCCATTTTGAGTTCTTGGTCATGTCCTTTAGGTTGACTAATGCACCTGCAGCCTTCATGGACTTGATGAATAGGGTATTCAGACAGTAACTTGATATGTTTGTGATCGTATTTATTGATAACATTTTGGTGTATTTGAGAGATGAGGAGCACATGTCAATCACCTTAGAGTTGTCCTTCAGACTCTCAAAGACCATGAGTTGTATGCAAAGTTTTCGAAGTGCTAGTTTTTGCTCAAGTTAGTGGCTTTTCTAGGCCATATTGTCTCGGGCGATGGTATTTGAGTGGACACCGAAAAGATAGAAGCGGTTAAGAACTGGCCTAGACTGACTTCTCCTAATGACATAAGAAGTTTCTTGGGGTTGGTAGGCTACTACCGCATGTTCGTTGAGGTATTTTCTTCCATATCCTCACCATTAACTAAATTGACTCAAAATAAGGTCAAGTTTCAGTAATTTGATCAATGTGAGAAGAGCTTCCAAGAGTTGAAAATAAGATTGACTACCACATCAGTTTTAACCCCTGATAGGACAGAAGACTTTGTGATATATTGTGACACATCTAGATTTGGATTGGGTTGTGTGTTGATGTAGAGGGGAAATGTGATAGCATATGCTTCCAGGAAGCTTAAGGTTCATGAGAGGAACTATCCAACCCATGATCTTGAGTTGGCAGCGGTGGTATTTGCACTTAAGGTTTGGCGCCACTACTTATAAGGAGTACATGTGGATATGTTTACTGACCACAAGAGCCTTTAGTACTTCTTCAGTCTGAAAGAGCTCAACCTACGGCAAAAGAGATGGTTGGAGATGCTCAAGAACTGTGACATGAGCATTATCTACCACCCAGGTAAAGCTAACATTGTTGTTAATTCTCTTAGCAGGTTCTCAATGGGTAGTACTTCCCATGTTGAGGAAGGAAAGAAGGAATTATCTAAGGAAGTGCATAGATTGGCCTGATTGGGAGTTCAACTCGAAGAGAATGATGAAGGAGGATTTAATGTCCAAAAGCGGGTCTGCTGCATCTTTAGTAGAAAAGGTGAAAGAAAATCAAGACCAAGAACCTATCCTTCTTTAGTTAAAAGAAGCTATCCACATATAGAAGGTGATGGTTTTCTATAAAGGGGGAGATGGGGTGTTGAGATACTAGAGTAGATTGTGTGTTCGAGATAGAATTATGGTTGAAGCCCATAGCTCTAGATATTCCATTCATCCCAGCTCTACAAAGATGTACCACAACTTAAGGAAAATCTACTGGTAGAGTGGAATGAAGAGAGATATTGCTGAGTTTGTTTCCAAGTGCCCGAATTGTCAACAAGTTAAAGTTGAGCATGAAAAGCCATGTGGATTGGCTTAGAACTTTGAAATTCCTGAATGGAAATGGGAAATGATCAATATGGACTTCATTACCGATCTACCGAGGTCTCGAAGGCAACATTACTTGATATGGGTGATTGTGGATAGGATGACTAAATCAGATAACTTCTTAGCAGTTAAGACGATTGACGCTGTTAAAAAGCATGCCATGTTATATATTTGCGAAATTGTGAGGTTGCATGGAGTTCCCTTGTCTATCATCTCGGACAGAGGGAGCTCAATTCACATCCCAGTTTTGGAGATCTTTTCAGAAAGGATTGGGTACTAAGGTGAATCTGAGCACTCCCTTTCATCCCCAGACAGATGGTCAGGCAGAGTGTACCATTCAGACTTTGGAGGGTATGTTAAGGGCTTATGTCCTTCACTTTAAAGGAAACTGGAATAATCACTTACCTCTAATGGAATTTTCATATAACAATAGTTATCATGTAAGCATTCATATGGCTCCATATGAGGCTTTGTATTAGAGAAGATTTAGATCACTAATTGGGTGGTTTGAGGTTGGAGAAGCCGAGTTGATTGGACCCGATCTTTTCCATCATTTGTTGGAGATGGTAAAGTTTATTAAAGAAAGGTTGAAGACTGCACATAGCTACCAGAAATCCTACCCCGATGTTAGAAGGAGAGACTTAGAGTTTGAAGTGAGTGATTGGGTATACTTGAAGGTGTCACCCATGAAGGGTGTCATGAGATTTGGGAAGAAGGGGAAACGAAGTCCATGCTATATTGGTGCCTATCAGATTGTGAAGAGGATTGGGAAGGTTTCTTAGGAGTTAGAGTTACCTTCTAAACTAGACTTGATTTATCTCGTTTATCACGTCTCGATTTTAAAGAAATTCTTGGGAGATCCTTCATTGGTCATCCCTATTAAAAGTATTGGAGTGAAGGATAGCTTGTTTTATGAACAGATCCCAGTCCAAATCCTTGATCGTCAGGTTCGCAAATTGAGAATCAAGGAGATAACCTTAGTGAAAGTCCTGTGGAGGAATCAATTTGTTGAGAAAGCCACATGGGAAGTTGAGGAAGATAAGAAAGCTGAATATCTGCATCTATTCGTGCCTGATGATAGGAATGTTGAAGGTAATGACCTTATTCTTGATTTGAATAGATTTGTCTATCCCTGAGTTGATTTGTCTATTCTTGAGTCTGAATAGCAATTGTTAAGATTGTTGACTGGTCAATAGTTTCATTGGTTGATTGAGTATTAAGAGGAGTTTTGATTATTATTCGTGCCTTGAGACCATCTTTACTCTTCATTCGAGGACGGATGATTCTAAGGGGGAGATATTGCAACACCAGGTAAAATTACCAAAATACTCCTAGACAAGAGATGCACACATAACGTGTCTTTCCAAACTCCGATGGTAAATCCGAGGCTGAAACTGCGATCAACACAAAACATTGTATGGAAAAATGGTCTTGGTTGATTTTTAGAACAACCGGATCAAAAGATAATTTTTCGATGCGAAAACGCAATTCTAAAAAAGTGATCGACAGGCGCGCGACGTGGACTGGTTGTAGCTTACACTTGGATGTGATCCCAATTTTTTCTATGGGATTAGAAAAATATTCAGCAAAAAATCTCGAAAATGGACCAAGTCCGCGACACGGACCTGGTACATCGAGGCAAAATTTTCTAGTTTTCGCGAAGGGCACCTAAACTTTTCCCAACCCTCCTAAACTTAAAACACTATCAAAATAAGTCGTTATGAGCGGAAAAAGGGTTTTAGCACCCATTCCTAAGTATTTCTAAGCATTTAACAAAGACTAGGGATAAGGAGAAGAGAGGAAGAGCGAGGGATCAAGAGAACTAAGAAAGAAGTCTTGCTAGTTGATTGTCAAAACGCCATACCAGGTATGTAAGGCTAAACTAAAACATGGAATTGTTCTTTCATGTGCCCCTTGATTGAGATAGATTGATAGATGAGCGTATTGAGCCTCTATACATGTTTTCATGAATGTTTTCATGTATATTTTATATGTCCTATGTATTTTCTATTGTTGATGATCATTATAAACTTGATTTACTGAATAAATGTTTTACACGAGATTTTTCATAAACCCTATATATTCATAAAAGATTGCATGAATGAACCTAGGGATTGAGTCTAAATCCTTGATTGAGAATGATGATTGTGATTATGATGTGAGCATAATGATAGGTCGATAGAACGTGATGATCTTGTGAGTATTCCTAATTGAACTCTAGAGATCGGTCTAAGCTCCTTTGAAAGATTGATTAAGAATTGAGTTGATGAGATGATTGATATGTTATGCTGGAAGGCCCGATTGTGATAGAATTAATGAAATAATGAGTCTTTATGAGACTAATTGAGATGATTGATTGAGATGGTTGGTCTTATTAGCATTGAGTCTTGGGATGCGTATCGAGCACCGAAATGAATAAGAGTAAGTCCAACTCGCACTCATTAACTACGTCGTCAAGCGTAGGTGAGGATTGAACCATTTCATCAGAGGTGTCTTCTTAAGTGGAAGTCCCTAAAACAATAGCAAACTTGAGAGACCAGGTCCCTTGAGGATCCTATTCGTTCTTTACTTGACAAGTATGAAACGACTGTGGAAACATCAACGGGATTGTTGTACTATCACTAGCTCATAATTGATTGTTGTCACATAAGAAAAACTCCCAGATAGGTTCTATACTGATAGTGCTCTGACTTGATTTGATTGGATTGAACTGGAATGGATTGGATTGGTATTAATAGGTCATTGTCTACTCTTTATTCTTGCTTAAGATAGACATTTAACATTCTTATTGAATATTCTTTGAGTTACTGTTATTTCTATATTATTCTACCTATATTGTCTCATTCAACCATTTATACTCGTACATTGCATGTACTGATGTCCATTTGGACTGAATTATTTCATGATGCAGAGACATGTACTAGAGATCATCGACAGACGCATCTTTGAGGATCTACTGTAGTCAACTGAGTTGGTGAACCTCCTTTACTCCTAAGGATTCTCATTTTTATTTTCATCTAGCTATTATCAGACCTTAGACTAGCTTTATTTTGAATTGACGTAGCCATGGGTCTGCCATCGGCACCAATTGACAGTGATAGAGGGTTCATAGACTAGACTCAATTTGTTGGTCGGATGTTATGTTGAGCTAGTTTCTTTCATGCTAGCCTAATTAATTTGATATGGTTCTTATAAGACCCAGATTTTCCACCTTTTATTTTTGTAGCCTTCAGCTGATTGGTCTGTTATATTTAATTAATGAACGTGATGAGGCTAAGTGGTTCACTTGGGGACTAGCAATAGTCTCTAGGTGTCGGCCACATCCAGGGTACCCTCTCGGGGCGTAACAGAGAAATTGCAAATAAATAGAGAAATTCAAATTTAGAGAAGACCTTAAACAACAAAGGAAAAAATAAAACCTACATGCAATTCAAAGCACACACATATGAGATTACAACAAAACTAAAAAAATGGAGAAGATGAAAGAGTTAACTGCAAAAAAATACAAAAGCTAATTCGAAGAAGAAACATATATTATGAACATACAAATACCAGATTCAAGCTTCCATGGTTCGCTTGGAAGAACTTCAACGGATTTGAGGGACTAAAAAATGAGAAATCGAGAGAAAATTGTGAATACACAAGCAGAGACTGAAGAGAAAAAATCTTCCAAGGTTTGATATAACGACAAAAAAATAGGGGGAAATTTGGCGAGTGTAGTGCGCTTTTTTCCCAAGGTAGCAGGGGCCTTAAACACCCGCAAAATCATGCATTATTGGTGTGGGTTAAAGAAACTCCCACAATGGAATACATTTTGAGGAGGTTAACAGTGACCTCCGTAATTAAACTCCCGTAGATCAAGATTTTTTTTGTAGTGCAAGAATAAATGGTCCATAACTCTCAGTGCAAAGCCTTTGAATTCCAATCCCATCTTATGCATGCACTATCAGGAAACATAAGAATCTCAATAGGATATATACGCGACCTCACCTCCTCAGATCCTATGACTAGAAGAATAGGAAAGAACAGTTGTTCTTCCGAATGCATTTAACATAATATCTGAGTCATTCTTTATTTTTTATCATAAATATCTTGATCTCTTCCAACATTATTCATATAGGTGATGCCATCTAGCTTGGAATTGAATGTAGTTGTTATTTCTAACTTTGAAAAATAATGATTAATTGTATTTGACGCCTAGTTTCTGAATTATTATTTCAATTTTCTTAAAAATGAAAATCTGAATTTACATAGGAATTAAGATTTTTCGAGCAGCTTCCTCCCATTCTTTTTAGGAGGAAGGAGGATAGATTTCACCTTCATAAAGAACTACGCGATTAGCCAAAATCAACTATTGCTATTTAGAATCTGGAAGAAAAACATTACTGGAGCCTTAAATTTTCTTAATTATATAATGCCTTATGGAAGAAACTAAAAAAACATTCAATTCAAACGAGAAGTATCTCAGAATACATGCATGACATAATTTCCTATGTCTATTAGTATAATTAAGCGTTTCTCGGCTTGAGCAAGAGTTTCTATGACAGAAATAGAAGTTAAAAAGACATTTCACTGGATGAGCAGGAGAGTAACATGAAAAAGAGAAGAAATAGAACCTTCACTCCATCGTTGTTTATCCACATTCGCCATTGATCATGTTGGTCACAGGGAGTGGACAGCGGTCGATAGACTCTAGGAAAAGGAAACAGGCAACAACTCATCTCTTGACAACAAAATGGAATTATAGGGCTTTGCTGAGTAGGAATGTCCTTTATATACACTGGGCGTCAAGTTTACGTGTCTGTCAGGCTAACTGAAATCTCTGTTATGTCTGCTGTTATTTTGGTAACAAATATTATTGATATGATGTTAGTGGCAATGCCCTATCTGTCTAAAGAATTACTCTCTGGAGCAAATCATTATAGATCCGTATTTCAATCGGATCACTTCTCAGGTATGGGTAGTACTTACTTGTGATCTTACACTGTGTTAATCTTGTTTATTATTCAATTCCCAGATATGGCTAGTTTTTCTGGTGATCTATGTTAACCTCTTTATTCTTTTTTGTACTTCTTGTTTTGGCTTTTCTTTTATAGCTGCAAACTTATGGAGATGAAGTGTCAGTAATTGAAGTGAAACCTAATGGTTCTTGGCGTGCAAAGGTAGAAACAGATAGAAGAATTATTAGGGATCTTGGACGGTGGCACTTACCTAATGGGACTCTTATTGAATCATAGGATATAGAGTCAAACCCCAAGCTTGGAATTCTTAAGCATGTTATACAGGAAGGAGGCTCTGAAAACTGTGGTTTAAAGTTGGCTTGAAGAAGAACAGAAATGGTTTGTGGGAAATTAACAATCCTGAAGACGTGCTGATTTGTTAGGACCTTTGCAGGTACTACTATGTGTTTTTGATGATGACAAACTGAACCAGGTCCAGCCAAGTTGCATTAGGTTCGGCAAAGTTGCACTAGGAGTCACAAAGAAGAATCCCAGTTAGAGAAGGATTGTCATTTAAGAAAGCAGAATCAGAATAGGACTCGAAAAGGAAGTAGCACTGGAATAAGGACTCCTATAATGAAAAGAATCATGTGCCCTACTTACGATAGGAGTCCTACATGGAATGACTCTAGGGTTGACTATATAAACAATCTTTAACCCTAGCAGTCGTAGCTTTTGCAATCTGAAAAGTTAGAGCATTCAAGCAAAAGCACTAAAGGAGAGCACTCAAGTATGATCTAGATTTAGGTTTTCTTGATTATTCAGTTGTGTTGCAATCTTCTTAGAATCCTTGTTTAGGGACAAATATTGTAAGAAGTTGTTTTTACTTTGAGTGAGTCGTTATTTTAGAGTGGGTTTGACTCTCATTCATTGTGAGTTATAAGTTGACATTGCTCAAGTTTTTTGAAGTAATAAAAGTTGTTGAAATCCTAGTAGTGTAGTTAGTAGTTGTTTCTCCCTTGAGCAAAGAGTATTTCCACTATAAGTTGGTTGTATGCTATACTGCTTTACGTTATCTGTCTGGTATTGTTGATGAACATCGTTCACTAGTTGAACAGGGATAGCCATTTTTTAATTCGTATTAGAGCGGGTCTTTTCGAATCAAGGCTAATCACCTCGAACTGCTAATGACAGCCCCACCAACATCTCAAGAAGGAGCCTTGCAGACCAGACCTCCACTATTCAACGTAAACTACTACGGATGGTGGAAGAATCAGATGATGGATCATATAGAAGGGAAAAGCCTTGATCTCCGGAATGTTGTTTAGAATGGGCCTATGATTCCTATGAAGGATGTACCTACTCCTAACTCTCAAGTACCTAAAGAACGCAGTGAATGGGATGCAGCAGATAAAATTGTTATCCAAAACAATGCTAAGGCGAAAAAGATTATGATTTGCAGTATTAGTCCTGATGAATACAACGGGGTGTATTCTAGAGATGCTAAGGGAATCTGGGACATGTTGCAAGTTGATCATGAAGGAACCACTCATTTCAAGAAGACTAAGATTGACATTCTCAACTGACATTATGAACTCTCCTGAATGCACGAGGGGGAGTCCATACAGAGCATAGAAACCAGATTCTCTCCATAGTAAAGGAGATCTATTCTCTGGGGGAAGTCATTCCCACTGCCAAGGCCATCTGGAAGATGCTGAGTGTCCTTCCTAACTCTTGGGAAAGTAAGGTTGAGGCTGTCATTGAAGCAAAGGATCTAGACACCATGACCATGGATCAGTTGATGTGAACACTAGTAACCTATGAACTGAAGAAGAACCAAAAAAATGAGCTGAATAATAAAAGAAAAGACGAGAACCTGGTCCTCAATGCTACTGAGAAAGAGGAATTTGAGGAAGAAAACATTGCTTTAATCACCAAGAGGCTTCAACAGGTCGCAGAGGAACTGCAGGACAAAGAAGGGCCCCTCAAAGAACCACTAAGAAGGATCTGAAGAAACAACCCTATCACAAGTGTGGAAGTCCTGACCACTTCATCCAGTTTTGTCCTCTATGGGCTCTTGAATATAAGAAAAAACGTTCCTAAAAAGCCCAAGGATCGCAGACCTGAACCATATGTTCGTAAGGATAGAAGGATGACTAACTAGGAAGCGGATCTATCTGTGCAAAGAGCTCTCGTTGCCCTATCTTGCAACCCTGGTGAAGAATTCCATGGAGAAGCACCTGAAAACCAATCCCTCATGGACATCAAAGAGCCTAAGAAGTACGGCTTTTATGCCTATGTTACTGTTAATGAATCTGATGATGAAGGAAACAAGGATTAAAAGGCTACAGTGATCGATGCTAAACCAAACAACTCCAAAGGTGATTGTACTGAAGGGAATATGGCACTGAATACAGGAGCAGGTTCCTACAACAAAGACGGTGCACTCCTAGACACCAAGGTAAGCTTCGAACATGCCAAAGTCAATATTCACACCTACTCTAAAAAAAAGCTCGAGTCCTTGTCACAAGTTCTAATTAATGCCTACTTGATTGTTTGTGATTCCAAGGAACATCTCTTGGAGGACTATGCTCAGTTGAGAACTGAGAATGTAGACCTTGAAAATGTCAATCAAAAACTCTACATGGAGATCGATAGCTTCAATTCCTCCAGAAAGGATAAAAATGTGATGAGTCAGGTTCAATTAGCACTAGAGGAGAAGGTAAAAGAGTTGGAGAATGAGTTGATTAAATTGTCTAATAAAAAAGAAGCTCTTCTCAAAGAACTTGACCAAACCAAAGCTAAGTTAAAGCATAAAATGAAGCGGACCAGGTCCTCTGCTATGTTCGATGATATGCAGCATGATCAGTCTACCACCAAGTACAGAATTGGGTTCAAAATAAAGGAACTCAACGAGTATGCAGTTGACCATGGAGTCCTTTGCACCCTGTGTGGTAAGATAGGCCACTTGAAACACAGGTGCAATAAAAATACAAAGGCTTAAAACAGTAGTTTCTCCTATTTAAGTCAGACCTATGATAATGGCAGGAAAAGGACTAGGAACGAAAAAAGGAATCCACCTAGAACTATAAGGACTAGGAAAGGAAAAAGAAATCCACCTAGAACTATAAGGATAGGGAATGTTAAGAAGGAACTACCTGTCTGGGCAAAAAAAATCTTATCCATCCTTTCTACAATCAAAAGGGACCCAAGTGGATCTGGGTATCCAAATCTAACCCTTGTTAATATGTGCAGGAACCATTAGAAGGAAATTGGAAGCGGTAGTACTTAGAAGTGCATTCTCCAGACATATGACAGGAGACAAATGCAGCTTCGTTCTACTGATGATTTCTAAGGCAGAAGTGTAGGATTTGGGAATGAAAAACAAGGGGAGATCTAGGGAATTAGAAATGTAGGACCATTAACGTCTGAATACATTGACAATGTGTACTATGTGGAGAGACCAAAGCATAACTTGCTGAGTCTCTCTCAAATATGTGACAAAGGAAATGACGTACTTTTCACTACCTCTGAGTGTGACTGAATCCTCCTCATACTCAAGGGGAAGATATAAGAATATGTATAAGGTTGATATCAGCGGGCCTAAAAAGCTATTCTTTGAAGCGTCTTAGTGCCATGAGCAATGAATCTACACTGTGGCACAAAAGTTTGGGGCATGCTAGCTTATCGACAATCAATAAACAAATATCCAAAGAGTTAGTTCTAGGCATATCTGAGGGAAAGATTAGTGAAGATAAAGTGTGTGGATTATGTGCTCAAGGTAAACATGTCAGAAGTATCTTTCAACCTGTAGGACTAGTGAACACTCATAGACCTCTAGGACTGGTCCGCATGGACCTTTATGGCCCTATAAGTGTGCAAAGTCGAGGTGGAAACAGGATCAAGTATATGATGAAGGGGGAATCTCCAGTGGACCTGATCCTCCAACTCCTCTACCTCCACCTTCTCTACCTTCTGCTTCATCCCTGCCAATGTGGAAGGAGGGGAGTCACATAGGCCAACCCCCTCTGATGGAGCAAGAACTCCAGGGAAATCATCAACTGATGGAGTAGGTTCCTCAGTACCCTATACACTATTCGAACACCAGAGGATCATGGCTACAACTAGAAGCACAAGAGCTCTCACTGTCCACAATTGGAAGCACAAGAGCTCCCATTCCCTAGAAAATTTGCTGACCCCTCTGGACTCAGGGATATCCATCAGGTTTAAGCTCAAGAATATGTGTGCATTATTTGCATATGTATATCTGGTAGAACCAAAAAATGTTAAGGAGGCCATGCTGGATGATGAGTGGATATTTGATATGCAAGAAGATCTCCGATAATTCAAGCGAAGCAAGATATGGCACCTGGTTCCTCCTCCAGAACATCGCTCCATAATTGGCACCAAACGGGTATTCAGTACTATGCTGGATGAACATGGTACTGTCACCAGGAACAATGCTAGACTTGTGGTTCAGGGGTACAATCAAGAAGGGGGAATTGACTACGATGAGACCTTTGCTCCTGCAGCACCCATTGAGGCTATTCGGATGCTTATAACCTTTGCTGCACATATGGAATTCAAGATGTACCAAATGGATGTTAAGAGTGCATTCTTTAACGGGTACCTGCAGGAAGAAGTCTACGTAAAGCAACTCCCAGGCTTTGAAAACCATGAATCTCTGGACTATGTATACAAGCTAGATAAAGCACTGTATGGATCAAAGCATGCCTCTAGAGCCTGGTATGAAAAACTATCTAGCTTTCTACTTAGTCAGGGATAAATCAGGGGAAAGATTGACAATATACTATTTCTTAAAAAGAAGGGTATTCATGTTCTCATAGGTTAGATCTATGTCGATGGCATCATAATTTCAGCGAAACTGATGAGACCCTAGGAGTAGAATTTGCAAAACTCATGGGAAGTGAGTTTAAAATAAGCATGATGGGAGAACTAAACTTTTTTCTGGGTTTACAGATTCATCAAATCCAGGCGGGCACCTCCATTCATCAACATAAGTACATTAAGGAACTACTTGCAAAATTTGGTATGCTTGAGTCCAAAACCAGTGACACTCCCATGACAACCATGACCAAGCTAGACAATAATGAAGTAGGTGTTAGAGTGGATGAAACCAAGTATAGAGGAGTGATCAGGTCACTCCTGTATCTAACCGCTAGAAGACCTAATATTGTGTTCAGTGTTGGCATGTGTGCAAGGTTTCAGTCTAAACACAAGGAATCTCATCTCAAGGTGTAAAGCAGATACTATGCTATCCCAAAGGTATGTTGAACCTTGTTCTTTGGCACCCCACTAGTTCCTCGTTCGACCTGGTGGGATTTGCAGATGTTGACTATGCTAATTACCTGGTTGATCGGAAGAGTACTTTAGGAATGTCATACTTCTTGGGACCATGTATGGTCTCCTAGGAAAAAAAGAAGCAAAACTCGGTCGCCCTCTCAACTGTTGAAGCTGAATACATGGCTACTGCATCCTGTTGTGCACAGCTTCTCTGGATAAAATAACAACTTTTGGACTTTGGTGTAAAGGTCGATTGCATTCGCATCATGTGTTACAACACAACTTCTATGAATATTGCCAAGAACCTGGTCCATCACAAGAGAACCAAGCATATTGATGTCCGACATCACTTCTTGCAAGACAATGTGCAAAAAGGGGTTTATTGAAATGGTCTTTTGCAAAACTTAGGATTAGGTGGCTGATATCTTTACCAAGGCTCAAGCGTAGAGCACTTTGAGTTGAATTGACTCCGTCTGGGGTTAATCAGGGGTTCCTAAGTCTCATTCTCTAAGTCTCAATTTGAATTCTAAGTAGTGTATAGGATTATTGACTTTGTATCTGTTGCACAGGAACGTAACCCAAGAACTTACACTTAGACTTCTTCACTGGGAGCTGCTGATGATGTCACCCTTAGTGTCTAAAGCTGGAGCACCATATGGAGATAGGGAGAAACTGGTTCTCAGAAGTCGACCATCAGGTATGCCCTTGCCTCACTATCTCCATTTCTATATGTATACATGCCTTGAGTAAATATGTTTGTAGTGCCTTATCTTAACAGTGCCTTATCTTAACCTAGTCCCTCAACCTCATTAACACTTTTGGCGGGAAGGTTTTTCACTTAAAACGTCCAATGATCACCTTTTCTCGGGATCTTAAGTGTCGCATAGATTGCATTATGTCAGACACGTCCCATCAATCACGTCCTGACGCCCTTTCCCATTCCCAATACAGTCTTTTAAAGCCCCACCCATGTGCCTAAACTAATTCTCTCTTTCTTTACACACTTAAATGAAAATCTCTTCCATGAAATCAAGAAGGAAACCATGGCAGCTCTTGTTTCGTATTTCGATACCGACTCTAATACCACTACGCTATCACCACCATAGGAGCTTTGGCAGGGAGAACTTCCTTCCTTACCCTCCGCCTACAACCAGTCTCCACCACGATCCCCACCGTTTATCATCCTCAGTCTTTTTTTTCTCCTTTTTCCCTCTCCAGACTTGCCCTAGTCTCCACTAGACCTCCCTTTCCCTGTGTCTAAACCCTAGCACACTGATGTGCAACTACCTATTCCTCCTCCCACCCATCGTTGACTGCTTGACGAGCCCTCTCCCTCCTCTTCCTCCACAGACACCCCTCCCATTCGAGTCTTGTCACCAAACCCTAACCCTCTATCACCCATCCTCTCTGCAACTCTACTACCTCCCTCCTTGAATGACCCTGTGCCGGAATATTCGGAATCAATGGATGATGTCCCACTTGCTCAGGTTTGCCATGGCATCATTCAGTGGCTAGCCAAGTCTTCCTCCTCTCTGAAACCCACCAATCCTCGCACTCGTGGGCCTATCACTCGGAGTAAGCGTCCACACATTCGACTCTAGCTGTTATCACCGAATGATTTTTTACGATAACAGTGTATAGGTGTTATCCAAACAAACATTCATGAAATCCATCTATTACACCAGGATCATTAACCTCCCCCATCAGCACATATTGAGCAACTCTATCTACCAAGGCTTACTTGGGGAAAAGTAACCTAGTGTTTTATTATGTTTTACATTTAACCATAAAATCCTAAATCTCAATTAATAACTATTGGAGTACTCAACAGGGGAAACATAAATTCCAATATTTTTAAAGTCTATAGATTACTCAATGTAGTAAGATTTAAACGTTATAGGCCCCTCTTCTCCATAAATAAATGGCTCCCCTCTTTTGCTATTGCACATCCAGTGGTACTTACCAACTAGTGTTGGTTATACTTTTTAAACCTAGCTAAGCTATCAAAATGTACAATTAGCTTGCCATTTTCAATCTATCTAAATGTACAATTCACTTGCCGACACCCATTCACAAAATGAAAGAGAAAATGTGACAGGGCGCTCTTCGTAATGCAAAGGAAATTGGGGCATTCTCAATACAGACAACAGAATACAAATACTTGAGAGTTGGAAAGCTCACCAACCCGAACTAAATTCCAACACATGAGCTGAAGTCAGTTTCTCTATTGGTAGATACATGTACATCACTAAGACAAAAAGATTGGCCAGAGATCTCACAAACAAGATATCATGTGGGTAAATCCTCATTTTTGCGATTGAAGTAACCATTATTCCGCCTATGTGGAATTTCCTTCCTCTTCAGTATTTGGATCAACATTTAGATATCTCTGTCGAATAGAATGATGTTGGCGAGGAAAATTAAATAGACTATCTTATATTTTTCTACCGCTCTTCATTGAGAGTACGTTATTCATACCAATGAGCAATGAAGCTGTACATAAAGTAGCATCATTAAAAATAGGTTCAAATTTCTTCAACAGAAGAACAAAGGAAAAGAATACTTCTTACAACGTATCTCACATATAACATCATGCACATTGAGAACTACATCAAAAGGTAGTAATAGCATGAGAGTTTCGTAAAATTTCTCTAGGTGTATGTGTGCACTACATTGGAGTTTTCAACTCATCATATTATGCATCCAAACATGACTGGTTATAGAACAAATAATTGTGGTCTCTTTACACCAAATAATATTTGTTGCAATTAGAAGTAGTAGCCTAGTGTAATGCATATATAATGTGAATGTTGACATTCTCAGCTTTCGCTTTCTAATCTCAAGTACAATATCTATATATGGGAAATACCAATGTCAGCCAACGCGTCCAAGGAAGGGTATTTTCTTTGCAGTGGCTTCCTTTAGCTCAACCCATTTGCAACTGCAGAATCCCCACCTATGCTAAGCCTAAGTGAAACCCAATCCTCAGCCTGGCAACACACTTGGTTCATGCATCATATCAGCCTCAACTGATGCATCCCATGGTAAAGGAAGAAATATATGAATTGATCCTTCAATACCGTTACATAATACAGGATTACTAACTAAACCTTCATTCCTTTCAATATTCGTATGAATAATAGAAGATTCAGGAAAAAGAGTACAAGATCCAATGCTAGTCTGCAGCCAACGAGTAACCATAGGTAGAGCTTACACAGTTAAGAGAACCCAGGTGAATATCCGCACCAAACAACTGAAAGCCTAGGGCACCCTGCTTAACAATAGGCAAATGCCACATATTCATTCCAAATACGTTAGCATTTGCATTTAATAGCCCAGGACATGAATTCCCATTATTAGCAAGTGCTTGGTTGTCATGGAAAGAATCTGAAATTCCTTTAGGCCTACCCATAAAAGATACTATAGGTGCATAAGTATTCAGTGTGATTGTCGTTGTAACTGGATACAAGAGAGATGAATGACTCATTTTCTACATCAGAATCACTTAGGATAATAACTTTAGTATCTCTAGCTGATGCTGGGGGATTTCGATCATTACAACCATATGCAGGGACACAATTTGGAGAAATGGTCTCACGTTCAAACCCATTGGTTAGGTAATCAAGTTAACATCCTCATTCTGATTAACACTAGAATCTTCACCTAGCTTTCTACTCCTAGTGGCACTGCTGCTCATGGGAATGATATCTTGAATATGATTTTCTAAGTTCTCTCTACTACATCTCCATATGGAAATGTTTGCGAAAAGATGGCTACCCCTGTTCAACTAGTCAACCCAGTTCAACTACAGTACTAGAGAGATAATGTAAAGCGGTAAAGCAGACAACCAAATTATAGTTCAAAAACTCATTGCTCAAGGGAAAAACAACCACAACCAATATAATTACCTATCTTGAGATAAGAAGTCCCATATCGGCAAAACACAAGAGAGATTCTAGGTATGTAAGTAAAGGATTGGTCTATATACTGTGGGGCACCTTTTGGGGTGAGCCCAAAGGGACAAATTCGTGATAGGCTAAGCCCAAGAGCAGACAACACTTCTAAGTGTTGGGCCAGTCGTTACAGGTGGTATCAGAGCCACTCTTGTGTCAACCTTGTAGATTTGACTCAGAGTTCAATTGAGTTCAGGCAAATCTTGGTAAGAAGGGGCAAACCTCAGTGCTGACTCTAGGCGAATCCCATGTAGTGGAGAAAACCTCAGCGAGGACGCTAAGTCCATAGAAGGGGTGCATCTCATTTGTGTTTTACCGATATGGGACTTCTCATCTCAATATGAGTTGTTACATACACCCCTTCTATGTACTTGGCGTCCTCGTTGAGGTTTTTCCCCCCGCAAAGGATTCACCTAGACTTATCATTGAGGTGTTCCCTACCTTACCGAGATTCCCCTAAAGTCAGTTGAACTCTGACCCACATCGATAAGGCTGACATTAGAGTGGCTCTAATACCACCTGTAACGACTTGGCCTAACACTGTGAAGTATTATCCGCTCTCGAGCCTAGCCTATTACGGATTTTTCTGTTTGGGCTCACTCCAAAAGGCACCTCACAGTATATAGACTAGTCCTTTACTTATATACCTAGCATCTCTCTTGTGTTTTGCCAATGTGGGACTTCTCATGTCAAGATGGGTTGTTACATAGGTAGTGATTGTTTCTCCCTTGAGAAAAGAGTTTTTTCACTATAAGTTGGTTGTTTGCTTTACCACTTTACATTATATGTCCAATACTATTGCTGAACCACATTCACTAGTTGAATAAGGGTAGTCGTGTTCATAGAAATTTCCATACGGAGATGCAGTAAGAGAGAACTTAGAAAATCATATTCAAGATATCATTCCTATGAGCACCAGTGCCACTGGGAGTGGCGAGGTAGGTGTAGATCCCAGTGTTAATCAGAATGAGGATGTTAACTTTGATTTCCCTACCAATGTGTTAGAACATGAGACCATATCTCCAAATTATGTCCAAGCATATTGTTGTAATGACCGAATCCCCCAGCACCAGCTAGAGATAGTGAAGTTATTGTCCTAAATGATTCTGACAAAGAAAATGAGCTATTCATCTCTCTTGCATCCATTTACAATAACAATCACATTGAATGCTGATCCACCTATAGTCTTTTTTTGGATAGGCCAAAAGGAATTTAAGATTCTTGCCATGACAACCAGGCACTTGTTAATAATGGGAATGCACGCACGAGGTTGTTTAATGCAAATGGTGACAAATTTCAGATGAATATGTGGCATTTGCCTATTGTTAACTAGGGTTCCCCAGGCTTTTAGTTATTTAGTGTTGATATTTACAAGGGTTCTCTTACCTGTGCAAGCTCTACTAATGGCTACTCATTGGCTGTAGATACTAATATGGGATCTTGTACTCTTCTACCTGAATCTTCTGTTATTCGTACGAATGTTGAAAGGAATGAAGGTTTAGTTAATAATACCATCGTATGTAATGGTATTGACGTACAACTTCATATATTTCTTCCTTTACCATGGGATGCATCAGTTGAGGCTGATGTGATGCATCAACTAGTGTGTCCTCTAGCATTCAGGCTGAGGAATGGGTTTCACTAAGGCTTGGCGCAGGTGAGGATTCTGCGTATGCAAATTGGTTGAGCTTAGGGAAGCCGCCGCGAAGAAAAGACCCTTCCTTGGTCACATTGGCTGATACTGGTATTTCCCATTTATAGATATTGTGTTGGAGATTAGAAAAAGAAAGCTGAGAATGTCACATTCAAATTATATATGCATTACACTGGGCTAATACTTCTAATTGCAACAAATATTATTTAGTGTAAATAGACCACAATTATTTATTTTATGACCAGTCATGTTTGGATGCATAATATGACGAGTTGAAAACTCTAATGCAAGCGTGCGCACACACCTAGAGAAGTTTTATGGAAATCTCATGCTATTATTACCTTTTGAAGTAGTTCTCAATGTGCATGGTGTTATATGTGAGATAGGTTGTCAGAAGTATTCTTTTCCTTTGTTCTTCTGTTGAAGAAATTTGAACCTATTTTTAATGATTCTACTTTATGTACAACTTCATTGCTCATTTGTATAAATAATGGAGTATCGATGAAGAGCGATAGAAAAAGATTAGATGGTCCATTTGATTTTCCTCGCCAACATCGTTCTGTTCGACAAAGATGTTCAAATGTTGATCCAGATACTGAAGAGGAAGGCAATTCCATGTTGGAGGAATAATGGTTACTTCCACCGCAAAAATGAGGATTCAACCACATGATATCTTGTTTGTGAGATCTCTGACCAATCTTTTTGTCTTGGAGATGAACATGCATCTACCAACAGAGAAACTGACTTTAGCTCCGGTGCTGGAATTGAGTTCGGATTGGTGAGCTTTCAACTCTCCGTTATTTGTATTCTGTTGTTTGGATTGAGAATCCCCTAATTTCCTTTGCATTATGAAGAGCATCTCGCCACATTCTTCTCTTTTATTTTGCGAATGATTGTCTGCAAGTGAATTGTACATTTGGATAGCTTGAATAGGGCAAGCTAATTGTACATTTTGATAGCTTATCTAGGTTTAACGTATACAAGCAACACCAGTTGGTAATTACCATTGGATGTGCAATAGCAAAAGAGGGGGCCCATTTATTTATGGAGGAGAGGGGCCTATAGCTTGTAATTCTTACTACATTGAGTACTTTATATACTACAACGTATTGGAATTTGTGTTTCTCCTGTTGAGTACCCCAATAGTTAATCACTGAGATGATAGGAGCTTATGGTTAAATCTCAAACATAATAAAATTTTTGGTTACTTTTCCCCAATTAAGCCTTGGTAGATGGAGTTCCTCAATATTTGCTGATGGGGGAGGTTAATGATCCTGGGATAATAGATGGATTTCATGAAAGTTTGTTTGGATCTCTCTTATTAGGGAAACCTTGGGTTAGCTGTAAACTCCAACAACTGTTCATGTATGATTCATTCTAGATCTTACAAATTGGCTGTGTTTTCTTTTTTCTATCCCTCATTTCCACAAGATTACATCAGACGTTGATCTTGGCCTGGCAGATATCCCATCTCATATGTTTATGGAACTGGTAGGTATGAGTGCCACTTCTATCGGTCTTTAGTATAAAAGTTGCTACTTGTTTTTAATTCTTACTTGAGATATTCGGATTATGAGTTTTAGCAAAGCTTCATCATGGGGGTCAACTTTTTTATCTTCAAAATCAATAGTTTTCAACTTAAGCATCAAATCACTCTCTCGTCCATACTATTCAACTAAGTCCTGAATAACCAACCATACAGACTTATAGGAATTTTCAGACCTCGACTATGAGTATGTTGGCCCCAAATATCAACTCTTAAGTTTCCAAATTCTTACTTTTGGGGTTTCTTTCATAAAACACATCCATAGACTATTGTCACCCATCCCACAATCATAAAACATGTATTACGCCCATGGGAAGTGTCATTTCAGGAAAAGAAGTTCTAATACTCAAAACCACATGACGGATCGTTACACTTCTTCCAAGTTTTCATCCACCCTTTGGATTTTAACTATACCACGCCTCAAAATTCCTACACTGTAACGACAGCTTTTCTTAGGAGAAAAATGAATTCAAAATTTGTTCGTTACCACCAATCTTGGCAACCAATATCAAAGCTAGAAAAGCAATGACGACCTGGAGTTTCAAATAATTCATGTGCATGTTCAAAGACCCAAATCATCTTTAATTTTAAAAAGAAATAATATCTTGCTAGGATAATCAAGTAGTATATTCTATTACTAGCTATGAAGATCCTGTGCAATGAACAGGCCCAATAGTTATTCATAAATCTAATTTTTTTTAATGATATAATTAAGAGCTATTAAATTATCTCATTAAATGTAAAATTAATATCCAATAAATATTATTAATATTGATTAAATTTTAAATTTTACGACTAAGTGATTTTAAATTCTTATATATATATATTTGTAGTATTTTTTTAAACACATACAATCACATGAAGATATTAAAATAGTTATTTAATTTTATTTGTATAGTTTAAAAAGAAATTTATTTTATCCTAATTTCAGTACTTAATCATAGTTAAAGCAACTGAAAAAATTATTTATTAGAGGTAATTAGAAAATCACAGTTGAAGTTAGCTGCCTTAAAAATATTAAATTAAAAAGTTAAGAAAATATTTTTATAGCAGCTGAAGCAAACACATTGATCAGTAGTTGTCTGCTTAAGCAAGTAGCTAAAGCAGGCATGTAAGGACCTAGATTTCATCGAGTGGCATTGCGCAAGTGAACTTCCAGGCACCCCTCCACGGAGGAGCCTACACGACCCGTGTAAAGCCACAGGGCCCGTGTGGCCTCCCGCGAAGAGGCACCAGGCCCAATTTATGGTTGGGACAACTTTGGGACAGAATGAAACTATGGCCAAGTGAAGCCACATGGACACTCACACGGTTCGTGTGATGGGTCACGGTTTGTGTGGCCCTTCGTATGACTCACTATGCGAAAATTATTCTAAGTATAAGATTACTGTCTCGTAACTTTATCGTGCAAAAATTATTTCAAGTACTGTTAGACGGCCGATGTCAAGGCTTGTGTGGTGTCACACGGACAATGTAGTCGTCCGTGTGGTACCACTTAGTTCCGTAAGTTTTTCCCTCTGTGAGATTTTAAGTGTTGGGTCACGACCACTGTTCACGGTCTGTATGATGCTACACGGACTGTGTAGTGAGCCATGTGACCTTAACGGACCAAATTTAGGTTTGTTTCATTAATGACATTTATGTAATTTCGGCTTGTTTTAATTAAGAATTGCGACTTTTTACCTATCCTAAACCTCTAATTCAGCTATTTTCCCTCCCCTCCTACTTCATTCTCCCCAAAAACACTAATACCCTTACAAGATCACCTCCCTATCTCTCCCAATTCTCCCCTCTCAAAGATCAAGCTAGGGTTTCAAGTAAATCTTAATTCAAGCCCAATCGCTGCTCCTCAATAAAGGTATGTGGGATTGATTCTTGGTCCCTTTCAACCAATAAGACCCGAATTTCCCTTTTATTGGTTTCATGAATTTTAGTCACTTTAAATATGAGTTTTCATTATTTGATTTTATTAAATCTAATTAGTGTATGGGTTGTATTCTACCTATTATTTTAATTCATTTTGAATACTATTATGATGATTCACATTGAGCTATGAAATTATGAATATGCATGTCCCCTTTAAAATTAGTTTGTGCATGAGTGACTATTACTATCATTTAGATGTTGAATTAATTGCGAATTTATTCAATTTCATATTATGATGTTGACTTTAACTTGAATCTATGTTACCCAAGCTATCCTCACATCATGCATTGCATTATATTCATGAGCATTGGTATATGGGAATAATGAAGTGGGTTAAATCTAGTTATGTTTTATGAAACTATTATGATATGATTTTCGTAAGGCATTGGTTATGACAAAGATGTGATCACATGTATGTCTATGATTATGGCTATTTGAGCATTATGGGTGGTTGCATCATTCTCAATAGGTAGATGAGCTATTCCTTGCATGAACATTACGAGTATGATCTTTAGTTCTGCATTTGAGCCTAAATATGCATTGAACATTTGAAATAAATATTGAATCTCTTGGAAGCACGTATATGTATAAGTATTCGAGTGGGATGTTGATTACTTAGCACCAATGGATTGGGGCCCTTCCCCTTTGCTTGAACTATATGCCAACAAAGGAAGTTTGCCATTACCTAAAAGACCGGGTCGTAAGGAATGATTATTCGTTTATTATGTTTATGATATGATTATGAAAAATTCTTCTGACAAATGGGTCGTAAGGAACGTGACCATCCACTGAAAAGTGTGGTCGTAAGGTGTGATGTCGATTACCTTTGGCAAGTAATCTTTTCCATACCGGTGGGAGGTCCCAATCGGTCTAATTCATGTAATAGCTCACATGAGTTTTATTTGTCTGTGATAGTCCATCCCCACTATATCTATACATACATATATATATATATATATATATATATATATATATATATGAGCATTATTGTATTTCATGGCATCTTGTATATTACTGTTCCATTGGATATATGATTCTTTCTATATTATGTTCCCTTATTATCTAACCTTGAAGTGTAGGTTGTTAAATTCATATGCATCGCATGCCCGCATACTTAGTACATTCAAACATACTAATGCATACTCTATGCCTATATGATTTTACCATGTAGGGGCCGAGCACTTTAAATACCAACTATTTGATGAGTAGTCCACTCTCGAAGTTCACTGTGGTAAGTCCCGTCTTCCGAGGGGGAGCCAAATATCTTCTTTACTGCTATTATGAGTTGATTTATGCTATTGAGGGTGGGTCCGAAACTTGTCTCGACCCTTGATCCTTGACTAGAGGCCTTGTTGGACACTATGCAAACTCTTCCGAAATCTATTTACTTTGACTGTTGTAATGTTTTTATGTGTTGAAATGAATTCTGAGAACTCTAATTTAGCTATGTTACTATGCATGTTTGTATGATTTTCTCGAACCAATGATGTGGTTATAGATACTTGAGGCTTGTTAGGGGACTTTCGGGTTTCCATTCTCCGAGTCACATCTAGGCTCTAACCCCGGGTGGTGACAAAAAATGGTATCAGAGCCCTAGGTTTATAAATGAACTTCGGAGCCCAACATGCCACATTGAGTAGAGTCCTATTCATAGGTGTGAAGTGCACCATACCTATGAATGGGAGGCTACGGACACGTTTTAGGAATTGCCTCACTTCTTCATGCCTTGTGTCGTGCTATGACTAGTGTATGTAGTTTTCTTATTTGATGGTGTCATTGATCCATTTCAGAAGATGCCTCGAGGAAGACCCCCTCTACCAAGGTCAGTTCTGGCTGATGAGGATCAAGCTCCCCATGAGGCTATGGAGAAACCTATCTCAAACGGCACGTCTCACACCGCCTTCACCATGCTTGCCCAGGTGGTAACTTCCCAGGCAAGGCCAGCTAACATGTCAATGGATCCTACACCTGCTTCTAGGGTATGAGATTTCACCCGAATGATCCTCCGGAATTTCATGGGTCGAAGGCTGACGACGATGCTCAGGAGTTCATTGATGAGCTCACAAAGATACTGAATATTATGGGTGTCACTTCTGAGGAGAAGTCCGAATTGGCTGCCTATCAACTGAAGGACGTGGCTCAGGTATGGTACACTCAGTGGACTATGGAGAGAGTATGTTATGGTAGTGTCAACTGGAAAGAGTTCAGATTTGCTTTCCTTGATCGTTTCTTTCCACTTGATCTTAGAGAGGCCAAAGTGACTGAGTTTATCAATCTCAAGCAAGGGAGTATGAGTATGAGGGATTATGCCCTCAAGTTCACGAAGCTTTCCAAATATGCTCCATCACTAGTGGCTGACCCCCGTGCAAGGATGCATAAATTTGTTTTGGGTATCTCGGATCTTCTAATGAAGGAATGGCATACTGCCATGCTTATACGAGATATGGATATTGCCAGACTCATGGTGTATGCTGAACAAATGGAAGGGGAGAAACTCAAGGAGAGAAGGGCTCACGATCCCAAGATAGCCCATATTGATGGTGGGTTCTCAGGCTCTAAGGGTGGTGGCTTCGGTTGTCTCCAACAGGGCTAAGATTCTGATAATCGAGATGCCAATAATCGGGTACCTCCTCCTAGTGTACCGATTTATGGCGATCAAAGGTATCCCGTGTATGACAAGTGCGGGAGACCTTATCTGGAAGAGTGTTGGCGGGATTTGGGTGTTTGCTACGGGTGTGGTGATAAGAATCATAAGGTTGCTGATTGTCCTAAGAATGCCCGTAGAGGTCAAGGTCAGATGGCCCAAGGTGGGCAAGGCCAGCAAAGAGCTTCCCAAGGTGTTGCCCCAAAGAACAACTAGTTCTATGCACTCCATGCCTGCCAAGATGTTGAGGAAACCCCAGATGTTGTGACTGGTATGTTGAAAGTATTTGATTTTGATGCTTATGTTTTGCTTGATCCAAGAGGGAATTTTTCTTTTGTGACTTCTCTGTTGGCTATTAAATTTTGTTTGAGTCCCAAAGTTTTAAGGGATCTTTTCTCAATTTATACTCCCGTGGGTGAGTCTGTTATTGCACATAGAGTCTATCATGGTTGCCCTATTTCTGTGTTGCACAACATTTTTCCGTGTGATCTTGTTGGACTTGAAATGTTTGATTTTGACGTGATTCTTGGGATGGATTGGTTGCATGGATCATATGCTTCCATATATTGTAAAACCTGGAAGGTCAAGTTCCAACCTGCCGGTGAACCCGTTCCTGAATGGAAGGGCGATGACTCCTCTGTTAAAGGTCGGTTTATTTCCTACCTTAAAGCTCGGAGAATGATTTCTAAGGGGTGCATTTATCATATTGTGAAGTTCAAGGATATGGAGTCCAAAGTGTCTCCTCTTGAGTCGATCCCTGTGGTGAATGAGTTTGCAGATGTGTTTCCTGAGGATTTACTGGGCGTCTCTCCCGAAAAAGAGGTAGACTTCAACATAGATCTTCTTCCGGATACTCAGCCTATTTCTGTACCCCCTTATCGTATGGCACCTGCAAAGTTGAAATGGTTTAAGGAGCAATTAAAGGACCTATTGGAGAAGGGTTTCATTTGGCCAAGTATATCGTCGTGGGGTGCTCCAGTGTTGTTTGTAAGGAAGAAGAATGGGTCTCTTTGAATGTGCATTGATTACAGACAACTGAATAAGGTGATCGTTAAGAATAAGTACCCGTTGCCCATGATTGATGACTTGTTTGATCAGCTTCAGGTAACTACTTATTTCTCAAAGATTGATCTCCATTCTGGGTACCATCAATTGAAGGTTAGGGAGTGTGACATTCCCAAAACAGCTTTTCGGACGAGGTATGGACACTTTGAATTAGTAGTGATGTCGTTTGGCCTAACCAATGCTCCAATCGTATTTATGGATCTGATTAATGGGGTGTTCAAGCCTTTCCTTGACATCTTTGTGGTGGTCTTTCTTGATGATATCCTCATTTACTCCCGAAGTGAGCAGGAGCACGGGAACCACTAGAGAATGGTTCTCCAGACATTGAGGGAGAAAAAACTGTATGCTGACTTTAGCAAATGTGAATTTTGGTTGGGTGAAGTGGCCTTCCTTGTCCATGTGGTGTCCGGTGATGGTATCAAGGTGGACCCGAAGAAGACCGAGGCTGTGAGGAATTGGCCCAGACCGCCGACTCCTGTAGATATTCATAGTTTCCTTGGGCTAGCCGAGTATTACAGAATGTTTTTTGAAGGGTTCTCAACTATTGCATCTCCGTTGACTAAGTTGACTCAGATGCAGGATAAATTTGTACGGTCAGATGATGCGAGAAGACTTTTCAAACCCTAAAGGATCGTCTTACATCAGTTCCCATGTTGACCTTACCAAGTGGGTTGGAGGGATTCGTGGTGTATTGTGATGCCTCGCGAATTGGTTTGGGTTGTGTGCTTATGTAACAGGGTAAGGTAATAGCATATGCATCGAGGAAGTTGAAGTTACATGAACATAATTACCCAACACACGACCTTGAATTGTTGGTGGTAGTTTTTGCTTTAAAGATTCGGAGACACTACTTGTATGGGGTTCATGTTTATGTGTTCACCGATCCCAAGAGTTTGCAGTATGTATTCACTTAAATAGATCTAAATTTACAGCAGAGGAGGGGTAGGAACTCCTAAAGTATTACGACATGAGTATTTTATATCATCCCGGCAAGGCTAATGTTGTCGTCGATGCTCTCAGCAGGTTGTCTATGGGGAATGTGGCACATGTTGGGGAAGAAAGGAAAACGTTGGCAAACGATGTTCATTGGTTAGCTAGGTTGGATGTCAGGTTGGCGGATTCCAGCGATGGTGGTGTATGTGTTCAAAGCGGGGCAGAATTGTCCGTGGTAAGTGACGTGAAGGCTACGCGTGACTTGGACCCATCGTTACTTGAGTTGAAGAAATTGGTTGTCGAAAAGGAGATTGAGCTATTCTCCCAAGAGGGAGATGGTGTACTCCGGTACCAAGAGCGGCTTTGTGTTCCATATGTGGAGGGCCTTAGAGGGGTGCTTATGAGTGAGGCTCACAACTCTCATTACTTTATTCAACCGGGGTCTACCAAAATGTATCAGGATTTGAAGGAAGTATATTTGTGGCATGGTATGAAAAAAGACATTGCTAAGTTCGTATCCGAACGCCCGAGTTTTCAACAGGTTAAAGTAGAGAACCAAAGGCCTTGTTGTTTTGCCCAAGACATTGAAATTCCTATATGGAAATAGGAGGATGTGAACATGGATTTTTTAGTTGGGTTGCCCCCAACCCGAAGGCAATTTGATTCCATTTGGGTTGTTGTGGATTGGATGACGATGTCGGCTCATTTTCTACAAGTTAAGACTACTTTCAGCGCCAAATATTATGCAAGGTTATATATCCGAGGGTTGGTAAGCTTGCATGGTGTACCTAGGTCCATTATATCGGATCATGGTACCCAATTCACTTCCCACTTTTGGAGGTCTTTTCAGAAGGGACTTGGGACTAGGATTACATTGAGCACCGCTTTTCACCCTCAAACTGATGGCTAAGCGGAGAGGACTATTCAAACCATGGAGAATATGTTGAGGTCTTGTGTGATGGAGTTTAAGGGAAATTGGGATGACCATCTTCCACTCATTGAGTTTGCTTATAATAATAATTTCCATGCTAGTATTGGTATGGCACTGTTTGAAGCTTTATATGAGAGAAGGTGTAGGTCATCGGTGGGATTGTTTGAGTTTGGGGAGATGGATCTCCATGGTTAGGATTTGGTGATGGAGGTCATGGAGAAAGTGAAAGTGATTAGGGAGAGTTTGAAAGCGGCCCAAAGTCGTCAAATGTCCTTTTCAAATGTTAGGAGAAGGGATCTTGAGTTTCGGGTCGGTGATTGGGTATTTTTGAAGGTTTCACCTATGAAGGGTGTAATGCATTTTCGGAAGAAGGGCAAGCTAAGCCCCCAGTATTTTGGCCCTTATGAGATTGTTGAACGAATGTGAGGTGTGGCTTATAAGTTGGAATTGCCTCTGGATTTGAGTTCCATTCATCTGGTATTTCATGTATCTACGTTGAGGAAGCTAGTTGGTGATCCCAGCACCATTATGCCTTTGGAAGGGATTGAGGTTGAAGAAAACTTGACTTATGAGGAAGTGCCAGTGGAAATCTTGGATAGGTAAGTAAAGCGGCTTCGTAATAAGGATGCAACTACGGTGAAGGTGCTTTAGAGAAATCAACAAGTGGAGAGTGCTACTTGGGAGGCGGAGTTAGACATGGTAAAGCGATACCCTCATCTTTTCCAATCTACTAAAGTCTGAGGTATTAGGAGTCTTCCTTGTCTAATGGTGCCATTTCTTGCCCTCTTGAGTCTCATGACATGACACACATACATGTGCACTAAAAGGATTATTATAATGTTTTGAGTGACTTGAATACGATTTTTTTTGTATGAGCATAAAGGTCTTGAACAATGGTTTTGAATAATGCTTTTGGTACGATTTTTAGTAATGAATTATGCATTTTATCTTGTGTGGGGTGTTTCATGCTCTAATTCATGCTTTTCAAGCCTTGTTTTTGCACATTCGGGGATGAATGTTTTCAAGGGGGAGATGATGTGAGGACCCAGATATTTTCAACTGGCATTGCCCAAATGTCCTGGAATTTTCCCAAGTGAACTGCCAGGCACCCCTCCATGGAGGAGCCTACATGGCCCATGTAAAGCCACATGGACCATGTGGCCTCCTGTGAAGAGGCATCAAGCCCAGTTCACGGTTGGGGCAACTTTGGGACGGAAGGGAACTGTGGCCAAGTGAAGGCACATGGACACTCACACGGTTCGTGTGGTGGGTCACGTTTCACGTGGCCCTCTGTATGACTCACTATGTAAAAATTATTCTAATTATAAGTTTACCGTCTCGTAATTTTGTCGTGTAAAAATTATTTCAAGTACTGTTACACGGCCGATGTCACAGCCCGTGTGGTGTCACACGGATCGTGTAGTCATCTGTGTGGTACCACTTAGTTCTGTAAGTTTTTTTCTCTGCAAGATTTTAAGTGTTGGGTCACGGCCACTGTTTACGGTCCGTGTGATGCTACACGAACCATGTAGTGAGCCGTGTGACCCTGACGGACCAAATTTAGGTCTATTTCACTAATGACATTTATGCAATTTCAGATTATTTTAATTAAGAATTATGACTTTTTACCTATCCTAAACCCCCTAATTTAGCTATTATCCCTCCCCTTCTACTTCATTCTCCCAAAAACACTAATGTCCTCAGAAGATCACTACCCTATCTCTCCCAATTCTCCCCTCTCAAGGATCAATCTAGGGTTTCAAGTAAAGCTTAATTCAAGCCCAATCTCTGGTCCTCAATCAAGGTATGTGGGATTGATTCTTGGTCCCGTTCAACAAAGAAGACCAAAATTTCCCTTTAATTGATTTCAAGAATTTAAGTCACTTTAAATATGAGTTTTCATTATTTGATTTTATTAAATCTAATTAGTGTATGGGTTGTATTCTACCTATTATTTCAATTCATTTTGAATACTATTATGATGAGTTACATTGAGTTATGAATTTATGAACATGCATGTGCATGGGTGACTATTACTATGATTAGATGTTAAATTAATTACGGATTTATTCAATTTCATATTATAATGTTGACTTTAACTTGAACCTATGTTACCCAAGCTATCCTCACATCATGCATTGCATTACATTCATGAGCATTGGTATATGGGAATTATGAAGTGGGTTAAGCCCAATTATGTTTTATGAAACTATTATGATATGATTTTGGTAAGGCATTGGTTACAACAAAGATGCGATCACATGTATGTCTATAATTATGGCTCTTTGAGCATTATGGGTGCTTGCATCATTCCTAAAAGGTGGATGAGCTATTCCTTGCATTAGCATTATGATTATGATCTTTGGTTTGGCATTTGAGCCTAAATATGCATTGAACGTTTGAAATAAATATTGAATCTCGTGGAAGCATGTATATGTATAAGTATCCGAATGGGATGTTGATGACTTAGCACCGATGGATTTGGGGCCCTCCCCCTTTCCTTGAACTATGTGTCATCATAGGAACGTTTTCCATTACCGAAAAGACCGGGTCATAAGGAATGGTTATTTGTTTATTATGTTTATGATATGATTATGAAAAATCCTTCTGAAAAGCGGGTCGTAAGGAAGGTGACCATCCACTGAAAAGCATGGTCATAAGGTGTGATGTAGATTACCTTTGGCAAGTAATCTTCTCCCTACTAGTGGGAGGTCCCAATCGGTCTAATTCATGGAATAGCTCGCATGAGTTTGATTTGTCGGTTATAGTCCATCCCCACTATATATATATGATCATTATTGTATTTCATGCATCATGAATTTCATGGCATCTTGTATATTACTGTTCCATTGGATATATGATTCTTTCTATATTATGTGCCCTTGTCATCTAACCTTGAAGTGTTGGTTGTTAAATTCATATGCATCACATGCCCGCATACTTAGTACATTCAAATGTACTAACGCATACTCTATGCCTACATGATTTTACCATGTAGGGGCTGAGCACTTTGAATACCAGCCATTTGACGAGTAGTCCACTCTCGAAGTTCACTGTGGTGAGTCCCGTCTTCGAGGGAGAGCCAACTATCTTCTTTACTGCTATGATGAGTTGTTCTTTACTATTGAGGGTGAGCTCGGAACTTCTCCTGGCCCCTGATCCTTGAGTAGAGGCCTTGTTGGACACTATGTAAACTCTTCCGAAATCTATTTACTTTGACTGTTGTAATGTTTTGACGTGTTTAAATGATTTCTGAGAACTCTACTTTAGCTATGATACTATGCGTGTTTGTATGATTTTCTCGAACTGATGATGAGGTTATAGATACTTGAGGCTTGTTTGGAGACTCTCGGGTCTCCATTCGTCCTGTCACGTCTAGGCCTTAACCTCGGGTCATGACAAGGCAGCGGGAAGATATTAAAATAGTTATTTAATTTTATTTGTCCAGTTTAAAGAGAAATTTATTTTTTCTCAATTTTAGTATTTACCTAAATGAAAATAATTGATTGAGGTGATACAGTGAAATCATGGATGAAGCAATTAGAAAATTATTTATTAGGGGTAATATCGTAAAATCATAAGTGAAGTAAGTAGCTTCCTTATTAGATTAAAAAATTCATGAAATATTTTTATATCAACTAAAGCAGACACGTCATCGGCAGTTGTCTGCTTAAGCAAATAGTTGAAGCAGGCATGTCGTCCAACAGCTGCTCCCTTAGCCTCTTATGTATAATAGAAATATAGTTAGATAATAAATAAGATTAAAGTATTAATACTCCTATTTAATTGATTATATTAAAGTATTTGTTTTCCTTCCTTAATGGACAAAGGCAAGGTGCAACGACAATCGGTCAGAACACCGCCCTATCAAGGCAAAAGTTGCGGGTTCAAGCCCCATCAGTCCCGCCCTTGCTCCCTTGGGCCAAGTTTATTTGCTATTTGGAATTTTTGCAACAATTGTTTATCCTTTTTTCTCTATGTTCTTATTCTTCATCGTCGCATTACTATTAATATATGTTCTTTGCATGAATTGATACGTCTAAGTTAATAATTTATAAGTTTGTTTTATTGTCGTAAATCTTTAAAAAAAAATTCATTTATATTTTTCATAATTGTATGAAAATGAATATATTATTTGGAAAAATGTTCTTGGAACACACAACTAATTAATTTAATTAGTGGTAAAGTTAGAATTTTTATCAAAGTGTTCATACTTTCACGATAGAGGTGGTTGAGAAAAAAATTAAAGTACTCATGATCAAGTAAAGTAAGAAAATCTTAATAGCTCAGTTAATTTATTACCTGAATCTAACCTTGTTGGTAAGAGTTTGATTCTCCACCTTATATCCCACTTGCCCTTCACCTTCCCCTACCCCTGATTTTGAAGGAAGAAGTGTAAAGTACATATAGGGTTATACCAAATAATTTGACTTTTCAATAATGTAGTAGAATTCAAAGGTTGCACTTAAACTAAAAGGTTGATTTGAAACTTGTTTTTATTGTTGGACTTCATCAACTAGCGGCGGATTTGATGCAACATGTGGGGGGGGGGGGGGGGTGGAATTGCACAAAAAATTATAAAGTAGTAATTTTTTCGTCATCTATCAAATGTTTTAAAATTATGCAACCATACCCTATGTTTACAAATTTATGATTAAAAAAAAAATCAATTATTCATTAACCACATGCCAAAAAGTCGATACACTAATTTGACCATTGGAGAAGAGACCCACAAGCATTATGGCTGATTTAATAAGTGAGAGTGTATGATAACTAACAAATGTTGATTTAATAAGTGAGAGTGTATGATAAACTAACAAATGAAAAGGTGTGTTTGGATTTGTTTTAAAGTAACTTATAAGCTAAAAGTTAAAAATCATAAGTTGAGGACACCTAACTTTTGTTTTTTTTTTCTTAAAGCACTTTTTGTTATTCCCAAATGTTTTTTTTAATAAAAAATAATTAAAGTAAAAAAATCACTTAATATAACCCAATCCAAATGTCCACTTAGTGTATACATGGTTAATGCAGTAAAATAAAATCAAGATGTTTTTTCCTTGCGCGCGAGAGAGAGAGCGCATTGATTCTCATCAAGACCATATTCATAGCCCTAGTCAAATAACTGAAAGAGATCTTATAAGCAAAAAATAAATGAAAATGCAGATAAATAAAATTAGAAGGAACGAAAAGGCAAAAGATTTACAATGTCAAGTCTTTTGAATCAAAAGAAGATGTGCCGCTAAGTCAAAGTGAAATAAGAAAACCTAGAAGTTGAAATTAAAAGAGGAAGAAAATTTACTTACAAAGAAAAAATGAGGAACAATTGCCAACTTTTATTTGTGCAATAAATCTAATTAATTGCGAAAATTAGGTATTTGACCATTAAAAAGGAGATCCACAAGTATTAGCATATAAAAATTAAAAACCGAATTAAAGTATATATGGTTAGTATAGCAAAATAAATTCAAGACTTGTTTTTTCATGAGAGATCACTGATTCTCTACTTAGCCTAATTCGAAATCCTAATTGAAAGAGATTATAAACTAAAAATGAATGAGATTAGAGGGGAAAAGAAGGTAAAGATCTTACAATTTCAAGCTTTTTGAGTGGAGAGAAGATGCACCGCTGAGCCACAGTGAAATGAGAAAACCTAGAAATTGAAACTAAATGAGGGAGGATAATTTACTTTAAAAGAAAAGGTGGGCGACAATTGTCGTGTTGTTTTTGGTGCAAAATTGAAAAAAAAAAGAGAGAAGGCAATAAAGTAAATAATTAAATGCAAAAATTAGGTACTTTAACATCGTAAAAGAGACCCACAAGTATTAGCGTATGAGAATTAACAATTGCATTAGAGTATATATGGTTAAAAATAAAATCAAAACTTGTTTTTTTTAAGCACTCATTCTCTATCTAACCTAATTTGAAGCCCTAATCAAACAATTGAAAGAGATCTCATAAGGACAATTCAGATGAATGAGATTAGAGAAGAGTAGAAGGCAAAGAGCTTACAATTTCAAGCCTTTTGAGTGGAGAGAAGTTGTGCCTTTGTGCCACAGTAAAATGAGAAAACCTAGAAGTTGAAACTAAAAGAGAGAGGGAGGAAATTTATTTAAATAAAACAAAGAGCCAGAACATGTAGTGCTCTTTTCGTGCAAAAATCAGAAACCAAAAAAAGAATCAATAAATCAAAAAGTAATTGTGAAAATATTTATATTTTTTTAACAATTGCCACAACAAGTATTATGTCAGATTTAATAAGTGAGAATTTGTGAGAATTAGTAATTGAATTGGTGTATGTATGATTACTGTCAAAGGATGTGGCGCAGTGAGTGGGGCTACTCCTTCCTTAATTAGAGGTAGTTGGGCTCCAATGCGACTATCGGACGCCGGGTGAGAAATAACAAAACATATATATGAATCATGCAAAAAAAAAATAAAGTCAAGGCCTATTTGTTTTCTTGAAAGAGCACCGACTCTCATTACAATCTAATTTGAAGTCCTAATCGGACAATTAAAAGAGATCTTATAAACTAAAAATGAATGACAATTCAAATGAATGATATTAGAGGGGAGGGGAAGGGAAGGCAAAGAGCTTAAAATCACAAGCTTTTTGAATCGAGAGAAGATGGGTCGTTGAGCCACAATGAAATGAAAAAGCCTAGGAATTGAAACTAAAAGAAAAATTTACTTAAAAAGCGAAAGAGAATTGTCGTGTTCTTTTTTGTGGAAAGTGAATTTAAAAAAATTAATAAATCAAATACGAAATTGTGGAAATTAGATATTTTAGCAGCAATAAAAAATATTAGCGATTTTTTGTCAACCTCTACAGTAGAACCCCAAAACCTGCCACAAAATAAATTAAATTATGGTGGTTTTCAAATGGCTGCAATTTTTAATTATTCTTTTTAGTGGATGACTCAGATTTCTCATATGCATTATCATAATAGGATAATAAAATTACATTTTTTACAAATTACATTTCCAACAAGATGATATGATACAACTGGTGCAAACTTCTTGCATAATGCTAACAATCTTGGAATTGTAGACAGCTGCCTCAATCAACTTCAGACCAACAGGCCAACATTCGACCAACAAGTCCTGCCTTATAAATCGACAACAGCAACTCGACTAAAAATAACCTTGCACCCCATCCCCCGCAAAAAAATTGTCTTGACCAAGTCCAACCAGTATAATTGAAAAAAAAAATAGAAGAATAAGAAGGAAATAATCAAGGTAGGAATAAACAGTAATTTGAAAGATCCAATTAAAGAGCCCTCAACACTAAAAAAAAATTTCATTCGCGGGAGTTAAAATTACAAATAATGAGGGTTTAGAACCCCCACAGTTTGTTTTTTCAGGGCTTTAAAGAACTCCTGTAGTTAGGTTGTTGCTATTAATCGGAGACAGTTTTTAAGCAACTCCAGCATTCAATTGTGGCAGATAAATAGCAGGGGTTTTAACCTCCTTAATCTATTTTTGGGAAAATAGTTTTGTTTCATTTTGTTGGGGTTTATAACCTCAACAATGAACTTTTCATTTGTTGGGGTCATAAACTCACAATACTTTTAATGGAACTTTAATCTTCACTTACACAGAGGTTGGAGTTCATATAAAATTACTAAAACTACTCGTTAGGCTAATTTTGTAGTAATTAAACTAATACATTCACAACTAAATCAACCAAATATTTCATGGAACAAAAGTACAAAAGTATAACTCATGGATCATCAAGAAGTTCACATAAATTAATGTCAAAGGTCATCAAATTTACAGTGGACTTTCTTTAAACCAAAAGAACATATAAAAACACAATATTCGACTCAACTCGTAACTTCTCTAAGAAAACCCGACACATTGGTCTGGCTTTTTCAGAAAAACATTTTAGCTTCTTCCAAGTATGTATTGATCTTTTGGTCAATACTTCAGAGTTCAACGAGATTGTGAAAAGAAGATTTCACAACTGCTCATTGCCCATCAGTCTCCTACCTCATGTATATATTGATCTTTTGGTCAATACTTTAGTGACATCTGTTGATTCTGTCCCGTTTGTCTGCACTTACTAAACAAAAGTTAAAAACTGCACAAAAGCGAAACTACCCTTTTCTAAGTGAACTTTCTATATGCAAATCAATAAGACACCTAGCCAAACCAAGCTTCCCAGCCTTGCCCATTGCTTCTAACAATGTATTATACACAACCAAATTAGGCTGCAGTTCAAGTGACTTCACTTCTTGCAATACAGACCTAATACCATCATAATCCCCAGTTGCACTAAACATTTTGTCCGACACAACAAAAGCAACATGGTCTGGAGTCCATCCACTAGCTCTTCTCTCTCATACAAGCTTATTGCTTCCTCAACCTTCCCCTGAGCACACACATTTAGAACTGCAGAATAAGTGACTTCCTCAGTCATCAAACAAGTCATATACATCCTCTTAAACTAAGGCTCTTGATGGGGCTGGCACTATTACTTGCATGATTGTGTCTGAACTGTTATTCAAGGTGAATAATAACCGTATGACCTTGATTTCTACTTTAACAACAAGGAGTTGATATTCAACGTGTATATTAAGGAAATATATGATAGGCCACGATATAATTGTATAGTAAGCACAAAATATACTCTTTCTTAGAATAGGACTTAATTAGAGATTGTACAATTATAACAATATATACTCCTTCCTAGAATAGAACTCTAGCCCTACAGTTGTATAGCTATAAGGATTCTCTATTGTATTATACGTGTAGCGAACTGAATACAATTCTGAAAGCTTTCGTCTAACTATCATGGTATCAAGAGCCATAGTCTGATTTTTCTTTTCATGCTCTCTGTTTCCTCTACACAGGTACCTCGCTACCTTCCTGCATTTTTTTGGCTCTCCGTTGTCTCTGCACAGGCACCCTATTTTTTTCCCTTTGTTGTATTCTGTCTGCTCAATGGATTCACAGTTATCCTCGCATGATTTGCTCTCAACAAATTGGATGGTTCCAGTTATTCACTATGGGAATTCCATTTTGGAATTTTTGTTCATGGAAAGGGCCTTTTGGGTGGTTAGATGGTTCTGCTCGTCCACCAACTGATGCAAAAGCGTTAGATCTATTGAAACTGAATAATTCAAAGGTAATCGTTTGGATGCTGAATTCGGTACATGTTGACATCGGTATGGGACTTAGACCATTTATCTTTGATTTAGAGATATGGCTCCACCTTCGTACTATCTAACAAAAAAGCAATCTCGCACGAGAGTTTGAAGTGGAACGCAACATTGCCTAATATACACAGGGGGACAAGAATGTTAGCTCCTCTTATGCTGGATTGCAGTTGCTTTGGTCAGAAAAAGATCAAAGTTCTGTGGGGAATATGTCCACAGCAGGGCTCAAGGAGGTGTTGGCAGAACGACAAAAGACAAGGATGGTGCAGTTCTTAATGAAACTCAGGCCTGACTTTGAGTCGATTCGTAGCAATGTGTTGAACAGAGAGGCCACACCTTCTCTTGATGTAGTGTTAGCAGCCTTCTAACGTGAAGAGGCTAGGCTTGGAACTTAGGCTGCCACGGAATGTAAGACATTACCTACTGTTGCATTAATTGTAGAAAAATCAAATGTTGTTGCTTCAGAAAATACTAAAAGAAGTGTCCAGTGCTATGACTGCCATGGCTTCGGTCACATAGCAGTTAATTGTCCTAAGAAGAAAAAGTATTGTACTTACTGCAAGATCCCTGGCCATCATATTTTAGACTGTTGTCGTTGTACAGATCGTTCGTGCCTCTGCTCACCAAGCATACCAGGTGGACGTCACTACAACATCTGGTTCCTTCCCTGCTAGCCATGATCTTGAAAAACCAATCCAAGATTCTATAGCAACTGCCCTTCCTGAAGCCATCTCAAGTGCACTTTCGGCATCTTCAAGTACAAGTAATTCTATTAAAACTACTTGGCATCTAGATTCGGTTTCTTCCAATCATATGAAGGAGATTTATCCCAATACTCCTTATTGTCTGATGATGTACCTAAACATGTTATTCATACGGCAAACGGGCATATATTACCTGGTTCGGGTGTTGGTTCTGTTAGAAATTTGTCTAATGTTCTATATGTACCAAATTTGAAGGCTAATTTGGTTTCAATTGGTCAACTAGTTTATCAAAATTGTGTTGTAAAATTCTCACCCTATGGCTGTGTTGTTCAGAATCTGAAAACCGGGATGACCATGGCCACGGGCCGTAGAGTTGGCAGAATATTTCTACTAGAGTTTCATCGTCACTTGCATAATTGTTTTCTTTCAGTTTTTTGAGAGGATGTTACTCGCTTGAATAAGTTGCTCACTCTTTGGCATAATAGGATGGGTCATCCTCATTCCTCCCGGCTTCAGCACATGCATAAATCATGCCTTCCAGCAATACATGGCATTTATTCATGTCTTCTGCTAACATGTTCAAATTGTGTCGGTTCGAAAAGTAACAAGCTCCCTTTTCCATCTAGTTCATCTGATTATAAGGAGACTTTTGATCTAGTGCATAGCAATGTTTGGGGTCCTCCTCCCATTTTGTCAAGGATGGGATATAAGGATTTTTTTTTGTTTTTTATTGATCATGTATCTAGTACACATGGGAGAATTTTATTCAAAATAAATCTAAGGCTCCTACTCTTATTATGAATTTTGTTGAGTACGTTCATACACAATTTCATAAAACTGTCAAGATATTTTGTGCTGATTCCGGAGGAGAATACACTAAGACTAATCTTGTTGAGGTTTTCAAAAAACAAAGGAATTATTTTCCGTACTTGTCATCATACACCGGAACAAAATAGAGTTGTCAAAAGGAAGAATCGACATGCTTTGGAAACTACACTAGCTTTGTTGGGTACGTCTAATATGCCAAAGAGTTTTTGGCCCGAAGCCGTACATACCTTTGTGTATTTGAGCAATAGACAAACTTCCCCAGTCATTGCTAATGAGACACCGTACTTCAAATTATTTTATTATAAGCCTGATTATTCTCACTTGCGAGTTTTTTGTCTTATCTGCTTTGTCCATCTTCCAGCACATGAACGGCATAAGCTTTTGGCAAAGGCAACACAGTGTATTTTTCTAGGCTATAGCAATGCACAAAAAGGGGTACCTCTGTTATGATGCATCTCATCATGAACTTCGAGTATCTAGACATGTTATTTTCTTTGAAGATCAATTTCCTTACAAAGAAAATTCTCAACATGCTTTAGAATCTATTTCTTTTCTGTACAAGTTTGATGATGATGTGGGAGCTACTAATCCTCCACTTGACCCTCTGGAACAGACCATGAACTATGATAACGAGGATCTCCAGCCCTTCTCTCCTTCTATTATTAATTCTACATCCTCATCCCCATTCTCAGAAGAAGGATCATCTCATCCAGTTACTCTCCCACTCCAATCTGGTTGGACAATCTTCCATGCTCTTGAACGGCTTGGTTACTCTCCAGGGAAAGTTGGTAAGTCTTATGCCATGCATACCACACTAAGTTGGTAAGTCCTGAGACATTGTTGACAAACTAGTAGATGGAGTTCTCGTTGGAAGTAAGTGGGTGTATTCCATTAAACTTAAGGCAGATGGTACAATTGATCGTTGCAAAGCTCGATTGGTTGCTCAAGGGTACAACCAAGAGTATGGAGTCGATTATGAGGAGACTTCTGCACCTGTTGCAAAGATGACAACGGTACGAACATTATTGATTGTGGCTTCAATAAGAGGTTGGACCCTATATCAGATGGATGTGAAGAATGCGTTTCTTCAGGGCGACCTGGAAGGAGTTGTGTTTATGAAACCACCACCTGGGTGTGTTCTACCAAGACCAAATGTAGTTTGTCGTCTTTCAAAATCTCTCTATGGCTTAAACAAGCTCCCCGAGCTTGGTTCGATAAATTTCGATCCATGATTCAAATTGCTGGCTTCTCTCATAATTCTTTAGATCATTCCTTGTTTGTCCATACTTCTCCAGTAGGTATCACAATACTTCTCATCCATGTCGATGATATCATTATCACAGGAAATGATCCAGCGAATATTAGTAAGTTGAAAGAATTCTTGCATACCTCATTTAAGATGAAGGACTTGGGACAATTAACATACTCTTTTGCACTTGAAGTTCTATACTTGCCTACTGGAATCATGCTTACACAACAAAAGTATGTTGGTGATCTTGTTGCAAGGGTTGGTCTTACTGATGACAAGGTTGTCTACACCCCAATGGAGATTAATATGAAGTACATGAAGGTTGACAGAGAACTATTCAATGATCCAGTGTTATATCGGCAGTTGGTGGGTTCATTAGTTTATCTCACTATGACAAGGCCAGACATCTCATACGCAGTACAGGTTCTAAGTCAGTTTGTGGCTAATGCTTACCGTATACATCATACTGCATTACAGCTGACATTTGGTATATTCGTGGATCTATGAGTCAAGGTGTTCTTTTTTGTTCTGATTCTCCTATGCATCTTGAAGGATATGTTGATGCAGATTGGGCTGGTTGTCCAGATTCTTGTCACTTTGTTACTGGTTGGTGCATGTTTCTTGGAACATCTCTGATATGATGGAGTAATAAACAATCTCGCACATCTAAGTCATCTATGGAGGCTGAGTATCGTGCTATGTCGGCAGCAAGTTCAGAAATTGTTGGCTGCGACGCCTATTATCTGAGGCTGTTACATCTCCTACAGTGTTACATGGTGTGCAATTAAAATAGCCACAAACCCTGTGCAACTTGAAAAAACAAAGCATATAGAGGTATACTGCCATTACATTAGAGAATTGGTCATCCATCGTCTCATCACTCTACAACATATTTCTTCCTATGATCAACTTGTTGATTTGTTCACAAAGGCAATGACACGCACACGTCATCGCTATCTTATTTCTTAGTTGCTACTGTGTGATCACCAGTATCAATTTGAGGGGGGATGTAAGGGAATAATATAATTGTATAGTAATCACAAAATATACTTTTTCTTAGAATAGTACTTAATTAAAGATTGTATATTATAACAATATATACTCCCTCCTAGAATAGAACTCTAGTCCTAAAGTTGTATAGCCATAAGGATTCTCTATTGTATTATACGTGTAGCGAACTGAATACAATTCTGTAAGCTTTCGCGTAACTATCAATATAGTAAAGCACAAATCAATGAATTCAATGCTATTAGCATCTCCAAAAATATCACTTATGATCATTCAATGCTAGTGCTGAACTATATGTTTAACAACAACAATTCTTTTTCTAAATAAAAAATAGTTATGGTAAAGAAGTCACAGACCTTAGCAAGAAAATACCAGTTGCTCCACCTGCCAGTAGCCTTTGTGAGTTACAGGAACATATGTATGTTCATCCTTGAAATGTTTGGTGTCAGCTCCATCGGAAACAAGTTCACCCCCTTCGTCCACTTTAGCAATCCGATTGAACCAGAATGAGAACTCAGATTGTTTAACAAGACTTTGATTTATCGTATTTTATCTAAGATAGTTACAGATGTTTCAAGACTTGTTGATTCAAGCAAGAAAATAATAAATTTAGAAGGACATAATAGATCAAAAGAAGTAAATTTCAGGAATCAAAAGAAACTCACAGAGTTAATCCAAAACACTACAATTCAATAGTTACCTGATCTTTGATAACAAGATCGCCAACTGACATGTTCTTTGGTGCTACTTGTGTCTTTCAAAACCAAGATAAGTCAAACGAGAAATCTTTCGACCAATTTAAGTCATTTTGATTTTTAGAACAGATAAAGTACGCATTTTAGAAGTTACAGACTAATTATTTTATGACGACAATCGTAACTTTCAAGAACCAACTTCTGCTAAAATTATTAATTTTACATGATATAATTTTTACTTTTGTTTGCAAAAAAGAGAAGTTTTAAATTAGGAGAAAGCAGTTTCAACTTTCAACTGATTCATGGCCCAGTTAAGTGATGTACCGCAAACTTAAGTTAGAAAAATCCACATTTAATAACTATAACAACATCAGTAAAAACCGAGCTTAAACTACTAGGGGTTACCTTTATGGATCAATATGCATTCCATTTCGACAAGTTCAGATGCTCCTTCTTGTTAGAGCTTCAGTTAAACAATTTTCTTAGCATATACTGATTTCACTTCATTTTTTTCCATATACAAAATTCAATGGGACTTATGGATAAAATGAATCTGTATTGCGATAGATTCCACCTGGGTCATAGAAAGGTTTCCAAACACCAGCAGCTTTTCAAATTGTAGCTCTTGATTGTGTCAGTCCTTACTCTAACTTATCATCTTTCTTCTGTGGAAGGTAGCAGAATCGCATTGATATTCAGCAGTCAAAAATACTCGCCAATAACAAATGGAAACTGAACTTTGTAGAGATTTCACAAATACAAAAGTTCACCCTACACAAACGTGGAGATAATTGAACAAGTTCCACAAATTTAAAAGCTTCAAAATTAACATTTCGTAATAATATCAATAATTGATTAATGTGTATGAGAAGCTCCAATTTCTGCAAGAACGTAACACATGGTAAAATTACCAAAATACCCCTAGACGAGAGATGCTCGCATAACATGTCTTTCAAAAATCCGATGGAAAATCCGAGGCCGAAATTGCAACCAACACAAAAAGTTGTGTGGGAAATTGGTCTTGGTTGATTTTTAGAGCAACCGGATAAAAAGATTATTTTTCGATGCGAAAACGCGATTCCAGAAAAGTGTATGATAAGCGTGCGACGCGGAATTTCACTTGGATGTGATCCCAATATTTTGTACTAGATTAGAAAACTCTATTGGAAAATATTTAGCGAAAAACCTCGAAAATGGACCAAGTCCGCGCCGAGGTGAAATTTTTCAATTTCTAGCGAGGGGCATTCTAGACTTTTTTAAACCCCTCCTAGACTTAAAACACGATCAAAACAGATCATTTTGAGCGGAAAAAGGGTTTTATCTCCCATTCCTAAGTCTTTCTAAGCATTTAACAAAGACTAGGGCTAAGGAGAAGAGAGGAAGAGCGAGGGATCAAGAGAATTGAGAACGAAGTCTTGCTAGTTGATTCTCAAAACTCCATACCAGGTATGTAAGACTAAACTAAAACATGGAATTGTTCTTCCATGTGCCCCTTGTATATTTAATATATCCTATGTATTTTCTATTGTTGATGATCATCATAAACTTTATTTACCGAATAAATGTTTTACATGAGATTTTTCTTAAACCCTATATGTTTATTTATAAAAGATTGCATGAATGAACTTAGGGATTAAGTCTAGTGCGTTGATTGAGAATGATGATTGTTATTGTGATGTGAGCATAATGATAGGTTGATAGAACATGATGGTCTTGTGAGTATTCTTAACTGAACTCTAGAGATTGGTCTAATTGATTATCTTCCTAATGATTGGTCTAAGCTCCTTTGAGAGACTAATTAAGAATTGAGTTAATGAGATGATTGATATGTTAGGACGGAAGGCCCGATTGTGATATAACTGATGAAATAATGAGAGTCTTTATGAGACTAATTGAGATTATTGATTGAGATGGATGATCTTATGAGCATTAAGTCTTGGGAGAAGTATCGGGCACTGAAATGAGTAAGAATAAGTCAAACCCGCACTTATTAACTACATCGCCAAGCATAGGTGAGGATTGAACCATTTCATCAGAGGTTCCCTCCTGAGTGGAAGTTCATGAAACAGTAGCAGACTTAAGAGACCACGTCCCTTGCGAATCCGATTTGTTCTTTACCTGGAAAGTAGGAACGACTGTGGCAATATCAACAGGATTGTTGTACAATCACTAGCTCAAAAGAGATTGTAGTTGGATAAGAGAAACTCCCAAATAGGCGCTACACTAATAGTACTCTGACTTGATTTGATTGGATTGGATCTGAAGGGATTAGATTGGTATTGATTTGTCATTTCTACTCTTAATTCTTGCTTTACATTTGACATCCTTATTGAGTATTCTCTAAGTTGATGTTATTTCTATATTATTCTACCCATATCTGTTTCATTCAGCCATTGTACACACTTGTAACATTCCATGTATTGACGTCCAATTAGACTGCTTCATTGAATGTTGCAGAGACAGGTACTAGATATCATCAACAGGCGCACCATTGATGATCTATTGTAGTCAGCTAAGTTGGTGAGCCTCCCTTACTCTGGAGAATTCTCATTTTTATTTTCATCTAGCTATTAGAGACAGTCTTTAGAGTAGCGTTATTTTGAATTGAGGTAGCCATGGGTCTGTCATTGACACCAATTGATAGTGATAGAGGCTTCATAGACTAGAGTCGATTTGTTGATCAGATATTATGTTGAGCTAGTTCTTTCATGCTAGCCTAATTGATTTTATATGGTTTTTATAAGACCCAAATTGTCCACCTTTTATTGTTGTAGTCTTTGCTGATTGATTAGTTATGTTGAATGAATGAATGTGATGAGGCCATGTGGTTCTCTTAGGGACTAGCAATAGTCTCTGGGTACCAGCCACGTCTAGGGTACCCTTTCGGGGCATGAAAAACTTGGTATGAGAGTACAGAGTTTAAGTATCCTAAAGAGTCTATTTAGCCATGTCTAGTAAAGTCTTGTTTATGGGTGTGTTGTGCACCACACTTTATAAGTAGGAGGCTATAGGATATTAGGAATGGTTACACCTTTTTCATGATCTGATTCATTTACTAACCTAAGCCAAAGGATCATAACGAACCCATAGGCCTAGCTTTCCCTGCTGAGCAGCCACCACAAGTTGAAATCTCGAATGCTGAGCTTTGCTAGGCTATCCAGACTTTAGCCTAGGCTCTGACAACACCTTCTACTAGACAAGGAGTGGATAGACATAATTGGCTTCCTATCAGCTCAAAGGTGTTGCCAGACTGTGGTTTGATCAGTGGAAGAAGAGTAGAGGAGAGGGAGCCCAAGTGCTGACTTGGGCAGTATTCGAGGAAGCTTTCTTGGGGTGTTTCTTTTCGAGAGAATAGAGGGAGGCCAAGGTAAGAGAGTTCTTAAATCTGAAACAAGGCTCTATGACTGTGCAAGAGTATGGAATGAAGTTCACCCAGCTATCTCGCTATGCTTCGAATATAGTTGCATATATGAGAGGGAGAATGTGTTGTATGTTGATGGGATGAACAAAGGGCGAAAGAAGGGTGGAAGGGGAGCTATGATTATGAGTAATATGGATATTGGGTGGTTGATGAGTTATGTACAACAAGCTGATTAGGAGAGATAGTATGACAGGGAAGAGTACAGAAATAAGAGGCCCAAGACATCCAACCATGAGGTTAGGAAGAGAGGAAATGGGAATGGTAATAGGTTTTAGTTAGGGCCAGCACCATCATCAGCTAGTGCACATGTGCCCATAAACAAGAATGAACAAAAATTTCAGAATTTTGTAGCCCAAGGATCTCGGTCACAGGCTAGTTTGGCTCATTGTTCACGGGTTAAGCCACCATGTGGTAAGTGCGACAAGTTACACTTGGGGAAGTGCCATGAGAGAAGTGATGTATGTTTCAAGTATGGCAAATAGGGTCACTTTCAGAGAGATTGTCTACGGTGGGCTGATCGGTCTCAAATCCTCTGCACCAGCCCCACCCGCTAGAGGAAATCAGAAAGGCACTACGCCAGGCGTAAGTAGAGCTATAAATAGTTTGTATGCCATGGGTAGTCACCAAGAGTTGCTATGTTTTGATGGATCCTGGTGCCACATTGTCATTTGTGTCTCCTTATGTGGCTAGTAGATTGGATAGCTCCTGAGTGTCTTCTGGAAACCTTTGATGTTTCTACTCTAGTTGGTGAGTCTATTCTAGCTGAAAGAATCTATAGAGATTGTGTAGTGTCCGTCAATCATAAGGATACTCTTCCTGATTTGATTGAGTTAGAGATGATTGATTTTGATATGATCCTCGGTATGGATTAGCTTCACGCCTGCTATGCACCATTGATTGTAGGACCCGAACTGTTAAGTTCCAATTCCCAAATGAATCGATCCTAGAGTGGAAAGGTGATTCTGTTACACCTACGGGTAAATTTATCTCCTACCTTAGGGCCAGGAAACTAATCTCTAAAGGTTGTATCTACCACCTCGTGCGACTTAAGTCTGATTATGTTGAGCCTCCTACTCAAGAGTCTGTACCGATTGCGAATGAGTTTTCTGAAGTGTTTCTTGAGGATTTTCCTAGAGTCCCTCCTGATTGGGAGATTGACTTTGGGATTAATGTTCTTCCTGTCACCCAACCTATCTCAATTCCACCTTATAGGATGGCCCCCGTTGAGTTGAAAGAATTGAAAGAGCAATTCAGAGATTTGTTAGAGAAGGGCTTTATAAGGTTGAGTGCTTCTCCTTGGGTTGCTCTTGTCCTATTCGTGTGAAAGAAAGATGGGTCACTCAGAATGTACATTGATTATAGGCAACTGACAAGGTCACAATAAACAATAAATATCCTCTCCCTAGGATAGATGATCTGTTTGACCAACTTTCGGGTGCCTCTTGCTTCTCAAAGATATACCTCAGATCTGGTTATCATTAGTTGAAGGTTAGAGAATGTGACTTCCCAAAGACAGACTTTAGGACCTGATATGACCATTTTGAGTTCTTGGTCATGTCTTTTAGGTGGACTAATGCACCTACAACCTTCATGGACTTGATTAATAGGGTATTCAAACATTACCTTGATATGTTTGTGATCGTATTCATCGACGACATTTTGGTGTATTTGAGAGATGAGAAGGACATGCCAATCACCTCAGAGTTGTCCTCCAGACTCTCAAAGACCATGAGTTATATGCACAAGTTTCCGAAGTGCTAGTTTTGGCTCAAGTCAGTGGCTTTTCTAGGCTATATTGCCTCGGGCAATGGTATTTGAGTGGACACCCAAAAGATAGAAGCGATTAAGAACTGGCCTAGACTGACCTCTCTTATTGCCATAAGAAGTTTCTTTGGGTTGGTAGGCTACTACCGTAGATTCATTGAGGTATTTTCTTCCATGTCCTCACCATTGACTCAAATAAGGTCAAGATTTAGTGGTTCGATAAATGTGAGAAGAGCTTCCAAGAGTTGAAAATATGATTGACTACTAGTTTTAACCCCTGATAGGACAAAAGACTTTGTGATATATAGTGATGCGTCTAGAGTTGGATTGGGTTGTGTGTTGATGCAGAGGGGAAAAGTGATATCATATGCTTCCAGGTAGCTTAAGGTTCATGAGAGGAACTATCCAACCCATGATCTTGAGTTGGCAGTGGTGGTATTTGCACTTAAGATTTGGCTCCACTACTTATACAAAGTATATGTAGATGTGTTTACTGACCACAAGAGTCTGCAATATGTCTTGAGTCAGAAAGAGCTCAACCTGCAGCAAAGAAGATGGTTGGAGCTGCTCAAGGACTATGACATGAGCATTATCTACCATCCAGGTAAAGCTAGCATTGTTGTTAATGCTATTAGCAGGTTGTCAATGGGTAGTACTGCCCATGTTGAAGATGGAAAGAAGGAATTGTCTAAGGAAGTGCATAGATTGGCCCAATTGGGAATTAAACTCGAAGAGAATGATGAAGGAGGATATATTGTCTGAAATGGGTCTACTTCATCTTTAGTAGAAGAGGTAAAAGAAAATCAAGACCACGATCCTATCCTTCTTTAGTTAAAAGAAGCACACAAACAGAAAGTGATGGTTTTCTATAAAAGGGGAGATGGGGTGTTGAGGTACTAGAGTAGATTGTGTGATCCGAATGTTGATAATGTTTGAGATAGAATTATGGCTGAAGCCCATAGCTCTAGATAATCTATTCATCCTGGCTCTACCAAGATGTACCACAACTTGAGGGAAATCTACTGGTGGAATGGAATTAAGAGGGATATTGCTGAGTTTGTTTCCAAGTGCCCGAATTGTCAACAAGTTAAAGTTGAGCATCAAAGGCCATATGGATTGGCTCAAAATTTTGAAATTCCTGAATGGAAATGGGAAATGATCAATATGGACTTCATTACTGATCTACCGAGGTCTCGAAGGCAACATGACTCGATATGGGTGATTGTGGATAAGATGACTAACTCAACTTACTTCTTAGAAGTTAAGATGACTGACACTACAGAAGAGTATGCCAAGTTATATATCTGCGAGATCGTGAGGTTGCATGGAGTTCCCTTGTCCATCATCTCGGACAGAGGGAGCTCAATTCACAATCTAGTTTTGGAGATCTTTTCAGAAAGGATTGGGTACCAAGGTGAATTTGAGCACTCCCTTTCATCCCCAACAGATGGTCAGGCAGAGTGTACCATTCAGACTTTGGAGGATATATTAAGGGCTTGTGTCCTTCACTTTGAAGGAAATTGGAATAATCACTTACCTCTAATCTAATTTGCATATAATAATAGTTATCATGTAAGCATTCATATGGCTCCCTGTGAGGCTTTGTATGAGAGAAGATGTAGATCACTAATTGGGTGGTTTGAGGTTGGAGAAGCCGAGTTGATTGGACCCGGTCTTGTCCATCATTTGTTGAAGAAGGTAAAGGTTATTAAAGAAAGGTTGAAGACTGCACAAAGCTACTAGAAATCCTACATCGATGTGGGAAGGAGAGACTTAGAGTTTGTAGTGAGTGATTGGGTATACATGAAGGTGTCATCCATGAAGAGTGTGATGAGATTTGGGAAGAATGGGAAACTGAGTCCACGCTATATTGGTCCCTATCGGATTGTGAAAAGGATTAGGAAGGTTTCTTAGGAGTTAGAGTTACCTTCTGAACTAGATGTGATTTATCCGGTTTATCACATCTCAATTTTAACGAAATTCTTGGGAGATCCTTCGTTGGTGATCCCTATTGAAAGTATTGGAGTGAAGGATAGCTTTTTTTATGAATAGATCCCAGTCCAAATCCTTGATCGTCAGGTTCGCAAATTGAGAATCAAGGAGATAACCTTAGTGAAAATCCTATGGAGAAATCAATTTGTTGAGAAAGCCATGTGGGAAGTTGAGGAAGATAAGAAAGCTAAATACCTACATCTATTCATGCCTGACGATAAGAATGTTGAAGGTAATGTCCTTATTCTTGATTTGAATTGATTTGAATATGCTTGAGTTGATTTATCTATTCTTGAGTCTAAATAGCAATTGTCCAGATTATTGACTGGTCGATAGTTTCATTAGTTGATTGACTATTGAGAGGAGTCTTGATTATTATTCGTGCCTTAAGACCATCTTTACTCTTCATTCGAGGACAAATGATTCTAAGGAGGAGATATTGCAACACCTAGTAAAATTACTAAATTACTCCTAGACGAGAGATGCACACATAACGTGCGTGTCTTTCGAAACTCCGATGGCAAATCAGAGGCCAGAATTGCGATCAGCACAAAACATTGTGTAGGAAAATGCTCTTGGTTGATTTTAGAGCAACCGAATCAAAAGATAATTTTTTGATACAAAAACGCGATTCAACAAAAGTGTTCGACAGGCGCGTGACGTGGACTTGTCATAGCTTACACTTGGATGTGATCCCAATATTTTTTACGGGATTAGAAAACTCGATTGGAAAATATTCAGTGAAAAACCTCGAAAATGGACCAAGCGATGCGGAGGTGGTACACCGAGGCAAAATTTTTTAGTCTTTAGCGAGGGGAATCCCAGACTTTTCCCAACCCCTAATTTAAAACACAATCAAAATAGGTCTTTTTGAGAGGAAAAAGGGCTTTAGCACCCATTCCTAAGTCTTTCTAAGCATTTAACAAAGACTAGGGCTAAGGAGAAGATTAAAAGAGTGAGGGATCAAGAGAATTGAGAAAGAAGTCTTGCTAATTGATTGTCAAAATTCCATACCAGGTATGTAAGGCTAAACTAAAATATGGAATTTTTCTTCCATGTGCCCCTTGATTAAGACAGATTTATAAATGAGCGTATTGAGCCTCTATACATGTTTTCATGAATGTTTTCATGTAAATTTTATATATCCTATGTATTTTCTAGTGTTGATGATCATCATAAACTTGATTTATTGAATAAATATTTTACATGAGATTTTTCATAAACCCTATATGTTTATAAAAGATTGCATGAATGAACTTAGGGATTGAGTCTAGAGCCTTGATTAAGAATGATGATTGTGATTATGATGTGAGCATAATGATAGGCTGTTAGAATGCAATGGTCTTGTGAGTATTCCTAATTGAACTCTAGAGAATGGTCTAAGCTCCTTTGAAAGATTGATTGAGAATTGAATTAATGAGATGATTGATATGTTACGCCGGAAGGCCCGATTGTGATAGAATTGATGAAATAATGAGAGTCCTTATGAGACTAATTGAGATGATTGATTGAGATAGATGGTCTTATAAGCATTGAGTCTTGGGATGAATATCAAGCACCGAAATGAGATAGAGTAAGTCCAACTCACACTCATTAACTACGTCGTCATGTGTAGGTGAGGATTGAACCATTTCATCAGAGGTTTCTTCTTGAGTGGAAGTCCCTGAAACAATAGCGAACTTGAGAGACCGGGTCCCTTGAGGATCCGATTCGTTCTTTACTTGACAATTACGGAACGACTGTGGCAACATCAGCGGGATTGTTGTACAATCATTAGCTCATAAGTGATTGTTGTCGCATAAGAAAAACTCCTAGATAGGTTCTATACTTATAGTGCTCTGACTTTATTTGATTGGATTGGATCGGATCAGAAAGGATTGGATTTGTATTGATTAGTCATTGTCTACTCTTTATTCTTGCTTTAGATAGACATTTAACATCCTTATTGAATATTCTTTGAGTTGATGTTATTTCTATATTATTTTACCTATATATGTTTCATTCAATCATTTGACATACTCGTACATTCCACATACTGACATCAATTTGGACTGAATTGTTTCATGATGCAGAGATAGGTACTAGAGATCATCGGCAGACGCACCGTAGAGGATCAATAGTAGTCAGCTGAGTTGGTGAGCCTCCCTTACACCTGAGGATTCTCATTTTTATTTTCATCTAGCTATTAGAATCAGACTTTAGGCTAGCTTTATTTGGAATTGAGGTAGCCATGGGTCTGCCATTGGCACAAATAAATAGTGATAGTGGCTTCATAGACTAGAGTCAATTTATTGGTCGGATGTTATATTGAGCTAGTTCCTTTCATGCTAGCCTAATTGATTTGATATGGTTTTTATAAGACCCAAATTTTTCACCTTTTATTTTCGTAGCCTTCAGCTGGTTGGTCTGTTATATTTAATGAATTGGGGGGTAGCAATAGTCTCTAGGTGTCGGCCACGTCCAGGGTACCCTCTCGAGGCGTAACAGAGAAACTGCAAATAAATAGTGCATTCAAATTCAGAGAAGACCTAAAACAACAAAGGAAAAGATAAATCCTACATGCAATTCAAAGCACACACATATGAGATTACAACAAAACTAAAAAAATAGAGAAGATGAAAGAGTTAATTGCAAAAAAACACAAAAGCTAATCCAAAGAAGAAACGTATATTATGAACTCACAAATACCAGATTCAAGCATCCATGGTTCGATTGGAAGAACTTCAACGGATTTGAGGGACTGAAAAATGAGAAATCGAGAGAAAATTGTGAATACACAAATAGAGACTGAAGAGCAAAAAAATTTTCCAAGGTCTAATATAACGAACAAACAATAGGGGGATATTTGGCGAGTGTAGTGCGCTTTTTTCCCAAGGTATCAGGGGCCTTAAACTCCCGCAAAATCATGTGTTATTGGTGTGGGTTAAAGAAACTCCCACAATTTAATACATTTTGAGGAGGTTAACAGTGACCTCCGTAATTAAACGCTCGTACATCAAGGGTTTTTTTGTAGTGCAAGTATAAATGGTCCATAACTCTTAATGCAAAACCTTTGAATTTCAAGCCCATCTTATGCAAGCACTATCAGGAAACGTAGAAATCTCAATAGGATATATACGATGACCTTATTAGAGGCCTTCACCTCCTCAGATCCTATGACTAGAAGAATAGGAAAGAACAGTTGTTCTTCAGAATGCATTTAGCATAACATTTGAGTTATTCTTTATTTATTATCATAAATATCTTGATCTCTTCCTGCATAATTCATATAGGTGATGCCACCTAGCTGGGAATTGAATGTAGTTGTTATTTCTAACTTTGAAAAATAATGATTAATTATATTTCACGCCTAGTTTCTCAATTATAAATTTTATTTCAATTTTCTTAGAAATGAAGATCTGAATTTACACTGGAATTTAAATTTTTCGAGCAGCTTCCTCCCATTCATTTTAGGAGGAAGGAGATAGATTTCACCTTCATAAAAAATATGGTTGTGGAAACAATCAAACACAGAACTATGCGATTTGCCAAAATCAACTATTGCTATTAAGAATATTTGGAAGAAAAACACTACTGGAGCCTTAAGTTTTCTTAATTATATAATGCCTTATGGAAGAAACTAAAAAAGCATTCAATTCAAACGAGAAGTATCTCAGAATACATGCATGACATCATTTCCTATGTCTCTTAGTATAATTAAGCGTTTCTCGGCTTGAGCAAGAGTTTCTATGACAGAAACAACAGTTAAAAACACATTTCACTGGACGAGCAAGTGAGAAACATGAAAAAGAGAAGCAATAGAACCTTCACTCTATCGTTGTTTAGCGATATTCGCCGTTGATCATGTTGGTCACTGGGAGTGGATAGGGGTGGATAGACTCTAGGCAAAGGAAACAGGCAACAACTCATCTCTTGACAACAAAATGGAATTATAGGGCTTTGTTGAGTAGGAATGTCCTTTATATATACTGGGCGTCAAGTTCACGTGTCTGTCAGGCTAACTGAAGATCTTTGTTGTATCTGCTGTTATTTTGGTAATAAATAATATTGATATGATGTAGTGGAAATGCCCAATCTGTCTAAAGAATTACTCTATGGAGCAAATCATTACAGGTCCGTATTTCAATCGGATCACTTCTCAGGTATGAGTAGTACTTACTTGTCTTAATCCTTTTCATTATTCAATTCCCAGATATGGCTAGTTTTTCTTGTGATCTATGTTAACCTCTATTCTTTTTGTATTTATTGTTTTGGCTGTTCTATTGCAGCTGAAAACTTATGGAGATGAAGTGTTAGTAATTGAAGGGAAACCTAATGGTTCTTGGCGTACAAAGGTAGAAGGAGATAGAAGAATTATTAGGGATCTTGGATGGTGGCACTTACCTGATGGGACTCTTATTGAATCTCAGGATATAGAGTCAAACCCCAAGCTTGGAATTCTGAAGCATGTCATACAGGAAGAAGGCTCTGAAAATGGTGGTTTAAAGTTGGCTTGAAAAAGACCAGAAATGGTTTGTGGGAAATTAACAATCCTGAAGACGTGCTGACTGTTAGGACCTTTGCAGGTACAACTATGTAATTTTGATAATGACAAACAAAACCAAGTCCGGCCAAGTTGCACTAGGAGTCACAAAGAAGAATCCCAGTTAGAGAAGGATTGTCATTTAAGAAAACAGAATCAGAATGGGACTCGGGAAGGCAATAGCACTGGAATAAGGACTCCTATAAGGAAACGAATCGTGTGCCCTACTTACGATAGGAGTCCTACATGTAATGACTCTAGGGTTGACTATATAAACAATCTTTAACAATAACAGTAGTATCTTCTGCAATCTGAAAAGTTAGAGCATTCAAGCAAGAGCACAGGCACTGAAGGAGAGCACTCAAGTATGATCTAGAGTTTGGTTTTCTTAATTGTTCAGTTGTGTTGCAATCTTCTTAGAATCCTTGTTTAGGGACAAATATTGTATGAAGTTGTTTTTACTTTGAGTGAGTCGTTGTTTGAGAGTAGGTTTAACTCTCATTCATTGTGAGTTATAAGTTGACATTGCTCTTGTTTTTTGAAGTAATAAAAGTTTTTGAAATCCTAGTACTGTAGTTAATGGTTATTTCTCCCTTGAGCAAGGAGTTTTTCCATTATAAGTTGGTTGTCTGCTATACTGCTTTATGTTATATGTTTGGTATTGTTGCTGAACCAGGTTTCACTAGTTAAACTGGGGTAGCCGTTTTTTTAATTGGTATCAGAGCGGGTCTTTTCGAATCAAGGCTAATCACCTCGGAAAGCAAATGACAGCCCCACCCACATCTCTAGAAAGAGCCTCGTAGACCAGACCTCCACTATTTAACGGAAACTACTACGAATGGTGGAAGAATCAGATGATGGATCATATAGAAGGGAAAAGCCCTGATCTCTGGTACGTTGTTCTGAATGGTCCTACGATCCCTATGAAGGATGTACCTATTCCCAACTCTCGAGTACCTAAGGAACATAGTTAATGGGATGTAGCAGACAAAATTGCTATCCAAAACAATGCTAAGGTGAAAAAGAATCGGATTTGCAGTATTGGTCCTGATTAATACAACAGGGTCTCTTCTTGTCAAGATGCTAAGTACATCTGGAACACGTTGCAAGTTGATCATAAAGGAACCACTCATGTCAAGAAGGCTAAGATTGACGATCTCAACCGACAGTATGAACTCTTCCAATTGCACGAGGGGGAGTCCATACAGAGCATGGAAACCAGATTCTCTCCATAGTAAAGAAGATCTATTCTCTGGGGGAAGTCATTCCCACTGGCAAGGCCATCCGAAAGATGCTGAGTGTCCTTCCTGAGTCCTGGTAAAGTAAGCTTGAGGTTATCGTTGAAGCAAAGGATCTAGACACCATGACCATGGATCAGTTGATGGGAACACTAGTAACCTATGAACTGAAGAAGAACCAAGAAAATGAGATGAATAACATAAAAAAGACAAGAACCTGGTCCTCAAGGCTACTGAGAAAGACGAATTTGAGGAAGAGAACATTGCTTTAATCACCAAGAGGCTTCAACAGGTGCTGCGTAGAGGAACTGTAGGACAGAGAATGGTCCGTCAAAGAACCACTAAGAAGGATCTGAGGGAACAATATTATCACAAGTGCGGAAGTATGACCACTTCATCAAGTTTGTCCTCTATGGGCTCCTGAATATAAGAAAAAACATCCCTAAAAAGCCCAAGGATACCATACCTGAACCATATGTTCGCAAGGATAGAAGGATGACTAACCAGGAAGCAGATCTATCTGTGCAAAGAGCTCTCGTTGCCCTATCCAGTAACCCTGGTGAAGAATTCGATGGAGAAGCACCCAAAAACCAATCCCTCATAGCCACTGAAGATCCTGAAAAGTATGGCTTTCATGCCCTTGTTACTGTTAATGAATTTGATGATGAAGGAAACAAGGATAAAAAGGCTACAGTGATCGATGCTAAACCAAACAACTCCAAAGGTGATTGTACTGAAGAGAATATGGCACTGATTGCAGGGGCATGTTCCTACGAAAAGATGGTGCACTGCTAGATACCAAGGCAAGCTTCGAACATGCCAAAGTTAATATTCACACCTACTCTAAGAAAAAGCTCGAGTCCTTGTCACAAGTTGTAACTGATGCGCACTTGACTGTTTGTGATTCCAAGGAACATCTCTTGGAGGAAAACGCTCAGTTGAGAACTGAGAATGTAGACCTTGAAAATGTCAATAAAAAACTCTAGATGGAGATAGATAGCTTCAATTCCTCCAAAAAGGAGAAAAATATGATGAGTCAGGCCCAATTAGCACTACAGGAGAAGGCAAAAGAACTGGAGAATGAGTTGATTGACCAAACCAAAGCTAAGTTAGAGCATAACATGAAGTGGATCAGGTCCTCTGCTATGCTCGATGATATGCAGCACGGTCAATCTACCACCAAGTACAGAAATTGGGTTCAAAATAAAGGAACCCAAAGAGTATGCAGTTGACCATGGAGTCCTTTGCACCCTGTGTGGTAAGACGGGTCACTTAAGAGACAGGTGCAATAAAAATAAAAAGGCTTAAAATAGTAGTTTCTCCTATTTAAGTCAGACCTATGATAATGGTAGTAAAAGGACTAGGAAGGGAGAAAGGAATCCACCTAGAACTATATGGACTATAAAAGGAAAAAGAAATCTATTTAGAACTATAAAGACAGGGAAGGTTAAGAAGGAACTACCTGCATGGAAAAAAAAGAATTTATCTATCCTTTCTACAAGCAAAAGGGACCCAAGTGGATTTGGGCATCCAAATCTAACCCTTGTTAATATGTGCAGGAACTAGTAGAAAGAATGTGAAAGCAATGGTACTTAGACAGTGCATGCTCTAGACATATGACAAGAGACAAATGCAACTTAGTTCTACTAATGATTTCTAAGGTAGAAATGTAGGATTTGGGAATGGAAAACAAGGGGAGATCAAGGGAATAGGAAAAGTGGGACCATTAACGTCTCAATACATTGATAATGTGTACTATGTGGAGGGACAAAAGCATAACCTACTAGTGTCTCTCAAATGTGTGACAAAGGAAATGATGTACTTTTTACTACTTCAGAGTGTAACTAACTCCTCTGCCAAAAGGCTCATACTCGGGCGGGGGGGGGGGGGGGGGGGGGGGAGATACAAGAATGTGTACAAGGTTGATATCAATAGTCTTGAAAAGCCTACGCTGAAGCATCTTAGTACCACTGTGGCACAAAAGACTAAGGCATGCTAGCTTCTCGAAAATCAACAAACTGATATCCAAAGAGTTAGTTCTTGGCATATCTGAGGGAAAGATTAGTGAAGGTCAAGTGTGTGGATCATGTGCTCAAGGTAAACATGTCAGAAGCAGCTTTCAACCTGTAGGACTGTGAGTACTCATAGACCTCTGGAACTGGTCCACTTGGACCTCTGTGGCCCTATAAGTGTGCAAAGTCGAGGTGGAAATAGGAGCAGGTATATGATGAAGGGGGAATCTCCAATGGACCTGATCCTCCAACTCCTCCACCTCCACCTACTCCACCTTCTGCTTCTATCTCTGCCAATGTGGAAGGAGGGGAATCACATACGCCAACCCCCTCTAATGGATAAGGAACGTAAGGAAATCATCATTTGACGGAGCAAGCTCCTCAGATACCCCACATACTGAACCAATACCTGAGGATCATGGCCATAACCGAAAGCACAAGAGCTCTCATTGGCCCCAATTGGAAGCACAAGAGGTCCCATTACCTAGAAAATCTGCTGACACCTCTGGACTCAGGGGTATCCACCAGGTTTAAGCTCAAGAATATGTGTGCATTCTCTGTGTATGTATCGCTGGTAGAACCAAAAAAAGTCAAGGAGGCCATGCTGGATGATGAGTGGATATCTGCAATGCAAGAAGAGCTCCGGCAATTCAAGGGAAGCAAGGTGTGGCACCTGGTTTCACCTCCAGAACATCGCTCCATAATTGGCACCAAATGGGTATTCAGGAACAAGTTGGATGAAAAAGGTACTGTCACCAGGAACAAAGCCAGACTTGTGGTGCAGGGGTACAATTAAGAAGGGGAATTGACTATGATGAGACCTTTGCTCCTGTAGCACACATCGACGCTATTTGGATGCTCAAAACCTTTGTTGCACATATGGAATCCAATCTATACCAAATGGATGTTAAGAGTGAATTTTTAAACGAGTACCTACAGGAAGAAGTCTACATAAAACAAATCCCAGGTTTTCAAGACCATGAACCTCTGGACTATGTATACAAGCTAGATAAAGCACTATATGGATTAAAGCAGGCCCTTAGAGCCTGGAATGACAGACTATCTAGCTTTCTACTAAGTCATGGATACTTCGGGGAAAGATTGACATTACATTATTTCTTAAGAAGAAGGGTATTCATGTTCTCATAGTTCAGGTCTATGTCGATGGCATCATTTTCAGCGAAACTGATGACACCCTGGGAGCAGAATTTGCAAAACTTATGGGAAGTGAGTTTAAAATGAGCATGATGGGAGAACTAAACTTCTTTCTGGGTCTACAGATTCATCAGATCCAAGGGGCACCTCCATTCATCAACAGAAGTACATCAAGGAACTTCTTGCAAAATTTGGGATGCTTGATGCCAAAACCAGCGACACTCCCATGGAAACCACAACCAAGATGGACAATAATGAAGCAGGTGTTGAGGTGGATGAAGCCAAGTATAGAGGAATGATCGGGTCGCTCATGTATCTAGCCGCTATTAGATTTGATATTGTGTACAGTGTTGGAATATGTGCAAGGTTTCAGTCTAAACACAAGGAATCTCATCTCAAGGCTGTAAAGTGGATCCTACGCTATCCCAAAGGTACCATGAACCTACCTGGTGGGATCAGATGCTGACTATGCTAATTACCTGGTTGATCAGAAGAGTACCTTAGGAATGTCACACTTCTTGGGATCATGTATGGTCTCCTGGGCTTAAAGAAAGCAAAACTCGGTCGCCCTCTCGACTGTTAAAGCTAAATATGTGACTATTGCATCCTGTTGTGCTCAGCTTCTCTCAATAAAACAACAACTTTTGGACTTTGGTGTAAAGGTTGAATGCATTCCCATCATGTGTTACAACATGAGTGCTATGAATATTACTAAGAACCTGGTCCATCACAAGAGAACCAAGCATATTGATGTCCGGAATCACTTCTTGCAGGAAAATGTAGAAAAAAGGGTTAATTGAAATGGTCTTTTGTAAGACTGAGGATTAGGTGGCTGATATCTTCACCAAGGCCCTAAGTCTGGAGCACTTTGAGCTAAATCGGCTCCATCTTGGGATAATCAGGAGTTCCTAAGTCTCTCTCTCTCTAAGTATCAATTTGAATTCTAAGTAGTGTACGGGATTACTGACTTTGTATCTGTTGCACAGGCACATAACCCAGGAACTTACACTTGGACTCCTTCGCTGGGAACTGCTGATGATGTTACCCTTAGTGTCCAAAGCTGGAGCACCACATGGAGACCGGGAGAAACTGGTTCTCAGAAGTTGACCATCAGGTATGCCCTTGCCTCACTATCTCCATTTCTATATGTATATCTAAACCTAGTCCCTCAACCTCATCAACACTTTTGGCGGGAAAGTTTTTTTGCTTAAAAAGTCCAATGATCACCTTTTCTCGGGATCTTAAATGTCGCACCGATTGCAGTGTGTCAGACACGTCCCATCAATAATGTCCTGACGCCCTTTCCCATTCCCAATACAATCTTTTAAAGCCCTACCCATATGTCTAAACTAATTCTCTCTTTCTTTACACACTTCAATGAAAATTGTTTCCAAGAAATCAGAAAGAAACCATGGCAGTTCTTGTTTCGTATTCTGATACTGACTTCAATGCCACTATGTCCTCACCACCATAGGAGCTTTGGCAGGGAAAACTTCCTTCCTTACCCTCTGCCTACAACTAGTCTTCACCACTATCCCCACTACTTGTCATCCTCAAGCCTGTTTTTCTCCCTCCCCCTCTCCAGACTTGCCCTAGTCTCCACCAAACTCCCCTTTCACTGTGTCTAAACCCTTCCACATTGATGTGCAACTACCTATTCCTCCTCCCACCCATCATTAACTACTCGACGAGCCCTCTCCCTCCTTTTCCTCCACAGACACCCCTCCCATTCGAGTCTTGTCACCAAACCCTAACCCTCTATCACCCAGCCTTCCCTCACCCTCTCCTGCAACTCTACTACCTCCCTCCTTGAATGACCCTGTGCCGGAACATTCAAACTCAATGGACGATATCCCACTTGCTCAGGTTCTCCATGACATCATTCAGTGGCTAACCTAGTTTCCTCCTCTCTGAAACCCACCACTCCTCACACTCGTGGGCCTATCACTCGGAGTAAGTGACGCACCTTCGACTCTAGCTGTTATCACCGAATGATTTTTTTATGGTAATAGTGTTACAGTGTTATCCAAACAAACTTTCAGGAAATCCATCTAATACACTAGGATCATTAACCTCCCCCATCAGCACATATTGAGCAACTCCATCTACCAAGGCTTAATTGGGGAAAAGTGACCTAGCATTTTATTATGTTTGAGATTTAACCATAAAATCCTATGATTAACAATTGGAGTACTCAATAGGGGAAACACAAATTCCAATATGCTATAGTCTATAAATTACTCAATGTAGTAAGATTTACACGTTATAGGCCCCTCTTCTCCACAAATAAATTGCTCCTCTCTTTTGCTATTTCACATCATGGTAATTACCAACTGGTGTTGGTTATATATTTTAAACCTAGCTAAGATATCAAAATGTACAATAAGCTTGCCCTTTTCAAGTTATCCAAATGTACAATTCACTTGCAGACAATCATTCACAAAATGAAAGAGAAAATAGTGGCGAGGCGCTATTCATAATGTGAAGGAAATTAGGGGATTGTCAATGCAGACAACAAAATACAAATACTCGAGAGTTGGAAAGCTTACCAATCCGAATTCAATTCCCGCATAGGAGCTGAATTCAGTTTCTCTATTGGTAGATACATGTATATCTCCAAAACAAGAAGATCGGCCAGAGATCTCACAAATAAGATATCATATGGTTGAATCCTCATTTTTGCGGTGGAAGTAACCATTATTCCGCCTATGTGGAATTGCCTTCCTCCTGAGTATTTGGATCAACATTTAGATATCTTCGTCGAATAGAATGATGTTGGCGAAGAAAATTAAATGGACTATCTTATTTTTTTTCCACCGCTCTTCATTGATACTCCGTTATTCCTACCAACGAGCAATGAAGTTGTACATAAAGTAGCATCGTTAAAAATATGTTCAAATTTCTTCAACGGAAGAACAAAGGAAAAGAATACTTCTGAGAACCTATCTCACATATAACATCATGCACATTCAGAACTACTTCAAATGGTAATAATAGCATGAGAGTTACGTAAAACTTCTCTAGGTGTGTGTGCGCACTTACATTGGAGTTTTCTACTCATCATATTATGCATCCAAACATGACTGGTCATAGAACAAATAAATGTGGTCAGTTTACACTAAATCATATTTGTTGCAATTAGAAGTATTAGCCCAGTGTAATGCATATATAATGTGAATGTTGACATTCTCAGCTTTCTCTTTCTAATTTCCAGCACAATATCTATAAATGGGAAATACTAATGTCAGCCAACACGTCCAAGGAAGGGTATTTTCTTTGCGGTAGCTTCCCTCAGCTCAATCCATTTGCAACTATAGAATCCCCACCTGCGCCAACCTAAGTGAAACCTAATCCTCAGCCTGAATGCCAGACGACACACCTGGTTGATGCATCAAATCGGCCTCAATTGATGCATCCCATGGTAAAAGAAGAAATATATGAAGTGATCCTCAATACTGTTACATAATACGGTATTATTAACTAAACCTTCATTCCTTTCGATATTCATATGAAAAACAGAGGATTCGAGAAGAAGAGTACAAGATCCAATGCCAGTATCTGCAGCCAACGAGTAGCCATTAGCAGAGCTTTCACAGTTAAGAGAACCCTCGTGAATATCCGCACCAAATAACTGAAAGCCTGGGGCACCCTGGTTAACAATAGGAAAATGCAGTATATTCATCCAAAACTCATCAGTGTTTGCATCGAACAACCCCGGACATGAATTCCCATCATTAGCAAGTGCCTAGTTGTCATGGAAAGAATCTGAAATTCCTTTAGGCCTATTTGCAAAAGATACTATAGGTGCATCAGTATTCAGTGTGATTGTCGTTGTAAATGGATGAAGTTGAGATGAATGGCTCATTTTCTTCATCAGAATCACTTAAGATAATAACTTCAGTATCTCTAGCTGGTGCTGAGTGATTTCGATCATTACAACCATATGCAGGGACACTATATGGAGGAATGGTCTCATATTCAAACCCATTGGTTGGGAAATAAAAGTTAGCATCCTCATTCTGATTAACACTGGAATTTTCACCTACCTTTCCCCTCCTAATAGCACTACTGCTCATACGAGTGATATCTTGAATATGATTTTCTAAGTTCTCTCTTACTGCATCTCAGTATGGAAATGTCTGTGAAAAGATGGCTACCCCTGTTCAACTAGTGAACCTAGTTCAACCATAATACTAGAGAGATAATGTAAATTAGTAAAGTAAACAACCAACTTATAGTGGAAAAACTCCTTGCTCAAGGGAAAAACAACCACTGCCTATGTAATAACCCATCTTGAGATGAGAAGTCTTACATGGGCAAAACACAAGATAGATGTTGGGTATATAAGTAAAGGACTGGTCTATATACTATGAGGCACCTTTTGGGGTGAGCCCAAAGGGACAAATTCGTGATAGTCTAGGCCCAAGAGTGGACAATACTTCAAAGTGTTGGGCCAGGTCGTTACAGGTGGTATCAGAGTCACTCTTGTGTCAGCCTTGTCAATTTGGCTTAGAGTTCAACTGAGTTTAGAAAAATCTCGGTAAGGAGGGACAAACCTCAATGTTGAGTCAAGGTGAATACCATGCGGTGGAGAAAACCTCAGCGAGAACGTTGAATCCATAGTGGGGGTGCATCTCTCTTGTGTTTTACCGATGTGGGACTTCTCATCTCAAGATGGGTTGTTACATACACCCATTCTATGGACTCAGCATCCTCGCTGAGGTTTTTCCCATTTCATAGAATTCGCCTAGACTCAGCACTGAGGTGTTCCCCACCCCACCGAGATTCACCTAAACTAAGTTGAACTCTAACCCACATCGACAAGGCTGACATAAGAGTGTCTCTAATACCACTCGTAACGACTTGGCCCAACATTGTGAAGTATTGTCCACTCTTGCACCTAGCCTATTACGGATTTGTCCATTTGGGCTCACCCCAAAAGGCGCCTTACAGTATATAGACTAGTCTTTTACTTATATACCTAGCATCTCTCTTGTGTTTTGCCAATGTGGGACTTTTCATGTCAAGATGGGTTGTTACATAGATAGTGGTTGTTTCTCCCTTGAACAAATAATTTTTCCACTATAAGTTGGTTGTCTGCTTTACTACTTTACATTATATATCTGATACTGTTGCTAAACCACGTTCACTAGTTGAATAGGGGTAGTCGTCTTCACAGAAATTTCCATACGGAGATGCAGTAAAAGAGAACTTACAAAATCATATTCAAGATATCATTCCCATGAGCACTAGTTCCACTAGGAGTGGTAAGGTAGGTGAAGATCCTAGTGTTTATCAGAATAAGGATGTTAACTTTGATTTCCCTACCAATGTGTTTGAACATGTGACCATTTCTCCAAATTGTGTCCAAGCATATGGTTGTAATGACTGGAATCCTCCAGCACCAGCTAGAGATACTGAAGTTATTGTCCTAAATAATTCTGATAAAGAAAATGAGCCATTTATCTCTCCTACATCCATTTACAATAACAATCACACTAAATACTGATCCACCTATAGTATTTTTTGCGGATAGGCCAAAAGGAATTTCAAATTCTTCCCATGACAACCAAGCACTTGTTAATAATGGGAATTCATGCCCGAGGTTGTTTAGTGCAAATGGTGACAAATTTGGGATGAATATGTGGCATTTGCCTATTGTTAACCAGGGTGCCCAAGGCTTTTAGTTATTTGGTGTAGATATTTACAAGGGTTCTCGTAACTGTGTGAGCTCTACTAATGGCTACTCGTTGGCTATAGATACTGGCATTGGATCTTGTACTCTTCTTCAGGAATCTTCTGTTATTCGTACAAATGTTGAATGGAGTGAAGGTTTAGTTAATAATACCGTATTATGTAACGGTATTGAGTTATCACTTCATATATTTCTTCCTTTACCATGGGATGCATCAGTTGAGGCTGATGTGACGCATCAGCCAGTGTGTCGTCTGACATTCAAGCTGAGGATTGGGTTTCACTTAGGCTTCTGCAGATGCAAATTGGTTGAGCTCAAGGAAGCCGCCGCAAAGCAAAGACCCTTTCTTGGACACATTGGCTGACACTGGTATTTCCCATTTATAGATATTATGTTCGAGATTAGAAAGAGAAAGCTGAGAATGTCACATTCACATTATATATGCATTACACTGGGCCAATACTTCTAATTGCAACAAATATTATTTAGTGTAAATAGACTACAATTATTTGTTCTATGACCAGACATGTTTGGATGCATAATATGATGAGTTGAAAACTCTAATATAAGCGCGCACACACACCTAGAGAAGTTTTATGGAACTCTCATGCTATATTACCTTTTGAATTAGTTCACAATGTGCATGATGTTATATGTGAGATACATTGTCAGAAGTATTATTTTCCTTTGTTCTTCTGTTGAAGAAATTTGAACCTATTTTTAATGATGCTACTTTATATACAACTTCATTGCTCGTTGGTATGAATAACAGAGTATCAATGAAGAGTGGTAGAAGAAGATCAAATGGCCCATTTAATTTTCCTCGCCAACTTCGTCAATTCCACATAGGTGGAATAATGGTTACTTCCACCGCAAAAATGAGGATTCAACCACATGATATCTTGTTTGTGAGATCTCTGATAAATGTTTTTGTCTTGGAGATGAACATGCATCTACCAACCGAGAAACTGCCTTTAGCTCCTGTGCTGGAATTGAGTTCAGATTGATGAGCTTTCAACTCTCCAGTATTTGTATCCTGTTGTTTGGATTGAGAATCCCCTAATTTCCTTTGCATTATGAAGAGAGCCTTGCCACATTGTTCTCTTTCATTTTGTGAATGATTGTCCGCAAGTGAATTGTACATTTGGATAGCTTGAATAGGGCAAGCGAATTATACATTTTTGATAGCTTATCTAGGTTTAAAAATATACAAGCAACACCAGTTGCTAATTACTATTGGATGAGTAATGCAAAAGAGCGGAGCCATTTATTTATGGAGGAGAGGGGCCTATAGCCTGTAAATCGTACTACATTGAGTACTTTATAGACCACAACATATTGGAATTTGTGTTTCTCCTGTTGAGTACTCCAATAGTTAATCACTGAGATGATAGGAGTTTATGGTTAAATCTCAAACATAATAAAATATTTTGGTTACTTTTCCCCAATTAAGCCTTGGTAGACGGAGTTCCTCAATATTTGCTGATGGGGGAGGTTAATGATCCTTGTATAATAGATGGATTTCATGAAAGTTTGTTTGGATAACACCATAACACCGTTACCATAAAACAAATCCATCCGGTGATAACAACCAGGATGTGCCACAAGTAACTAGTGCCCCCCCCCTCGCCCCGAGCATTTATCATTTAGGAACTAGTTTGGGGGACATCCTTGGGGTGATCTCGTAGTTTAAATAGGATGGAGATTGATGATGGTGATTCATCAACTTTCCTTGTTATTTTCTCTCAAAGGATAGGCAATGATCAAGTTGTGCATCTTCTTCATCAGAAATATCTCATATTAGGGAAACCTTGGGTTAGTTTTAAACTCCAACAACTGTTCATGTATGATCCATTCTAGATCTTACAAACTAGCTGTGTTTTCTTTTTTCTATCTCTCATTTCCACAAGATTACATCAGACGTTGATCTCGGCCTGACGGACATCCCATCTCATATGTTTATGGAACTGGTAGGTATGAGCGCCACTTCTGTCAGTCCTTAGTATAAAAGTTGCTACTTGTTTTTAATTCTTACTTGAGATATTCAGATTATAAATTTTAGAAAAGCTTGATCATGGGGGTCAACTTTTTTACCTTCAAAATCACTAGTTTTCAACTAAAGGATCAAATTACTCTCCATCCGAACTATTCAACTAAGTCCTGAATAACCAACCATACAGACTTATAGGAATTTTCAGACCTCGACTGTGAGTATGTTGGCCCAAAATATTGACATTAGTCAACTCTTAAGTTTCCAAATTCTTACTTTTTAGGTTTCTTTCACAAAACACATCCATCGACTAGTGTCACCCATCCCACAATCATAAAACATGTATTACGCCCATGGGAAGTGTTGTTTCAGGAAAAGAAGTTCTAATACTCAAAACCACAAGACGGATCGTTACACTTCTTCGAAGTGTTCATCCACCCTTTGGATTTTAACTATACCACGCCTCAAAATTCCGACACCATAACGGTAGCTTTTCTTGGGAGAAAAAACAATTAAAAATTTGTTCATTACCACCAATCTTGGCAACCAATATCAAAGCTAGCAAAGCAATGATGACCTGGAGTTTCAAATAATTCATGTGCATGTTCAAAGACTCGAATCATCTTTAATTTTAAAAAGAAATAATGCCTTGCTAGGATGATCAAGTAGTATATTCTATTACTAGCTATGAAGATCTCGTGCAATGCAGGGGCCCAATAGTTATTCATAAATTTATTTTTTAATGATATAATTAAGAGCTATTAAATTTTCTCATTAAGTATTAAATTAATATACAATAAATGTTATTAACATTGATTAAATTTAAAATTTTATGATTAAGTGATTTTAAATTCTTATATAAGTATTTGTAGTACTTTCTTTCTGACACAAGTATAATCACATGAAGATATTAAAATAGTTATTTAATTGTATTTGTCCAGTTTAAAAAGAAATTTGTTGTATCCTAATTTCAGTACTTAATCATAGTTGAAGCAACTGAATAAATTATTTATTAGAGGTAATCGTAAAATCATAGTTGAAGTTAGCTGCCTGAAAAATATTAAATTAAAAAGTTCAAAAAATATTTCTATAGCAGCTGAAGCGGACACATTGATCAGTAGTTGTCTGCTTAAGCAAGTAGCTGAAGCAGGCAACGGGAAGATGTTAAAATAATTAGTTAATTTTGTTTGTCCAGTTTAAAGAGAAATATGTTTTATCTCAGTTTCAGTATTTACCTAAATGAAAATAACTGATTGGGGTGATATAGTGAAATCATAGATAAAGCAATTGGAAAAATATTTATTAGGGGTAATATTGTAAAATCATAATTGAAGTAAGTAGCTTCCTTATTAGATTAAAAAATTCATGAAATATTCTTATAGCAACTAAAGCAGACACGTCAATCGGCAGCTCTCTGCTTAAGCAAATAGTTGAAGCGGACATGTCCTCCAATAGTTGTCTGCTTCAGCTGCTCTCTTAGCCTTTTATGTATAATAGAAATATAGTTAGACAATAAATAAGATTAAAGTATTAATACGCCTATTTAATTAACTGTACTAAAGTATTTTATTCCTTCCTTAATGGACAAAGGCAAGGTTCAACGATAATAGGTCAGAGTACCACCCTATCAAGGCAAAAGTTGCGGGTTCGAGCCCCATCAGTCCTACCCTTGCTCCACTGGGCCAAGTTTATTTGCTATTTGGAAATTTGGCAACAATTTTTTTATCCTTTTTGCTCCATATTCACATTCTTTATCGTTGCATTATGATTAAATATATGTTCTTTGCATGGTTGAGAAAAAAATTAAAGTACTCATGATCAAGTAAAGTAGGAAAATCTTAATAGCTCAGTTAATTTATTACCTGAATTTTCACCTTGTCGGTAAGAGTTTGATTCTCCACCTTATATGCTATTCGCCATTCACCTTCCCTTGCCCCTGATTTTGAAGGAAGAAGTGTAAAGTACATATAGGGTTATACCAAATAATTTGACTTTTCAATAATGTAGTAGAATTCAAAGTTGCACTTAAACTAAAAGTTTGATTTCAAACTTGTTTTTATTGTTGGACTTCATCAACTAGCGGCGGATTTGATGCAATATATGTTGGGGGGGGGGGAGATTCTACAAAAAACTATAAAGTAGTAATATTTTTCGTCATCTATCAAACGTTTTGAAATCATGCAACCATACCCTATGTTTAAAAATTTAAGATTAAAAAATATCAATGATTCATTAACCACATATGCAAAAAAGTCGATACACTAATTTGACCATTCGAGAAAAGACCCACAAGTATTATGGCTGATTTAATAAGTGAGAGTGTATGATAACTAACAAATGAAAAGGGGTGTTTGGATTTGATTTGGTAAGGACCCAGGTTTTTCAAGTGGCATTGCCCAAATGTCTTGGAAATTTTCCCAGGTGAACTGCTAGGTACCCCTCCACGGAGGAGCCTACACGGCCCGTGTTAAGCCATACAGACCATATGGCCTCTTGTGAAGAGGCACCAACCCCAGTTCACGGTTGGGGACAACTTTGGGACTGAAGGGGACTGTGGCCAAGTGAAGGCACATGGACACTCACACGGTCCGTGTGAGGTGACATGGCCCGTGTGGCTCTCCATGTAACTCACTATGTAAAATTATTCTAAGTATAAAATTACCGTATCGTAACTTTATCTTGCGAAAATGATTTCAAGTGCCGTTACACGTCGGTGTCACGGCCGGTGTGGAGTCACACAGATCATGTTGCTATCCGTGTGACACCACTTAGTTACGTAAGTTTTCCCTCTGCAAAAATTCAAGGGTTGGGTCATAACCACTGTTCACGGCCCATGTGACGCTACACGCATCGTGTAGTGAGCCGTGTGACGCTGACGGACCAAATTTAAGTCCATTTCATTAATGACATTTATGTAATTCCAATTTATTTTAATTATGAATTATGACTTTTCATCTATCCTAAACCCCTAATTCAGCTATATCCCTCCCCTCCTACTTCATTCTCCAAAACACACTATTACCCTTACAAAATCACCTCCCTAGATCTCTCAATTCTCCCCTCTCAAGGATCAAGCTATGGTTTCAAGTAAAGCTTAATTCAAGCCCAATCTCTTCTCCTCAATCAAGGTATGTGGGACAGATTCTTGGTCCCTTTCAACCAAGAAGACTCGAAAATCTTTCAATCTATTTCATGAATTCTAGTCACTTTAAATATGAAATTTCATGATTTGATTTTATTAAATCTATTTAGTGTGTGGGCTATATTTTACCTATTGTTTCAATTCATTTTTATTATTATTATTATGATTTACATTGAGTTATGAAATAATGCATATGCATGCCCCCTTAAAAGTTGATTTATGCATGGGTGACAATTACTATGATTTAGATGTTGATTTAATTATGTATTTATTCAATTTCATATCATGGTGTTGATTTTAACTTGAATCTATGTTACCCATGCTATCCTCACATCATGCATTGCATTAAATTCATGAGCATTGATATGTGAAAATTATGAAGTGGGCTAAGCCCAATGATGTTTTATGAAATGATCATGATATGATTTTGCTAAGGCATTGGTTATGACAAAAGGTGATCACTGGTATGTCTATGATTCTGGCTCATTGAGCATTCTGGGTGCTTGCACCATTCTGTATATGTGAATGAGCTATTCCCTGCATGAGCATTACAAGTACGAACTATGGTTTGGCATTTGAGCCTAAATGTATATTGAATGGTTTGGTACGAACAATGCATTTTCTGAAAGCACGTATGTGTAAGTATTTAAGTGGGATGATAATGACTTAGCACCGATGGATTGGGGGTGTTAGGGTTATCCCTAAGGGCTCTCTCTCTTTCCTTGAACTATGAGCCAACATAGGAATGTAAGCCATTACCGAAATGACCGGGTCGTAAGGGATGGTTATACGTATATGATTCTGAAAATTCTTTCAAAATGGTGATTCCCGTAAGGAATGTGATAATCAACCAAAATGGTGAGTTTAGTAAGGTATGATGTAAATTACCTTTGGCAAGTAGTGTTCTCCCTACCGGTGGGAGGTCCCAATTGGTTTTATTCATGTAATAGCTCACATGAGTTTGATTTGTCAGTTATAGTCCATCCTCATTATATATGAGCATTAATGCATTTCATGCATTATGACTTTCATGGCATCTAGTATATCTTTATCTAGTGAATATACAATTCTTCTATAATATGTGCCTTGTGGTCTAACATCGAAATTCAGGTTTGGTAAGTCATATGCATTTCATGCCTCGCATACTTAGTACATTCAAACGTACTAATGCATACTCTATGCCTACATGATTTTACCGTGTAGGGGCCAAGCACTTTGATTACCAACGGCTGGACGAATAGCCCAATCCCAATGTTTGTTGTGGTGAGTCTCATCTTCTTGGGACAAGCTAATTTTTTTCTTTATGCTATTTTCAAAACGTTCTTACCTATTGAGGTCTACCATCGAAGCACATGTTTGGTAAGCCATATGCATTTCATGCCCCACATACTTAGTACATTCAAACGTACTAACACATACTCTATGCCTACATTATTTTACCATGTAGGGGCCGAGCACTTTGATTACCAACGGGTGGACGAATAGCCTAATCCCAATATTTGCTGTGGTGAGTCTTGTCTTCGGGGGACAAGCTAACTTTTTTCTTTATGCTATTTTCAAAACGCTCTTACCTATTGAGGGTGAGCCCGGAACTTGTCCTGGCCCCCGCTCTTTGACTAGAGGCATTGTTGGATACCGTGTAAACCCTTCTGAGATCTCTTTGTTATGACTGATATTTTACCTATGTATTGTGTAAATGAATTATGAGAAACTCCCATTGACTATCTATGTATATGTCTATATGTGTGGTTAGATGATATTCCTGAACCAATGATGTGGATATTGATATCTGAGGCTTGCTTGGGGACTCTCGGGTTCCCATTCGCCGTGTCACATCTAGACTCTAACCCCTGGTCGTGACAAAAGATGGTATCAGAGTACTAGGTTTATAAATGATACTCGGTGTCCAACATGCCCGGTTGAGTAAAGTCCTATTCATGGGTGTGAAGTGCACCATACCTATGAGTGGGAGGCTACGAAGATGTTTTAGGAATTTCCTCACTTCTTCATGTCTTTTGTCGTGCTATGGCTAGTATATTTGGTTTCCTTATTTGATAGTGTCGTTGATCCATTTTAGAAGATGCCTCGAGGAAGACCCCCTCTACCAAGGCCAGCTCCGACTAATAAAGAGCAGCCTCCCCACGAGCATGTGGATGAACCTATCTCAAATGGGGAATTTTGTACAGCCTTCGCCATGCTTGCTCAAGTGGTGACTTTTCAGGCAAGGCAGGCTTACTTTCCATGGGATCCTACACCTACTTCTAGGGTGAGGGATTTCACCCGGATAAATCCTTCAGAGTTCTATGGGTCAAAGGCTGACGATGATGCTCAGGATTTCATTTATGAACTTACCAAAGTGTTGAATATCATGGGTGTCACTTCTAAGGAGAAGGTCAAACTGGCTACTTATCAGCTAAAAGATGTGGCTCAAGTGTGGTATACCCAATGGTCTTTGGAAAGGGTTTGTGGTGGTGATGTCAATTGGGAAGAGTTCAAATTTTCTTTCCTTGATTGCTTCTTTCCACTTGAGCTTAGAAAGGCCAGAATGACTGAGTTCATCAACCTCAAGTAAGGGAGTATAGGTGTGAGGGACTATGCCCTCAAATTCACGAAGCTTTCCAAATACACTCCATCCCTGGTGGTTGACCCCATGCAAAGATGCACAAATTTGTTTCGGGTATCTCTAATTTACTTGTGAAGGAGTGTCGCACTGTTATGCTGATACGGGACATGGATATTTCCAGACTCATGGTGTATGTTGAACAGATCGAAGGGGATAAACTCAAGAAGAAAAGGGTTCATGATCCCAAGAGAGCCCATTTTGATGGTAGATTCTCTGGTTCTCAAAATGTTGGTTTTGGTCACTTCCAGCAGGGCCAAGGTTCGGGTGCTCGGGTCACAAATGCTCGGTTACCTCCTCCCAGGGCACCAGTCGGTGACAATCAAGGATATCCTCTCTGCGACAAGTGTGGGAAGCCCTACAAGGGAGTCTGCTGGAGAGATTTGGGTCTTTGCTTTAGATGTGGAGATAAGGATCATAAGGTTGTTGATTGCCCTAAGAATGCCCACAGAGGCCAAGGTCAGGTGGTCCAAGGCGAGCAACGTCAACAAAGAGCTCCCTAAGGTGTTGGCCTAAGAAACAACAGCTTCTATGCACTCCATGCCCGCCAGGATGTCGAGAAGGCTCCAGACGTCATAACTGGTACGTTAAAAGTCTTTGATTTTGATGCTTATGTTTTACTTGATCCGGGTGCAAATTTGTCTTTTGTGACTCCCTGTTGGCTTTTAAGTTTAGTTTGAGCCCCCAGATTTTGCGGGATCCTTTCTCAGTCTATACTCCCTTTAGCGAATCTGTTATTGCACATAGAGTTTATCACGGTTGCCCTGTTTTTGTATTGCATAAAGTTTTCCCATATGTTCTTCTGGAGCTTTAGATGTTTGACTTTGATGTGATTGTTGGTATGGATTAGTTGCATGCATCATATGCCTCGATAGATTGTAGGACCCAGAATAAGTTCCAACCTCCCGGTGAGCCTGTTCTGGAATGGAAGGGTGGTGACTTATCTATTAAAGGTTGGATTTCCTACCTCAAGGCGCGGAGAATGATTTCTAAGAGGTGTATTTATCATATTGTGAGGGTCAAGGATATGGAGTCTGAAGTGCCTACTCTTGAGTCGATCTCTGTGGTGAATGAGTTTCTGGATGTGTTTTCCGAAGACTTACCGAGTATTTCTCCCGAGAGGGAGGTAGACTTCGACATAGATCTTTTCTCGGATACTCAGCCTCTCTCTATTCCTCCTTATCGTATGGCCCGACGGAGTTGAAAGAATTAAAGGAACAATTAAAGGTTTTGTTGGAGAAAGGTTTCATTCGGCCTAGTATATCGTTGTGGGGTGCTCCAGTGTTATTTGTAAGAAAGAAGGACAGTTCTCTCTGGATGTACATTGATTATAGGCAGCTGAATAAGGTGATCGTCAAGAACAAGTACCCATTGCCTAGGATTGATGATTTGTTTGATCAGCTTCAAGGGGCTACTCGTTTCTCGAAGATTGAGCTTCATTCCGGGTATCACCAGTTGAAGGTTAGAGAGTGTGATATTCCTAAAACAGCTTTTCAGACAAGGCATGGGCACCTTGAGTTTATGGTGATGTCGTTTGGCCTAACCAATGCTCTGGTCGTGTTTATGGACCTAACAAATCGAGTGTTTAAGCCATTCCTTGGCAGCTTTGTGGTGGTCTTCATTGACGACATCCTTATCTACTCCCGAAGTGAGCAAGAGCACGGGAATCAGTTGAGAATGGTTCTCCAAACTTTGATGGAAAAGAAATCGTATGCCAAGTTTAGCAAGTGTGAATTTTGGTTGGGCGAAGTGGCTTTCCTTGGTCATGTGGTGTCCAGTGATGGCATCAAGGTGGATTCGAAGAAAACCAAGGCTGTGAAGAATTGGCCCAGACCATTGACTCCTTTGGATATTCGTAGTTTCTTTGGGTTGGCCGGGTATTACAAAAGATTTACTGAAGGGTTCTCATCTATTGCATCTCCATTGACCAAGTTGACCCAAAAGCAGGCTAAGTTTGTATTGTCTGATGAATGCAAGAAGAGTTTCCAAGCTTTGAAGGATCTTCTTACATCGTCTCCTGTCTTAACTTTACCAAATGGGTTGGAGGGATTTGTTGTGTATTGTGATGCGTCGCTGATTGGATTGGGTTGTGTGCTTATGCAGAATGGTAAGGTGATAGCGTATGCATCTAGGAAGTTGAAGGTGCATGAACGTAATTACCCAAAACACGACCTTGAATTGGCAGAGGTGGATTTTGCTTTGAAGATTTAGAGACATTATTTGTTTAGGTGAACGTTGATGTGTTCACCGATCACAAGAGTTTGCAATATATGTTCACTCAGAGGGATCTCAATATAAGGTAACGGAGGTGGTTGGAGCTCCTAAAGGGCTATGACATGAGTGTTCTATATCGTCCCGGCAAGGCTAATGTTGTAACTGATGCTCTCAGTAGGTTTTCTATGGGGAGTGTAGTGCATGTTGGAGAAGAAAAGAAGGAGCTGGCTAGAGATGTTCATTGGTTAGCTAGGTTGAGTATCAAGTTGGCGGAGTCAAGGGATGGTGGTATTCATGTTCAAAGCGGAGCAGAATCTTCCGTGGTAAGTGATGTAAAGGACAAGCAAGATTTAGACCCATTGTTACTTGAATTGATGAAGTTGGTTGCTGAAAAGGAGATCGAGGTGTTATCCCAAGAGAACGATGGTGTACTCCGGTAGCAAGATCAGCTTTATGTTCCGAATGTGGATGATATTAGAAGGGTGATCATGAGTGAGGCTCACAACTCTCATTATTCTATTCACCCGAGGTCTACCGAAATGTATCAGGATTTGAAGAAAGTGTATTGGTGGCATGGTATGAAGAAAGATATTGCTAGGTTCGTGTCTGAATGCCCGAGTAGTCAATAAGTGAAGGTAGAACTCCAAAGATCTGGTGGTTTGGCCCACGACATTGAGATTCCCACATGGAAATGGGAAGATGTGAACATGGATTTTGTAGTTGGGTTGCCTCGGACCCGAAGGCAATTTGATTCCATTTGGGTTGTTGTGGATCGGATGACAAAATCCGCTCATTTTTTACCGGTTAAGACTACTTTCAGAGCCGAAGATTACGCAAGGTTATATATCCAAGAGTTGGTGAGGTTGCATGGTATACCTAGGTCTATTATATCGGATAGAGGTACCCAATTCACTTCCACTTTTAGAGGTTTTTTCAGAAGGGACTGGGGACTAAGATTAAGTTGAGCACTGCTTTCCACCCTCAAACTGATGGCCAAGCGGAGAGGAATATTCAAACCTTGGAGGATTGTTGAGGGCTTATGTGTTGGAGTTTAAGGGAAATTGGGATGACCGTCTTCCACTCATTGAGTTTGCTTATAATAATAGCTTCCATGCTAGCATCGGCATGGCACCATTTGAAACTTTGTATAGGAGAAGGTGTAGATCGTTGGTGGGGTGGTTTGAGCTAAGAGAGATGGCACTAGTTGGTCCAGGTTTAGTGATGGAGGCCATGGATAAGGTGAAAGTGATTAGAGAAAGGTTAAAAGCAGCCCAAAGTCATCAAAAGTCCTATTCTTGAATTTCATGTCGGTGATTTGGTGTATGTGAAGGTTTTTACTATGAAGGGTGTGATGCGTTTTGGTAAGAAGGGCAAGTTAAGCCCCTGGTATGTTGGCCCTTATGAAATTGTTGAGCAAATTGGAGGTGTGGCTTATAGGTTGGAGTTACCTCTGGATATTAGTTCCATTCATCCGGTATACTATGTGTCTATGTTAAGGAAGCTAATTGGTGGTCCTAGCACCATTGTACCTTTGGAAGGAATTGAGGTTGAAGAAAACTTGACTCATGAGGAAATTCCGGTGGAAATGTTGGATAGGTAAGTAAAGTGGCTTCGTAACAAAGACGTGGCTTCAGTGAAGGTACTTTGGAGAAATCAACAAGTGGAGAGTGCTACTTGGGAGGCGGAACTGGACATGGTGAAGTGATATCCTCATCTTTTCCAATCTACTCAAGCCTAAGGAATTAGGATTCTTCCTTGTCTAATGGTACCATTTCTTGCTCTCTTAAGTCTCATGACACGACATGCATGCATGTGCACTAAAAGAGCCCGTGTGGCTCTCCGTGTAACTCACTACGTAAAAATTATTCTAAGTATAAAATTACTGTCTCGTAACTTTATCGTGCGAAAATGATTTCAAGTGCCATTACACGATCGGTGTCACGGCCCATGTGGAGTCACACGGACCATGTAGCTATCCATGTCACAACACTTAGTTCCGTAAGTTTTCCGTCTGCAAGAATTCAAGGATTAGGTCACGGCCATTGTTCACGGTCTGTGTGACGCTACACGGACCGTGTAGTGAGCCGTGTGACCCTGAAAGACCAAATTTAGGTCCATTTCATTAATGGCATTTATGTAATTCCGATTTGTATTAATTAAGAATTACAACTTTTTACCTACCCTAAACCCCTTATTCAGCTATTATCCCTCTCCTCGTACTTCATTCTCCCAAAAACACTATTACCTTCACAAGATCACCTCCCTATCTCTCCCAATTCTCCCCTCTCAAGGATCAAGCTAGGTATTCAAGTAAAGCTTAATTTAAGCCCAATCTCTGCTCTTCAATCAAGGTATGTGGGATTGATTCTTGGTCCCTTTCAACCAAGAAGACCAAAAAATCTTTCAATCTATTTCATGAATTCTAGTCACTTTAAATATGAAATTCCATGATTTTATTTTATTAAATCTAATTAGTGTGTAGGCTGTATTTTACCTATCATTTCAATCATTTTGATTACTATTATGATGATTTACATTGAGTTATGAAATAATGAACATGCATGTCCCCTTTAAAGTTGATTTGTGCATGGGTGACAATTACTATGATTTAGATATTGATTTAATTATGGATTTATTCAATTTCATATTATGGTGTTGATTTTAACTTGAATCCATGTTACCCATGCTATCCTCACATCATGCATTGCATTACATTCATGAGCATTGATATGTGGAAATTGAGAAATGGGCTAAGCCCAATGATGTTTTATGATATGATTTTGGTAAGGCATTGGTTATGACAAAGGGGATCACCGGTATGTCTATGATTCTGGCTTATTGAGCATTCTGGGTGCTTGCACCATTTTGTATATGTGAATGAGCTATTCCCTGCATGAGCATTACAAGTACGAACTATGGTTTGGCATTTGAGCCTAAATGTATATTGAATAGTTTGGTACAAACAATGCATTTTCTAAAAGCACGTATATGTATACATATTCTACTGGGATGTTAATGACTTAGTACCGATAGATTGGGGGTGTTAGGGCTATCCCCAAGGGCCCTCTCCCTTTCCTTGAACTATGTGCCAACATAGGAATGTAAGTCATTACCAAAATGATCGGGTCATAAGGGATGGTTATACGTATATGATTCTGGAAATCCTTCCGAAATGCTAATTCCCGTAAGAAAGGTGACCATCCACTAAAATGGTGAGTTCCGTAAGGTGTGACATTGATTACCTTTGGCAAGTAATCTTCTCTCTACCGGTGGGAGGTCCTAATAAGTTTAATTTTTGTAATAGCTCACATGAGTTTAATTTGTCAGTTATAGTCCATCCCTATTATATATGAGCATTAATGCATTTCATACATCAGGACTTTCATGGAATCTTGTATATATTTATCTATTGAATATACAATCCTTCTATAATATGTGCCTTGTGGTCTTATATCGAAATGCAGGTTTGTAAGTCATATGCATTGCATGCCTGGCCGCATACTTAGTATATTTAAACGTACTAATGCATACTCTATGCCTACATGATTTTACCATGTAGGGGTCGAGCACTTTTATTACCAACATGTGGACGAATAGCCCAATCCCAAAGTTTGTTGTGGTGAGTCCCGTCTTTTGGGAACAAGCTAACTAGTGAGCCTGGAACTTGTTCTGGCCTCCGTTCTTTGACTAGAGGCATTGTTGGATACCGTGTATACCCTTTTTTGAGATCTCTTTGTTATGATTTATATTTTACCTATGTATTTTGCGAATGAATTATGAGAAACTCCCATTGACTATCTATGTATATGTATATGTATATATATATATATATGTTTAGATGTTATTCTTGAACTGATGATGTGGATATTGATATCTAAGGCTTGTTAGGGGACTCTTGGGTTCCCATTCACCGTGTCACATCTAGAGTCTAACCCTGGTCGTGACAGTTTTAAAGTAACTTGTAAGCTACACGTTAAAAATCATAAGTTGGGGACACCTAACTTCTGTTTTTTTTTCCTTAAAGCACTTTTTGTTATTCTCAAATGTTTTTTTATCAAAAAATAATTAAAAGTAAGAAAACCACTAAATATAACCCAATCCAAATGTCCACTTAGTGTATATATGGTTAATGCAATAAAATAAAATAAAGATTTTTTTCAGAGAGAGAGAGAGAGAGAGCGCATTGATTCTCATCAAGACCAGATTCATAGCCCTAGTCAAATAACTGAAATAGATCTTATAAGCTAAAAATAAATGAAAATCCAGATAAATAAAACAAGAAGGAACAAAAAGGCAAAAAAAAATACAATTTCAAGTCTTTTGAATCGAAAGAAGATGTGCCGCTAAGTCAAAGTGAAATAAGAAAACCTAGAAGTTGAAATTATAAGAGGAAAAAAGTTTACTTACAAAGAAAAAATGAGGAACAATTGTCAACTTTTTTCTTTTTGCCCAATAAATCTAATTAATTGTGAAAATTAGGTATTTGACCATTGAAAAAGAGATCCACAAGTATTAACATATAAAAATTAAAAACTGAATTAAAGTATATATGGTTAGTATAGCAAAAGAAATTCAAGACCTATTTTTTCTTGAGAGATCACTGATTCTCTACTTGGCCTAATTTGAAATCCTAATCGAAAGAGATATTATAAACTAAAAATGAATGAGATTTGAGGGGAAAAGAAGGTAAATATCTGACAATTTCAAGCCTTTTGAGCGGAGAGAAGATGCGCCGCTGAGCCACAGTGAAATGAGAAAACCTAGAAATTGAAACTAAAAGAGGGAGGATAACTTACTTAAAAAGAAAAGGTGGGCGACAATTGTCGTGTTCGTTTTGGTGTAAAATTGAAAAAAAAAAAAAGAGAAGGCAATAAAGTAAATAAATAAATGCAAAAATTAGGTACTTTAACTATTGAAAAAGAGACCCACAAGTTTTAGCGTATGAGAATTAACAATTCATTAGAGTATATATGGTTAACTCAGAAAAATAAAACAAGACTTGTTTTTTTTTAGAGAACACTCATTCTTTGTCTAACCTAATTTGAAGCCCTAATCAAGTAATTGAAAGAGATCTCATAAGGACAATTCAGATGAATCAGATTAGAGAAGAGTAGAAGGAAAAGAGCTTACAATTTCAAGCCTTTTGAGTGGAGAGAAGATGTGCCCTTGAGCCACAGTAAAATGAGAAAACCTAGATGTTGAAACTAAAAGAGAGAGGGAGGGAATTTATTTAAATAAAACAAAGAGCGAGAACATGTCATGCTCTTTACGTGCAAAAATGAAAAATAAACAAAAAAGAATCAATAAATCAAAAAGTAATTGTGAAAAAAATTATATATTAATGATTGCCACAACAAGTATTATGTATGATTTAATAAGTGAGAGTGTGGAAGAATTAGTAATTGAATTGGTGTATGTATGATTACCGTCAAAGGATGTGGCGCAGTGAGTGGGGCTACTCCTTCCTTAATCAGGGCTAATCGAGCTCCAATTCGACTATCAGACACCAGGTGAGAAATAACAAAAAATATATATGAATCATGCAAAAAAATAAAAGTCAAGGCCTATTTTTTTTCTTGATAGAGCACGGACTCTCAGTACAATCTAATTTGAAGCTCTAATCAAATAATTAAAAAGAGATCTTATAAACTAAAAATGAATGACAATTCAAATGAATGTTATTAGAGGGGAGGGGAAGGGAAGATAAAGAGCTTAAAATCTCAAGCTTTTTTGAGTCGAGAGAAGACAGGTCGTTGAGGCACAATGAAATGAAAAAGCCTAGGAATTGAAACTAAAAGAGGAAATTTACTTTAAAAAATAAGAGAGAATTGTCGTGTTCTTTTTTGTGGAAAGTGATTTTTTAAAAAAAAAATAAATTAATAAATCAAATAAGGAATTGTGGAAATTAGATATTTTAGCAGCAACAAAAAATATTTGTGATATTTTGTCAACCTCTAGAATAGAACCCCAAAACTTGCCACAAAATAAAACAAATTATGGTGGTTTTCAAAGGCTGCAATTGTAATTATTCTTTTTAGTGGACGACTCAGATTTCTAATATGCATTATCATAATAGGATAATAAAATTTTATGTTTGATTTATAATAAAATTGACATTTGCGATATTCTATTAATTTTAGATATACACTTGCCCCACTACACACTGCCCACTAAACTTCATGAAAAGGAAGGTACCTTGCATATCTTAGATTGAATTATCCAATCTGTTCTTCTCAGCTTTTAGGAAAATGATTTCTCTTCATGATGTTTAAGTTTTAGACCCATCTCATGCACAGCATCCTCAAGTTTCTGCAGTACACAGATTGATTTTGCAAAATATTAAATACATGGTAAATCTCAAGTAACGAATGGATATTCATATATCACGAGAAAGAACTAATTTTACTGATTACATTTCCAGCAAGATGAAATGATACAACTGGTACAAACTTCTTGCATAATGTTAACAACCTTGGAATTGTAGACAGCTACCTCAATCAACTTCAGACCGACAGGCCAATAATCGACCAACAAGTCCTGCCTTATAACATCGACAGCAGCAACTCGACTAAAAATAACCCTGCCCCCCATCCCCCGCAAAAAAATTGTCTTGACCAAGTCCAACCAGTATAATTGAAAAAAAATAGAAGAATAAGAAGGAAATAATCAAAGTAGGAATAAACAGTAATCTGAAAGATCCAATTAAAGAGCCCTCAACACAAAAAAAGGTCCATTTGGAGGAGTTAAAATTGTAAATAATGAGGGTTTAGAACCCCCACAGTTTGCGGCTTCAAGGGTTTAAAGAACTCCTGTAGTTAGGTCTGTCGCTATTAATCAGTGATAGTTTTTAAGCGACTCCCGCATTTAATTGCGGCAGACAAATAGCAGGGTTTTAACCTCCTTAATATATTCTTGGGAAAATAATTTTGTTTCATCTTGTTGGGGTTTATAACCTCAACAATTAACTTTTCATTTGTTGGGGTCATAACCTCACAATACTTTTGATGAAACTTTGATGTTCACTTTCACAGAGGTTGCAGTTCTTATAAAATTACTACAACTACTATTTAGGCTAATTTTGCAGTAATTAAACTAATAAATTCACAACTAAATCAACAAAATATTTCACGGAACAAAAGTACAAAAGTATAACTGGATCATCAAGAAGTTCACATAAATTAATAACGTCATCAAATTTACAGTAGAGGATGTTGCTCGCTCAAATAAGATGCTTATTCTTTGGCATAATAGGACGGGTCATCCTCATTCCTCCTGACTTCAGCACATGCGTAAATCATGACTTCCAGCTACACATGGCATTCATTCAGGTCTCCCGCTAACATGTCCAAATATTGCCGATTCGAAAAGTCACAAGCTCCCTTTTCAATCTAGTTCATCCGATTATAAGGAGACTTTTGATTTAGTGCATAACAATATTTGGGGTCCTTCTCCTATTTTGTCAAAGATGGGATATAAGTATCTTTTGTTATTTATTGATCATGTGTCTAGATACACATATGTGTTTCTTTATTCAAAATAAATCTAAGGTTCCGACTCTTATTATGAATTTTCTTGAGTATGTCCATACACAATTTCATAAAACTGTCAAGATATTTTGTTCTGATTGAGGGGGAGAGTATAATAAGACTAATCTTGTTGAGTTTTTCAATAACAAAGCAATTATTTTCTGCACTTATCCTCATAAACCAGAACAAAATGGAGTTGTCGAAAGGAAGAATCGACATGTTTTGGAAACTACACTGGACCGGTTGGGTACTTCTAATATGCCAAAGAGATTTTGGCCCAACGTCATACGTATGTCTGTGTATTTGATCAATAGAAAAACTTCCATATTCATTGTTAATGGGACATCGTACTTCAAATTATTTCATCATAAGCCTGATTATTCCAACTTGCGAGTTTTTGGTTGTGTCTGCTTTGTCCATCTTCCAACACATGAACGACATAATCTTTTGGCAAAGGCAGCACAGTATATTTTTGTAGGCTACAGCGATGCACAAAAGGGGGTATCTCCGTTATGATGCATCTCGTCGTCAGCTTCGAGTATCTAGAAATGTTATTTCTTTGAGGATCAATTTTCTTACAAAGAAAATTCTGAACATGCTTCAGAATCTGTTTCTTTTCTGTACATGTTTGATGATAATGTGGGAGCTACTGATCCTCTACTTGACCCTCCGGAACAGGGCATGAACTATGATAACGAGGATCTCCAGCCCTTCTCTCCTTCTAGTATTGATTCTACATCCTCATCCCCATTGTCAGAAGAAGGATCATCTCATCCAGTTTCTCTCCCACGCCAATCTGGTAGGACAAACTGCCATGCTCCTGAATGGCTTGGTTACTGTGCAGGGAAATTTGGTAAGTCTTATTCCATGCATACCTTACTACATTCCATTGATGTACCTACATCTTACTCTCAGGCTTCTACACAAACCTGTTGGAAATAGGCCATGTCGGAAGAGTTTCGTGCATCGAATGAAAATTCTGTATAAGACATTGTTGATAAACCAGCAGATGGAGTTCTCACTGGGAGTAGGTGTATTCCATTAAACTTAAGGCAGATGGTACAATTGATCTCTACAAAGCTCGATTGGTTTCTCAAGGGTACAAACTAGAGTATAGAGTAGATTATAAGGAGACTCTTGCACCTGTTGCAAAGATGAGAATCGTATGGACATTATTGGTTGTGGCTTCAATAAGAGGTAGAACCCTACATCAGATAGATGTGAAGAATGTGTTTCTTCACGGTGATCTAGAAGTTGTGTTTATGAAACCACCAACTGGGTGTGTTCTGCCAAGACCAAATGTAGTTTGTCGTCTTCGAAAATCTCTCTATGGCTTAAAACAAGCTCTCCGAGCTTGGTTTGATAAATTTCGATCCATGATTCAAACTGTGGGCTTCTCTCAGAATTCTTTAGATCATTCCTTGTTTCTCCGTACTTCTCCAGTAGGTATCACAATACTTTTTATCTATGTTGAGATATCATTATCACAGGAAATGATCCAGCGAATATTACTAAGTTGAAAGAATTCTTGCATACCTCATTAAAGATGAAGGACTTGGGACGACTGACATACTTTCTTGTACTTGAGTTTCCATACTTGCCTACTGGAATCATACTTACACAACAAAAGTATGCTAGTGATCTTGTTGCAAGGGTTGGTCTTACTGATGACAAGGTTGTCTATACCCCAATGGCGATTAATATGAAGTAAAATGAATTTGACGGAGAACCATTTGTTAACTTCCATAATGGAACCTCGGTATTTGTAGCTATGGCAGTTAGACATTGAAGAGAGAAGAAGAAAGAAAGTAGAAAGGAACGAGAAGGTTGTGTTGTTTCTTATTCAACAAACAATGAGGGTATACAAGTATTTATACACATTAGTTAACTGATTTGTTAACTACATTCTAACTAACTGTTAACTGCTAACTAATTTCTAATTGTATTAACTAATTATGCTTAGTCCTAATCAGCTTGATTAGTATCTCAACACTCCCCCTCAAGCTGATGGCTTGAACCGATCTTTTAATCCCAGCATGCTTAGAAGATTATCATGTGCTCCTTTTCCTAATCCTTTTGTCAATATATCTGCCAGTTGCTCCTTTGATGACACATAGTTTGTTTTGATCAACCTTTTGTTGATCTTTTCCCTCGCAAAGTGGCAATCTATGTCAATATGCTTAGTTCTTTCATGAAAGATAGGATTTGCAGCTATTTGTATAGCTGCTTTGCTGTCACACATCAAATCTACAGGTTGCTGCACTTGAATTCCTAGTTCATTGAATAGTCCTAGTAGCCAAATAATCTCAGCACTACAGGCAGCCATGCTCCTGAACTCAGCTTCCGCTGAGCTTCTGGAAATGGTCTCTTGTTTCATGGATTTCCAGGATATCAATGCTCCACCAAATTTTACAACATAACCAGTAACAGGTCTCCTGGTCTCCAAACAAGCACCCCAATCTAAATCACAGTAGGCCTGTAGTTGATTAGTACTGTTTGTAGGCATAAAGAGTCCTATACCTGGTGAACCTTTGATATATCTTACAACTCTTAAGGCAGCAGTCATATGTGACTTCTTTGGACTATGCATAAACTGGCTAAGAACTTGTACCACAAAGGCTATGCCAGGTCTGGTCATGGTGAGATATAGTAGTCTTCCCACTAGTCTTTGATAGACAGTAGGATTCTTCATAAGTTTATGTTCATTTTCCTTTTTGTCAGGACTGTATTTGTCATATTTTGCTGAAGTCAGTTTTTGATTAATCTCAAGTGAAGTTGTTGCTGGTTTTGCTCCACTTAGACCAGCTTCTGATATTAATTCAAGAGCATATTTTCTTTGGCTCATCACTATTCCTTCCTTTGACTTTGCTACTTCAATGCCTAGAAAGAACTTCAGCTCTCCAAGATCCTTCATCTTGAACTTTTGCTGTAGATCTTTCCTGGCAATGTTTATCACATCTTGACTGCTTCCAGTGATTAACAAATCATCTACATACACTAAAATTACTACCATCTTCTTGTCAACTGCCTTTGTGAACAATGAGTAGTCATAGTGACTCTGAGTGAAGCCCATTTGTAGAAGAGCATCTGTTACTTTTTTGTTCCATTGTCTTGGAGCCTGCTTGAGACCATAAAATGACTTGTGTAGTTTGCAGACTTGCTTACTCCCCTCCTCCCCCCGGTCTTGCAAACCCTTCAGGAATGAGCATGTAGACTTCTTCTAGGAGATCCCCATTTAGAAAGGCATTATGCACATCCATTTGATAGATAGGCCAGTTACAAGAAGCAGCAATAGCAATCAGTGATCTGATTGTAACCATCTTAGCAACTGGAGAAAAAGTTTCTGAGTAATCTAGGCCAGCCTATTGACTATAACCTTTGGCAACTAGTCTGGCCTTGTACCTCTCAACTTCTCCTGAGGATTTGTACTTGATTTTATACACCCATCTGCAACCAATAGGTGTCTTACCAGTTGGAAGATCAAGAATGGACCATGAGTGATTGTCCTCCAAAGCAACAATCTCCAGTTTCATGGCCTGAACCCAGGCAGGATCCTAAGATGCTTGATGAAAGGAGGATGGTTCGAAAGTAGAGAAATAGGCAGCCAAGGTCAGTTGGTAAGGTTTTGTGATATGAGAATAAGTGACATAGGAGGACAGGGGATAAGAACAAGTATGAGTTGCATAATCATTCAGCCGTATAGGAGGGTGTTTGGACCTAGTGTACCTTCTAAGGCTATCAAATTCTGGCACAAGAAGGGAACCTGGACCGGAAGATAGTAAAGGTTCAGAAGTAGGAAATAAGGGGCCTGGACTAGAAGAAGTTGATGTTTTACGTAGAGATGTATCAAAATTAAGCTCCCCCTGGACTGGTTTGGGGTGACCAGCAGATTCTGATAGTTGGAGGACAGGAAATATAGGTGTTCCTATGGATGTGACATGAAGGAATGGAAACACTAACTCTAGGAAAACAACATTTCTACTAAGAAACAGTGAGTGGGAGTGAAGATCATAGAGTATATAGCCTTTTTGAGTACTTGAATAACCCATTGAACACTAGGAATGGCCCTGGTAGAGAGTTTGTCTGAAGATTTTGGATTGGATGCATAAGTCAGACATCCAAAGACTCTAAGATGGATGAGGTTTGTTGGATGTTGAAATAGGAGTTCAAAGGGAGATTTGAAATGTAGAATTTTTTAAGGTTTTCTATTAATAATGTAGACTGTTGTAGTGACACATTCACCCCAGAACCTGAGAGGTACACCAGCCTGAAACCTAAGGCCCCTTGCTACTTGGAGTATAGTTCTATGCTTCCTTTCAACTACTCCATTTTGTTGTGGAGTGTATACACATGAAGTCTGATGTACAATATCATATAGTGACAAAGTAAATTGAAGTTCATTGCTGAAAAAACTCACATCCATTATCTGTTCTAGGAATTTTAACAGAAGCAGAAAAGAAATTTTTGACTTTGGCAAGAAAGTGTTTAAGACTACAATGACTTCAGACTTGGACTGTATGAAGAATAACCAAGTGAACCTGGTATAATCATCTACAAGTGTAACAAAGAATCTTTTTGCATTATGAGTAGGAACCTTGTAAGGACCCTAGATATCATAGTGTAGCAGATCAAAAGAAGATTTAGATTTAGAACTACTAACAGGAAATCGAAGTCTAGTGTGCTTTGCCAAAGGGCAAACAGTACACTTATTATTATCTCTGGTTTGTAAATATTTGAGAGAACCATGTCTTCTGAGTATGTCAAGAGGAGCATGACCTAGTGTTCTGTGCCACAGCATGTTGTAGTCACAACCTTGTTCCACTGAGTTAACAGACTTGTGTGCAGCATTTGAGAATAATTTGCTTTTCCTTAGAATATTGAGACCTTCCTCTTCTTTACCAATCCCCTTCACCTTGCCAATGTAGAGATCCTGGAATATACAGAAGTCAGGGAAGAAATTCACTAAACACTGCAATTCCTTAATTAACTTTGATATAGATAACAGGTTACACTTGAAATCTGGAAGGAATAGGACATCAAAAATTAGATGATTTGTCAATATATATGAACTCCCTCTGTGAGTGACCTGTGCTTCTCCACCTGTAGGCAAATGTACTCTATTCTTCTCACAATCTAAACTCTTTTCTGTCTATGTAACAGTTCAGGACTAGATGTCATATGATTGGTGGCACCTGAGTCTACTATCCACTTAGAGTGAATATCATTAGAATTTAAATGAGATGTAATACCTGCATTTGCTGAATTAGCTGGAATAGGATTGTTTTCTTCACTACCTTTGTTAAGCATATGAAGAATCTGTTGATACTGTTCATGAGTAAAATATGGAGTTGCTTGAGATGTGGAAGACTGATAGACTTGATTATCATGACCATTAGCACAACTACCTTCTTGAAGATTTTCAGCATAACTTGCAGCTTGATTTGCATATTGATTCAACCCTTTCCTTTTAGACTTGGCCAATATGAGGGATAACCAATCAATTTGTAACACTTCTCCTTTGTATGACCATTATACCCACAATATTCACATACTACTATACTTTTTTCTGAGTTTTGTAATGGTTTGATGAGATTGACCTTCCAGGATAACTACCACTGGAGTTTGAAATTCCTCCTAAAACACTGTTTCCTGGAAGCACATTTCCTTTGCTATAATGTGACTGAGCCTCTATATTCACTCCTTTACCTTTGTGTTTAGGACTCAATACTCCTTTTTGACTGAAAAATGTTGCTGCTTCTAGTGATTCACTTATGTCTGCTGAGTTGGTTGTTAAAGACCTCTGACTTTCATGATTAATTACCATCGAATATGCCTTATTCAAGGTAGGAATAGGAGTCATCATAAGGATTTGACTCCTACACTGAGAATAGGTTTCATTCAGTCCCATAAGAAACTGCAAGAGCCTCTGATAGCCATGATGCTGAGCATAATTCCTCGACTCAGGACAGTTACAACCTGGACAGGGCATTATTGCATCAAACTCATCCCATAGGCTCCTCATTTTGGAGAAATAGTCTGACACAGATAAGGTTCCTTGAGTTAATGTCATAATTTCTCTATGTAGATAGAATACTCTGGATCCATTCACTATATCAAATCTCTCCTTCAGATCTAACCAAACTTTGTGCGCATTCTAAGCATAGATTATACTGCTCAAGGTTCAGATGCAGGAAATAAGGGTCCTGGACTAGAAAAAGTTGATGTTTCACATAGAGATGTATCAGAATTAAACTCCCCCGGACTAATTTGGGGTGACCAGCAGATTCTGATAGTTGGAGGACAGGAAATATAGGTGTTCCTATGGATCTTACATGAAGGAATGGATGACCAATAGTGTTAAGTGTTGATAAAACTAGTGCGATTAAAATAGCCAGAAACCCTGTGCAACATCAAAACACAAAGCATATAGAGGTGGACTGCCATTACATTCGAGAATTAGTCATCGATCGTCTCATCAATCTACAACATATTTCATCCTATGATGAACTTGCTGATTTGTTCACAAAGGCAATGACATGCACACGACATTGCTATCTTATTTTCAAATTGCTATTGTGTGATTACTAGTATCAAATTGAGGGGGGATGTTAGACAATTATATGATTGTATAGTAATCACAAAATATACTCTTTCTTAGAATAGGACTTAATTAGAGGTTGTACAATTATAACAATATATACTCCTTCCTAGAATAGAACTCTAGCTCTACAGTTGTATAGCTATAAGGATTTTCTATTGTATTATACGTGTAGCGAACTGAATACAACTCTAAAAGCTTTCGTCTAACTATCTATATAGTAAAGCACAAATCAATGAATTCAATGCTATTAGCATCTCCAAAAATATCACTTATGATCATTCAATGCTAGTGCCAAACTATATGTTTAACTACAACAATTCTTTTTCTAAATAAAAAAATAGTTATGGTAAAGAAGTCACAGACCTTAGCAAGAAAATACCAGTTTGATGAGTTAATATGCGTCTACCACAGTAAGGGATCTAGTCCCTCAGAAGTCTATAAACAGAAACTAGAAGAATGTAACAATAAGAAACAAACACACAAGGATTTAATGTGGAAACCCTCCTTGCTCAAGGGAGGAACAACCACGACCTGTCCTGACAGGATTTCCCAAAAACCCAAACCCACTAATGAATGAGAAAAGTAAAGAAATACAACACACATGATTTATTTCCCTCACCTTTTTACCATTCTTACTTGCAACCTAGTTACGAGCAATGAGCAACAACAACACCAATTAATGTACACTCTCACCACCTTGATGAAGTTAAACTACACTACAACAACACTTTAAGACTACACACAGCCCACAAGGTATAAAACTCTCAAATCGGTAATAAAAAAACAATGACCACATTCCTTTATAGACTAGGAGTGATCTTACAGTTTACAGACCAATACAACAATTAACAAAGAAAGAAACTATATATGCCTTATATCACGTCCTTTGTATATAATAGTTGTATCTTCACACACTAGGAGCCAAGAGAGAACTTTTGGAGAAAAAGAATATTAGTTGTGAAATTCTCCAAGATGATTTTATTTCTTGGACAAACTCCTTTTATACTGCAATAGATGTAGTGCATAGATCGTTGGTCCTTTAGTACAGTTGAGATTGACATCTCACCAACCATAGCAATTTTAAAAATAGTTGTATCCTATTGTCACGCCCTAAGCCCCATTAAGGCGGACTGGCACCCGTTGCCGACAAGGCTCGGGAGAACCAACATATAACTATACACCTGCTATGAACATTTAAAAGGTTTCCATACTTAACATGTTGTCAAAAGAAGGTACACTGTACTAACAAACCAGAAGTAAATGCATAAGACTAGGCCGTTGGAGCCACGATGTCGACAATACGCTATTTGACCACACTTTAATTTACATAGTCTACAAAGCCTCTAAGTAAGGAACAATATCCAAATGGGTCGGGACAGGCCCCGCCTCATGACCAACTATACAATACAAAATATAAGTTCTAAACACATAAGCCCCGAAGCAACCTGGAGCTTAGTAATAGCAGCTGGAAGTCCTGTACTCTTACTGGGGAGATCTAGTAGCTCCTGTACCTGTAGCATAAAATGCAGGTCCCCCGTAAGGGACGTCAGTACGAGATAATGTACTGAATATGTAAGGCAGGAAATACTGTACATGAAATAAGAACTCAGATGGAATCACATGCTGGTGTGTAAGGATGAAAAGACCACCTTTAGTCATACTGTGGAATCATGTACTTTATGTCTTTTTATTTCTGTATCTTTACTGTATAATCTGTGCACAATATATCATGTAAATGACCAGCTGATCAGTGGTAAATCTGTAATGGGATCGACCCTGGCTAGGTGATTCCTTTACCCCTCGGGCTACCACCCAAATGAGATCGACCCTGGCTAGGTGATTCTTCCACCCTTCGGGCTACCACTCATTTATAAGCAACTGTAAGTTATCTTTTATTTACTTTGAGATGGTTCTTTTGGTGGTCATAACCTTTACAATTGTAGGAATATAGACATGTGAAATATGAGCAACCATACAAGGTAATACTACAATGAAAAGAGAGATACACAACTAATGAACCGTATCGGAGATTAAACGACACATAGACTTTGTTGGGTAAGAAGAAACTCAAGTATATTTGGTATCCAAGTACATATGCAGGTTGACAATGACTATGTATGGGTACATACGAACATGGTAAAGAGTGGGGACACGGTTAGCAGCCATGTCGGAGTTTGTACGTGCCTTTATATGCTAAGGAAGATTATAGATTTCATGCCAAGTAATAGGAAATCAAGTTGCCTTACATACCTCGCTGTACTATGCCGTTATTACGTCGGGGTAGTATCCTTTTCCTCCAAACACTTATCTACAACATATTAGGTGATAAAACTAGTGTTAGTAGCTAATAAACACATCTTAGTAATCCAATTTCACCCAAAAACAACATCCGGGCAGCAAGCTCGGAATTAGCAACCAAAGAGTATTCTTTCAACATTTCCACTCCTAATCGTATTTTCTAACCCACATTCCGATATACATGTCATATCCAGCTATGTTTAGTCCCATAACAGCATTACAACAACTCATACAATACAACATACAACAACTTTACACAACACGTAAGTAGACAACGCAACATTGCGTCCTTCCGCTACATTTCGACGTCAACCATTCCAAATCCGTTCCAACCTTAACCCAATTGTCCTCAACATATTTACACAAAATTACAGTCCTAAACCAGTCCAAAAACAGTCCCTAAGTATATGAAAAACGTGAGACAACAATCCCAAAAACAGTCCACAAATTCTTACTAATGACCGGAATTAAGACATCATTTAAGAACTTGTTTTTTGCGGAAGATACAAGTGGTCCAGCAGCCTTCTTACATCATTACAGACCCAAGACTTGTTAAAAACATACATATACTTCATAATTCAGCCAACCAACAAGTTAAAAGTCTCTTATTTAACAAGAAAAGTGAACCACAAAATTGGAACACATGCTGTCCCAAAATTCCTGCACAATACAACCAACATATTCTTCATGTTTTTCATGGAAAAATTACACCAAACCATGGGTATTTTTACTTACCTTAACTCTGAAGTATTAGGTTCTCTTCAAGAACCCTAGAAGTGTGCCTTGGCTGCTTTATAAAATGAGAAGAGTGCAAGAAGAACTTAGAGAGAAAATCTGAAATTTGGCTTAAGAGAATGGCTAAAAGTTGTTGCTGGTTTCTCCCTTTTATAGGCCTCTTTTGGCCGACTTTCTTTTGGGCTTTTAGCCTTATTTTAATAAGGTTATGGGGCAGCAGCTTGGCCCTTTCATTTGGGCCTTATTGGGCTTCAAATGGGATGGGCTTTGTTGCAAACATTTACTCCCTAAGCCCACTTAGTTTGGGCTTTAGTTTTGAATTGGATTGTAATTGTAATTTAGCCCTTTTCTTATCCATCTTGGGCTGCAAATATTGTCCTTTTATGATACCAAACCATGGGCCCAAATGACATCCTTAACTCGGGGTTTATTCTTTATCGGACTTGAACAAATTCGGTGTTGGGCATTGTCTCCGTTTACCGAGCTTATTTAAGCTAAGCGCGTAGGTGACTCACCTACTAGCTTGCTAAGTCCCTCAAGCACCTCAATTATTTTACTTCATTTAAGGTCACACTCTCCTTAACTTGACTTAGAAATTATATGCGCTCGGTCATCTTAAGCGTTAGACGTGCATATAGCCCTTTAATCTAAAATTCACGCACCTTTAAAAATATGTGCGGATTTTACCCTTCCATATCATATTTCATCTATGTTGGACTAGTACATGTATGATGTGGGATGTTACATCCTCCCCCCCTTAGGAACATTCGTCCCCGAATGTAAGCATAATTGAATAGGTTAAACGAACTCACGTGTAAATAGACTTTTGAAAACATAATAAGAATTCATATTCACGTACCTACTAATCCCTCAACTCTGTATCTTGGACTTCCTCTTTAGCATCAAATAAATAAGGATATTTAGACCTCATTGCTTCCTCAGCCTCCCATGTTATCTCTTCTACCTGTTGGTTCCTCCAAAGCACTTTTACTGAAGGTATTTCCTTATTCCTTAGTTTTCTAACTTGACGATCTAGGATTGCAATAGGCACCTCTTCATAGGTGAGATCTTCCGTAACCTGCATATCTTCAATAAGAGTAATACAAGATGGATCACCTATGCATTTTCGGAGCATTGAGACATGAAAAACTGGATGAACCATTGAAAGCTCCTGGGGTGATTCTAATTCATATGCAACTTGTCCAAACCTTTTAGTAATCTTATATGGCCCTATGTAACGTGGGCTTAGTTTTCCTTTCTTACCAAATCTCATAACACCTTTCATTGGAGACACCTTTAAGAATACCCAATCTCCTACTGAGAATTCCAGTCCTCTTCTTCTAGCATCTGCATATGATTTGTGACGGCTTTGGGCTGTTTCTAGCCGTTGTCGTATTACCTTGACTTTTTCCATGGCTTGTTGGACTAGATCTGGACCAAGCAAGGTGGTTTCACCCACTTCAAACCATCCTATCGGTAATCTACATTTCCTTCCATACAAAGCTTCATACGGTGCCATCTTGATGCTTGAATGATAGCTATTATTATAGGCAAATTCAATAAGTGGCAAATGGTCCACCCAACTACCTTTGAAGTCCAATGCACACGCCCGCAACATATCTTCAAGTGTTTGAATGGTGCGTTCTACTTGACCATCTGTCTGCGGGTGGAAAGCTGTACTTAAATTTACTTGTGTCCCTAAGCTCTTCTGGAAGGATTTCCAAAACTTTGCGGTGAATTGAGCTCCCCGATCAGATATAATGGAGATTGGGACCCCATGTAGTCTAACTATCTCTTTAAGGTATAGCTTTGCATACTCTTCAGCCGTATAGTCACTCTTAACTAGAAAGAAGTGTGCTGACTTTGTAAGTCTATCAACTATTACCCATATGGAGTCAAACTTCTGAAATGAGCGAGGCAACCCAGTAACAAAATCCATATTAATCATATCCCACTTCCATGTTGGAAGCTCTATACATTGCATATAACCTCCCGGCTTTTGGTGCTCTACCTTAACTTGTTGGCAATTTGGACATTGAGCCACAAATTCTGCAAGGTCCTTTTTCATGCCTTCCCACCAAAACACTTCCTTCAGGTCATGATACATCTTAGTTGATCCTGGATGGATAGTATATCTTGAATGATGGGCTTCTTCCGTTATTCTCCTTCTTAGTCCATTTATATTAGGAACGCACAATCTGTTTTAACAGTAAAGTACTCCATTTTGGGTAAGTTCAAAGCCCTTCATTATGCCTTGACTCACCTTCTCCTTAAGTCGCCGTAGAATAGGATCTTTGAACTGTTTTTCCCTTACCTCTATTATCAATGAAGACTCTGCAGCATTATGCACAACAACCCCTTCCTTTGGAGTTTCAATGAGGCGCACTCCCAAATAGGCTAGTTGAGGTAGATCCTTAGCGACTCCTTGCCTTACCACGGTCTGATCATCAATATTCACAATTTCCTTGCGGCTCAAAGCATCGGCTACCACATTTGCTTTCCCTGGATGGTATAGTATATCAACATCGTAATCCTTTATTAGCTCCAGCCACCTCCGCTGCCTTAAATTTAGGTCTTTCTGTTTAAATATGTACTGTAAGCTCTTATGATCAGTATATATGTCAACATGAACCCCATACAAATAATGGCGCCATATTTTCAAGGCAAACACAACAGCTGCTAGTTCAAGGTCATGGTCGGGTAGTTTTTCTCATGTGGCCGCAGTTGTCTCGAGGCATAAGCAATTACCCTACCATGTTGTGTCAGTACACACCCTAAGCCAACCCCCGAAGCATCAAAATATACCGCATACCCCTCTGAGCCTTCTGGAAGCACTAATACAGGTGCAGAAGTTAGCCTGCTTTTCAACTCTTGAAAGCTCCTTTCACATGCATCATTCCATTGAAATTTGGTCGCCTTATGTGTCAACTTTGTTAGAGGTGCAGAAATAGAAGAAAAACCTTCGACAAATCTTCTATAATAACCTGCCAACCCTAAGAAGCTTTGAACTTCGGTGGGTGTTGTTGGCCTTGGCCAATCTTTCACTGCCTCTATCTTTTGTGAATCAACCCTTATCCCTTCATCGGATACAATATGACCCAAGAATGCCACTTATTTCAACCAAAATTCACATTTGGAAAACTTGGCATACAATTGCCGATCACGAAGAACTTGTAATACCTGTCGTAAGTGATTTGCATGGTCCTCTTTTGATCTTGAATACACCAAAATGTCATCTATAAATACTATCACAAAGACATCCAAGAACGGCTTGAATACCCTGTTCATTAAGTCCATGAAAACTGCTGATGCATTTGTCAGCCCAAATGACATAACAAGAAATTCAAAGTGGCCATAGTGTGTCCTAAAGGCTGTCTTGGGTATATCTTTTTCCCTCACCCTCACTTGGTGATAACCTGACCTCAAATCAATTTTTGAAAAACATTTGGCACCTTGTAACTGATCAAACAAATCGTCAATCCTGGGGAGGGGGTATTTGTTTTTAATTGTCACCTTATTCAATTGTCGGTAATCAATACACATTCTTAAGGTGCCATCCTTTTTACGTACAAATAACACTGGTGCACCCCAAGGGGACACACTAGGTCTTATAAAGCCCTTCTCTAGCAAATCTTTCAATTGCTTCTTTAATTCACGTAGCTCTGCCGGGGCCATTCTATATGGAGGGATAGAAATAGGTTAAGTGCCTGGGAGTAAATCAATGCCAAAATCTATCTCTCGTTCTGGAGGCAAACCTGGAAGCTCTTCGGGAAACACATCAGCAAATTCATTCACTACCGGAACAGATTGAAGAGTTGGTGATTCAGCCTCCATATCCCTTACTCTAACTAGATGACATATACACCCCTTTGACATCATCTTCCTTGCCTTAAAATAGGAAATAAACTTCCCCTTTGGTGCCCCAACATTACCTTCCCATTCAAGGACTGCCTCATTTGGAAAGTGGAAATACACTCTCTTAGATCGGCAATCCACAGTAGCATAGCAAGAAGCTAACCAATCCATACCCATTATAACATCGAATTCCACCATATCTAACTAAACAAGGTCAGCCAGTGTGTTACGGTCACAAACAGTTACGACACAATCATAATAGATCCTTCTAGCTATAATAGATTCACCGGTTGGCGTAGACACTTCAAATGGCTCATTCAATAATTTAGGTGTTCTTTTAAGCTTCCCAGCCACTAGTGGTGTGATATAAGATAATGTAGAACCAGGGTCAATTAATGCATACACATTATGTGAAAAGATGGACAATGTACCTGTGACCACATCGGGTGAAGCTTCTAAATTCTGCCGACTCCCCAGAGCATAAGTGCGATTCTGGGCTCCGCTGGAGCTAGCTGCTCCTCTACCACCTCCACCACGGCCTGTAGGCATTTGCTGACCCCTACTGAAGGGAGGAACTGACGATGATGATGCAACAGCTGACCCAGCAGGTTGTGCCATATCACCCATACGTCTTCTTGGGCAATCTCTTATCATATGCCCTGGTACACCACACCAATAACAGGCATCTGTCCCAACACGGCATATACCTGAATGACTCCTCCCACATTGTTTGCAAGACTGCCTAGGAGGAATCTGCTGGCTGGCCGAATATCCTGTAGTCCGTGCACCTTGTCCCTCACTTCTTTGATTAAACTGATTACCTCTAGGCCCTTGAAGTTGCGGTGGAGCACTGACTGCAGAATAAGAGGATGATGGTCTAGGTGGTTTACTAGGAAATCGGGGCCTAACATCACCTTGGGACGGTACAAACTGCCCTGTAGTTCTGGCCCTCTTGGACTAGCCCCTTTCTATCTCTTGTGTCCTTCTCCTTTGCCTCTGATCCTCTAGTTTCTACGCAAATGCTTGCATTCTTGCTATATCCATGTCTTTATTCAATGAAGCAATAGTACAGTCTCTTACCAGATATGTATCCAACCTATCCACATACCGATGAACTCTATCTGCCATAGTAGCAACTACATTAGGAGCATACCTGGCCAAGGAGTTAAACTGGAGGCTATACTCCCTCACGCTCATACCCCCTTGATAGAGATTCAGAAATTGATCTGCACGGGCCTCTCGGATCTCATATGGCAAGTAGTCGTCAAGAAAGGCCTCTTTGAACTCCTTCCAGGTAGTTGGAGGTGCATCTATACCCTTGGATTGCTTCCAAGATTCATACCACAATATAGCCACACCTTTCAATCTATATGCTGCCAGTTCTACAGCTTCTGTACCACTTACATGCATAACATCTAAAGTGCGCTGGATCTGGTCGATGAAGTCTTGCGGATCTTCATTAGGATCTGACCCAGTGAAAGTTGGAGGGTCCAAATTAAGGAAGTCACATATCCTCGTGCTAGCTGCCCTATTCGCACCATCTACACCTACAACTGGGCCTTCTTGTCTTTGGCTTTGGCTAGCAACTATGCGTGTCAATAATTGGACCGCATTTCTCAGATCCTGCACAGCAGCATCGGCAGGTGGTTCTGAGGGAGTTTCACTACGACCTGGTTCATCAGGAGCTGGAGGAGTTGGAGATGTTTGGGACAGAGACTCATCTTGGGCCTCATCTCGTCGTCTCACCCGACTGGGCATACCAATTACAACTTCCACCTCCTTCCCCTTGCCTTTGCTTTTCCTTGTTTCAGGCATGCTTACTGTACAAAATAATTTAGAGGTCAGAAATAATCAACCTACAACACTTGGCTCTATGGCACGATCTAAAGAATGAAAAGAAAGTGACAACTCCTAAATGCCACGTAGCCTCCTGCTTATAAATGTGGTGCACAACACATCCATAAGCAAGACTCTACATAGACACGGCTTTGTAGACTCCCTAGGACGACCCGCTCTGATACCACTTCTGTCACGCCCTAAGCCCCATTAAGGCGGACTGGCACCCGTTGCCGACAAGGCTCGGGAGAACCAACATATAACTATACACCTGCTATGAACATTTAAAAGGTTTCCATACTTAACATGCTGTCAAAAGAAGGTACACTGTACTAACAAACCAGAAGTAAATGCATAAGACTAGGCCGTTGGAGCCACGATGTCGACAATACGCTATTTGACCACACTTTAATTTACATAGTCTACAAAGCCTCTAAGTAAGGAACAATATCCAAATGGGTCGGGACAGGCCCCGCCTCATGACCAACTATACAATACAAAATATAAGTTCTAAACACATAAGCCCCGAAGCAACCTGGAGCTTATTAATAGCAGCTGGAAGTCCTGTACTCTTACTGGGGAGATCTAGTAGCTCCTGTACCTGCAGCATGAAATGCAGGTCCCCCGTAAGGGACGTCAGTACGAGATAATGTACTGAATATGTAAGGCAGGAAATACTGTACATGAAATAAGAACTCAGATGAAATCACATGCTGGTGTGTAAGGATGAAAAGACCACATTTAGTCATACTGTGGAATCATGTACTTTATGTCTTTTTATTTCTGTATCTTTACTGTATAATCTGTGCACAATATATCATGTAAATGACCAGCTGATCAGTGGTAAATCTGTAATGGGATCGACCCTGGCTAGGTGATTCCTTCACCCCTCGGGCTACCACCCAAATGAGATCGACCCTGGCTAGGTGATTCTTCCACCCCTCGGGCTACCACTCATTTATAAGCAACTGTAAGTTATCTTTTATTTACTTTGAGATGGTTCTTTTGGTGGTCATAACCTTTACAATTGTAGGAATATAGACATGTGACATATGAGCAACCATACAAGGTAATACTACAATGAAAAGAGAGATACACAACTAATGAACCGTATCGGAGATTAAACGACACATAGACTTTGTTGGGTAAGAAGGAACTCAAGTATATTTGGTATCCAAGTACATATGCAGGTTGACAATGACTATGTATGGGTACATACGAACATGGTAAAGAGTGGGGACACAGTTAGCAGCCATGTCGGAGTTTGTACGTGCCTTTATATGCTAAGGAAGATTATAGATTTCATGCCAAGTAATAGGAAATCAAGTTGCCTTACATACCTCGTTGTACTATGCCGTTATTACCTCGGGGTAGTATCCTTTTCCTCCAAACACTTATCTACAACATATTAGGTGATAAAACTAGTGTTAGTAGCTAATAAACACGTCTTAGTAATCCAATTTCACCCAAAAACAACATCCAGGCAGCAAGCTCGGAATTAGCAACCAAAGAGTATTCTTTCAACATTTCCACTCCTAATCGTATTTTCTAACCCACATTCCGATATACATGTCATATCCAGCTATGTTTAGTCCCATAACAGCATTACAACAACTCATACAATACAGCATACAACAACTTTACACAACACATAAGTAGACAACGCAACATTGCGTCCTTCCGCTACATTTCGACGTCAACCATTCCAAATCCGTTCCAACCTTAACCCAACTGTCCTCAACATATTTACACACAATTACAGTCCTAAACCAGTCCAAAAACAGTCCCTAAGTAGATGAAAAATGTGAGACAACAATTCCCAAAAACAGTCCACAAATTCTTACCAATGACCGGAATTAAGACATTATTTAAGAACTTGTTTTTTTTGCGGAAGATACAAGTGGTCCAGCAGCCTTATTACATCATTACAGACCCAAGACTTGTTAAAAACATACATATACTTCATAATTCAGCCAACCAACAAGTTAAAAGTCTCTTATTTAACAAGAAAAGTGAACCACAATTGGAACACATGCTGTCCCAAAATTCCTGCACAATACAACCAACATATTCTTCATGTTTTTCATGGAAATATTATACCAAACCATGGGTATTTTTACTTACCTTAACTCTCAAGTATTAGGTTCTCTTCAAGAACCCTAGAAGTGTGTCTTGGCTGCTTTAGAAAATGAGAAGAGTGCAAGAAGAACTTAGAGAGAAAATCTGAAATTTGGCTTAAGAGAATGGCTAAAGGTTGCTGCTGGTTGCTCCCTTTTATAGGCCTCTTTTGGCCGACTTTCTTTTGGGCTTTTAGCCTTATTTTAATAAGGTTATGGGGCAGCAGCTTGGCCCTTTCATTTGGGCCTTATTGGGCTTCAAATGGGATGGGCTTTGTTGCAAACATTTACTCCCTAAGCCCACTTAGTTTGGGCTTTAGTTTTGAATTGGATTGTAATTGTAATTTAGCCCTTTTCTTATCCATCTTGGGCTGCAAATATTGTCCTTTTATGATACCAAACCATGGGCCCAAATGACATCCTTAACTCGGGGTTTATTCTTTATCGGACTTGAACAAATTCGGCGTTGGGCCTTGTCTCCGTTTACCGAGCTTATTTAAGCTAAGCGCGTAGGTGACTCACCTACTAGCTTGCTAAGTCCCTCAAGCACCTCAATTATTTTACTTCATTTAAGGTCACACTCTCCTTAACTTGACTTAGAAATTATATACGCTCGGTCATCTTAAGCGTTAGACGTGCATATAGCCCTTTAATCTAAAATTCACGCACCTTTAAAAATATGTGCGGATTTGACCCTGCCATATCATATTTCATCTATGTTGGACTAGTACATGTATGATGTGGGGTGTTACACCCATCCTCTGCACCATAGAGTGATCCGATAGTCTACCTAGTCCTTGAGTCAGTTTGTTAATCATCAAAACATCAAAGTCATACACTTAACATTTCCCCCCTTTTTGATGATGACAAACTGTGATCACTAGTTCCCCATCAAAGCATCAAAGTTATGCACTTAATATTTTCCCCCTTTTTGATGATGACGAATCGTGATCACCAGTTCCCTTGAAAGTATGAATCCCTTGACCTATTCCCCTAAGTGTAATCTTCCCCTCTTGGCATCATTGAAAACTAAATAGTAAAGTAAGAGAATAACCACAATGAAGAAATACTAGGTACATGAGATCACATAAATTGAGCAAAAACATAGAAATTCAAGAACAAAAACTAGATAAGAGAGTCAACACAAGAAATCATTTCATTTCATATTGGCCTTCTGGTCATAGCAAAAACACAACATAACATAACAAACACAGGACCAGGATAAAGCAAAAGTGGACTTAGAATAAGATCAAAACAACAAAGGGGAACAATAGACATTGACTGGACAACCTAGGAACCAGAGGACTTCGGGGCAAAGGACTGTATAAGCAAGGTCATTGGTGCATTGGAGTCTTGGTGTGCCTGAAGAAGTTGTTGAATAAGAGATTTGATCTCCAGGGCCTGACTTGGCATTCTCTTCCTTTAACCTGAGCAGTTCTGCAGAACTTGGTCCCTCACTAGTGTCTTAAGCTAGCTTAGCCTTCAGCAAAACCATCTTAGCATCCATGCTTGCTAAAGCAGTTGTCACCTCCTTCACTTGACCCTTTAAATCCTCCTTCCGATCCAGCAAATTTGACATGAGAGACATTCTGGTCCATGCCTTTATCTCACTTCACTCACATTCTGCCAAAGTGGTGTGAGACAAGGCTTGTTTGATTGTTCCAGGCACTGTCCTTCCCAACCTTACTCCATAGTACTCAAACGCGTGATTGAGGAGGTACCCATCCGTCAATCCATGCCTACCCTCACTTATGTTCAACACCTTTGTCATGTGTTCCATCATCAAAGCTGGTAGGTTGATGTCCTCAAGATTGCTGAAAACTTCCATGAGGTACAAATCAACCATAGTAGCAATGGTCCTCTTATCTATCCTTGGCAGCAGAACCTTGTTGACAAACTCAAAATACAATTGATATTGGCCCTTAAGAAACTTCTTGGCAATGATATGTTCAGATTCTGCACCTTCCCAGCCAATTGCAAGAAGTTCTTGGTAGAGGACTTGTCAACCACAGTTCTGATCCCTCTCCTCTAAACCTTTTGAATGGTTCCTATAACTTTTTCATCTACCTTAAAAGAAATGTCCCTCACAGACATCACAAACCCCTTATCATTTTGAATTTCCAAGTTGAGGTAGAATTCGTACACCTCCCACTCATGCAAGTACGGAATAGGTCACTCAAACAAGTGGGTCCATCCTTGAAAATCCATAGCATCTGCTAACTCCCTCATACCTAGGCTTTCTTTGGCCTCTGGTTCAAAAACTCTTCCACTCAACACCTTTTGTTTTTCCAATAGTTTGATCCTTTCCTCCTTGGTAAGAACTTTCTCAACCTTTTGTCTTTTAACATATGAACCTGGTTCCCGAGTGGGAGCAGGATCACCCCTTTTATTTTTCCCAACATCTTTCCTTCGAGTCTTAAGGTCCTTAGTGCGGTCATGTCCCTGAGAAGAAGGCTTGGTCACCTCAGAGTGTAATCTAAAATCAACCAGGTCCTTATCAGACTTAGTCCAACTAATCTCTTTCTCCTCATCCACATCTACAACCTGATCCTCAGGCACCTCTTTTTCGTAGGCTTCACTTTACTGGCATCCATAGCATCACTTAGTAATTTCTTATGCATTCCCTGAGTAGCATAACTCCTAGCCATTGCCTGTGTCTCCTCTGTTACCTTTTCTTTTCCTTATGATATCCTAACTTGGTCCCCCATAAGAGTGGGAGTAGAAAGGACAATAGATTTTTTGACTTTCCAAATCAAGGGACGATTGTCTTTATCATCGTGTAGGTCTTTTTCAACATTTTCAGCTACATTCACGTATCTGATCTCACTAGTGGGGGTTTGGTTGAATATAGGAGTGCCTAGTGCCAGGGTTAGATCAGGAGAGGTAGGTTCATCCTTGGTAGTCTTTTCATGCTCCTTGAGATCTAGAAGCCCCTTAGCAATCCATTCAGGCCTTTCTGCGAGTATGTTGGACTCCATGCTTTTGTGTAGTGTTAGGTCCCCTTCAAAGTGCTTTTTCAGATATTGAGGGGGAGGTAAGTCCTAGTGGGGAGGAATTACCCTGATCCTTAGCAACGTTTGAGACCTCAGCATTTTGTGATGGTCCCTTAGGGGAGACATCAGGTGTTTAACTAGGTGGTTCTAAACCAAAAGATGCAGGTTCAGAAGGAGACGGGGTTCACCAACAAACATCCTGCCACTGCTGGCACACCCAACACTAGGCTCTTCACTTCTAGATCTTCCCAATGATTGATACAATCATTTGGAATACGAGGGGTATTCATACTCAAGGAGCCATGGAAAGAATTCAATCTCTTAAGGTCATACACCAACTTTCAATCATTGTCATTCTAGAACCCTTCTCTAATATCTCTCAGTTACATTTCTGTCAAGTTCAGCTAGGAATGCAGAAATCTATCTCTAACACCAATGATAAGATCTGGATATTTTGGAGTCATGGTGTGGATTGTAACATGAAGGAGAATGATGATCAACAAATCACTTGTGAGATCAAACATACTCAGATTGCTCATAAATTCATGTATATTTTTGTTTATGCCAAATGTAGAGATCACCTGAGAAGACCTCTTTGGGAGAGGATGTCTACCAGATTTGAGGAGACTCCTAGTGTGTGGCAGGGGACTTTAATGTCATCACTTCCACTGATGAAAAATTTGGGGGTATTCCTTATAACATGGAAAAGAGCATGGAGTTCATCTCTGGAATGAAGGTTGTGGCTTGGTTGATTTGGGTTTTGTTGGGCAAAAGTATACTTGGTCCAACAATAGAGGGGTATTGTTCAGAGTCTGGAAGAGGCTAGATAGGGCAATGGTGAATGATAAATGGCTTGCTATAATGCCCCAGACTACCAATACTCATAACTGTGAGTTCTAACCATTGCCCCCTCCTGCTAGAAATGAGTACTAAAGCTGATAATGCAATTAGATATTTCAAATTTCTAAATTGTTGGACTGAACAGCCTGGTTTTTTGGAGATTGTCAAAGGATGCTGGGATAGGGCCATTACTGGGGACCCTATGTGGGTGTTTCACCAGAAAATGAAGAGACTGACCTCTACTCTTAGTAACTGGTCTAAAACTCAATTTGGAGACATTCATGCCAAGGTAAAGGAGTATGAGGAAAAGATTAAACTAGCTGAGGAAGATCTTGTTATTCTGAACTCTGATGCAGCTAGATGTAATCTGCACCTCTTGAATGCTGAATACAATAGATTTCTGAAGTTGGAAGAAGCTATTTTGAGACAGAAATCACAGCTTCATTGGTTTAAGGAGGGAGATGCCAACACTGGATATTTCCATGCACTCTTGAGAGGGAGGAGAAGAAGACTTTTCATCCACAAGGTCAAAGATGAGGAGGGGGACTAGTACCAAGGGGAGGATGTTATTGTTGAGGCTGTCTGCAACCATTTCCATTAGATCTTTACAGGGGAGGAGAAACATATCAATGAGGAAGTTCTTAACTGTGTTCCTGGAATGGTGTCCCAGGAACAGAACCAGATGCTGCAAAAGATTCCTGATATTCAAGAACTTAAACAAGTGGTCTTCTCCATGAGCCCTCACTCAGCCTCTGGGCCTGATGGCATGAATGGAAAATTGTTTTCAGGTATGCTGGGAGGTGATTAAAGCTGACCTGCTGGCAATGATTCACTCTTTCTTTAGTGGCCACATCATGCTAAAGTACTTTTCTCATGCTTGCCTGGTTTTGTTGCCCAAGACAAAGCATCCCAATAAGTTGTCAAAATTCAGGCCCATTAGCCTGAGTAAGTTTGTGAACTGTTACAAAATGTATATAGACATCATTCTTAGCAATATACATAGTCATAATTAGCTAGAAGATCTTTAAGAATCCTTTGTAATTACTAGTTGATCTTTAGGAATCTCTCTTTATTTTCTTTCCTAAATTAGCACCTAATGTATTGTATCTATATCTTGCTTACCTATTGAAATAAAGCATCAACTTCTATTCGATTACATGGTATCAGAGCCTATAGGCTCCTTGATCCTGTTTTGGCTTTGTTTGAAAAAAAAAGGCAGCTCGATCTTGTTTTGCTGTCTTTTGGGATTCAACATCTAGTGTCATCTAGTCAGTTACTACCTCGAGTTTCGTTTGGTTTGATACATTGTTTGGAGAACACTTCATCACTTTCCAGGTTCCTAGGTTTCTAAAAAAAAACTACTTCTAGGATCATATTTTTCTTTGTAGCTTCAGCAATTCAGATCTAGTTTTCTGTTTGGTGCTGCTGCGATTATCAAGTTCTGTCCAATATTAGTGTTTTGTGGATGTTCTTGATTTTGAGCATCGGCTACAATTATTTTGCTGGGTGAATTGGCTTCTACTTTTTCTTGGAATCTAATATTATTGGGGACCTTTTGAAGCTTGGTTATTCTTAAGTTCTTCATTGAGAAGGAAGTATGGCTACAAATCAGAAGGGTGAGAAAATTTTGGTTTCGGCGGATGAGTTTGCACAATTCTCTAAGTATCAGAATTCCATTAAAGAATTCAATTTAGTTACTACCCTTGTTGATTCAAGAAAAGCATCTTTGGTCTCCTCTCCGAACAACTGGGTGATTGATTCAGGTGCTACAGATCATATGATAGGTAATCCTAATATATTTTCTACCTTTCGATCACACAAAGCACCCTCTCCTGTCACAGAAGCCAATGGGTCAACATGTAACATTGTGGGATCTGGGACAGTCAAAGCAACCTCCTCCATTACCCTGTCATCTGTATTAAATTTACCGAAGTTGGCCTTCAATTTGATTTCTGTGAGTAAACTTACCAGAGATCTTAACTGTTATATTTCCTTCTTTCCTGATCATTGCTTGTTTTGTGATCTTGCGACGCATAAGGTTATTGGTAAAGGACATGTAATTGATGATCTATATATCCTTGATGAATATGAGCCTCGATTTGTTGCCTGCTCAAGTGTCATCTCTCCATTTGAAGTACACTGTCGATTGGGACATCCTTCTTTACCTTTGTTAAAGAAGCTTTGTCCCCAGTTTCAAAATGTTCATTCTTTGGAGTGTGAATCATGCCGATTTGCAAAACATCACCGCATCACATTAGCTCCAAGGGTTAATAAGCGAGTTGGGTCAGCTTTTGAGTTAATTCATTCTGATGTTTGGGGACCATGTCCTGCTGTTTCTAAAAATGGATATAAGTATTTTGTCACTTTTGTGGATGATTTCTCTCGGATGACTTGGATTTATTTTATGAAAAGTCGCTCTGAAGTGTTTACTCACTTTTGTGCCTTTTGTGCTGAAGTCAAAACTCAATTCAATGCTTCAGTGCGTATTTTAAGTAGTGATAATGCAAAAGAATACATGTCAGAGTTGTTTCAATCCTACATGAGACAACATGGTATTCTCCATCAGTCATCATGTGTTGATACACATCTCAAAATGGAGTTGCTGAGAGGAAGAATAGGCATCTACTTGAGACAGCCCGAGCACTTTTTTCCAAATGAAAGTTCCTAAACAATTTTGGGCCGATGCAGTCTCTACCGCTTATTTTCTGATTAATCGCATGCCATCGGCAGTGCTTATTAGTAATACACCTTATAATGTTCTTTTTCCAAACAAGACATTATTCCCGGTGGAACCAAAAGTATTCGGAAGCACTTGTTATGTTCGAGATGTACGGCCATCTGTTACCAAGTTGGACCCTAAGGCATTGAAGTGTGTTTTCTTGGGTTATTCTCGTCTTCAAAAGGGGTATCGATGTTATTCTACTGAACTTGGCAAATATCTAGTGTCAAATGATGTGATATTTTCAGAGAGTACACCTTTCTTTTATAACCCTCCTAATTCTACAAGTCAGAGGGAGGAAGATGAGTGGTTAGTTTATCAGGTTATTCGTGTTGAGCAATCAAGTGATGCTACTCTTCCATCTCCTAGTTACTCTATTGAGCACCACTCGACTACTGCGCCTTCAACACATGTTCCAATAAGACCACCTATTGTTCAAGTTTATTCGAGGAGACAAGAGACTAATGCTACATGTCCTGCACCAATTCCTCTTTTATCTGATCCTCCTCCTTCAGACCCTCCAGAAAATCTTGACCTTCCTATTGCTCTCTGTAAAGGTACACGGACTTGCACATCCACATATTCTATTGCTAACTTTGTTTCCTATGATTGCTTGTCTCCTGCATCTAGATCCTTGATTGCTTCTTTAGACTCTGTTTCTACGCCCAAAAGTGTGAAAGAGGCTTTGCATCATCCCGGATGGTCGAATGCGATGCTTGAGGAAATACATGCATTAGAGGAAAATCACACATGGGATTTGGTGGATTTACCAGACGGGAAGAAACCAGTAGGATGTAAGTGGGTGTTCACAGTGAAAGTTAATCCAGATGGTTCCGTGGCAAGACTTAAGGCCAGGCTTGTGGCTAAAGGATATGCTCAGACTTATGGAGTGGACTATTCAGACACCTTTTCTCCTGTTGCCAAACTCACTTCTGTGCGTTTGTTCATTTCTTTAGCTGTTTCTGAGAATTGGCCTTTACATCAACTAGATATCAAGAATGCATTTCTTCATGGTGATCTTCAAGAGGAAGTATATATGGAGCAACCACCCGGTTTTATTGCTCAGGGGGAGTATAGAAAAGTCTGTCATTTGAAGAAATCCTTGTATGGATTGAAGCAGAGTCCACGGGCTTGGTTTGGCAAGTTTAGTGAGGTAGTTCAGGAGTTTGGGCTGAAAATGAGCAAATGTGATCACTCGGTCTTCTACCGACTATCTGCAGCTGGCAGTATCCTTCTTGTTGTATATGTTGATGACATTGTCATCACAGGAGGTGATTCTGAGGGGATATCTTCCCTTAAGTCTTTCTTGCATACTAGGTTCCATACAAAGGACTTAGGCTAGTTGAAATACTTTTTGGGAGTAGAAGTAAATAGAAGCAAGAGGGGAATTCTTCTATCTCAAAGAAAGTATATTCTTGACCTTCTTGCAGAAATTGGAAAATTGGCAGCCAAACCTTGCAGTACTCCAATGGTTCCCGGTGTACATCTTATGAAAGATGATAGCGAGCCTTTTGATAACCCAGAGAGATATAGGAGGATAGTTGGAAAGTTAAACTACCTCACAGTGACTCGTCCAGATATTGCTTTTGCGGTAAGTGTCGTTAGTCAATTCATGTCTACACCTACGGTGAAGCATTGGGCAGCTTTGGAACAGATCCTATGTTACTTGAAAGGAGCTCCTGGACTTGGCATACTGTATAGCAATCACAACCATACTCGTATCGAGTATTTTGCAGATGCCGATTGGGCTGGTTCCAAAATTGACAGAAGATCTACTACAGGCTATTGTGTCTTTGTTGGAGGAAACTTAGTATCATGGAGGAGTAAGAAGCAAAGTGTTGTATCTCAATCCAGTGCAGAATCTGAGTATAGAGCTATGTCACAGTCTACGAGTGAAATCATGTGGATACATCATCTTTTAACTGAAATTGGGTTGAAGCATCATATGCCGGCAAAACTTTGGTGTGATAATCAAGCTGCTATTCATATTGCCTCAAACCCAATGTATCATGAAAGAAGTAAACATATTGAAGTTGACTGCCACTTTATTCGTGAGAAGATTCAAGAAAACTTGATTTCTACTAGTTATGTGAAGACAGGAGAGCAGGTAGCTAATTTGCTTACAAAGGCAGTGAATGGAACTCAGGTTGATTACCTTCGCAACAAGTTGGGCATGATCAATATCTATGCTCCAACTTGAGGGGGAGTGTTACAAAATGTATATAGACATCATTCTTAGCAATATACATAGTCATAATTAGCTAGAAGATCTTTAGGAATCCTTTGTAATTACTAGTTGATCTTTAGGAATCTCTCTTTATTTTCTTTCCTAAATTAGCACCTAATGTATTGTATAAATATCTTGCTTACCTATTGAAATAAAGCATCAACTTCTATTCGATTACATGAACAAAGTGATCTCCAAATTGCTTTGCCTGAGACTCTCCTATTTTGCCAAACCTGATCTCTCCCAGTCAGACAGGATATGTTAAAGGAAGGAGTATCTTTGAGAATATTATGCTTGCTCAGGAAATCATCTATAATATCAAAAAGCCTAACATTGGAGGTAATGTGGTGCTGAAGCTTGATATGGCCAAAGCCTATGATAGGGTGTCTTGGTCATTCATTTGCATTGTCATGAGGAAGATGGGTTTTGCTGAGTTTTTCATTAACATGGTATGGAGAATAATGTCAAAAAATTGGTATTCCATTATCATTAATGGGTCAAGGTATGGCTTTTTTATTTTCGACTAGGGGACTGAAGCAGGGAGACCCCCTATCACCTGCCTTGTTCATCATTGGTGCTGAAGTCCTATCCATCTCAACGAGTCGCATTACTCAACTCAATTTCATGGTTTTTACATGGAGAGGAGGGGTCCTCAAATTAATCATCTAAGTTTTGCAAATGATACCATTATTTTCACATTAGGCAGAGGCAAATCTCTCCAGCTCATAATGAAGGTGTTAGCAGTGTATGAAAGTTTCTCTGGCCAGCTAATCAACAAGAACAAAAGCCACTTCATAGTGCATCCCACACATTCAAGAGATCAATTGACAGGATTAAGCACATCACTGTGTTCATTCAGAAAAAGGCTCCTTTCAACTACTTGGGATATCCTTTGTACATTGGAAGGCAGAGGATTATATACTTTCTGATATGGTGTCAAAAGTAGTGTCTAGGATTGCTGGATGGCAGTCAAAACTACTTAGTTATGGTGGTAGAGCCAATTTAATCAAACATGTGCTTCAGTCCCTTCCCATATACATTTTGTCTGTTGTTTCACCTCCTCTAACAACCTTAAAGCAAATTCCGTGTCTTATTACTGATTTCTTTTGGGGGTGGTTGGATGAGAAGAGGAAATACCATTGGTCATCGTGGAAGAATCTGAGTTTGCCTTATGAGGAAGGGGGCATTGGTGTTAGAATGATTACAGATGTGTGCAAGGCCTTCCAGTTCAAACAATGGTGGACGTTCAGATCTAAAAACACCTTGTGGGGTGATTTTCTTAAAGCTAAATATTGCCAAAGATTCAATCCAATTAGTAAAAAGTGGGACACTGGGGAATCTCTGATCTGGAAACATATGATGATGAACAAGATGGAGATGGAACCTCATATCCTTTGGAAGATTAATTCAGGAAGCTATTCTTTTTTGTGGGATAACTGGCTGGGGTGGGGCTTTTAGCTCATTCAGGGGGCCAGTAGTAGGGTGGATAATACCAAAGTGAATGCTCTCATATAACATGGGCAATAGGATGTTGACCTGGTTCACTCCATGGCTCCTCCCTAGCATGTTGCAACCATTTTAACCACAGACTTACAGATTCATTATGGGGAGCCTGATAGAGCAGTGTGGAAGCTGAATCCTGATGGTGCTTTCACTGTCTCTTTTGCTTGGAACATGATCAGAGAGCAAAGAACAAAGACTAAGATAAATACCTACACTTGGCATAAACACATTCGTTTTAAATGTTCTTTCTTGTTATGGAGGGCACTGAGGGGTAAATTTTCTACTAATGAGAGTCTGAGCAGGCCTGGATATGAGCCTAAGGTGTGTTGCTGCTGTCATAATCCTGGTATGAAGACCATTGAGCACATATTTCTATCAGGCCATTTTGCAAATTATATTTGGAAATGGTTTGCAGGCTCTTGTGGCATTGTTAATAGTCAGCTTCCTCTACATCATTTTATTATGAGATGGTGGGAGAGTGGATATAAGAATGAAACTCACAGGTTGTTCCTACAGGCCACTCCTATTTTTATCTGTTGGAACTTGTGGAAAACAGATGTGCAGGGAGATATGCTGGGAAGAAACCTAACATAGCTAGAGTAAAATTTTTGGTATTCAGGGACATCTTTTTCCTCATGCAAACAGCTTATCCATACATTTCTTGGCCTGCAAATTGGCTGACCTGGTGGAGCATGTTGAAAGCTGTTACCATGACTGGAAAGTTACTCCTGTTCTTCTGTGCAAACCTCCTGATCGGTGGTGCAAGTTGAATACTGATGGGAGTGCCCTGGCCAATTACAGAATAGGGGCTGGGGGTATTCTCAGTGACTCAAATGGAGATTTACTGATGGCATTCTCAGTTTCTCTTAATGAAGGCTCCAATAATCAGGCTGAAGTGGAAGCTGCACTGCGTGGTGTAATGGGGTTCATTTAGAAAGGGATTACTAGAGTTATTCTGGAGGTTGATTCCCAGCTTTTGGGCAAATGGATCAACAACCAATCTACTCCACCATGGCATCTTAATCAAGCTCTGATTAGATTTAGATAGTACACTACCCAGTTGGAAGGTTTCAGATGCATACACATATACAGAGAAGCAAATTTTGTAGCAGATGTGTTGGCCAAGCATAGTCACAACCTGTAGTCTCCTCACTACTACTCCCAGGTTCAGCATATTCCTAGAGGATCTAGGGCATACTACACTTTGGACAAGCTTGAGATCATGAATTTCAGAAGAAGGAAACTCAAGAGAATTAAGGAACCACCATGAGTTGCTGATTTTCTGTATATAGTTCCTAGTATCTTTCTTTCTTTTCGTTGTAAGGGGAGAGTCTCCCTTGTTTATTGGCTTCTTAGTTTCATGTAATGGAAGGAGTCCTTCCTTAAGTATGTTTCTAAGTCTACTTCCTTTCTAGTCAGGGTAACAAATTAGTTGTGCCTTGCAGGCTGTCTACTTTGTTGCCACTTTAGGTGGAGGTAAGGCTTTATGTCCCCCTCCTTGTATCTTTTATTTTGTCCTATCTATAATAAAGCTTGGGGGTGTGTGGCTCAACCCCTGACCTTCCAAAGGAGTGGGGACTCTTTGGCGTAGGTCTGTTTCCCTATAAAAAAAAAAGAAGGAGACGGGAGAGTAGGTGAGGAAGGTGAGAGGTTCTGAGTTAAGGGGTGCAACTCCCCAGGCTTGCTGGGAGTATGAATCAGAGTGGATGGGGGTGTGTTGATGTTAAGGGAAGGAATAGACCTATTTTTAGTTTCCATTTGTGAAGGAGATTGAGAAAGACCTCCCTACATGTTTGAACTTAAGTAAGGGAACAGGAAAGTACGAGAAAATGGACAAACAAGAAGAGAGACTCTATTCTAATTTTTTCAAAAACAGATGAGATCAAATTGGTGGATAAAACAATTTAATAATGAAGGAAAAGAGGTATCCACACCCTGATTGGTCGCGACGCTTCGAGTACCAAGACGAAATGACGTCGGTTCAGAAAGGCTGAACTGACAAGATAGGTCCTGAGTTGTAACATTAATGCTGTAAAAGTTATGCAAAGAATACCAACCTGGTAAGGAATAAGGTCCTTGATGAGGAGACCCATGAGTGAAACTCTTTGAGTTTAGATCTTTAATTCATATGAAAATGTCTAATTCTGCAACTATGCAATATACATATAGGCATTTAACTTATTGTGAATAATTTCTCATAAATCTACCTTAGCATTCTAGCTAAAATCTTTGGGGAAGTTCAAAATCATGGAGACACTAAGTGTTTTTGCTTGATTAGTCCCAATCTCGGCCTATTGCATTCAAACACGTCCCTGCAAAGAGGCTTAATAAAACTATCTGCAATCTGATCGTCTGTACTGCAAAACTTCATGCATATGTCCCCTTTCTCGACTTGGTCACTGAGAAAATGATTTCTCACATCAATGTGCTTTGTTATTTTATAATGGACATGATTTTTGGCCATGTTCAAAGCATTGGTATTATCACACATCAAGGGAATTGTATCTGTCAATACTCTAAAATCTTCAAGTGGTTGTTTGATCCACAATAATTGTGAACAACAAGTTGCAACAGCTACATACTTAGCCTCAGCAGTGGACAATGTAACTGAGATTTGCTTCTTGGTCCCCCAGGATATCAGTGAAGAACCCAGAAAATGAGCTATACCAGAAATACTTTTACGATCAACCAGGTACCCCGCAAAATCAACATCAGCATATCCCACAAGATTAAAACAATCTCCAGCAGAGTAGTACAAGGCTAAGTATTCAAAACCTTTGAGTTATTTAAGTTTTTTTTTTTTTGCAGTCTTCAAATGAGATTCCTTTGGACAGGGTTGGAACCTCGCACACATTCTAACACTAAATACTATATCAGGTCTGCTGGCAGTCAAATACAGCAGTGAACTAATAATCCCTCTATACATTGAAGCATTCACCATGCTACTAGATTCACCAGTGTCCAGCTTAGAACTTGTCCCTATCAGAGTATCAATTGGCTTTGCATCCATCAGTTGATACTGCTTTAGCAGGTCCCTGATGTTCTTTTCTTGACTGATGAAGGTACCACTGGGAGTTTATTTGATCTGCAACCCAAGAAAGAAGCTAAGCTCACCTATCAGACTCACTGCGCATCAGGTCCCAACTCTTGACAGAGTGAGTTAATTTGTGGTAGCACTAAAGATGATGTCATCAACATACACTTGCACAATCAGTAGATTCTTTCCTCTGGTCTTCAGAAACAATATGTTGTCGATTTTACCTCTTTTGTATCCATGACTGAGTAGAAATCCAGAAAACCTTTGATACTAGGCCCTTGGAGCCTCTTCCAGCCCATAAAATGACTTGTCAAGCTTTATGACATGATTTGGTAACTCAACATTTTCAAGCCCATGTGGTTGCTTCACAAAGACCTCATCTTTAATTTTAAAAAGAAATACTTTCTTACTAGGATGATCAAGTAGTATATTCTCTTACTAGCTACAAGATCCCGTGCAATGTACGGGCCCAATAGTTATTCATAAATTTATTTTTTAATAATATAATTAAACATTATTAAATTTTCTCATTAAGTGTAAAATTAATATCCAATATATATATATATATATATATATATATATATATATACATATATATATAGTACTTTTTTTGACACAAATATAATCACAGGAAGATAATAAAATAGTTATTTGATTTTATTTGTCCAGATTAAAGAGAAAATTGTTTTATCCTAATTTCAGTATTTAATCATAGTTGAAGCAACTGAAAAAATTATTTATTAGGGGTAATATCGTAAAATCATAGTTGAAGTCAGCTGCCTTAAAAAAGATTAAATTAAAAAGTCCAGGAAATATTTTTATAGAAACTAAAGTGGACACATTGATTAGTAGTTGTCTGCTTAAGCAAGTAGCTGAAGCAGGCAACGGGAAGATATTAAAATAGTTATATAATTTTATTTATCTAGTTTAAAGAGAAATTTATTTTATCTCAATTTCAGTATTTACCTTAATGAAAATAACTGATTGGGGTGATATAGTGAAATCATAATTGCGACAACTGGAAAATTGTGATTAGGGGTAATCTTGTAAAATCATAATTGAAGTAAGCAACTGCCTTATTAGATTTAAAAAATTCATGAAATATTTTATAGAAACTAAAGCAGACACGTCAATCGGCAGCTGTTTGCTTAAGCAAAAAGCTGAAGTAGATATGTTGTCCAACAACTGTCTGCTTCAGCTGCTCCCTTAGCCTCTTATGTATAATAGAAATATAGTTGGACAATAAATAAGATTAAAGTATTTTAATACTCCTATTAATTAATTATATTAAAGTATTTTTTTACTTCCTTAACGGGCAAGGGCAACGTGCAATGGCAATCGTCAGAGCACCGCCCTATCAAGGTGGAAGCTACGGGTTCAACCCCATCAGTCCTGCTCTTGCTCCATTGGTTTCATCCCAAATTTATTTGCTATTTGGGATTTTGGCAACAATTGTTTATCCGTTTTGCTCCGTATTCTTATTTTTAATAGCCGCATTATGATAAATATATGTTCTTTACATGAATTGATATGTCTAAGTTAATAATTTATAAGTCTGTTTTGTTGTCGTAAATCTTTCTGGGTTTTTTTTGTTTATATTTTTCATAATTGTATGAAAATGAATATATTATTCAGAAAAATGTTCTTGGAGAATACAATTAATTAATTTAATTAGTGGTACAGTTAGAATTTTATCAAGGTGTTCTACTTTCAGGATAGAGGTGGTTGAGAAAAAAAATTAAAGTACTCATGATCGAGTAAACTAGGAAAATCTTAATAGCTCAGTTAATTTATTACCTGAATTTTCACCTTGTTGGTAAGAGTTTGATTCTATACCTTATATCCCGCTCTCCATTCACCTTCCCCTGCCCCTGATTTCGAAAGAAGTGTAAAGTATATATAAGGTTATACCAAATAATTTGACTTTTCAATAATGTAGTAGAATTCAAACTGTCACGCTCGGGGAGAATACCCTAGGCATGGCCGGCACCAAAAGACAATTGCTAGTCCGCAAGCGAACCACTTGGCCTCATCACATTCATTCAATCAATAATTCAAGACAATCAGCAGAACACAAAGGAGAATAGGCACATCTCATCTAATCTAAAAATAATGTTATAAATAAAAGGGCTAGTAGAAAGAAACTAGCCCAAAAAGTCTCAGCATCAACATTCCACTCTAGTCTATGAAGCCTCTATCACTTTCAAGGGGTGCAGTGAAAGACCTATGACTACCTCAACTCAAGGAATGATAAAGCCACTCTAAAAGTCCGACTCTACTAGCTAGATGAAAGTACATAATGGTTCTCTGAGGTAAAGGAGGCTCACCAACTCTGCTAACTGCGATAGATCTTCAACGATGTGCCTCTTGACGATCTCTAAATCTTGTATCTGCATCATGAAACGATGCAGTGCCGATTGGCATCAATACGTGGAATGTACGGTATGTAAAATTGCTGAATGAAACCGAAACAGGTAGAATAATATGGAAATAACATCCACTTAGAATAATAACCAAATCAGAATGTCATTTGTCTATCTAAAGAATGAGTAAAGATTAGAGAAGTGAGCCATCAACCAAACAACTTCATCAATCAACTGAACTTAACTCAATGGAACTCAACTCGACTCGACTCGACTCAGAGTACTCAAGGTAGGAACTTTTTGGGAGTTTCTCTCATCCGACAACAATCACTAATGAGACAGTGATTTTACAACAAGCCGTTGTTGTTGCCACAGCCGTTTCGTACTTCCCATGTAGGGAACAAATCGAAATCATAATAGATAATCCAAAATGGAGATGGCAATCAACAAGTCCTCTATTGTTTCAGGGACATAAACTCAACTCTAGAGGGAATCATAACGTAATGTGACAATTCTAATCCTCATCTACATTTGACGACGTAGTTTGACGAGTTCGAGTTAGAATAACACTCACTCTATCGGTGCTTGATACTCCTCTTAAGACTCAATGCTCATAAGACCTCCATCTCAACCAATCTCATAGGGACTTTAACCCCGTCATCAATCAGTATCTCATAGGGACTCCAACCATACCATCAATCAAACTCATACGAGCTTTAGGGACTCTAACCCTATCATCAATCAAACTCATAAGGACTTTAACCCTTTCATCAATCAATCTCAATCAATAGCTCAAGGCTTGGAACAATCGTTAGGGGAAAATCGAATAGACAATCATTGGAGTTCATTTATGGATACTCATAGGATTATCAAGTTCTATCAACTTATCATCATTCTCTCTTCACAATTACAATCATAATCGACATTCTCACATTAAGGCTCTAGACTTAATCCCTAGTTCATTCATGCATGCTTTAACTAATTAACATATAGAGTTTATATAATATCTCATGAAAAGTATTGAAATCAAGAAAACAAGTTTATGATGATCATCAGCATATAGAAATAAATGTAATTAGTTATAATTTGTGAGAAAGACATTAAAGAATCACTTTATAAGAAACATTTATGGGGACTTATGGACACTCAACTCCTCTATGACCTTCTATGGGGCGTATGAGAGGATAATCTCATGCTTTTAGTTTAGACTTAGATACCTGGGATGAAGGTAGAAGATCGATTTGGCACAAATACGGCTTGAATTCCTCGAATCCTCGCTCTTCTCTCTTCTCTTTAGCCCTAGGTCCTTTTGTTAAAGGTTTTGAAGAACTTAGAACAGGGTTTATAATCCTTTTTATACTAAAAATGACATGTTTTGTCATATATTAAGTCCAGGAGGGGTTTGGAAAGGTCGAGAATGCCCCTCATGAAATTTGAAAAAAGTCCGTCTAGGACATGGGGTCCGCGACGCGAACTGGTTTATTTTCAATATTTTTTCGAAAATCATCTGAACGGGGTTTCAATCCCGTAAAATTATTAGGATAAAACCAAGTGTTAGTCCGCGGCAGGTGCGCATCGCACACCTGTTGTGCACCCTCACTGGTTCGCATTTTTTCATCGAAAAATTATCTTTTGAGCTGGTTGCTCTAAAAATCAACCGAGACTATTTTCCCACTCAATTCTTCATGTTGATCATATATCCGGTCTCGAATTCGCCATCTAGGGGTATTTTGATAATTTTGCCGGGCATTACATTATCTTCCCCTTGGGATCATTCGTCCTCAATAATGAGTGAAGGTGGACATCAAGGCATGAATAGACTCAAGATTCATCTCAACATTCAATCAATCAAACTCTCGACTCCTCATCAACCTCAACAAACTTCACTTAGACTTGGGAATAGATACATCAACTCGGATAGATAATTCGGTCCAGATCAAGAGTAGAGATATTATCTTAACATCCTCACAATCAGGCACAAATGGAATGTCAAAACTCGATCAATTTGAATCGTTTAAACACTTTGTCAATCAATTGTTTGAACTCAAGAAGGAAGTCATCAGCTCTAATCGAGAAAGGGGATCATCGTGATATACAAGACTCTACGGGCATTCTCAAGCTCAGCTCTCCACCTCAAATGTGCTCCCTTTCATGGAACTCTACTCCATCAACTTAAACTTATAGTTCCTATTCAACTCCCTACCTATTCACATCCTCTTATTTCATTTAAGCCTACTTCTAAGACTAACGGTGTTATCGCTAAGATGATCATATCCATACATGGCTAACCCTTGATACTCAAGCCCTATACTCTCATAGGGACTTTTCCTAAAAGATCACTAGTCCACTTCACTACCCCCACTATCCTTACTTGAAACCCTCATCAAGAATTCTTCACTAGTCTATCATCAATACTCGCATAATGACAACCATGCATTCAAGTCTATCAATCTAACCACTTCAACTGTATCTAAGAAATTTCAAGCCTACCAAGAACTTCTACCTTCGCCATTTAATGAGCTCTCACTCAAAAATACACCAGCATATTCTTAACTAGAGATACTCTAATTTACTCTTACCTATCTATTACCAATAATAAGGTCTCATCTCCCCCCTCCACCCTATCTTTATCCCTACATGACACAAATACAACATTAATGTCATAATAAGGATACATTCACTCCTATCATCTACCCTCATTCTCCATCTACTACTATCAACATTACTACTTTGGTCTAGGGGGACTCGTCATATTCCCTTTTGGCGAAACCCCAACTAGTACCTCCTCATGCCAAATAAGCACGATTCTACATCTATAACTTGATACTCTAAATCCTACCATCAACAATGGCATAACGTACCGAAGGTCAGGGCATGCATAAGATGACATCAGAATAAAGAACCCTCACTCCCTCTCATCAACCATCACTCATCTATTCTTATCAACATTTCTATCGCGACTAGGAAAACAGGATCACTCAAAGAACTTGGAGTGACGATCATTAGCATGATGCAATCGAGAAATCTTACTTGAGAACATTCATAATAAAGTAAAATCTCCCTCGTCTATCGATACTCATTCTGAGTTCACAGAACTATTCGTAGTGTAAAACTCAGGTCACGTCTTAATCTCAAACACACACTATGGTGAACCTCTTAGGGTGAATCTCCAACTAAAACTATTACTCTAACGATGTTGTCTCCTCTTTACCACTACTCCTCAACATTCAAGCTTAGAGTCTAGTTCTAACACATGCATCTATCACACACCTCTCCAATATCACACCAATCTTACAATTACTAGGCATATTTCAGAGCATAGGTCCACTAAAATCTCATAGCAGGTATTCACTCAACACATCCCCTCTTCGCAACTCAAGTAGCATTCCTCCCATCACTATACCCCCTTACCTAGCAAAGCTCATAGCTATATAAACCTCATGGGGCTCTTTCTTCAGAATTATAAGCCTTATGTAGATCTACCACATTGAAAGCACTCTGTCCCTCTATTCAACATCTACGTCTCACCCTCATAGTACAAATACCGAGATATGTCAACATAGAACTCTTTCTAGTTTTGAGCATACTTTAACACATTCTAACACTAACTCCCTCTCTATACCTTATCATGACAATCATAGGGTACTCACCACTCTTTCACAAACATTGGCAATTGACTCGTCATCTCATTACTTACCTAACGGGTATATAACTCTAATTACAATCCCCAATCAACTACCACTCTCACTATGTCATCCTTTCCTTTCTATCTTCATCATTCTGGCTCTAGAATGACAACTCTACTCAGGGTGGTATAAGACCTCACATCTTACTCTTAAGTGGTAACACTAAATCCTTTAGAGACATAAGTTTCTCTCTCATGGATAACATCGACGTAAGTGAAGACTCGAATCATACCCGTTATGACATCTGAGGTGACATCTGGAGAACTTTCCTAATCCTCTCTAACTGTGGGTGCTGGGGTACAAGCTTGGGCCTTGTAAGACCACTTCGGACAATTTCTCTAGAATTGACCCATTTGGCCACACTTGTAACATCCATCACTTCCTTTATGGAATTCTCCCAGGTAACGTTTGTCACACGTGCCACAAGGTGGCTTGCCTCGGGGACCTCAAATCACACTAGGATGTGACTTAGATCTTTGAGCTCCAAAGTTATAAGGCTCTGCTTGAAAGTGACTCATGTTCCTATTCCTCTTCGACCTCTTAAACTCAGGTACGTTCACCCTCAAGAACTCACGATCTCTGAATATATTTGGAACACCCCGCCTGCCTGCTTTCTGTCTATCAACCAGTGTTGTCATAGCCTGAGCCAAAGTCTAGAGGGCCTGGCAAAGCTCAGCATTAATGATGTCAGTTTGTGGTAGCTGCACAACAAGGATGGCTGGGCCTACGGGTTCATCCCAATCGTGGGGCTCGAGTTAGTTATCATTCCTTCTAGTTGGGCTCCCGTTCACATCATTAGCTCTTCTTGAAACATGGTCACAAATTTAGAAACGTGTAACACATGAATCAGAAAAGAGCTTTTTTAGAGTTTAACTCTATCGCATGAATCTGGAATAAGAAAGAAGTGTAACAATTCCTAATTTTCTATAGCCTCCTGCTTATGAAGTGTGGTCGACAACACACCCATAAACAAGACTCTACTAGACACGGCTTCATAGACTCCCTAAGTATTTGAACTCTACTCTGATACCAAGTATGTCATGCCCTAGGAGGGTACCCTAGGCGTGGTCGGCACCCAGAGACAATTGCTAGTCCCCAAGCGAACCACTTGGCTTTATCAAATTTATTCAATCAATAATTCAAGACAACAACAAAAGACAAAGGATTGGGCATATCTCATCTAGTCTCAAAATAATATTATAAATAAAAGAGCTAGTAGAAAGAAACTAGCTCAAAAAGTCTCCGCATCAACATTCGTTTCTAGTCTATGAATCCTCGATCACTATCAAGGGGTGCCAATGACAGGCCCATGGCTACCTTAACTCAAGGAATAGTAAAGCTACTCTAACATTTTGACTCTAATAGCTAGATGAAAGTACATAATGGTCCTCCGAGGTAAATGAGGCTCACTAACTCTATTGACTGCGATAGATCTTCAACGATGAGCTTGTGGACGATCTCTAACTCCTATATCTCATGAAACGATGTAGTTCCAAGTGGCATCAGTACGTAGAATGTACTAGCATAGCTGAACAAAACGGAAACAGATAGAATAATATGGAAATAACATCTACTTAGATTAATAACTAAATCAGGATGTCACATGTCTATCTAAAGAAAGAGTAAATATTAGACAAGTGACCCGTCAACCAATCAACCTTATCAATCAACTCAACTCAACTCGACTCGACTCAGAGTACTCAAGGTAGGAACTTTTTGGGAGTTTCTCTTATCCGACAACAATAACTTATGAGCCAGTGATTGTACAAAAAGCCGCTGTTATTGCTACAGTCGTTCCATATTTGCCAGGTAGGGATCAAATTGAAACCATAATGGATAATCAAAAATAGAGATGACAATCAACAAGTCCTCTATTGTTTCCAGAACATAAACTCAACTCAAGAGGGAACCACAATGTAACGTGATGGTTCTAATCCTAACCTATGTTTGGTGATGTAGTTTGATGAGTTCGAGTTAGACTAACTCTCACTCTCTCGGTGCTCGATATGTGAGACCCCGTTTCTCGTCTTCCATTATATAAATAGTGTGGCGTTGTATAAGGCACATGTGATTTTTGCTAGCACCTTGGGACAATAAGGCTGCCAATAAGTGGTAATATCAAGGACCTAAAGTTTTAAGCCAAAGGAAATAGCCTAAATGCACGTTCGAGATTAAAGAAATGACCTGAGTGGCACCTCGCCCTTTTCGGAAGGTTTAAATTAGGTTTCACTTTTTGGATTGGACTAAAAGTTTATAATTTGCTAATAATGGATCTCTTTAAGCTATGTTAATAGCATAAAGGTCATACATTAAGTTTTGGAATCAAGAAAGTTGCAAGATAAAGGTTGGTTAAAGTTACTGAAAGTTTCTTTATGAAATCCTTCTTAAATTTGGGTCAAAAGTATCAGCTCATATCTCCCAAACTACAAGGAGCTAGAAGGTATATGACCTATCAAATTGAAGATCTATGAGTCTAGTTTGCAACGCACAAAACCTCGCATCAAACCGACCTCAGAATAAGGAGTTATGACGGGTTTACCGAGACTGCCCTAGCTGGAAATTGGGTCATGGGTCGGGTCGGGTTGACCCAACTTAATGTCGGCTATTTTGACACTTCAAAGCTCAAAATTAAGCCACTTTCGTCCCAAACGAGTGTGAAACAGAATATAAAGCTCCCAAGGGTTCTCTTAGTGATTTAGGTAAGTTTTTCGCATTTTTACCGTTAAAATTCGTCCCCATGCGTAAAACTGTGTGCCTTACGCTTTGCAATTATTTTCCCCTCATATTAGCTGTGTTTGGAGCTGTTTTTGGGCTGTAAAAAAAGTGGTGTTCTTGCTGGTATTGTTGGTTTGCAGCTGGTATTTTTAGGTAATCATTCTGGAGTTCTTTTACGGTCATTTTTACGACGTTTTACGGATATTTCCTCGCGTAAATGCTCCTTGCCGAATCTGGTCATTAATGCTGAATTTTTGACTGTTTATAGGTGTCTTTAAGCTTCTATATATAGTCGTTGAGAAGCTTAGGACGTAAGGAACAACTTCCATGAAGGAACTTTTGGCAATCAGACATTCATTGGAGAGGTATGTTAAGGCTAAGCTCCGTCTCTCCTTTTAGCACGAAATTCGGGAAGTTTCCCAAAACGTCAAATGCGATATCTTACTATTCTATTGCTAGAAAGACCTTCTGTAAAAGGCATTGGGATTGCAGCTAAGTTATATTCACGATGGTATTAGGTTGGAATTCCATTCATTCTCTTAAACTGGACATTCAATTTCTATATATCATTTTGTCGGTTTCCCGGCTACCTATTCATATATCCGAGGTGTTTCTCTTTTTGGTATAGTGCCATTAAAATAAATGTATAATGCAAAAGAGAATGTAGTATTCAAAATCAGTCCTTCTTCCATACAAAAATATAATTGAAGAATTTAACAAGTAACGCGTTGGTTTCCAATATTCTCAAGTGAAATGTTCCTGTCTAAACTACTAAGGCACTTGATCCTGTTTAAATACATTCTTTTACTAATTGACATGGGACCAAATATAATCATTATGTAAAGTACCTTTATGAACATTTTCAAAGTTAAGGCTTCACTCTAAATGTTGGGTTAAATTCCCAAACTTGTTAAAAAGACATGTATGATCCTATGAGCCAAGATTGGCTGAATGACAATGATTATGATGCTATGAGAATAAGTGTACCAATAAGCCAAGATTGGCTAAGTTCTTGCTATGGCTTACTATGTGCATTCAACATTCATATCATATATTGCACGTTATGCATGGACTTCAAGCTATAATCGAAGGTATGGGGCCTATTTGCCCAACTATATATATTTATATGGTAAAGATGGCCACAGGTTGGCAGATATGATGCCGGTTAGCTACCGGAAAGGACCACCAGTGCTAGCATTTGGTTGGGTATGTCATGCATTTGCATCTATATATATGTATTCACGACATGCGATACTCGAGCATACCATGCATTATTTTATCATTAGGAGGTGGCTTATTGGCCATTAAGGCTACTTGAGTTTTGGTTACAGGTAATATTTCATAACCTTTTTACTACGGTTATCTATGATTTTACTTCCTGCCTTACATACCAGTACATGTTTATTCGTACTGACGGCCCTTTGCCTGGGGACGCTGCATTTTATTTTGTGCGTGCTGGTTCAGGTAGGGGTTCTGATTTACCCCTCCACTAGGAGCCCCATTCATCTATGAGTTGGTAATCTCCACCTCTTCCTGGAGCTTTCATAGGATGTTTACTTTTTTTGTATAGTTGGGTATGCCGGGGCCCTGTCCCGACAGTATTAGTGATTCTTGTAGAGGCTATTGTGGACATGTTATTGTGGGTTAGTCCTTTTTTGTCGTTCAGTCTCCAGTCATAAGATTGACATGTATATATAGTGTGTGCCTGTACCTCTGTTGTGGCAGCCTTGCCGGCTAGCTAGTACTTTATCATTTTGGTTTACTTCACTTAATGTACATAGTTTGGTGTTGACCAGGTCATGACCTAAATGGTCCCGACTTAGTTTCCTTTTTTCTAAACATTATGCTGCCCGATTTTTTTCTGGTCCAAAGTTTAGTCAACTAGTATGTTTAGTAGCTTACCCGGCCAATAACGGTATCAGGTGCCAGTAGCGCCTCCCCTCATTTTGGGGGCATGACACGATACTCCTCCCAAGACTCAATGCTCATAAGACTTCCATCTCAACCAATCTCATAGGGACTTCAACCCCGTCATCGATCAGTATCTCATAGGGACTCTAATCCTATCATCAATCAAACTCATAAGGACTTTAACCCTTTCATCAATCAAGCTCATATGAACTCTAACCCTGTCATCAATAAAACTCATAGGGACTTTAACCCTTTCATCAATCAATCGCAATCAATAGCTTAAGGCTTGGAACAATAGTTATGGAACAATCGAATAGACAATCATTGGAGTTCATTTATGGAGACTCATATTATCACGTTCTATCGACTCATCATCATTCTCTCATCACAATCACAATCGAAATTCTCACATCAAGGCTCTAGACTCAATCCCTAGGTTCATTCATGCATGCTTTAACAAATTAACATATAGAGTTTATATAATATCTCAAGAAAAGTATTCAAATCAAGAAAATAAGTTTATGATGATCATCAGCATGTAGAAATACATGTAATTAGTTATAATTTGTGAGAAAAACATTTAAGAATCACTTCAACAAACATGTATGGAGACTCATAAATACTCAACTCCTCAATGACCATCCATGTGGCATATGAGAGGACAATCTCATGCTTTTAGTTTAGCCTTATATACCTGGGATGAAGGTAGACGATTAACTTGGCCCTAATACGGCTTGAAATCCTCAAATCCTCGCTCTTCTCTCTTCTCTTTAGCCCTAGGCATTTTTGTTAAAGGTTTTGAAGGACTTAGAATAGGGTTTATAACCATTTTTATACTTAAAACGATCTATTTTGGTCATATATTAATTCCAGGAGGGGTTTTGAAAGGTCGAGAATGTCCCTCATGAAATTCGAACAAATTCCATCTCGGGACATGGGGTCCGCGACGCGGACTGTGTTTATTTTTGGTATTTTTTCGCCTAAAATTCTCTAAATGGGGTTTCTAATCCCGTGGAAAATATTTAGGATAAAACCAAGTGCTGGTCTGCGGCAGGTTCGCGTTGCACACCTGTCGCCCTCCCTCACTGGTTCGCATTTTCACATCAAAAATTATCTTTTGACCCGATTGCTCTTGAAATCAACCGAGATCATTTTACCACTCAATTTTTCATATTGGTCGTGTATCCAGTCTCGGATTTGTTATCTAAGCATGGGAAGACGTGTTATGCGCATATCTCTCTTCTAGAGATATTTTGGTAATTTTACCGGGTGTTACACAAATATTGCACTTAAACTAAAAGGTTGATTAGAAACTTGTTTTTATTGTTGGACTTTATCAACTAGTGACAGGATTTGATGCAACATATGGGGGGAGATTGTACAAAAAATTATAAAGTAGTAATTTTTTTCGTCATTTATCAAATGTTTTCAAATTATGCAACCATACTCTATGTTTACAAATTTATGATTAAAAAAATCAATGATTCCACATATGCCAAAAAGTCAATACACTAATTTGACCATTGAAGAAGTGACCCACAAGTATTATGACTGATTTAATAAGTGAGAGTGTATGAGAACTAATATATGAAAAGGGGTGTTTGGATTTGTTTTTAGGTAACTTATAAGCTAAAAGTTAAAAATCATAAGTTGGGAACACTTAACTTTTGATTTTTTTTCTTAAAGCACTTTTTGCTATTCCCAAACTCTTTTTAATTAAGAAATAATTAAAAGTAAAAACTCACTTAATATAACTCAATCCAAATGTCCACTTTGTGTATATATGGTTAATGCAGTAAAATAAAATCAGGATCTTTTTTTCTTAAGAGAGAGCGAGAGAGCGAGAGAAAGAGCATTGGTTCTCATCAAGACCATATTCAAAGCCCTAGTCAAATAATCGAAAGAGATCTTATAAGCTAAAAATAGATGACGTGCCTCTAATTCCAGATAAATGAAATTAGAAGGAACGAAAAGGCAAAAAAGTTACAATTTCAAGTCTTCTAAATCGAGAGAAGACGTGCCTCTAAGTCACAGTGAAATAAGAAAACATAGATATTGAAACTAAAAAAGGAAGAAAATTTACGTACAAAGAAAAATAAGGAACAATTGCCAACCTTTTTTTTGCGCAATAAATCTAATTAATTGCAAACATTAGGTATTTGACCATTGAAAAAGAGATCCACATGTATTAGCGGATAAAAATTAACAATTGAATTCAAGTATATATGGTTAGAATAGCAAAATAAATTCATGGCATGTTTTTTTTTTTTGAGGGATCACAGATTCACTACTTGGCCTAATTCAAAACCCTAATCAAAAGAGATATCATAGACTAAAGATGAATGAGATTAGAGGGGGAAAGAAGGTAAAGATCTTACAATTTCAAGCCTTTTGAGTGGACAGAAGATGCGGCGCTGAGCCACAGTGAGATGAGAAAACCTAGAAATTGAAACTAAAAGAGAGAGGATAATTTACTTAAAAAGAAAAGATGGGTGACAATTGTCGTGTTCTTTCGGTGCAGAATTGAAAAAAAGAAGAGAAAAGAGAAGTCAATAAAGTAGATAATTAATTGCAAAAATTAGGTATTGTAACCATTGAAAAAGAGACCCACACGTATTAGCGTATAAGAATTAACAATTGTATTAGAGTATATCTGGTTAACTTAGAAAAATAAAATCAAGACGTGTTTTTCTTAAGAAAGCACTCATTCTCTATATGACCTAATTTGAATCCCTAATCGAACAATTGAAAGAGATCTCATAATGACAATTCAGATAAATGAGATTAGAGAAGAATAGAAGGCAAAGAGCTTACAATTTCAAGCCGAGTGGAAGGAAGATGTGCCGCTGAGCCACAATGAAATGAGAAAACCTAGAAGTTGAAACTAAAAGAGAGAGAGGGAGGAAATTTATTTAATTAAAATAAGAGCGAGAACGTGTTGTGTTCTTTTCATGCAAAATTGGAAAATAAACAAAAAAGAATCAATTAATCAAAAGTGATTGCGAATATTATATATTTTAACAATTGCCCACAAGTATTATGTCTGATTTTATAAGTGAGAGCGTGTGAGAATTAATAATTGAATTGGTGTATGTATGATTACCGTCTAAGGATGTGGCACAGTGAGCTTAGTAAGAGGTAGTCGAACTCCAATGCGAGTATTAGGCACCGGGTGAGAAATAACAAAAAAGTATATGATTTATGCAGAAAAATAAAGTCAAGGCCTATTTTTTTTCTTGAGAGAGCACTAACTCTCATTATGACGACCTAATTTGAAGCCCTAATCGAACAATTGAAAGAGATCTTATAAACTAAAAATGAATGACAATTCAAATGAATGATATCAAAGACGAGGAGAAGGAAAGGCAAAGAGCTTAAAATCTCAAGCTTTTTGATTCGAGAGAAGACAGGGCGTTGAGCCATAATGAAATGAAAAGGCCTAGGAATTGAAACTAAAAGAGGAAATTTACTAAAAAAACGAGAGAGAATTGTCGTGTTCTTTTTAGTGGAAAGTGAATTTTTTTAAAAAAATATATATATATTAATAAATTAAATAAGCAATTGTAGAAATTAGATATTTTAGCAGCAATAAAAAATATTTGTGATATTTTATCAACCTCTACAATAAAACCCCAAAACCTGCCAAAAAATAAATTAAATTATGGTGGTTTTCAAATTGCTGCAATTTTAACTATTCTTTTTAGTGGATCACCCAGAGTTTTTATATGCATTATCATAATACAACAACAACAATAACATACCCAGTGGAATCCCACAAGTAGGATTTACGGAGGGTATAATGTAAGCAGACCTTACCACTACCTCATAGAAGTAGAGAGGTTGTTTCCTGGGAATCGTCGTCTCAACAACCCATAGGCGGAATATACTAGATATGACAAAAATGAAAGGAAAAGAAAGGAATAGAAAAAACGGCTACTAATTAAAGCACATAATATTATATAAATACTATGAATTTAGCACATACAATACAGATAAAGACAACACCATACAATACCCCATGGCTAGACATCAACCTAACCTTGCTAACCTACTAAATTTCTACTTTAATTCGCGACCTCCACACCTTCCTATCTAAGTTCATGTCCTCGGTGAGATCAAGTTTTTCCATATTCTGTCTAATCACCTCTCCCCAATACTTCTTCGATCTACCTCTACTTCTCCTAGTGACTCCTAAATCCAACCTCTTGCACCTCCTTACAGGAGCATTGGTATCTCTTCTTTGCATATGTCCAAACCATCGCAGTCTCGCTTCCCTCATCTTATTAGCCACCAGGGCCACCTCTAGCTTCTCCCTAATGGTGTCATTCCTAATCTTATCCCTCCTTATGCGCCCACACATCTATCTCAGGATCCTCATCTCTGCGACATGCATCTTCTAAACATGTGCATTTTTTATTGGCCAACATTCCACCCCATACAACAAAAATGGTCTAACCACTGTTATGTAAAAATTACCTTTGAGTTTAGGTGGTATCTTCTTGTAACACAATACTCCAGAGGCAAGCCTCCATCTAGACCATGTTGCCCCAATACGATGTGTGACATCATCGTCGATATCACCACTACTTTGGATGATGGACCCCAAATACTTAAAGTTTTCCTCTTGGGGATAGGTTGAGTGGCATGCCTCACATCAATGTTAGCTACATCCCTCGCAACACTAAATTTGCACTCCAAGTATTCTGTTTTGGTCCTGCTCAGTTTGAATCCTTTGGACTCCAAGGCATGTCTCCACTCCTCCAACCTATCATTAACTTTATCAATCAATACTATGTCATCTACAAATAGCATACACCATGGAACCTCCTCCTGGATAGATCAATTCAACTTATCCATCACTAGGGAAAATAGGAAAGGACTCAACACAAATCCTTGATGAAGTCTCATCTCAATAGGAAAATATTTTGAGTCTCCTCCCACCATTCTAACCCGAGTTTTAGCTCCATCGTACATGTCCTTAATCGGCCTGGTATATGCCATTGGGACACCTTTCGCCTTTAGGCACCTCCATAGGATATCCCTAGGAACTTTGTCATAGGCCTTCTCGAGATCAATAAACACCATATGAAGATCCTTCTTTCTTTCCCTATATTTCTCCCCTAATCTCTGAATAAGGTGACTTGCTTCAGTAGTTGATCATCCCGGCATGAATCCAAGATGATTCACCGAAATAGACACTACCCTTCTCACCCTCATCTCCACCACTCTCTCCCAAACCTTCATAGTGTGACTTAATAACTTGATACCCCTGTAATTGTTCTAGTTTTGAATATCCCCTTTGTTCTTGTACAATGGAACCATTGTACTCCTCCTCCAATCATCAGGCATCTTAGCGGTCCTCATAATAGCATTGAACAGTCTAGTCAACCACTCTATGCCATCCTTGATCATGTTCTTCCAAAAATCTACCGAAATCTCATCAGGTCCAACCGCTCTCCCTCTCTTCATCCTACTGATAGCCCTTCTAACCTCCTCAACTCTGAACTGTCTACAATAACCGAAATCCCAATAACTTTCGGAGCATGTCAACTCCCCCAGCTCAATGAGTCTATCTCCTTTTTCATTTAAGAGTATATAAATAAGCTTGCAACCTTAGTTTAATGGACGTGTCATCCACCAACACTACACCCTCCTCATCCTTGATGCACTTCACTTGGTCCAGGTCACGAGCTTTCCTTTCTCTCTCTTTAGCGAGCCTATACAATCTCTTGTCCCCGCCTTTATCACCTAGCTCCTTATATAGGCGCTCAAAAGCTGTTGTCTTAGCATTCGTCACTGCTATCTTTGTTCTGACTTAGCCGTCTTATATGTTTCCTTAAGCACTCGCTTTTCATCTTCATCCCTACACTCCAGCCACTTTGTGTAAGCAACCTTCTTATCATTAACTTTGGCCTGAACTTCCTCGTTCCACCACCAGTCACCCTGGTGTCCACAAAAGGCCCTTCTTGAACCCCTAGTACCTTGGCAGCTACCTTTCTAATGCAACCAGCAATAGTGTCCCACGTTCCGCCACTACTCCAAGCCTCTAAGTTTCTCAACTTTTCTTCCATCTCACTAGAAAGGGCAGGAGTCAGGCCTCCCCACCTAATCCTTGGTTTGGCATAAACTGCGTTCCTCTTCTTCTCTCTCTTAATCTCTAGATCCATCACTAGAAGCCTATGTTGAGTGGAAATATTTTCACTCAGAATAACTTTGCAATTCTTACAAAGGCTTCTATCACCCTTCCGGAGAAGTAGGTAATCAATTTGAGTCCTAGCTACCGAACTTTGAAAGGTTATCAAGTGATTTTCCCTCTTCTGGAAACATGAGTTAGCAATAACTAACTCAAAGGCTTTGGCAAAATCCAAGAGAGACGTCCCAACCCTATTCCTTTCCCCAAAACCAAAACCTCTATGGACATCTTCAAACCCGCTATTAGTAGCCCCAATATGCCCATTAAAGTCTCCCCCGATGAAGAGTTTTTTTGTCACTGGTATGCCTCTCACCACCTCATCCAAATCTTCCTAGAAGAGCCTCTTGACTTCCTCGTCTACGCCCACTTGAGGCGCATAGGCACTAACTACATTCACTACGTACCTACCCACCACAATTTTAATAGACATCATCCTATCGTTAAACCTCCTAACCTTTACCATATATTTCCTTAGGTCCTCGTCTACTAGTATACCTACACCACTTCTAACCCTAGAACCACCCGAGTACCATAACATAAACCCGTCTACGTCCCGAGCTTTGGTCCCTACCTATCTAGTCTCCTGAATACATACTATATTAATTTGTCTCCTCTTAAGACACTTAACTAGCTCTATGGATTTCCCTATAAGTGATCCTATATTCCACGATCCTACCTTTAATTTAGATAATCCTGTGCCCTTCTTACCCCCCACCTCTTACCCTCAACCCCAGCCGATGACATGACCCTACTCCACCATCAGACCTGGACGTCACTGACTAAGCACTAATACCTCCCTAAGCTAACAATATCCAGAACAAACTCTCACAAATAATCAGCCGAACAATACACCCAAACAAGTAACATACTAACAAACAAACAAACCAACAATACTACAAATATATGCAAAAAAACCAGCACGGAAGCAAAATATCAACTATACAGGAGATACAACAAATCTATGGATAGGCAAAAAATACATGAGATGCAACAAATCATTAATCAGTTAAACTTTGAGAGCACAGAATCAAAATATCAACTATGCAGTAGGAAATAATACTAGAAAGAAAGAACACGAAATCAATGGAATTGGAAGAACAAGAAATCACCTGCCCAGAATATCAATGGAACACGAAGGAAAGGAAATAATGAAGGGTTTCACCAGTCGGAAACTAACCGCAGAGAGTATATCTTTCCAAAAACTTCGCTGAAAACGAGAGAAAATTCTTGAAGAAGAAGCTGGATCTGTTCGGGGGATTCGCCGGCAACTCGAGAAGGCTCCAAGATGGCTCGAAATTCAATTTTAGTGGATGTATATTGTTGTTGTCGTATGTCGTTGGAAGTTCGCCAGAGGAATCCCACGGTCGATGAAAGAGAAAATCAGATCTTCAGACGATGACGGCAGCGGAGAAAGCTCCCAAAGTAATTAAGTACAGAGTAGTTGGTTTGTTACTCGTGACAGAAAGTAACGTATGTATGATTATTCGTGACGACATCCGTCGGTTTCGCTTAGTTGGTGTGATCAAACAATAATCGTATTTTCAACTTTATTGGAGCGGCGGAACTGGAACAAGACGAGCTTTAGTTGATGACTTCCGACACCACTTAGGAAAAATACTCGTTTCTTGAATTCCTCTACTCCGAAATTGAAGTTTCTCATTTCAATACCCCTTTAAGACCTAGCTCTAGGAAAATTGGTTGAAAGAAACAAAGTTTTCTGTAGGGTTTCTGAGATTGAGAGCCCCTCCAGTTGAATTTTTTTTTGTATCCTTTTGTGAATAAAAAACTCGGCCCCCAAAACGAGTGATGAAGAGGGATATTTATAGGAGTAAATTAGAGTTGAAAAGGGGGGGAAACAATGGGTAATTTAGGGAAATTGGGGCTGAGATTTAATTCGAAATTCAAAAAGAAAAATCCCCTAGAGGATAAGATTATCCCAAGTTATCAGAAATCCTCAACAAATTTAAGGATCTCAGCCATCGATCGAGAGAGCAAGGACACGGGATGAAGATGCGTGGAGGATTCCCTCTAATAAATCGTACTGGGGGAATAAGAGAGGGAGCCACGTAGTGGGACAAGGCCTGGGAGACGTTAGGGGTTGTCGAGGATTTATTATGGTGAACGTTGGGGATGATTTGGTTGTTGTTGCTGCATTCTGTTTCTGGGTTCGTGAAGAAGAAGGGAAAATGTTGCATTATCATAATATGATAATAAAATTTTATATTTGATATATAATAAAATTGATATTTGTAATATTCTAGTAATTTCTTTTTTAATGACACATTAAGATAAGATTTATTTCCTAAAACACCAGTCATCAAATATAACAAAAAAATAACCACAAATGTTGGACCACTTTTGAGAAATCTCGATGTACTAGCTTTCTCACTTGAAGGACTTGCATTTACAGCAAGATCTAGTATCAGGTACATCAACAATGGATGCAAAGTTACCAATAAAATTTTCAAATGACTTATAGTGAGATCCTCAATGATTGCCTAGAGCGACTATAGTATGCACAAACACAAAATGTGAACCACAGATCTCGATACTTTAGTTCTCTCATGTTAATACATAACTACATAATATAAAGAGTAAATTCATTGTTTAAAGACCCACCTATAAAACAAAATAGCTAGAATGACCCTTTCAGATATATAGATGTCTAAATATCTGTATAGATATACAGATGGCTGGTATAGATAAGGGTTTTGAGAGTATTTTTACAAACAAGGCAAACAAATATCGTGGTAAGTTAGGAGGTGATAAAGAGTTTATTGGTTGATCCGATGAACCAAGTGAAGACACTGCTAAAGAACTTGATGTCTTAGCACAACCAGGTGTGGGTTTACCTTCAAGAAGAAAAGCAACAAATTGAGGTATGATCCTTCTTCTACCATTTCTTTATTTGAATTGGGTATGATATTTGAGAGTGCAATTCAATTTAGAAAGGTTGTTGTTGATTATGCTATGCAACATCAAGTTCAATTGAAGATTAAACCCAATGAACATCACAGGATTAGGGTGAGATGTGTTGGAAACTATAAATGGGAAGTGTTTGCTAGCTAAGATAAAGATACATGTGAAAAAGTACTATCCTGCTCATAGGTGTCTTACAAAAAATATGAACAAATTGTGCACAGCAAAGTATGTAGAAATGAAGATGAGGGATGGAATAATATCTCATCCTGACCTTAGGGTTCATAAGCTTCAAGAAACAATAAGAAAAGAATGGGGACTAAAAGTGGGAAGATCAATATGTTATAGGGAAAAACAGAATGTCATTTCCAAGTTCATGGGTGATTGGAAGCTTGAGTTGTCAAAACTGTTGGACTATGCTCATATGATCAAGAGTTCAAACCCTAGAACCTCTTGTTGGTCGAGAACTGATAATGAAACAATTCATGGCAAGCACTTGTTTAAATACTTCTATGTGTTCTTTGCTGCATTGAAGAATGGATGGTTAGAAGGTTGTACGAAGATTATAGGCCTAGATGGTTGTTTTTTGAAGGATGCCTGTAATGGAGAGTTATTGGTGGCTGTTGGAAACAATGGAAACCAAAAAATGTATCCAATAGCTTGGGCAGTGGTGGATCAAGAAACTAAACACTCTTGGAGTTGGTTTATAATATATCTCATTGAAGATTTACAACTTGGTGATGGATATGGCATAACAATCATATCTGATATGCAAAAGGTATTTATTTTATCTCATTTAAACTATTCTATCTCATTTTATCTCATTTAAACTATTCTATCTCATTTTATCTCATTTAAACTATTCTACCTCATTTCTCTCATTGCCTTGCAACCTCTAGAAATGGTTTGTCATTTTTGTCATGTGTTTGTTAAATCCTAGAGGTTGACTGCAGTCATTTCATGTTAGTTAAATGTTAATGTTGTTTGGTAGTTAATAGGACGGTTGTTAATGTTGTTTGTTAAATCGTAGAGGCTGCCTGCAATCATTTTATGGTAGTTAACGTTGTTTGGTAGTTAAATCACTGTTGTCATCTTTGTGATGTGTTAGTTAATATCTCAGTTAGTTAATAGTATCATTTTTGTCATGTGTTAGTTAATATCTCATGTCATCTCACTTGTCTTAGTTTTATCTCATTTTAGGTAGTTAATGTGATTAATTACTAACACTAAATCTGGACAGAAACTTACACTAAGTTTAGGCATCAAACTACTTGGAATCTGGACAGAAATTTACCCTAAGCTAGGGACAGAAACTTACACTAAGTTTAGGAACAAAAACTTATACTAAGTTTAGGCATCAAACTACTTGGAATCTGGACATTACTAATCTTGTTTCAAATTTATATATCTCAGTTAGTTAATGGTGTCATTCTTGTCATGTGTTAGTTAATATCTCATGTCATCTCACTTGTCTCAGTTGTATCTCGTTTTAGGGAGTTAATGTGATTAATTACTAACACTAAATCTGGAGAGAAACTTACACTAAGTTTAGGGACCGAAACTTACACTAAGTTTATGTTGGAGTAATGATGTTTTGATGATTGACAGGTTGCAAATGAGATAGGTTGTTTTTCCATTCTTTCACATACTGTACCCCTGGCAAGCATCGCACGATCCAAAGAGGATAATAAGCTCTGGAGATAAAGACTTATAAGGCGTTAGTTGGTGCTAATGAGGATTCCGATTGAAATACAACTCTAACTCAATAAGATGCCTAAATAGAGGAGTTCCATGGGAAGAAGGAGTTTGATGTGCAAAAGGACTAAGGACGCTACTGGGAAGGAGGTTGATGCAGAAAAGGATTCCACTGGGAATTATCACTAAAAGAGTTCTAGGGAAAACAGAATTCTAATGGTGAACTATAAAACAAGGAAGCTCGTCGCAGCAGGATGACACAGAAAAAGAAAAACAAAAAGCACGGCAGAATTAGAACGAGAAGGATTGTTAGAGCTAAGGAGTATCTGTATGAAGCATAGTTTTGTCTTTCATTCTTGATTGTTGAACACAGTAATCTCTCAGTACATATAAATTGAGAACTGATTTTAGTCTTCAAATTAAGGGCAACTCGAAGACACTGGGAACATAATCCTTGGGAGGTTTATGTGTAGCTAATAGGCTAGGAAGGTCGTGTTGAAGTTTAGATTACTAGAGATTGTAATCGTTTGTTGAAGGCTCATATTGATTTAGTGAACCTGGGAGTAAATCCTGTAGAGGTACAGGTCATGATTTTTTACCTTTTGTGAGCCGGGTGTTTCCACGTAAAATTGTTGTGTTTCAGTTTAATTCTGCATCATTGAAACACATCGACTAACCTGTTCCAACGGTTAGGCAAATCCATAGGGGTGCGAATCTATCAGTTTAGGCATCAAACTTCTTGGAATCTGGACAAAAACTTACACTAAGTTTAGGCATCATTACTAATCTTGTTTCACATTTATATTTTACTTGTGTTTGAAACTGAACTACTAAACTGCTAGGGACTTAAGTTAGTTGTTGCTGAGTTACTTCCTTTTGCTAAAAGAAGAATATGTGCAGACACGTTTGGGTACACTAGCAGAAGAAATGGAGAGGTGAAGAGAGGAGAAAAACATTTTGGAGATGTGCCAAAGCTAGTTTTGAGGTAAAATTGAAAGATGAGTTTGCATATTTGGGAAAGCTTGGACATGATAGAATATGTGAATCTTTACTTGTCTATAATAAAGAATATTGGTGTAGAGCTTTATTTAATGAAACATCCAAGTGTGATGTGGTAGAAAATAATATGTGTGAAACATTTAATTCATGGATTATTGGTCCTAGACACAAATCTGTGATTAGTATGCTTGAAGATGTTAGACACAAAATGATGGATAGTCATGGGGATATGATTAAGTTTACAAATACTTGGATCAGTGATATTTCACCTATAGCAAGGCTAGTTTTAGAGGAAAATAAAGAAATTGGTAGGAAGCTAAGGGTGAATTGGAATCATGACATAGGATTTGAGATCCAAGAAGGAGAATATAGACATGTAGTTGACATTATTAAAAAGACTTATACCTGTAGGTTGTGGCAGTTGAGGGGTATTACTTGTCAACATGTAGTTTGTGCTTTGTATCACATGGGGTAAGAACCAGAAGATTATGTGGAGCATTGGTACAGAAAAGATACATTCTTGAGAGCTTATAAGTACTTCTTACAGCCTATAACTACTATGGTAATGTGGCCTGAAACCAATAACCCACCAATTGAACCCCTTGAAGTGAAGCCAATGCTCGGAAGACTAGCCAGATGTAGAAGAAAAGATAAAGATGAACCAAGAAAAAAGAAGTTGGGGAAAGCATCAACGAATGGGGTCAAAATGTCATCTTCCAAATGCCATCAAGTTGGGCATAACAAAAGAGGTTGTAAAGTGGTAAGAAACGACCATTCCTATCTCATTTTATGATATTTATAAGCATGACTTATTTATATAATCTAATTTTGTTCCTTGATTAACATGCCACTCTACAACCTTCCAGTCCACTCCACATCCTTCAAAACCCACTGGACAGCCTTCACAGCCATCACAGTACACTCAAAATGCCACTCAGTCTTCACAATGAATTGGACAACCTTCACAGTCCACTGCACAACCTTCACAGCCAAGCACTCAACATTCTACTTCTTTGTGTTTGGAAACCTCAAGAGTTACAGGAAATAAGAGGAAACAACCAACTGGTGCTACAAGTTTAGCTGGAAGAAAAAAATAAGCAACTATGGGATTTGGTGTATACATAGATACACAATCTAGAAGACAAGTGATTAATGTAAATATATTGCTTCATGATTCTTTCATATCTTTATTTATCTATCTTGAAAAATAATATTTTATATATATATAAAAAAAAGGATTGGCATCCTACCTACGTGGTGATATTAGATTCCACCAAATTCTTTTTAGTTTTATATTTACAACCCTGCCCTTCCCTTCCCTTCCCTTTCCAATGCACCCTCGTTCCGGTTGCGCCTGCACCAAACTTGTACCTTTTTACAGCAAACGCCTCCTATACTCCCCTTCCTTGGTAACCCCAACTCACGCCCCAGTGTTCTCCGCCGCTTCCGGTGCAATTTTGATCGCCCTTCAGTTTTGCATATGGCATGGTGCTGAAAAAACTACAATTCCCTCTGTTTTTGTTGTGGACTTACAACATACAAACGCACATCGTGACTTTTTGTTAGCCGTTGCCCTTGAATTTCCACTTTACCTTTTCCATCCATATTGGTGTTGCTTACACATGTATTCCTTTAGTTTTGCAGATCGGATGATCCCGAAACACTTCAATTCCCTCTGTTTTCAGTTTTGCAGATCGGGTCGGATGATTCTGAAACCCTTCAATTCCCTTTATTTTCAGTTTTGTAGATCGAAATCTTCCGAAAAACTACAATCCCCTCTGTTTTAGTAAATAAAACGGTTGATGAAGAAGCCATGGGAATTCACTGGGCCTCAATCAAGCGCCGAGTACAAATTTTATGTCAACAATTTTCGTAAGCCTTATTTGATTGCTAAGGTTGAAGAGGATGACAATGCTATTGGTGGTGGCTAACAGAAACGAAGGTAATATTTTAAAATCCAAAAAAAAAAAAAAAGTAATGGGGGATAGATTATTACAGGGTATTGGGATTCAGTATTTCCGTTTATTTATCATTGTTGGAAATTGAGTTTGTTATTTGAATAGTCAATCGTTATTTGAATATTCAATAGTTGGAAATTCAGTATCCTTTTGTACGCTCTCTTACTTTATTTAGGAGAGCAGTTGGTTTGGAGGGAAACTGTTCTTTTTTCATGGGAAAACATCTGTATATTTTTTTGCAGTGTTTGGTTGATTACAAAAGTTGGTGACATATGGAAGCCCTACTAGGTGTAGAATGGTATGTAGATACTGCTCTTGTGCTATTTTGGAGTACTAAATGTTGAAGATGATGCGTAACAATTAATTGAAACAAGTGACATCAAGTAAGAGTTATTTTTGGGAAGGAAAATGAATTTTATTTGACGTCTATGGTGAAGTGTGATGTGAGACTCTTTTTATTAAGATTTCCCCTGGGTTTTTGCTTCATTCAAGTCTTAATTCAAGTAAGGATTTTAAGCACTCAACAAGATTTTGTACCTTTAAAACAGTCTAAGTATCTATACTAGGGTAGGGCTAAGGTCTGTGTATATTGTATACTCTACCCTCCCCAAATTCTACTTGTGAGATTACATTGGATATGTTGTTGTGTTGGAAATTTTGGCAGCAATCTATGATTAAAATGGCAATAAGCCAGGCTAAACGGGCACTTAAATTGCAGGTGGTTTCGAAGATGAATATGAAAAGAAAACTATTGATCGTTGTGGTTACAATTGTCATTGAAAAGGGTAAGACAATGCATACAAATTTAATATTTGAATATCAGAACCAAATAATATTATGGTTAAAATTATTAATTCTTCTTTTGAGCTTTGAGGTCTTGATTGGTTACTTTTATGAAAACATTGTAGAAAGCTTGATTACTTTTGAAGATACTAATTATACCTATCTAACTGATAGGTACGTAATTTAACAAGAACCAGGGAAAAAAAATATTTGGGTTAGTGTTACGAATAGAGATGCTTTTTGTATGCAGTTTATTAAATTGTTAAATCCAGCTCCCCAGAGAATCTTCTTTATGCAGTCCATCCAGTTATCTCTTTTGTCAACTTTAGTAGCCCATCAATCTTGTAAAGTTTAATTTTCTTACATTAGAGGTTGGTTTACCCTATGCAGCACATTGCATTCACCTCTCAAGCAATACAAGTTACTTTAGGACCATACTTTTAGAGAAGGCAATGTGATTGTGGACATCATGGACAATTTGGGAGAAAGTAGAAGGCCTTAAGTTATCTTTGATGAGGAGAATTTATTTTTTGTCTTTTGAAGACTATTCCTAGCTTACATTAGACAGTGTATCCCAAAGTTCATTACAAAACCAAGAAAAAACAATTTGTGATTAATGATGTTAATTCATACTAATACAATATAGATGTCTTCACGAATAGTATTTTTGTATTGTGTTATCCTGCGAGAAGCGCAGTAATTTTACTAGTAATGTAATAATGCGGCCTGGAATGAAAGAGTGATCTCAAGTGGGTCATTCAAGGATGCATCATAAACAAATGTTAACCTTGGATTCAAACCACCTGGCTTGAAATGGAAAGGAAAGAATGCTGACTGGAAACCAACTTCAACTATTGTCACATCGAAAAAAATTGCAAATCAAATCCAAGTGGGTTCCATAAGATTTCAATAGTGTTCATGATGTGTTTTCATGGCGAAAAACAATGATGTTGATCTAACTTTTACATATTTTTTAATTAAACAATGATGTATTTTTGATTATTTGATGTATGCTTGCACAACTATTTTGATGCCATTATGGTAATGTAAGGCTACTTAAACTATGTTAAATTGATGCTTAGTGCCTAATATTGAAGTGATGTTGATCTATGCACGTGTGCGTATGTGCAAATTGTGGGTCATTCAAGAATCTGTTTTGATTATTTGATGTATGCTTGTGCCTGTATTGAAGTGTGACAAACTTGTTCAAAATTAAGGATAAAGATTTGTCAAGTTAAACTGATTTGCATTATTGCAAGAGATATAAGTAGCCATCCCGTCGAAACGACATTACAAGCAAAATAATTCCGAAGATCAACATACATAACAATTACAACATAAATAACTCTCTATAAATCCAACATAGTATCACAATGATAAACAAAACTCGGTATTTCCTCCTTATCTTTTCCTTTTTTTCATCATGCTTCTTTATTCTTTTCAGTAATCCCAAAATCGTAATTCTAGCATGTTCAGTAAAATTCATTTCAAACCACCTAAAAAATTAATATCCAACCTGTTTACAAACAACAAAATAACCATAAAAATTGAATATTGAATATTAAAATTTTTTAAAAAATGGTTATATAAAATAAAAGTCATACTCAACTATCTTCACATCCAAGAAACCAACGACCTGGATTATTTGCGGACCAAAAAATCTTCATTATAGCTCTTTTTCCACAATGACAAATTTTTTTTTTTGAAGTCATTCTATACCAATAAGTTAAAAATCATGCAAAAAGATGGAGAGAAAAATGCTTGTGTATTAGGAGAAGAAGAAATTGTATTTTAATTTGAAAAATAATGGTTTATATATAAAGGGGTATTATTAGGGGTAAAATAGATAGTTCAGCCCCTTTTTACCGTTGAGGGCTTCAGAAAAAGAGCAATAACACACTCCATTTTTGTCTGCATCACGCGTTTTACCAGCTTGGATCGTTGTGTTTAAATGTTAAAAAACAGGCAAGTTGGAGTGCATATTTGTGCATTTTGAAAGTTGGACTTCCAACTTATGATTTAACTCCAAATTAAAGAGCTAATTTATGTATTGTGCCTTTTGCAAAATATTAAATATGTGGTAAATCTCAAGTAATGAATGGATATCCATTAATCACGAGAAATAACTAATTTTACAAATTACATTTCCAGCTAGATGAAATGATACAACTGGTGCAAACTTCTCGCATAATGTTAACAACCTTGGAATTGTAGACAGCTGCCTTGCCTCAGACAACTTCATATCGACATGCCAACATTCGACCAGCAAGTCCTGCCTTATAACATTCACAGCAGCAACTCAACTAAAGATAACCCTGCCCCCTGTCCCCCCAAAAAACAATTGTCTTGGCCAAGTCCAACCAGTATAATTAAAAAAAATAAGAATAAGAAGGAAATAATCAAGGTAGGAATACACAGTAATCTAAAAGATCCAATTAAAGAGCCATCAACATTACAAAAAAAGGGCCAATTCACGGGAGTTAAAATTACAAATAATGAGGGTTTAGAACCCCCACAGTTGGTTGTTTCAGGGGTTTAAAGAACTCCTGTAGTTAGGTATGTCGCTATTAATCAGTGACGATTTTTAAGCTCAATCAATTGCGACAGAGAAATAGCAGGGGTTTTAACCTTGTTAATCTATTTTTAGGCAAATAATTTTGTTTCATTTTGTTGGGGTTTATAACCTCAACAATTAACTTTTAGTACTTCATTTGTTGGGATCATAACCTTGTTGACACCCAATTTTGACCGACCTAAAACGCATGTTAGATCGTCATTTGGTTAAAATAGGTATTTTTAAAAATTTTAAAATAAATAAGTCTATTTTTTAATTTTATCGAAGTGACTGCACATTTTTATAAAATTCTTGAGTTATCAAAGATATTAATATATATTGGTTAATTATTTTATCAATTTTAAAATTACCATTATTATTATTATCATTCATATTACTATTAATTATTATTATTATTTTATTCAGTAATAATGTTAAACCGTAGTAGTAATATTTGTTATTTTAACGTTATTATATTATTGTTTAATTTAATTATCTACAATACTAATTATTTTTACATCTTGAAATACATAATTATTTTATTTTATCCATTTTTTTAAACAAACTTAGTACATTCAAATATTTTTACGTGATTATCTTAGCTTTTTCGTTAAATAAAAAATATTATTTCAAAATATTATGCATTTTTATTTGTGTGTGCATTATAATCACTAATTAGATGACAATTTTATCCCTATTTCTTCAATTCATAGCTTTTTAAATAAAACTCATTTCAATCTTAATCAAATCCTTGCAATTTCATTTCGATTCTAGTCGATTTCCTTGAAATTTATTTCAATTTTAGCTGATTTCTTACAATCCCTTTCATTTCTAGCCAAATTGAGTCAATTTGTGGCTCAATTTTAAACTCCTACAGTTTTAGGCTATTTTTTTAAAATCCGGATTACCCATTTTAACCTGGATTCGACCCAAACCCATAAATATTTTAATCACAACCACTCACCCTATCTGATCTAACGGTCCAGATTTAATTGATTTTTTATTTTTATTTTTCAATTTATTCTTTTTCCAACAATACCCAAAATCCTAAAACATTTTTCATTTTCGCTCTCTCCACTTCAAAGGAGGCAGCCATGGCTGCCGCCTCCTTCCTCTCCTCTTCTCCCTCCTCCTTGTCGGCGGCCCCTTATTCCACAACCCCTTTTCGCTTCCTCGTTTTGCCTAGCCGGAGAAACCACCGAAGATCGCACCACCCTTACCTCACTGTCTCCAGCGAAAACCAAACAACCCCTGCAATAGCCGCGCTGCCTATCCCTCTGTCGGCAGCCACCAGCAGCTGCTTTCTCTCTCCCCACTATCTCCCTCTCCTCTTATCCTCCCCAGGTTGCCGGCAGCCACCAGCCGCCACTGCCACATAAATATTTTAATCACAACCACTCATCCTATCTGATCTAATGGTCCAGATTTAATTAATTTTTTATTTTTATTTTTTATTTTATTCTTTTTCCAACAATACCCAAAACCCCAAAACATTTTTCATTTTCCCCCTCTCCACTTCAAAGGAGGCAGCCATGGATGCCGCCTCCTTCCTCTCCTCTTCTCCCTCCTCCTTGTCGGTGGCCCCTTATTCCACAACCCCTTTTCGCTTCCTCGTTTCGCCTAGCCGGAGAAACCACCGAAGACCGCATCACCCACACCTCACTGTCTCCGGCGAAAACCAAACAAACCCCGTGACAGCCGCGCCGCCTATCCCTCCGCCGGAAGCCACCAGCAGCGGCCCCCTCTCTCCCCACTATCTCCCTCTCCTCTTCTCCTCCCCAGGTTGCCGGCAGCCACCAGCCGCCGCTGCCAAAGCAACCCCCAAACCCAGCCGCCTCCTCCCTCTCCTCTCAACAGCACAGTCCCATTTTCTCACCCACACAACACCAAAAATCAACCCAAACCCGTCAACCCTGCCGGCGCGACCACCTACAATGATCCCGAAACCCGTCGAAAAAACCCATGCAGCCCCTCTCCTCTCCAAGGCCCGGCGAAATCTCACCGGAAACAACAAAACCTCTCTGTACCAGCCGCCACGGGCTAGTGATGATGATCGTCGAGTTCAATCAATTAGAAATCATGATGCTATTGTGTTCGGGTTGATTTCTTTGCTTGCCATCACTTATTATTTGCTTCCTGAATTCAAATTTGAGTTTGTGTAATCCTGAGTTGAACGTCTTACTCTTATTTTAGTTTTGTTTAAGATGTTGAGCTAGTTCAATTCGGTTAGAATGTTAACTATTCTAATTAATTGATTTGGATTGCGGTAGTTTAGCATATCAATTCTCATCTATGTAGGCCAGATTGGTTCTAAGCTTTGAATTATTCATGTTCTACTCCTTATTTACTCGTCTAACTGTAAAGTTGTCTGGTTTGATCATTTTCGTCTATTCAGACGGTTAATTCGTGATTCCCATCCCTTTTGTTAATTGATTTTGCAGTCACTTTGAATTTAAAATTGATTTCACATGGAAGTTAATTTGGGGAAAGTTCTTTCCTTTTTGACCATTAACATTTATTTGAGGTTACTGATTCTATTTTCCTTATGTGAATTTGAATTTATTTCTCTTGAGTATATAAATTTGGTAAAACTTATATATATTCTTTAAATTAAGTACATGATTACTTGTGTGATTGATTATCCTTTCTTAATAAGGAAGAGATTTCACATAATTGATTTCCTTTATCTGATTAAGGAAGTAATTTTCATAATTTTCTCTTTAATTGATTCTATTCCAATTATCATTGTGCACCATATTTGCTATATAAGAAGAGCTGGGCATCATTCTTTATAGACATTCAACACTGCAGACACTCTTGATCCACACACAATGACAATCGCTCTTCATACAAAATAAAAATAATTCTGACAATCCTTACAATTTCATATACACGCTTCTAATACTTCTACAAAAAGTTTCATACGCCCAAGTAAAAAAAAATTATTCCTTCTCTTGCTTGATCTCTTCTGATACACTTGCATATCACTTTGACCTAATTTAGGCTTCCATTGAGTTTACCCTGGTACAAAAATCTCTTGACACAAGCATTGCTCGGAATCCTTGAGATTCTTGTGAACTTGATGTGTCAAGAATGGAGGGTGATTCTAAAAAAATGATTTATTATTAATTTCCAACTTCTACATGTATTCTTCTTGTTCTTGTTATTTATTCTCGAATATCATAATATTTCTTGTAGTTTTTGTCTATGTTTTAGCAGGATTTTTTAGCTTCTTTGGGGTGAAGAATTCGCCTGTATTGGGGTTCGGATGGATTGGCTTTATTAGGATTTTTATTTCTGAATTTCTTTATATTGTTGTTTCCTTAAGAATATTTTGTTTTGGCTTGTAATAAGTTGTAAATAATCTATAATGATAATAAAATTGGGGAAAGGGGGGAGGGGAAGTAGTTGCTTTTCGTTTTCTTTTTTACTTTACCAAACTAATTTGTGTTGTGGTTTGCTAACATAGGCAAAATCTTGAGTTAGGAATAAAAAATGATAATAATAATGATGATAAAAAAAGGGGGGGGGGGGGGGGGGGGGAGGGGGGTAACGCTGAGTTAGTCTAAAAACGTGAGTGTTGTCTAAATCAAGCGCGATGTGCTTAAAGGTTGTATCTAGGTGTTTAAATTCTTTTTTTTTGTGAGAATGCGAGCTTACAAGTTCTTTTTCATCTCCACTTTGTGTCAAGCACGCATAGGCTAATTATTTGATTGGTGGTCTTATTTTGATATTACAGTGGTTTAGAAAGAATGCTTTAGGTTTATATATTTTTAAACAAACATGTGGAATTTATATGATGAATGATATGTGTCTTTTAGAAAATCATGCCTATAGGGATTAAAGGTTGTTTTCTTGTAAATTCTTTTTAAGTTAGAAAATCATGTTTATGGGGATCAAAGTTGCATTCTTTTAAATTTTTTCTATGTTAGAACATTATGCCTATAGGGAATAAAGTTGCTTTCTTTTTTAATGCTAGAAAATCATGTCTATAAGGATCAAAGTTGCTTTCTTTCTAATTTTTTTTTTCATACTTGTGAATCTCATACTTATAAATTTTTTAATCAAATTTTTTATGTAATGGGGTAGAAATAGAATTATCAAGTCCCAAAATTGTCTTACAACTAAGGTTTTTATATACGCACATATAGTTTGCATATTATCTTATGCATATTAAGTAAATAGCTATATATATTAAAAATCATCTTGTGTATACACTTTGCATGTTACGCATTTCACATTATTTGAATATGTTTTTAGCATGTTTTCGTGTGGAGGCGTATTTGAGATTTTATTTGCAAAGTGTTCGTTTTTTTTTTTTTTGTTTGACGTGATTCTAATAAGAAACCTAGATATTTCTTTAGATTAGAACCTCCCAAATTTAAAAGTCCAAACGCCTCATGGACCTTAGGAAGGGACGGTAGGCTCTTTAAGACTTGTTAAAATTCTACATTTTGTTTTAGTCCGCTTCTAAGTTAATCAATAAAACCGACTTAGGAGGGGTAGAGGTAAATAGGACCCTCGGAAAGGATGATTAAACTCGCGCTTAATAGGACAAACCTCGATTTTGTCCTTAGGCTTTAATAAGTCAGGTGAAGCTAAATTCCAAAATAAAAGTCGAGTAACTGATTCGAGTAAATAAATAAGTCACTTAGTTTAGATTTCCTCTCGCTCATTTATTAATTAAAGTGTATTAGTTTTATTAACTTGTTTTATCACTTAGATTTATTTAGGATATTTAAAAAAAACAAGAGACCTTTATTTGTAACCCCCCACATAAATGCGAGATACGGTCGGGACCTGCATTTACGGACCTCGAAGGGTGCTTAATACCTTCCCTTCGAGGTAATTTAAACCTTTACCCGTTCTCTAGTGACTTAGATTTTTTTTTTTTAAGCATTAGAATGGTGTCCTAATGCACCTTAATTCATTAGATGGCGACTCTTCAAATTTTCAAAAAACCCAAAAGAGTTGTTGCCACGACGTCGTCCAGGTTCCCGTTTCTTCGCGAGAAAAAAATGGGGCTTGGCGACTCTGCTGGGAATATTAGGTTCTAACCATTACGTGTCTCTTTTTGTGTTGGTTTAATCTTCCTTTTCTTTGCTTTCCTTATATTGTGGTACTTGCCTTATTTGTTTATTACCCTTACTAACCTGTTTTCCTTTTCCTCTAACACCCCCTTCCTCCCCCTTTATCCTATCTAACATCCCCTTCCTTTCCCTCATTCCCTACAAATCTAACTCCTCTTTTGCCCATTCTTTTCCCTCCCTTTTATTTATTTACTACTTTAAATTATTGTCTTAATTGCTAACTATTACTGCTTTGATAACTGGCATTCCGTTCATACATTCTCCCATTTGGGACCCTCTTTTCTTTTTCTTTTTAAGGTGATGTCTTGCCTTTGCACTTCTCCCGCCTCTTTTTCAAACCCAAATTTTAGAGAGTTAGTACATGCGTGGTGAATGGCGGATAGTCTTACTACCGTTGGACCATATGCTTCTCGCCTAGGAATACCCAGTCCACATCTAAACCCACTCTTTAGAAACCTAGGATAGAGCTATCCACTCCAAAGTTAAGATCATGCATGCATAAGCCCTAGATAGTTTGACCCCATGGGGATTAATCTACATAATAATAGCCACCTTGTTAAGTCTAGAGGGTCCAATCACCTCCAAGACGAAATACTACATACTATGTGCCTATATGATCACGATAACCAATTCAAGCCTAAAATATTGTTAAAAGGGAGTTTAGAAAAATTTATCTTTCTGTTTTGCAGAGTTATGATACTGAATTCATGCCAGAAGTGGGTTTGGAGTTTAGGATTTATTCCTTAGATTTTATATAGTGAAGTTTAAGATTTATTTCTATTTGTTAGATTTTATATATATTCTACCATTTAAAGATTGTAATAGTTGTTATTAATAAAATAGTTATTTTTTTATTATTATTATTTTATTGTATTTTCTAAACACTAAACTCCAAATAACAGATCTAAGGCTTGAATCAGTTATCATGAATCACTTATGTATCGTCTTAGGCCTACTTCTGGCTCAACGAGATTCCCGGCATTTAGGGCATTTATTTTTTCAAAAATCAATATGTTTATCTTTATGTTATATATTATCATGTTACTAACTTGATCTTTTTTTTTCTTTCTTGTTTTTCTTTCTTTCTTTTCTTTTATATATTTTCCCCTCCCTAAGGTTGATTCTTGCCTTTCGCTCTCAATTGGAAAAAGTTTTCTTTTTTTTATCTCGCTCTACTGCATGGAGAATAATAATAGTGCTATTGACACGACTGGTATGACAACTCAAAAAGATGTTTTGAATATTTCGAGAGAAGAGTATCCACCTGCACAAAATGAGGTGATATCAAGGTTAGAACAAAAGATTAGAGAGATGCAGGAACAACTCTCAAATGCTCGCAATTTGAATACATCGCTTATTGGAATAAATGCTACAGCCATGCCTCAAACAATCTTTACGAATCCTCTCTTTTTACCCCATCCTACCTTATACCCTGAAAGTACTTCAAATCCCACGCTTCCCCAAAACAAGCAATATCCATGTTACACGCATCCGTCACAACACAAGCCTAATACACCCAACCTCACCTACTTAGCCCCACCAAATGCCTCACATTCCCAAGCTACTTCTCATGCTCAAAATATGGCACCAATGTCTATCACTGCTATTTCAACAAAACACAATTTTACTTTTGTCGAACCCCATCAAAAGGACATGTTGATACAAATAATGGCAAAGCGATTGAAGGAGTTGAGCAGTCGAGTGCAACATGTTGAAGGAGATAAGGAGATAGAAGGGTTAAGTTTCGAAAACTTGTGCATACATCCCGATATCGAGTTGCCTGAAGGATATAAACCTCCTAAATTTGAGATGTTCAATGGGACTGGAGATCCAAAGGCACATTTGAGAATATACTGTGATAAGTTAATTGGAGTTGGAAAAAATGAATGACTTCGAATGAAATTATTTGTGAGAAGTCTCACTGGAGAGGCCTTATCATGGTATATTGCACAAGATTCAAAGAAATGGTCAAAATGGACTGATATGGCCTCTGATTTCATGAAGAGGTTTGAATTTAATATTGAGAATGCTCCTGATTGGTTTTACATTCAAAATTTAAAGAGAGCTTACAGAATCATTTCGAGAATTTGCAATAAGATGGAGGTCTGAAGCTGCTAGGGTCCGACCTCCGATGGAGGAATCTCAAATGAAAGAATTCTTTATTCGCGCCCAAAAGCCGCAGTACTATGAGAGAATGATGCTCATCGAAGATCATAAATTTTCTTATATTATCAAGTTGGGTGAGAAGATCGAAGAAGGTATAAAAAATGGCACCGTAATAGATTTAGAGGCATTGCAAGCTAGTAGCAAGACTTCACAACTTGGTGGGACCAATGAGAACAAAGGTGAGAAAGAAGTGAATGTTGTGATTTCTCAAGCGTCTCCACCCCTGCTCCCGCGACCTACACCCATATATCAAGTCCCTCCACCTGCAGGTAATGAACGACAGATTCATAGAAAACTGTCAAGGCGTCAACGGTCCCTTCAATTTGCTAGATCATGAGTCAATATAGAGAAAGGTCTACCCAAGAAATATACTCCTTTGGATGAACCCATAGATCAATTGTATGAAAGATTGAGGGTTGCTGGTTATATCTCTCCTGTTCCTGAAGTAGTGATGAAGACACATGCAAAGCGGCTCGATCTCACCAAAATTTGTGCTTATCATTCAGGGATGAAGGGACATACCTCAGAAGAATGTCGAAATTTGAGAGATCAAATTCAAACATTGATTGACACCAAAGCAATACATGTGAAAGATTCTTATCACGATTATAATTGATTTCTGAGCATGACTCAGTACCTGATCGACATCAATAAAGAGGAAGTTGAGTTGTTTCTCCTCCTCAAATTTTCAAGCACTTGGATGATTACTTTAAGTTTTCTCAATTGGTAGTGGTGATACACACTTGGGGCAAGATTATGTTTCTTTTATGATTCTCTTTCATGTAATGTGAACTACAATTGACCTGATTCCCTTTTAAGAGGGATATGTAGGCGCATCTATGGGGCTCGATCATATCATAATAAAATTTTCTATCTTCCTTTTGGAGAATAACTGGGGAAATTTTTTGAGAAAATCTCAAAAATTCTATTGATAAGCATCTCTACACACTCGAGCTTGACATAACAATGAACTAGGGCAGAAATTTTTGAGAGGTCCTCAAAAATTTCATTAAAGGTTGCACATAAAGACATCTAGATTGAGTTCAAGCTCGAGAACAACAAAGCTGTGGTGGAAAAGGAAAGCAAAAGATGAGTTGAGGCACGAATCAATCCCCCATTTTTAAAATTTACAATTTTCTTTGAGTGCAGGAATTACAGGAATAGATCTATTCGAGGCTAACCACTGCCCTTCGGAAGTTGAATGGTTAAGCTCTACCATTAAAGAAGCTACCCGAGGCTAAACACTCCCCTTCGGAAGTTGACTGGTTAAGCTCTACCATTCAAGAAGTTTCCCGAGGCTAAGCACTGCCTTTCGGAAGTTGACTAGTTAAGTTTTACCATTCAAGAAGCTACCTGAGGCTAAGCCCTCCTTTTCGGAAGTTGATTAGTCAAGCTCCACCTTTCGAGAAGCGGTAAGAAGCCAAGCATTGTCCTTTAGAAGTTGATTGGTCAAAGCTCTACCTTTCAAGAGGCTGCACAGAGTCAAGCACCGTCTTCTAGACGTCGGATGGAATAAGCATATTCCTCCTAAACAGATACGATCTCTTATCTTAATCATATTTCCTTTATGTCTATAAATTAGAATAGTAACCATTTCATCAAGTCGTATTTAGAAATCACACGTACGGAATGCTTAAAAGCAAAAGATGGGTCAAAAATAAGTCTCATCTCTTAAACATAATTCTTTATTCCGATGTATTTGCTTTGACATAATTCATTCTCACACTGAGTCTCGACATATCATTTATATCACCTTATTCCTTAATCTTCCCAATTCTAAATACTATTATTCTTATACTGAGTCCCCATTATTAGTTTTATCTTCAGGGATCTCATTTGTTCCTAAATCTAGAACTACACACGGGCTGATTCTCGTATGACCAAAGATATGTAGGTAACTTGAAGCTGATGACTCGACCGTGATATTTCTCACAACCCTTTTGTTCTATTTGGTCCCTCCGATGATATTTCATTGGTCAGACAAAATCGGCTACTTCGTCAACTTTCTTTGCTCGATAATTCATCCTTCATTACCAAGCAAAGAAGGGGCAGCTGTTGACACCCAATTTTGACCGACCTAAAACGCATGTTAGATCCTCATTTGGTTAAAATAGGCATATTTAAAACTTTTAAAATAAATAAGTCTATTTTTTAATTTTATCGAAATGACTGCACATTTTTATAAAATTCTTGAGTTGTCAAAAATATTAATATATATTGGTTAATTATTTTATCAATTTTAAAATTACCATTATTATTATTATTATCATTCTTATTACTATTAATTATTATTATTATTTTATTCAGTAAGAATGTTAAACCGTAGTAGTAATATTTGTTATTTTAACGTTATTATATTATTGTTTAATTTAATTATCTATAATACTAATTATTTTTATATCTTGAAATACATAATTATTTTACTTTATCCATTTTTTTAAACAAGATTAATATGTTCAAATATTTTTACGTGATTATCTTAGCTTTTTCGTTAAATAAAAAGTATTATTTCAAAATATTATGCATTTTTATTTGTGTGTGCATTATAATCACTAATTAGATGAAAATTTTATCCCTATTTGTTCAATTCGTAGCTTTTTAAATAAAACTCATTTCAATCTTAATCAAATCCTTGCAATTTCATTTCGATTCTAGTCGATTTCCTTGAAATTTATTTCAATTTTAGATGATTTCTTAAAATTTCTAGCCAAATTGAATCAATTTGTGGCTCCATTTTAAACTCCTACAATTTTAGGCTATTTTTTTTAAATCCGGATTACCCATTTTAACCCGGATCCGACCCAAACCCATAAACATTTTAATCACAACCACCCATCCTATCTGATCTAACGGTCCAAATTTAATTAATTTTTTATTTTTATTTTTTATTTTATTCTTTTTCCAACAATACCCAAAACCCTAAAACATTTTTCATTTTCCCCCTCTCCACTTCAAAGGAGGCAGCCATGGATGCCGCCTCCTTCCTCTCCTCTTCTACCTCCTCCTCGCTAGCGGCCCCTTATTCCACAACCCCTTTCCGCTTCCTCGTTTCGCCTAGCCGGAGAAACCACCGAAGACCGCACCACCCTCACCTCACTGTCTCTGGCGTAAACCAAACAACCCCTACGACAGTCGTGCTGCCTATCCCTCTGCCGGCACCCACCAGCAGCGGCCCCCTCTCTCCCCACTGTCTCCCCCTCCTCTTCTCCTTCTCAGGCCGCCGGCAGCCACCAGTCGCCGCTGCCAAAGCAACCCCCGAACCCAGCCGCCTCCTCCCTCTCCTCTCAACAGCACAATCCCATTTTCTCACCCACAAAACACCAAAAATCAACCCAAACCCGTCAACCCCGCTGGCGCGACCACCTGCAACGACCCCGAAACCCGTCGAAAAAATCCATACAGCCCCTCTCCTCTCCAAGGCCCGGCGAAATCTCTCACCGGAAACAACAAAACCTCTCCGAACCAGCAGCCACGGGCTTGTGATGATGACTGTCAAGTTCAATCGATTAGAAATCATGATGCTATTGTGTTCGGTTTGATTTCTTTGCTCACCATCACTTATTATTTGCTTCCTGAATTCAAATTTGAGTTTGTGTAATCCTGAGTTGAACGTCTTACTCTTATTTTAGTTTTGTTTAAGATGTTGAACTGGTTCTATTCGGTTAGGACGTTAACTATTTTGATTAATTGATTTGGATTGCGGTAGTTTAGCACATCAATTGTCATCTAAGCTGGCCAGATTGGTTCTAAACTTTGAATTATTCATGTTCTTGTCCTTATTTACTCGTCTGACTATAAAGTTGTCTGGTTTGATCATTTTCGTCTATTCAGACGATTAATTCGTGATTCCCATCCCTTTTGTTAATTGATTTTGCAGTCACTTTGAATTTGAAATTGATTTCACACGTAAGTTAATTTGGGCAAAGTTCTTTCCTCTTGACCATTAACATTTATTTGAGGTTACTGATTCTATTTTTCTTATGTGAATTTGAATTTTTTCTCTTGAGTGTATAAATTTGGTAAAACTTATATATATTCTTTAAATTAAGTACATGATTACTTGTGTGATTGATTATCCTTTCTTAATTAAGGAAGGGATTTCCCATAATTGATTCCCTTTATCTAATTAAGGAAGTAATTTTCATAATTTTCTCTTTAATTGATTCTATTCTAATTATCATTGTGCACCATATTTGCTATATAAGAAGAGCTGGGCATCATTCTTGAGAGACATTGAACACTGCAGACACTCTTGATCTACACACAAAGACAATCGCTCTTCATACAAAAGAAAAATAATTCTGACAATCCTTACAATTATTTGAGGTTACTGCAGACACTCTTGATCTACACACAAAGACAATCGCTCTTCATACAAAAGAAAAATAATTCTGACAATCCTTACAATTCCATATACACGCTTCTAATACTTCTACAAAAAGTTTCATACGCCCAAGTAAAAACAAAAGTATTCCTTCTCTTGCTTGATCTCTTTTGATACACTTGCATATCACTTTGACCTACTTTGGGCTTCCATTGAGTTTACCCTGGTACAAAAATCTCTTGACACAAGCATTGCTTAGAATCCTTGAGATTCTTGTGAACTTGATGTGTCAAGAATGGAGGGTGATTCTAAAAAATTTATTTATTATTAATTTTCAACTTCTACATGTATTCTTCTTCTTGTTGTTATTTATTCTCGAATATCATATTATTCTTGTAGTTTTTGTCTATGTTTTAGCAGGATTTTTTAGCTTCTTTGGGATGAAGAGTTTGACTGGATTGGGATTTGGATGGATTGGTTTTATTAGGATTTTTATTTCTGAATTTCTTTATATTGTTGTTTCCTTAAGAGTATTTTGTTTTGGCTTGTAATAAGTTGTAAATAGTCTATAATAATAATAAAATTGGGGAAAGGGGGGAGGGAAAGTAGTTGCTTTTCGTTTTTTTTACTTTACCAAACTAATTTGTATTGTGGTTTGCTAACATAGGCAAAATCTTAAGTTAGGAATAAAAAATGATAATAATAATAATGATGATCAAAAAAAGGGGTAATGCTGAGTTAGTTTTAAAACGTGAGTTGTTTAAATCAAGTGTGATGTGCTTAAAGGTCGTATCTAGGTGTTTAAATTCTTTTTTTTGTGAGAATGCGAGCTTAAAAGTTCTTTTTCATCTCCACTTTGTCTCAAGCATGCATAGGCTAATTGTTTGATTGGTGGTCTTATTTTGATATTACAGTGGTTTAGAAAGAATGCTTTAGGTTTATATATTTTTAAACAAACATGTCAATAGGAATTTATATAATGAATGCTATGTGTCTTTTAGAAAATCATGCCTATAGGGATAAAAGGTTGCTTTCTTGTAAATTCTTTTTAGGTTAGAAAATCATGTTTATGGGGATCAAAGTTGCTTTCTTTTAAATTTTTTCTATGTTAGAACATTATACCTATAGGGAATAAAGTTGCTTTCTTTTTTAATGCTAGAAAATCATGTCTATAAGGATCAAAGTTGCTTTCTTTTAATTTTTTTTTCATACTTGTCAATCTCATACTTATAAATTTTTGATTAAATTTTTTATGTTATAGGGTAGAAATAGAATTATCAAGTCCCAAAATTGTCTTCCAACTAAGGTTTTTATATACGCACATATAGTTTGCATATTATCTGATGCATAGTAAGTAAATAGCTATATACATTAAAAATCATGTTGTGCATACACTTTGCATGTTATGCACTTCACATTATTTGAAAAAATTTTAGCATGTTTTCGTGTGGAGGCGTATTTGAGATTTTATTTGCTAAGTGTTCGTTTTTTTTTTGTTTGTTTGACATGATTCTAATAAGAAACCTAGATATTTCTTTAGTCTAGAACCTCCCAAATTTAAAAGTCCAAATGCCTCATGGACCTTAGGAAGGGACGGTAGGCACTTTAGGACTCCTTAGAATTCTACATTTTGTTTTAGTCCGCTTCAAAGTTAATTAATAAAACCGACTTAGGAGGGGTAGGGGTAAATAGGACCCTCGGAAAGGATGATTAAACTCGTGCTTAATAGGACAAACCTCGGTTTTGTCCTTAGGCTTTAATAAGCCAGGTGAAGCTAAATTCTGAAATAAAAGCCGAGTAACTGATCCGAGTAAATAAATAAGTCACTTAGTTTAGATTTCCTCTCGCTCATTTATTAATTAAAGTGTATTAGTTTAATTAACTTGTTTTATCACTTAGATTTATTTAAATATTTAAAAAAAAAACAAGAGACCTTTATTTGTAACACCCCACATAAATGTGAGATACGGTCGGGACCTGCTTTTGCGGACCTCGAAGGGTGCTTAACACCTTCCCTTCGTGATAACTTGAACCCTTACCCGTTCTGTGGTGACTTAGATTTTTTTTTTTTTTTAGAATTAGAATGGTGCCCTAATGCACCGTAATTCATTAGGTGGCGACTCTTCAAATTTTCAAAAAACCCAAAAGAGTTGTTGCCACGACGTCATCCAGATTCCCGTTTCTTCGTGCGAAAAAAATGGGGCGCGACAAACCTTATTATACTTTTAATGAAACTTTAACGTTCACTTTCACAGAGGTTACAGTTCATATAAAATTACGACAACTACTCTTTAGACTAATTTTATAGTAATTAAACTAATACATTCACAATTATATCAATAAAATATTTCATGGAACAAAAATATAAAATTATAAATGGATCATGAAGAAGTTCACATAAATTAATGTCAAAGGTCATCAAATTTACAGTAGACTTTCTTTAAACCAAAAGAACATAAAAAAAAACACAATATTCGACTCAACTCGTAACTTCTCTAAGAAAACCCGATGCATTGGTCTGGCTTTCAGAAGAAACTTTTAGCTTCTTCCAAGTATATATTGATCTTTTGGTCAATTCTACAGAGTTAAACGAGATTGTGAAAAGAAGATTTCACAACCGCTCATTGCCCGTCTGTCTCTAGGACTCGTGTGGGATGAAGCTGCACTTAAGTCTCCAAATCATAATCATATTTAGTGACATCTGGTGATTCTGTTCCGTTTGTCTGCAGTTATTAAACAAAAGTTAACAACTGCACAAAAGCGAAATTACTATTAGAGCAGTAAGTTTTGATGGCTGACAAAAGATAATGAAACAGGTTGGACTACCCGGTTCTTTCAACGTACTATTTTCGTGGCAAAACTGCACACCCATCACACAATAAAAATGAAATAATTGGTGCTGGAAATAAGGAGGATAACAAGGAATATTATTCCAAGTTGAACTCCTAGAAGAAGAAGGTTCCAAAGAAGGAAATATTTTTCAAGAAGCATGAAAAAAGGGGAGAAGCATGAAATAAGGAGGATAACAAGGAATATTATTCCAAGTTGAACTCCTAGAAGAAGAAGGTTCCAAAGAAGGAAATATTATTTCAAGAAGCATGAAAAAAGGGAAGACTGATTAGGAAAAGGAATTCGAAAAGAAGTTGGAGAACGACTTATCTGCAGCTATAAAACTAGAGAGAATTCACAGAAGAAAGAAGGGCACAGAAAAAAAGAAAGAAGGGCGCAGAAAAAAGAGAGATTCAGAGAGAAAAAAAGAGATTCACAGATGAAGAAAAAAAAAGAAAAAAACAGAGGCGTTGTAGAAATTACAACAAGAAGAATCATTAGAGCTAACAAGTTTCTTTCTGCAGTATAGTTTTTTTTCTTTCGTTCTTGATAGTTGAACACTGTAATCTCTCAGTACTTATAAACTGGGAACATAATCCTTGGGAGGTTTATGTGTAGCAAATAGGCTAGGGAAGTTGAGTTGAAGTTTGAATTGTTGGATCTTAGGGCTAACTAGCTAAAGATCTAACTGAGGTTGTAATTGTTGTTGAAGGCTCTTTTGAAGTAGTGAAGTTGAAGTTAAATCCTGTAGAGTACAGGTCGTGGTTTTTCACCCTTCTTGAGCAGGGGTTTTCCACGTAAAACTGCTGCGTTCCAGTTTATTTCTACATCATTGAAACACGTCGGTTAACCTGTTCCAACGATTAGGCAAATCCGTAGGGGGTGCAAAACCTAACAAGTGGTATCAGAGCAGGTTTTCTTATTAAAGGCTAGTACCTAAGAATTGATCCAGATGAATACTGCACCACCTTTTGAACATGGAGAAGGACAGGATGACTATGAGCTGGATTAGAGGAACAAGTCAGGTTACCTGGTCTATATACTGGACAAGTAGAGGGCACACAGTAGGGGGAACTATGGAAAGTTGGATCAGAGGAACAAGTCAGACTATCTGGTCTATCCACTGGACAAGCAGAGGGCATACAGTCAGGGGGAACTATGGAAAGCTGAAAATAAATCAGAAAAGATGAATAGACCTGACACTCAGAAAGTTTGTCATCATCAAAAAGGGGGAATTTGTTGGAGCAGTAAAGTTTTGATGGCTGACAAAAGATAATGAAACAGGTTGGACTACCCGGTTCTTTCAACGTACTGTTTTCGTGGCAAAACTGCACACGCATCACACAATAAAAATGAAATAATTGGTGCTGGAAATAAGGAGGATAACAAGGAATATTATTCGAAGTTGAACTCCTAGAAGAAGAAGGTTCCAAAGAAGGAAATATTTTTCAAGAAGCATGAAAAAAGGGGAGAAGCATGAAATAAGGAGGATAACAAGGAATATTATTCCAAGTTGAACTCCTAGAAGAAGAAGGTTCCAAAGAAGGAAATATTATTTCAAGAAGCATGAAAAAAGGGAAGACTGATTAGGAAAAGGAATTCGAAAAGAAGTTGGAGAACGACTTATCTGCAGCTATAAAACTACAGAGAATTCACAGAAGAAAGAAGGGCGCAGAAAAAAAGAAAGAAGGGCGCAGAAAAAAGAGAGATTCAGAGAGAAAAAAAGAGATTCGCAGATGAAGAAAAAAAAAGAAAAAAACAGAGGCGCTGTAGAAATTACAACAAGAAGAATAGTTAGAGCTAACAAGTTTCTTTCTGCAGCATAGTTTTTTTCTTTCGTTCTTGATAGTTGAACACTGTAATCTCTCAGTACTTATAAACTGGGAACATAATCCTTGGGAGGTTTATGTGTAGCAAATAGGCTAGGGAAGTTGAGTTGAAGTTTGAATTGTTGGATCTTAGGGCTAACTAGCTAAAGATCTAACTGAGGTTGTAATTGTTGTTGAAGGCTCTTTTGAAGTAGTGAAGTTGAAGTTAAATCCTGTAGAGTACAGGTCGTGGTTTTTCACCCTTCTTGAGCAGGGGGTTTTCCACGTAAAACTGCTGCGTTCCAGTTTATTTCTGCATCATTGAAACACGTCGGTTAACCTGTTCCAACGATTAGGCAAATCCGTAGGGGGTGCAAAACCTAACAATTACCCTTCTCTAAGTGAACTTTCTATGTACAAATCAAAAAGACACCTCGCCAAATTAAACCAAGCTTCCCAGCCCTGCCCATTGCTTCTAACAATGTATTATACATAACCAAATTAGGCTGCAGTTCAAGTGACTTCATTTCTTGCAATACAGACCTAATACCATCATAATCCTCAGTTGCACTAAACATTTTGTCTGACACAGCATAAGCAACATGGTCTGGAGTTCATCCACTAACTCCCCTCTCTCATACAAGCTTATTGCTTCCACGACCTTCCCTAACTGAACACACACATTTAAAACTGCAGAATAAGTGACTTCATCAGTCATCAAACAAGTCTTATACATCCTCTTAAACTAAGGCTCTTGATGGGGCTGGCACTATTACTAGCATGATTGTGTCTGAACTGTTATTCAAGGTGAATAATAACCGTATGACCATGATTTCTACTTTTACAACAAAGAGTTGATATTCAATGTGAATATTAAGGAAATATATGTTACGCAATGATATAATTGTATAGTAATCACAAAATATACTCTTTCTTAGAATAGGACTTAATTGGAAAAGTAGAGATTGTACAATTATAACAATATATACTCCTTCCTAGAATAGAATTCTTGCCCTACAGTTGTATAGCTGTAAGGATTTTCTATTGTATTATACATGTAGAGAACTGAATACAATTCTGAAAGCTTTCGCCTAACTATCATGGTATAAAAAGCCATAGTCTGATTTTTCTTTTCATGCTCTCTGTTTCCTCTACACAGGTACCTCGCTACCTTCCTGCATTTTTCTTGGCTCTTTATTGTCTCTGCACAAACGCCCTGTTCGTTTTCCCTTTGTTGTATTCATCTGCTCAACGGATTCACAATCATCCGCATGATTTGCTCTCCACAAAATCGGATGGTTCCATTTATTCACTATGGGAATTTCACTTTGCAATCTTTGTTCAAGGAAAGGGCCTTTTTGGGTGGTTAGATGTTTCTGCTCGTCCACCAACTGATGCAAAAAAGTTGGATCTATGGAAACTGAATAATTCAAAGATAATCCTTTGGATGCTGAATTTGGTACATGTTGACATCACTATGGGACTTAGACCATTTAGCTTTGCTTTAGAGATATGGCTCCACCTTCGTACTATCTATCAAAAAAGCAATCTCGCACGAGAGTTTGAAGTGGAACGCAACATTGCTGAATATACATAGGGGTACAAAAATGTTCGCTCCTTTTATGCTGGATTGCAATTGCTTTGGTCAGAAAAATATCAAAGTTCTACGGGAAATATGTCTACAGCAGGGCTCAAGGAGGTGTTGGCAAAACGACAAATGAGAAGGACGGTGCAGTTGTTAATGAAACTCAGGCCTGACTTCAAGTCGATTCGTAGCAGTTTGTTGAACAGAGAGACCACACCTTCTCTTGATGTAGTGTTGGCAGCCGTCTTGTGTGAAGAGACTAGGCTTGGAACTTAGGCTGGCATGGAATGTAAGACATTACCTACTGTTGCCTTAATTGCAGAAAAATCAAATGTTGTTGCTTCAGAAAATACTAAAAGAAGTGTCCAGTGCTATGACTGCCATGACTTCAGTCACATAGCAGTTAACTATCCTAAGAAGAAAAAGCATTGTGCTTACTGCAAGATCACTGGCCATCATATTTTAGACTGTCGTCGTCTATATCATTCGTGCCTCTACTCACCAAGCATACGAGACGGACGTCACTACAACATCTGGTTCCTTCCCTGCTAGCCATGATCTTGAAAAACCAATCCAAGATTCTATAGCAGCTGCCCTTCCTGGAGCCATCTCAAGTGCACTTTCAACATCTTCAGGTACAAGTAATTCTATTAAACCTACTTGGCATCTAGATTCGGCTTCTTCCAATCATATGACAGGAGATCTATCCCAATTTTCCTCATTGTTTGATGATGTTTCTAAACATGTTATTCATATGGCGACCGAGCATATATTACCTACTTCGGGTGCTGGTTCTGTTGGAAATTTGTCTGATGTTCTGTATGTACAAAATTTGAAGGCTAATATGGTTTCAATTGATCAACTAGTTGATCAAAATTGTGTTGTAAAATTATCACCCTATGGAAGTGTTGTTTAGAATCTGAAAACCTGGATGACCATGGCCACGGGCCGTAGAGTTGGCAAAATGTTTCTACTAAAGTTGGTTCATCGTCACTTGCATAATTGTTTTCTTTCAGTTTCTGCAAAGGATGTTACTTGCTTGAATAAGTTGCTCACTCTTTGGCATAATAGGATGGGTCATCCTCATTCCTCTCGGCTTCAGCACATGCATAAATCATGCCTTCCAGCAATACATGGCATTCATTTAGGTCTTCTGCTAACATGTTCAAATTGTGCCGGTTTGAAAAGTAACAAGCTCCCTTTTCCATCCAGTTCATCTGATTATAAGGAGACTTTTGATCAAGTGCATAGCGATGTTTGGAGTCCTTCTCCTATTATGTCAAGGATGGGATATAAGTATTTTTTTGTTATTTATTAATCATGTATCTAGATACACATGGGTGTTTTTTATTCGAAATAAATCTGAGGTTTTATGAATTTGTTGAGTACGTTCATACACATTTTCATAAAACTGTCAAGATATTTTGTTTTGCTTCGAAGGAGAATAAACTAAGACTAATCTTGTTGAGTTTTTCAAAAACAAAGGAATTATTTTCCGCACTTGTCTTCATACATCAGAACAAAATGGAGTTTCCGAAAGAAAGAACCAACATGCTTTGGAAACTACACTGGCTTTATTGGGTACGTCTAATACGCCAAAGAGTTTTTGGCCCAAAGCTGTACATACCTCTGTGTATTTGATCAATAGAAAAACTTCCCCAGTCATTGCTAATGAGACACCGTACTTCAAATTATTTCATCATAAGCCTGATTATTCTCACTTGCGAGTTTTTTGTTGTGTCTGCTTTGTCCATCTTCCAGCACATGAATGACATAAGATTTCGGCAAAGGCAACATAGTGTATTTTTCTAGGCTATAGCGATGCACATAAGGGGGTACCTCTATTATGATGCATCTCGTCGTCAACTTTGAGTATCTAGACATGTTATTTTGTTTGAGGATCAATTTTCTTACAAAGAAAATTCTCAACATGCTTCAGAATCTATTTCTTTTCTGTACAAGTTTGATGATGATGTGGGAGCTACTGATCCTCCACTTGACCCTCCAAAACTGACCATGAACTATGATAATGAGGATCTCCAGCCCTTCTCTCCTTCTAGTGTTGATTTTACATCCTCATCCCCATTGTCAGAAGAAGGATCATCCCATCAAGTTACTCTCCCACGCTGATCTGGTAGGGCAATTCGCCATGCTGTTGAACGGCTTGGTTATCTCCTACCTTAGGGCATGAAAACTAATCTCTAAAGGTTGTATCTACCACCTTGTGCGATTTAAGTCTTATTATATGGAGCCTTCTACTCTAGACTCAGTCCCAATTGTGAATGAGTTTCCTGAAGTGTTTCCTGAGAAGATTGACTTTGGGATTGATGATCTTCCTGACACCCAACCTATCTCAATTCCACCTTATAGGATGACCCCCGTTGAGTTGAAAGAATTGAAAGAGCAATTGAGAGATTTGTTAGAGAAGGGCTTTATAAGGCCGAATGTTTCTCCGTGGGTTGCTGTTGTCCTATTCATGCGAAAGAAAGATGGGTCACTCAGAATGTGCATCGACTATAGGCAACCGAACAAGGTTACGATAAAGAATAAATATCCTCTCCCTAGGATAAATGATCTATTTGACCAACTTCAGGGTGCCTCTTGCTTCTCAAAGATACTTTAGATTCTAGTATCATCAATTGAAGGTAAGAGAATGTGACATCCCAAAGACAGCCTTTAGGACTCGATATGGCCATTTTGAGTTCTTGGTCATGTCCTTTAGGTTGAATAATGTACCTACAGCCTTCATGGACTTGATCAATAGGGTATTCAGACAGTACCTTGATATGTTTGTGATCGTATTCATCGACAATGTTTTGGTGTATTCGAGAGATGAGGAGGACATGTCAATTACCTCAGAGTTTTCCTCCAGACTCTCAAAGATCATGAGTTATATGCAAAGTTTTCGAAGTGCGAGTTTTGGCTCAAGTCAGTAGCTTCCTGGGTCATATTGTCTCGGGCAATGGTGTTCAAGTGGACACCCAAAAGATAGAAGCGGTTAAGAACTGGCCCAGACTGACCTCTCCTACTGACATAAGAAGTTTGTTTAGGTTGGCAAGCTACTACCACAGATTCATTGAGGTATTTTCTTCCATATCCTCACTATTGACTAAATTTACTCAAAATAAGGTCAAGTTTTAGTGGTTCGATGAATATCAGAAGAGCTTCTAAGAGTTGAAAATAAGATTGACTACTACACTAGTATTAACCCCTAATTAACAGAAGACTTTGTGATATACTGTGACGCGTCTAGAGTTGGATTTGGTTGTGTCTTGATGCAGAGTGGAAAAGTGATAGCATATGCTTCTAGGCAACTTAAGGTTCATGAGAGGAACTATCCAACCCATGATCTTGAGTTGGCAGTGGTGGTATTTGCACTTAAGATTTGGCACCACTACTTATACGGAGTACATGTAGATGTGTTTATTGACCATAAGAGCCTGCAGTATGTCTTCAGTCGGAAGGAGCTCAACCCGCGGCAAAGGAGATGGTTGGAGCTGCTCAAGGACTATGACATGAGCATTATCTACCACCTATATAAAGTTAAGATTGTTGTTGATGCTCTTAGCAGGTTGTCAATGGGTAGTACTGCCCATGTTGAGGAAGGAAAGAAGGAATTGTCTAAGGAAGTGCATATATTGGCTCGATTGGGAGTTCAACTCGGAGAGAATGATCAAGGAGGATTTAATGTCTAAAACGGCTCTACTTCATCTTTAGTAGAAGAGGTGAAAGAAAATCAAGACCAAGATCCTATCCTACTTTAGTTGAAAAAAGCTTTCCACAAATAGAAGGTGATGGTTTTCTATAAAAGGGGAGATGGGGTGTTGAGGTACTAGAGTAGATTGTGTGTTCCAAACATTGATGATGTTCGAGATAGACTTAAAAGTGAAGCCCATATCTCTAGATATTCCATTTATCCTAGCTCTACCAAGATGTACCACGACCTGGGGGAAATTTACTGGTGGAGTGGAATGAAGAGGAATATTGCTGAGTTTGTTTCCAAGTGGCCGAATTGTCAACAAGTTAAAGTTGAGCATCAAAGTCCATGTGGATTGGGTTAGAACTTTGAAATTACTGAATGGAAATGGGAAATGATCAATATTGACTTCATTACCGATCTAGCAAGGTCTCGAAGGCAACATGACTCGATATGGGTGATTGTGGATAGGATGACTAAATTAGCTCACTTCTTAGCAGTTAAGACGACTGACACTGCAGAAGAGTATGCCAAGTTATATATCCGCGAGATTGTGTGGTTGCATGGAGTTCCCTTGTCCATCATCTCGGAAAGAGGGAGCTCAGTTCACATCCCAGTTTTGAAGATCATTTCAGAAAGGATTAGGTACTAAGGTGAATTTGAGCACTCCCTTTCATCCCCAGACAGATGGTCAGGTAGAGCGTACCATTCAGAGTTTGGAGGATATGTTAAGGGGTTGTGTCCTTTACTTTAAAGGAAATTGGAATAATTACTTACCTCTAATCGAATTTGCATATAACAATAGTTATCATGTAAGCATTCATATGGCTCCCTATGAGGCTTTATTTGGGAGAAGATGCAGATAACTAATTGGGTAGTTTGAGGTTGGAGAAGCCGAGTTGATTGGACCGGATCTTGTCCATCATTTGATGGAGAAGGTAAATGTTATTAAAGAAAGGTTGAAGACTGCACAGAGCTACTAGAAATCCTACATTGATGTGAGAAGGAGAGACTAAGAGTTTGAAGTGAGTGATTGAGTGATTGAGTATACTTGAAGGTGTCACCCATGAAGGGTGTATGAGATTTGGGAAGAAGAGGAAACTGAGTCCATGCTATATTGGTCCTTATCGGATTGTGAAGAGGATTTGAAAGGTTGTGTAGGAGTTAGAGTTACCTTCTGAACTAGACGTGATTCATCCGATTTATCACGTCTCGATTTTAAAGAAATGCTTGGGAGATCCTTCGTTGATGATCCCTATTGAAAGTATTGGAGTGAAGGATAGTTTGTCTTATGAAGAGATCCCAGTCCAAATCCTTGATCGTTAGGTTCGCAAATTGATAATCAAGGAGATAGCTTTAGTGAAAGTCCTGCGTAAAAATCAGTTTGTTGAGAAAGCCACGTGGGAAGTGGAGGAAGATAAGAAAGTTAAATGCCTTCATCTATTTGTTCCTGATGATAAGAATGTTGAAGGTAATGTGAATAGCAATTGTGCAGATTGTTGACTAATCGATAGATTCATTGGTTGATTGAGCATTGAGAGGAGTCTTAATTATTATTCGTACCTCGAGATCATCTTTACTCTTCATTCGAGGATGAATGATTCTAAGGGGGAGATATTACAACACCTGGTAAAATTACCAAAACACTCCTAGATGAGAGATACACGCATAACGTATCTTTCCAAATTCCAATGGCAAATCTGAGGCCAGAATTACGATCAACACAAAATATTATGTGGGAGAATCATCTTGGTTGATTTTTAGAGCAACCGGATCAAAAGATAATTTTTCGATGCGAAAACGCGATTCTAGAAAAGTGTTCGATAGGCGCGCGACGTGCACTTGTCATAGACTTACACTTGGATGTGATCCCAACATTTTCTACAGGATTAGAAACTTGATTGGAAAATATTAAGCAAAAAAATCTCAAAAATGGACCAAGTCCGCGTCGCGGACTTGGTACACCGAGGCAAAATTTTTCAGTTTTTAGCGAGGGGCATCCCAGACTTTTTACAACCCCTTCTAAACTTAAAACACAACCAAAATAGGTCATTTTGAGCAGAAAAAGAATTTTAGCACCCATTCCTATGTCTTTCTAAGCATTTAACAAATACTAGGGATAAGGAGAAGAGTGGAAGAGCGAGAGATCAAGAGAATTGAGAAAGAAGTTTTGCTAGTTGATTGTCAAAACTCTATACCGGGTATGTAAGGTTAAAGTAAAATATGGAATTGTTCTTCCATGTGCCCCTTGATTGAGAGAGATTGATAGATGAGCGTATTGAGCCACTATACATGTTTTCTTGTAAATTTTTATAAGGACCCGAATTTTCGAATGACGTTATCGGACCTCATAATGTCGCCTTGAGAGAAAATTTGACCAAGCGTCACTCCATGGAAGGCCCACATGGAAAATGTGAAGCCACACGGACCGTGTGGCCTTCAGTGGAGGAGTACTTGGCCATAATTTTGAATATAAGGACTCGACAGGAAGTTTCAAGTCAAGTGTGGGCACACAGCCACCCACACGGTCCATATGGTGTGGTACGGGCCGTTTGGTCCACTGTATAAGCTCACAACATAAAATTTTTCTAAGTACGAAATCACCTTCTCGTAACTTTTTCATGCGAAATTTTCTAAGTGTTGTCTCACGGTCCTTGGCACGACCCCTGTTGTGTCACATGGTCCGTGTGATCGTCCGTATGGTACTCTTTCGCTCCGAAAAATTTTAAGTGTTGAGCATTGCGAGAATTTGTTTAAGTGTAACCTCACGGGCACTGTACACGGGCCATGAAGTGTCTCACGGATCGTGTAGGTGCTAGTGAAGACGTGACGGCCTTTTTTCCATCGATTTTGTTAATGGTTTTTACGTATATACGACTTATTTTAAATTGTGTTTTATGACCTTTTTCCTATCCTAGACCTCTAAATCAGCTGATATCCTTCCATTCTAATTCATTCTCATTGAAAACACTCCCACCCTAAATTCATTCCTAAAGATCCTCCTTAAGCTCCCCTCTCAAGACTCAAGCTAGGGTTCAATTGGGGTTCAACTTCAAGCTGGATTCTTCTCAATTTCAGCCTCTCAATTAAGGTATGTGGGATTGATTCTTAGTCCCTTTCAACCAACAAGACTCAAACTCTTTTCAATTGATTTTCATGAAATTAAGCTTACTTTAAATGTGGGTTTTCATGATTTGATTCTATCAAATTCAATGGAAGTATGTGTTGTGCTTTATTGATGATTTTAAGTTGATTTAAGCCTTTATATTATAGTTGCATTGAGATTATGAAATTACGGATGTGCATGTCCCCTTTAAAGCTTGATTTATGCATGGGTGATTTATATTATGATTTAAATGTGGATTTGATTATGGATTTACTTCAATTTCATATTATAATGTTGATTTTAGCTTGAATCTATATTACCCATGTTATTCTCACATCATGCATTACATTTTCATTCATGAACATGAAAATTATAAAGTGAATTAAGCCCAATTATGTTTTATGAAATGATTTGATAAGATTATGGTTATGACAAGAATGAGATCACATACTTGAGAATTTTGGGTGCTTGCACCATTCCATATTTGTAATCGAGCTAGTCTTATGCATGAATATTATAACTACAAGCTATGGTTTGGCATTTGAGCCTAAATGTGCATTGATCAGATTTGAAATGACTATTGCCTCTTTGAAAGTATGTATATGTATACTATATGTATTCTCGTGGGATGTTGACTTAGCACTGATGGATTGGGGGCATCAGGGCTATCCCTAAAGGTCCTCTTCCTTCCTTCGAACTATGTGCCTAGCATATGTTATGAGAACCCTATCCAAAATGGGTGATGTTCCCATAAGGAAGATTGTTTCATATGAAATGGGTGATGTTCCCGTAAGGTGAAGTATTATGTTATGATATGGAAATCCTTTAGGAAATGGATGATGTTCCCGTAAGGGGGTTGATTCATACGAAATGGGTGATGTTCCTATAAGGTGAAGTATGGTTTACCTTTGGCAAGTAGACCACCTCTACACCAGTGAGGGAATTTCATCGAGATTCCAAGTAGTAGCTCAGTTGGTCTTACTCATGTTGGTTGAGGTCACATCCCCGCTATATATGAATATCATTTCATTCATTCATCACAAATTTCATGGCATATTGTATACTACTCTCCCTTGGATATATGATTCTTTCGATATTGTGTGCCCTCGTCACCTAACATTTAAGTGCAGGTTTAACAAGGCATATGCATTGCATGCCCGCATATTTAGTACATTTAAACATACTAACGCATACTCTATGCCAACATGATTTTACCATATAGGGGCCGAGTGCTACGACTATCCATAGCTTGATGAGTACATCAATTCCAACAGTTGAACTCGTGGTGAGTCCCATCCTCCAAGGACAAGCCACCCCCCTTCTACCTACACTATTTTAATTTACTTTCTTGTTGAGGGTAAGCCCGGGACATGTCTTGGCCCTCATTCCATCTTATGACTAGAGACATTGTTGGACATCTTGTAAACTCTCATAAATCCTATATATGCTATGTGTTGTATTTGGACCTTATGTTTTCGGTTATCTATTGGAAATGTCCATTTGGGTTTGATTATGAAAACTATGTATGTATGCATGTTTGGTATGGAAATGTGGAAGATCCTAAGTTTCGTTTTCCCCCATAGAGTGAGTCATACTTACCCGCCCCTTAGTTCTTATATGTTATGTGCTATGTGAATTCATGTAAATTCCTTTCTCCTCGATGTCCCCATAGCGTGAGTCCTACTTTTCCATCCCCTAGTATTATGTGTTTATTACTTGAATGCGCTTTCGAAGTGATGATGTGGATTTGGATACTTCGAGGCTTGTTTGGGGACTCTCGGGTCCCATTCGCCGTGTCACTTCTAAGCCCTAGTATCGGGTCATGACAAAAGATGGTATCAGAGCTCTAGGTTTATAAATGGTCCTTGGAGTCTAACAAGTCGCGTCAAGCAGAATCCTATTCATGGGAGGCTACAAAGGCATTCTAGGAATTGCCTCACTTCTTCATGCCTTATGTCGTGCTATGGCTCGTATACTTGGTCTCCTTATCTTGAAGGTGTCATTGCTCCATTTCAGAAGATGCCTCGAGGAAGACGCCACCCACCCAGGATGGCTCCAGCCGATGAGGATTAGGCACCTCAAGGGCCTATGGATGAACCAATCTCTAATGGTGAATTCCGTACAACCTTTTCCATGCTTGCCCAGGTGGTTCCATCTCAGACTAGGGAGGCTAATCCTCCACAGGATCCTACACCAGCTGCTAGAGTGAGAGATTTCACTCGGATGAATCCTCTGGATTTCCATGGGTCGAAGGCTGATGAGGATGCTCAGGAGTTCATTGATGAGCTCACTAAGATATTAGGCATTATGGGTGTCATTTCTGAGGAGAAGGCTGAATTGGTTGCCTATCAATTGAAAGATGTGGCTCAGGTGTGGTACACCCAATGGTCTATGGAGAGGGTTCGCAGTAGTGATGTCAATTGGAAAGAGTTCAAACTTGCATTCCTGGGTCGCTTCTTCCCACTTGAGCTTAGGGAGGCCAAGATGACTGAATTTATCAACCTCAAGCAAGGAGATATGAGTGTGAGGGACTATGCCCTCAAATTCACAAAACTCTCCAAGTATGCTCCATCACTTGTGGTTGACCCTCGTGCAAGGATGCACAAGTTCGTTTCTGGTATCTCTTATTTACTTGAAAAAGAATACCATACTACCATGCTCATACGGGATATGAATATTTCTAGACTCATGGTATATGCTGAACAGATCGAAGGGGAGAAACTCAAGGAGAGGAGTGCACTTGATCCTAAGAGGGCCCATTTTGATGGTGGATTCTCTTGTTCTCGGAGTGGTGGCTTTGGTCGCTTCCAGCAGGGCCAAGGTTCTGGTGCTCGGGTACCTCCTCCTAGGGCACTAGTTGTTGGTGGCAGGGGTATCCTCTGTGTGGCAAGTGTAGGGAGCCCCACACGGGTGCTTGTTGGAGGGACTAGGGTGCTTGCTATGTGTGTGGTGACAAAAACCACAAGGTTGCTAATTGTCCTAAAAATGTTCATAGAGGCCAAGGTCAGGTGGCTCAAGGCGATTAAGGACAACAAAGAGCTCCCCAAGGTGTTGCTCCAAGGAACAACAGGTTCTATACACTTCATGCCCATCAAGAGGTTGAGGAAGCTCCGGATGTCGTGACTGGTATGTTAAAAGTCTTTAATTTTGATTCTTATGTTTTGCTTGACCTGGGTGCAAATTTGTCTTTTGTGACCCCTCTGTTGGATGTTAAGTTTGGTTTAAGTCGCAAAATTTTGAAGGACCCTTTCTCGGTTTATACTTTGGTAGGTGAATCTGTTATTGCACATAGAGTCTATCGTGGTTGCCCAGTTTTTGTGTTGCACAAAATTTTCCCCTATGACCTTGTGGAACTTGAGATGTTCGATTTTGACGTGATTCTTGGGATGGATTGATTGCATGCATCATACGCATCTACAGATTGTAGAACCCGGAAAGACAAGTTTTAACCTCCCGGTGAGCCCGTTCTTGACTGGAAGGGTAGTGACTCCTCTATTAAAGGTCGGTTTATTTCCTACCTCAAGGCCTTGAAATTGATTTCCAAGGGGTGTATTTATCATATTGTAAGGGTCAAGAATGTGGAGTCCAAAACACCTACCCTTGAGCCGGTTCCAATGGTGAATGTGTTTTCAGATGTGTTTCCCAAAGACTTGCTGGTATTCCACCTGAAAGGGAAGTAGACTTTGGCATAGACCTTCTCCCGGATACTCAATCTATCTCTATTCCTCCTTACCGTATGGCGCCGGTGGAGTTGAAAGAGTTAAAGGATCAATTAATGGACTTGTTGGAGAAAACTTTCATTAGGCCAAGTATATCGTTGTGGGGTGATCTAGTGTTATTTGCGAGAAAGAATGATGGATCTCTTCACGTGTGTATTGATTATAGGTAACTGCAATAAGGTGACCATTAAAAATAAGTACTTGTTGCCCAGGATTGATGAACTATTCGACCAGCATCAAGGGGCTACCCACTTCTCAAAGATTGACCTTCGCTCAGGGTATCATCAGTTGAAGGTTAGGGAGTGTGATATTCCCAAAACGGCCTTTCGGACAAGGTATGGGCACTTTGAGTTTGTGGTGATGTCGTTCGGCTTAACCAATGCTCCGGTCGTATTCATGGATCTGATGAATCGGGTGTTCGAGACATTTCTTGAAAGTTTTGTGGTGTTCTTCATTGATGACATTCTCATTTACTCCCTAAGTGAGCAGGAACATAAGGATCATGAGAATGGCTCTATAAACCTTGAAGGAGAAGAAGTTGTATGCCAAGTTTAGCAAAATCTGAATTCTGGTTGGGTGAAGTAGCCTTTCTTGGTCACGTGGTATCCGATGACGCTATCAAGGTGGATCCAAAGAAGATCGAGGCTGTGAAGAACTGTCCCAGACCGTTGGCTCCGGTGGATATTCGAAACTTTCTGGGGTAGGCCGGTTATTATAGAAGGTTCATTAAAGGGTTCTTATCTATTGCATCTCCATTGACTAAATTGACCCAAAAGAAGGCTGAGTTTATGTGGTTAGATGAATGTGAACAGAGTTTCCAAACCTTGAAGGATCGGCTTACGTCGGCTCCCGTCTTGACCTTACCAAATGGCTTAGAGGGATTTGTGGTGTATTATGATGCCTCATAGATTGGGTTGGGTTATGTGCTTATGCAACATGGTAAGGTAATAGCGTATGCATCAAGGCAGTTGAAGGTGAATGAGCGCAATTACCCAATGCATGATTTGAGTTAGCGACAGTAGTTTTTGCCTTGAAAATTTGGAGGCACTATTTATATGGGGTTCATGTTGATATATTCACCGATCATAAGAATTTGCAATATGTATTCACTCAAAGGGATCTCAAATTGAGACAAAGGAGATGGTTAGAACTCCTATTGATCATGAGATGTTGAATTGGTATAGTTCTTATGTTAACACCTTGTCTTGTGAGTTAATTGCGTAATTCGGAATACTTGATAGTTGTGCACTCACTTGATGTATATCTTAATATTGTGATATGGATGGAATTATATTATGGATCCTTGAGCATTTGAGAGTTGTTTGGTTTTGGATTTTTGGTAAATACATATCTAGTTGCATATTTTATTACCATGAACATAATCTTTTATGTGTCTGCTTGATGATTCAATTGAAATGTAAAGCCGAAAGGAAATGATTCTGGCTAGTGAATAAGAAAAGAAAGAAAAGAAATAAAAAGCTGAATAGAAATGGTTTCAATGGGTACATGGTCCATGTGTGGCACCCGTGGGTTCCGATATGAGGTACAATTATGATCAGCAGATATGTATCGTAAGACAGACATGCATTACTATTATTTGACATAGCGTCACATTATTTATATTTCATGGCATTCACTCCATCTCATATTACTCTGGCTTGCTATCGTTACATGATTTTCTTTCGAGACTGGATATCTATTGTATCATTTGACTTTTTTATGGTTGGATCATTTTGAGATATGAGGTTATTGATGAGTTTATCTATATCCATGTGATTTCTCTATGATGTATACATTGTGCTGAGACTTTTCTGAGTGCAGGTTTGTAGTTCGATTGTACATGGTTGGGTGTTAAGGAGTACTTGTGTTCTTATTTGCCTTACTTTAGGTAAGTTCCATTTTCTGAGTACCCTGTTGTTTGGTGCTCTCCCTTTGCTGCATTTTTGTATGTTGCGAGACCGGTCCCTCTGGTTAGACTTTTCTCATTTTCGGATTATTCTTGAGGTAGTTGCTTTTATCTTCAGCAGACCTTCGAGGAATCCATTATCAATATGTTATGTTCTATTTGAGAACTAGACATTTGAGACTTGTATTTCTTTGATTATTCTATTGAGAGGATTGATTATTTTCTTATGCCTATCTATCCTATTTAGATTGTTTATTTCTGCTTTTGTTATTATGTTGGGTTATTAAGTGTTGGGCTGACTCGCCTTGTGGAGTTAGGTGAGTGTCATCATGCCCGATTTGGGTTGTGTCATTAATAAATCAAATAAGCAATTGTAAAAATTAGATATTCTAGCAGCAATAAAAAATATGTGTGATATTTTGCCAACCTCTACAATAAACCCCAAAACCTGCCACAAAATAAATTAAATTATGATGGTTTTCAAATTGCTGCAATTTTAATTATTCTTTTTAGTGGATCATTCCGAGTTCTCATATGCATTATCATAATAGGATAATAAATTTTTATGAATAAAATTGACATTTGCAATATTCTATAAATCTCTTTTTTTTTTATAATGGCACAATTATAAGATCATATGTTATTCCTAAAACATTAGCCATCAAATATAACCCAAAAAAAAAATAGCCACAAATGTTGGACAACTTTTGAGAAATCTCGATGTGGTAGCTCTCTCACTTGAAGTACTTGCATTTACGGCAAGATCTAATATCAAGTATATCAACAATAGATACAAAGTTACTAATAAATTTTTTAAATGACTTAGAGTGAGATCCTATTATCACAATGCGTTAATAAAATTAAGTTCTTGGTTCAGATTTTGTCCATATTTCATCTCTCTCTTTTTTCTTTTTTAAGATTTGAAAATTTTAATCAGATGTGCAAATGAAGCTCTCAAAATCTAAAAAATATTTAAAATCAATAGCACAATGCTTCCAGTTGAACATACTTTTTACTATTTGTAATGTAATGTGCTTTTACCTAGATTCATAGGCATATTTTCATACAATATATTTATCTATATTTCATTAAAGTGAGCGTGAAAGAAATGGTTAAGAGGGTGAAACTTCAAAAATATACAAGGATTAGTTGATTCTAAAACTATAAAAAACAGTTTTGTTTTGTTTTTAGCCAAATTATTTTACTCAACACATATTTTGCTCTATTATTATTATAATAGCACCAATGATGATTGATACTTATTCCTTTGATGGAAATTTTAAGTTCTTATTTTGCTTGTATTTGCTTCCTATTAATTTGGTCCTCATACTTCTTATGTATTTAATTTTTTAAAATAGGAATTAATTTTTATCCGAAAAAAAAACACTTGTAAAAGTAAGTAAATATTTGTGATCCTTAACATAATGAATTCCAAAAATACTATTTCACCATTGAATTGTAGTCGCACTCCTTACTTACATGTTGTCCCTTATCTTATAACTAACTGCCCCAACAAGTTTTTAATTAGATGAAAAAGTTGCCCGCAGAGTGATCAGGTTATTAGTACAACCACGACGGAAAGATGTCGAAGGTGGTGGTTTCCACCATAATCACCGCCTTCGGCTTTCTCCTTGTACTGTACACCCAATTTCTCATCAAGCCGAATCACAAAGACGGATATTACACACCGAATGCCTTGAGCAGACGATTAGGACTCAAGACCCGTGACCCCATTTTTGATCCTCTTGTTGCAGAATTGGAGCAAAAAAAGCCTAAAGGAAAACCGAATGATCATAATTCGAGTACGAGATCACATAAGGAGGAGGATGAAAAGTATTTTGACAATGATGGGAGATTGAAAACTAGTTTGAGATTGATGGTTTTGTTTCCGATTTTGGACGTTACGCCAAAAGATGGATTTATTGAGTATAAAGAGCTTGAAGTTTGGAATACACAGCAAGCTATTGATCGATTGCATTACAGGAGTCAGAGAGAATTGGAATTTAGAGATAAGAATGGAGATGGAGCAATTTCTTTCTCTGAATATCTACCTCAATTTAGTGATGAAGACATAGGTAATCAATTCACTTGAGCCTTGTCGTAATTGGACCAAGTTCGCAATATGAAAACAGCCTCGTCCAAAAAGTTCAAAATAGACCCTTATGATTCCATATTTCTCCAAACTCTACCCATAATAGCAACTTAGTCATTCACTGGAGTATCCTGAATTATTTGCGAAAACAATATTGTTGGGCTAACAGATTGCAAAGATATACTGGTACTCGCTATGATTTTCCCCAATTTGTTTGCTCACAAATTTGGTCATTTTTAATTTACAGAGAGAAATGAGACGAGCCATGGAGATGCAGGATGGTGGATGGAACAATTCAAAAATGCTGATGCTGATCGAAGTGGAACTCTAAACTTATATGAATTCAGAGAGTAATTAATGCTATACTTTTGCTTCTTTTTTAAATATTTTTTTGGGTATATGTGTGAAACATAAATATTATCAACTTTTGTTGTATGATTTAAATTTTAAATCTGGGGTTATATGATTTGTCTTTATGATGCAGTTTTATGCACCCTGAAGATAGCAGGAACGATCAAATACAAAAGTGGTTGTTAAGAGAAAAAATAAGGTTAGAATATTTTATTAATGCATAAAATTGTCAATTTCTTTTGTCTATTATTAACAGTGGTTTGATTTATTTTTATTTTTTTGTTAATAGGCAAATCGACGTAGACAAGGATAATATGCTAAATCGATTGGAATTTAATAACGGTGCTTACAATATCTATAAGACGTACCTTGAATACGAGTCTGGAGGAACCAATATTCCCACACCATTTCAAGCATTTGTCCAGCTTGACTTGGATGGTGACGAGTAATTATTCTTAATTGTCACTTTTTAATTAATTTCCATTAGATACGATAATTAAGTGAATAATGTTTCATTAATCTTTCTTTTTCATGCTAGATTTTTGAGAGTGGAAGAACTGAAACCAATTCTGCAGTACTTGTGCCCTGGTGAACTTTCCTTCGCTAAAGTGTACACAACTTATTTGATTCGTGAGGCAAGTTCGATCCATTTATACTTAATTAGATTAGAGTTGGAGTCAACCACTAATACTTGCATTGTTTTTGTGTGTAGGCTGATGATAACCAAGATGGTAAATTGACATTGGATGAGATATTGAATCATGAAAGTATTTTCTATAGTACTGTTTACGATAATGGTAGGAACGAAGATATTTTCCACGAAGAACTCTAATTTGTGGTACGTCACGTAGTCAACATAAATGTAAGCTAGCTTCATTCAGATACTTATATGACAAATCAAGCCTTTCAGTTTCTCTTGATATTTGTTATCTCATGCTAACATTTTGACTCACTCACACTCTGCTCTTTTGTACATAAATGATATTTGTTCCATCTCTTCTTTTTCTTACTTACCAAGGATGCATCTCGTATTTTTCATGAAAAATATCATCTTTTCTGAAGTAATTTTGTTATTTACTTTTGATATTTGATAAGTCCACAGAAAATATTATCTCAGAAAAATTGAATGAATATATATATATATATATATATAAAATCATAGACAAAACACTTGGATGTTGGAGTGAAATATCATTTGTAGTTGAAAAAAAATATTTCCCTACTTATCATTTTTCGTTATATAACATAAGAAAATTGTTTTTTCTAAAAAAGATGTCTAGTTCAAAAATATTTTCTGGAAAAAATGAATCCTCCACACTAAATCCACCATTAATGCGTTACATTTTGTCTAAGCTAAGCGGTTGGGTTGAATAGGTTGATATCCTATGAGATTGATTATTTTATCTTACTTTTTATATGAGATAATTTATAGTACAATTTATACGAGAAGTCATGATGAAATAATTCAGGTGACTATGCAAACTTAATAATCCTCATATCAATTATATAATAAAAAATAATTTTATAAAATACCTTGAGATTATTATTCTTATCACATCAACTAAACAATCCTTTATCATCAGTTTATATAAACTCCTATATGCAACTACTGTAAATCTGAAATTCCAATCAGCCAACTAAAGGTTCGAAGGATCTAACTTAACCATTCGATAAACTTATAAATGGTTAATAAAATTATTTCAGTATGCAATTTATACTGAACGAAGAAATTAACCTTATAACCATTTACATATTGTTATATTTTATAATTCTCGGTAGTAGTATATATTTTTACCGCGACGAATCGAAGCTTCAATGCTGCGGAGGTGAGGGGGATTAATTATTTATGTTGGCTAAATTTTTATTTTCATTATTGTCAACAGGAGATTATTTATGTTAATTCAAATAAGCGAGTTAATTATTTCTACTCGAGCCATGAGGTCAAGTCAGCTGATCCTAGTTCAAGAAGAAGCAGATAATTAGAGGAAGTTAATTAATTAATTAACAGCGTTGCAGTTAGATGAATGCTAGATGGAGGGAGGAAATTAGTGTAGCTACTTAATTATCATGCAGTAGCGGTAGCTAATCGTGCTTTGTATGTATTTTACCTTGATGAATAAGAATAAGTTAGAATCTTCTCTAATTTCTTTCTTCTATTTCCTAATTAGGTGCTGTCATAGCAATTGATAATTTTCTTGGTGGTTATTCCCTATGGGTCATTTGGTAAAACATATAATAATTTTGAGAAGAGAGATCCAAGTTACTATTTTATTTTGTGTTTGGTAGAACTTTCTAGTCCTAATATAATTAATTTCAAAATTATCTATGCCATATTTTCTGTTTATTCTTATATATGCATATATTACATGTGAAATAACAACTCTGGAATAAATCAATTTCAAAGATAATCCTTCTTTAAAGCTTTTCTTTCGGGGCCCTTTAAGCATGACAATACTAAAATTGAAAACAAAGTAGATCTAGTGTAAACCAAAAGTATATGTGTAATGACCTCGAAGGTCATTTTTGGTATTCTTGATAAAATTATCATATTGACCTTTCTGAGAGTTTCTTAGAGTTATTTTTTGTTGAGTCCAAAAGTCGAATTTTGAAAATCTTGTTAAAAATTGGAGTTTTGCTAAAGAAAGAGTTTTTAAAGGCTTAAAGTTGAAAATTTTGAGTTTTGTGGTCATCTTGAGTTTCGAGTGTCGGAATGCAAGTCTGTTGATTCATCAGCTCCGGAAGGCAAAATCTGGTCTAGAAAACTTACAGAACTTAATTTGGAGTTAAAACGGAGATTTTAGACCAAAGTTGCATTTTCAATTGATTTTGGATCATAGTTTAACTTTAGTTAACATTCCGAGTTCGGAAGCTCAAATCTAAATTCTGACAGTTCCAATGGCTCCGGATGGTGAAATAACGCTAGAAATGATCTCATTGTAATTTTTAGAGCTAAAGAGCTCCCGAGGTTATTTTGAGTATTTGAGTCCTCAACTAATTTTAATGATCATTCTCGAATTCCAAGTCGAGGAGACCTCATAATCGAATTCTAACGATTCTATTGAGTCTGGAACATCGTTTCAAATAGGGTCCCATGTCTAAGTTGTGTTCACAGAGTTCCAAACGAATCCCAAGCATCCACTTCATGATTTCCTGTGTTGTGTTTTTGTTGTTTTGGATTGATCTTTGGTGCAATCGAAAGTTCCACGTTTGCAGGGTTACCCTCCGTGTTCGCGCATTATATGTCTTTTGACCTCCGCATTCGCGAATGGGCACTTCACATTTGTGGTGTGTGTGACGTGGCTTGGCTTCCGCATTTGCAGAACACAAATTATGCCTGAATAGTGTGTTATTTTTAAAAGACGGGATTCACCATTTCAATCCTCCAAGATTGATTTTTGAGAGAATCTTCAAGGTTTTTCAAGACAAAACTATTGGATAATTAATATTTAACCTGTTTCTTTAATTTTCTTTGACTAAATTATGATTTTAACATAGAATTTGGGGGTTTTAATTGAGGAATCTAGGGATTTTTCTGACTTTGATTTCTAATACTAAATCATTGATTGTAACCTCATTTTAACTCCATTTTTTAAATAGTTTTCACCGTTGAGATCCTTCTTACTCCGGGAACATTTCATATATTAATTTTCAGATTTCAAGCACTTTTTCTGGCACAGAATTTTTTACCATTTTACCTTTTTCGCCCAAATTGATTAGTTTCAGTGTCATTAGATTCGTTATGTGATTGTGATGCTATATTTGAATAGATTATGGTGATTTGAATTATCGTGGAAGGGAAAAAGCTGTGGATTTGACTTGATTTGAGACTTCTTTTAAGGCAAGTGGACTTCTAACCTTTTGCTAAGTAAGATTGAACCTTGTATACTCCTATGTGTGTGGAATCGAGTGTTTTGGTGTGGAATTGTATCATCATAGGTTTTGATTATGGACTTTCAAATTGGGTAATTGTTATGTTGTAAAATCTTGACTTGTGAATTAATTTTTTATTCGGGATAGATATGATCTTGTGAATTATTTGATAATGATATCGAGATGGTTTCCATATTGAGATATTAATGATATTGAGATTATGATAACATTGAAATTGTGTTGATATTGGAACTGTAATGAATTGAAATTGTATACATTGCATTCACTATTATTTATGCATTGATACTTGTGATGGTTATGCCCAATGTTGACACCCAATTTTGGCCCTCCACTGTATAAATTAATCATCGAGCGTTAATTTTAACGATTTGAATTAATTAGCTTTCAAAATGCAAGAAATAGTTTTTCAAATAATTTTATGTTCGAATCCTTGAATTTTCAATTTTATTAGGTTCATATATTGCGTATTATATATATTTATCTTAAAATACTTTACTTTACTTCTTCGTATTATATTATTTTAATATTGCGTATCGTTTTACTTTACTTTTTCGTATTATATATTTTTATGTTGTGTATTATGTAAATCTTTTAATTTTAGTTATACTCAAAATATTTTCTTAAATAGAGTCGATCTTTAAATACTTTACTTTGTTATCGAATCGTTAATATTTAAAAGCTCCATAATTGATTTATATTAATTTATTTCGTGGTCGAATTAATCGATTGATTTTTAAATTGGTTATCTTTGCAATTAAAGTGATTAACTTTTCAAATTTTCTCTTAATCCATCCTTTTAATTTTAAAAACCAATTTTAATCCCAACCTAATTAATTTCCTACCCAACCCAATCCTAATTCCCAACTACCCAGCCCAATATTTTCCCAAACCTGGCCCAACTCCTCTTATTTCCCTAACCCGCGCAGCCCCCGATCCCCTCTTGTCTTCTTCCCTTTCCCCATTTTCGAAAACCAGAGAGATGGCAGCCAAGATTGCAGCCATGGCAGGGCTCTTTTATGGCAAAATGCCAAGAGCAATAACTCCTTTTCACGCGTCCTCCCTCTCCCCCATCTCTCTCTCTCCCGAAACCGAAAAACAACAAAAGAACAGCCCGAAGCCAGAAATGGCAGCAGCCCGCAGTGGCCATTTTGGCCACTTTTTTGGTCAAATACGTACTCCTCTCCTCTTTTCTTTGTACTTGAGCGACAGGGACCTCCAACGGGTCTCCCATCTGAGCCGTCGATTCAAATCGACGGCTAAGATGTGAGCCTCGTAAGAGGTTCCATTTCGAATTTTCCGTGGCTATATATAGCCCTTCGTGTGACTGTCCGGGGGTCGGTTTTTTGGAGGTTTTCGGATTCAAAAAGAGAGAAAAGAGTGACTAATCGAAAAAAACTATTCAATACTTTACGGATTTGAAGTCGACAAAGTCTCGACTTTGGTAGCATCGAAGTTCCTTCTCGAGCTCGTCTTGTCCCGTTCGCTGCCCTTTGCAAGGTAATGGCTTGATCTCTCATCCGAACTTTGTGAATAAGTATGGATTTTATCTGTAGCTCACATATCGAGCTTAGTATGTGTCTTGTTCGGATTTTTCCTTATGTTTCTTGCTGTCAAGATACTTTGCTGGATTAATTCATTGATTCTCTTGGGGGCTGTTGATTTGAAATCATTTAACATGTCGAACTGATCATTTTTGCTGTGATGTTGCTATTATCGGTCATTAAGATGTTTGTCATGCCTCTTGTTCAAAGTTTGCAAGGTTCGCAACTGTTTTTTTCCAGTTTTCTTTATGTCTAAGCAGTGTCTCAAAAATAGTGATTTTCTCACGATTTTTTGTGCTTTAACAGCCATGTTGTTAATGTGACTATGAGTTTTTCTTGGATTTATCTACAACTCACTGTATTGACTCAAATTATTTTTCTAAATCTGGCCTGCTTTGCTCCTCTTTCGATATTGGGTTCATGTCTTGTATCTAGTTCGTTAAGCATGATTTTTCTATCCAATATAGTTTAAGTTCGCGGGGATACTAGACATTTTGAAATCTTGGTTTTCCTTTCTTGAAGCATGCATATATAAGGGTGATCGATATCTAAAACCTTTTGTTCTCTCTGTGAAGTGTTAGTTGGGATGTAAATGTACACTGACATGATCTTTTCGGGTTCAAAAGCATTTTTGAATTCACTGTTTTGGTTAACTCACATGCTTAGTTTCTTGAGTTTGTTGACTAGTGCTTGTGATGAAGTGTCCATGTTTGGCTAATGAATTGTTCAATTTAAAGTAAGCGAGTGTTGGGTTAGGATCTATCTTTGGCTAATTATTTCAAGGTTCTATCTTAATAACTTTAGCCAAGATCACTGGCTAACAGTTTACTGCCATGCTTTACTTGAAAAATGGATTAAGTCTCTTTGCTCTCTCATATTGCTTTAGGTTAACTTAGGATCGGTATGTAGACACAGAAGAACGAGAGTATCTTTAAATTGCTTAATGTTAAAATGTACACATGTCTCACGAGCCTATTCTCTATATAATTAAATTCCATGGAAATGCTTTGTCCTTTGATAATGTATAAAATCTAGAATAATAGTGTGCATTTACTGAATATCTTAACATTTGTTTTAATGTTAAATCAAAAGTTGTTACGTAAATCTTAATTACCTTGCACCTTGAAATCTAGGGTTATTATTCATGTATTTTTACTTTTTGTTGCATGTGACGATTGCTGGGGTCCGCTTTGGACCTCCTCCCGCATATTTTGAGTTGTCCCTCATCGGGACAGCGTGTGTGCTCGAGGATAGGCTGACTATACAGGTTCCGGAGGCCGAAAAGCATTGTTTATACACTGATAGACTCGTAATATACACTGGTATACAACCAGTGTATACGACAGGTTAATGCAAAGGGAAAAGGGCCAAAAGCCCATTTTTTGCAGCTGGAATGAATTGGGCCAACAGCCCAAGGAAGCAAAAATAATAAAGGGCTTGGCAGGCCCAATATAAATTATTGCAGGCTTTTGAAAATTGGGCCTGCCAAAGTCCAATTCTATTTAATTTATCTTGTTTACTTTGCTTATTATTTTGCTTAAAATAATTATTTGATTACCTTTATCATTAACTTTTATTCATGTTGTTTTGTTGTGTTTTAATCTAATTAAGTTTCCCCGAGTTAGCCATCTACGTCGTTTTATGATCTTGACTATAAAAATCGCCTTTAGGAAATTAAATTCTTTTAAAATACTTCTTAAAATATTTCAAACACCTTTTCCCTTAAAATATTTTTTTGAAAAAATATATGTACATCTTTTCTTTAAAATATTTAGAATTTAATAGATTTCAAAATTCTAATTAGTTGATTAAATCCATCAACTCATTTAATTAAATAAAATTAGTTAGATTTTAATATTAGATTTTCTTTAACTAGTTTACTTAATTAATTCTAATCGATTAAAATATAAATAGAAATCTAAATATTCTATTTCCTACTCTTAAAATATATTACTTAAATTTTTTAAGATTAATAATACAAAAATTATACTATTTTAAAGTTAGTCAAAATATTTAATCGTCGGATAACCGCACGTTAGCGGATATTTTGGGTGCGTAAAACCTTCCCGAAATAGAAATATGAACCCGAACCCTTTTCTTTGATTTTAAAGGATTTTTTCTGTTGAGTCTTTTAAAGTAATTTAATTGGTTTTCTTGATTTTTCCTTAAAAATTAAGTGGCGACTCTAAATTTTTAAAGATTCGGTTTTACTTAAACTAATCGAATTTTTAAACCGAAAGTCATTTTCCGATATAACACCCAAGATGAGTAAGGTAATATGTAGATTGGTGGCTGAGATCTCTATCGGTCGATGATTAGTTGAGGTTTTTGTCAGAGAGCTAAGGTAATATGTCGGTTGATGATGTGACCGAGATTTCTTTCGATTAGGTGAGCATTGGCCGAGGTCATTACCGATAATGTTTATGGATACATAGTCCTTGTGTGGCCCCCATGGGTTCCGTTCTGACACGATTTGTGAATGTGTATCATAGGATAGACATGCATCATGATTATTTGACATTGCATCGCATTATTTACATTTCATGGCATCTACTCCATCTCACATTATTCTTTCTTTGATATTATTATATGTGATGCATGTGAGTCATGAATAATCTAAACTATTTATGACGTTGAGGATCTATTGTACTATTTGACTTTGAGTATCACTTGGATATTTTTGGGATATAATTCTATGTGATGTGAATGTATACACATATTTATGTGTTTTGTATATTGTATTGTGTTGGGACTTTTTTTAGTGTAGGTGTGCAGTTCAGCGGTAGGTGGTTGGGTGGACAAGAGTACTTGTGTTCTTCATTGCTTTATCTTAGGTTAGTTCTATTTTCTTGATACCGTGTTGTTTGGTGATTATCCCTTGCTACCTTTTTGTAGTTTGTGAGCCTGGTCCCTCTTATTAGACTTATCAGCTTCATCATCAAGCTTTTTGATCTTTCAAGAGGTAGTTGCTTGTCTCTTCGACAACCTTCGAGGATTCTACTTCATGATATGTTCTATTTGAGGACTAAACGTTGAAACTTGTATTTTCATTTGAGTATTCTTATTATTAGAGGCTTGTATATGTGCCACCAATTCTAGGATACTTAAAGTTTTGGTTTCCTTATGTTATCCATTATATTAGATTGTTTTATCTTCCACTTTTATTATTGTTGGGTTGTTGTGTTTTGCCCTGACTCGCCTTGGTGGGTTAGGTGCATGGCATCATACCTAGATCTCGAATTGTGATAATTTAGTATCAGAGCTCTAGGTTCATAGGTCTCACATGTATGCAAGCCTAGTTGGTTAGAGTCTTAAGGACTGATGCAGAGACGTCTATTACTTATCCTTGAGAGGCTGCGGAGACTATTAGAAAATTCTCTCTTATTCTTTCAATTTCTATCGTGTGTGGTTGTTGTTGGGTTTCTGAATATTGTGCGACCGTATGCCTGTGCTCGTGCATATATCTACCCTAGTAGGTGATCCTTTAGTCGCAGAAACTCGTGCTTGGTATTTTATGATGGGTTATGAGATGTCATCATGTGACTTGGAATTCGATCCGGCTTTGTGAAAGAGGTTATAGACTTAATAGATGACTGTGTGGTCAGCTTTGAATTGTCCTATAATTCAAAGAGATTTGGGTTTCGATTGAGGTTCGATGAGGTACGTTAAAAGTAAGGTATCGAAAGGTGAAACTGATTGGAGGACTTTATTAACATTGTTTCTTTCTGATTAGCTATTCAACATCAAGGATGGTACTTTCCTGGTCTATTAGATATTTGGGGCGATCGATAAACATGGCATAAGGTGGTTAAGAGAATGACTATGTTATCAGCGCAATGATTATGGGATTACGGTTGTTATGTTTATCAAATGAGGGTTGCTTAGTATGGGCTGAGGATGATATTGTGTTAATTGAAATCAGAACTTCTACTGCGTCTTCTTGGAGTGGATATATAGCACTAATGATTATGATACAACTGCTATGGCGGTATCTATGTCTATTTGGCTAGGGTTATGGGCTGTGTTGCTTCCATTACCCATCTAGTCTGTGGAAGAAGGTATATTGCTTTGTGAGGGATAAAGTCAATTCGACTATGGGTGATAGATATTTAATAAGGCAAAAGTGTGTATAATTCGAGCACAAACTTTTCAGAGAGTATTATGCATTCTAGTGGTGAATCTGGTGGGTCTTCTGATATGGTACTTGTAATATACGAGGACGGAGGTATTGAACTTCGAGCGTGAACACTAGTTGCTAAGGGCTTATCAGTTGTTGCACTTACTCAGGTAGTGGAGTTTTACATTACCATCATATTTTGGGAGAACCAATTGGTTGTTACTATGGGTGCTTAAGTTTGGAATCGGTCATAAAAAAAGTCATAGTGGTGAATCTTCGAATGGATATTAAAATGTTTAAGTGTGGATTTTATCTCAAAGCTCTATATGGGCACTGGTGACTTCATTTTAAGCCAAGATAAGCGCATTGATATTGAGATAACAAGCATATGGACTAATGAGGTTTTGACAAGTTCACTTGTAAGGACGTAATTGGGTATGTTAGTAAGAAAGTGCATGTGGATAATTGATTGATTCGTTAAATTTGACTAGTTTAACTTGGGATTGTGTTACCATGTAAACTATAAGTTTAGTTTTTTAGTAGGGCATGGCTTTGTTTACCTTATTTTGCATATGGTAATATGGTCACACTTGCATCAGTGGGGTTGAGATCCTGTTGGGTGAGATATGAGAGAGAAGTCTATAGAGGTTGGCACAAGCATGGGAATACATTTCTTTATGACTTCAAGTTCAGTGACTAGTACGACATGGGTTGCTAAGATATATGAGTAAGTGATTGATGATGAACTAGGGTATGCAATCTCTTTATCATGATTGCGAAGGGAATTGGATGCATGGTGTAAATCGGGATCGAGGATTCCATGGTACGTTTGCATTCGTGATACTGTTACTGAGCCACCATCTTTGATTCTACTGTGATTCGTGAGTTTCCAGATGTGTTTCTTACTAATTTGCTGGGATTCCTCCTGAAAGGGACATTGATTTTGCTATCAATCTTGAGCCGACAACTAAGCTCATTTTATCACTCCCTACCACATAGCTTCAGCTGAGTTGAAGAAGCTAAAAGAGCAACTCCAAGATTTATTGAACAAAGTGTTCATTCGCCCTAGTGTTTCACCTTGGGGTGCCTGGTCGGCTTTGTGAAGAAAAATAATGATTCTATGAGGATGGATATCAATTATCAGCAATTAAACAAGGTGACCATTAAGAACAAACACCCGCTTCCTCATATTGATGATTTATTTGATCAGCCTCAGAGAGCTGCATTGTTTTCTAAGATCGATTTAAGATTTGGGTACCATCAGCTACATATTCGGCCTTCAGATACTCCTAAGACAGCCTTTCGAACCAGGTATGGCCATTATGGGTTCCTGGTTATGTCCTTAATACACTTGCAACATTCATGGAGTTGATGAACAGGGTATTCTAGCCGTATCTAGATGCATTTATGATAGTATTCATTGATGACATCTTGGTCTATTCTAAGAACAAGGAGGATAGTGCGAGGCATTTAAGGATTATGCTCCAGAGGCTTATGAAGAAGAAGCTTTATACTAATCCACAGTCAAGATGACAATTGATCCGAACAAGAGGCATACCAATAGTGACAAAGTCACAACAACAAGAAAGACAAAGTCCACAAGGATGTCAAGTGATCGAGCAATCCGTACAAATGAGCGAATTAAGCAAGTGTCCTGCAACTCTCAAAAGATATCAACATGTCAGTATAAAATGACAAGAACATAGCTGAGATACCAAGATAACTTTCAAATGTACTGGCAGCTAACAAGAGCACAAGGACAAGTTTTTACCCGAACCTTAACCTTTTAGCATGTAACCAACCCTACCGAGTTCAAGTCGTGGATCAACACGACATCACTTTCTTCAAACAATTTCCTTAAGATTGGATAAGAGTGTAGGTACCTTAATTACTTAATTCAAATGCTCATCTAATATTCAGCACTTTCACCAAGTAAGAACTAATAAGATAGATATCAAAAGTGAGCCTCGTTAGTGCAAATCACACCTTTTTGGGAAACTTGACTACCTTACATTGTAACTAAATTTTGAATTGGTAAATGAAAAAACTACGCTTTTCAGTATGCATGGAAGCTGTAGATATATGCATTGAGGTTGCAAACAATCAAGAACTGCTTCATAATACCTTTTGTATAAGATTTATAATTGAAACACTAACAAGCACACACAAAGGATTTCTAAGTCAAGAATCTGGACAGAATTTGTCCTAAATTGCATCCACTATTTTGAATCCATAACTACCGAATTAGGTCCCGACATAAATATAATAGTTGTAGATACATGTCTTGTGGTCACAAATAACTAAGAACCATCACAAAATACAACTCACACATCACAATATGCTTAAAATACTAACAGTAGTACATAGGAGGCTTCTCAGACAAGAAAACTGGCCTGAACATTCAGTGTGTTTTGTCCCCTTTTTAAGTCCTATACAAGAAGATTTAGAATTCTACATAGCATAAAAGTTATAGTTATGTGAATTAGCTTTCCAAAATATATTTGCACACTAAAAATGCAACTATATACAATGAGATATTCCACAATTACTAAATAATACACAGTTTTATAACAAATTTTAGCCACTTACCAATAGGTAGGGGGTTTCTTGAGTTTTGCTTAAAGGAACTGAGGTTTTTCTTTTATGAATTTTGTCAAATATACAGTTATGAGTGAGTTTATAAGGTTCCTCTCACTCTTGGGACCGACTTACTATAGAGCGAATGTTATATTATACTAAAAAGGTAAGCTAAAGTGGCTGGCCAAAATCTTCTTTTATTTTTTGTTTTAAAAAATCAAACCTTGATTAATATTATTACACTCATAAAATATAAAATCTCATAAAATTAAACTAAATTACCCTAAGACAAACATCCCCCTGCCTTTTTTTCTTTTCTACTGTTCAAGAAAATCAATTCCTTTAACGATACAGGTTCGAGTCAAAGAGTTGTGAAGTAGGGGTTGATTTCATCTCAATGAAATATCTTTTTGAAAGTAAATACATGATTTAAATAATGAGGACGTTACAAAAGTGGTGTAGGACCCCATACATCACTATGAATCAAATCAAAAATAGAGTTTTATGAAGTAATACTACAAAGAAAAAGGTAGTTTTTGGCTTTTGGATTTGACACAATGTTCACAAGGTAATGTTGATGAAAAAAAATCATGATTTCTTATTCAAATGAAGACAATATTGTAACATTGAGGAAGGTTTTTGAGCATGTAGATGCCCAAGATAATGATGTCACAAGTACCATAATTTATTTGAGTTAGTGATGTCTTCTTTAGTGGCAGACAGATAACATGCATGGTAAGGTGTTTCAAACAACAACTTGAACATGCTCCCAATTTTACGACCCTTTGCTATCATCTTTCCAGTCTCTAAATTCTGAACAACATAATCAAGACGTGAGAAAACAATAAGGCAATTTTGTTCCACCAATGTCCAATCGAAATCCTCTATGAGGTAGTGGTAAGGTCTGCGTACATTCTACCCTCCCCAGACCTCACTTGTGGGATTTCACTGGGTATGATGTTGTTGTAATGTCCAATCGAGATAAGATTAATAGAGAATTTAGAGAGAAAAGAGCATAATTAAAGCAAGATGCATTAACAATCTTAGAGGCTAGAAATATATCGCTATTGGCTGTTACAATAAAATGATTTTCTGGTGAAGGTGATACAGAGTGTAGATTATGAATATCTCGTCATATGATTAGAAGCAGCTGAATTTATATGCCAAAATTTTGAATTCTTATTTAGTTTCTTACTGGGATAGACAACAACAAGAGCACTAGAAATAAATCCTTGAAGAGCATTCGCAACTTGTTAGAATTGCGCACCTTAGGAATTTGCCTACTCGTTGGAACAGGTTAGTTGTCAGACCCCTGATCTTCCTACATGTCATGGCACGGGCGTGGCATGGGGCGTGGCACGGACATGGCAAGGACTTCTACATTGGCCGTGACATGGGTGTTGGCAAAGCAATGTAGCATGGTCTGTGCGGCTAAGTGTTGGTAGTGCAGCAAGGTGTTAAGCTACTTGAGTATGTGCAAGTGAGCTTAGACACAACCACCAAGTATGCTGGGGTGATGGCCAAGCAGACTTGGGCACAAGGCAGGCAAGGCATAAAGACAAGGCAGTGGCATCGGCAAGGCAAGGCAAGGCAGCGTGCGGATTGACAAGGCTAAGGCTTGGCGCGGCTAGGCAATGTGTTGGCTTGACAAGGCAAGGCTGTGGGACTTGACGATGGCAAGACAAAGCTGATGACATGTTGACATGGTGCTGGCAAGAAGTCAGAAATAATTCTAAGTGTTGAAGAAGGCAGAAATATTCTAAGTGTTGGGGCAGTGGCCAAAATTCGCCTAAGGCATGGGGCATGTGCTAGGCATATGCCAGACTTAGTTTGAATTCGAATTTAGGCCTAATCTGTTAGGAATATGACTGTTGTAACAACTTTGTGGATTTCTGATGTGGCTGCCATGTAGGCATGACAGTTTGTAACTGTCTTATCTTGTTGTAACTGCCATGTGCAGAAAATTATAAATAGGGTCGAAAATATGGCTAAGGCAGATAGAGTGTGTTCTTGCCTTAGACATATTTCGTGAAGCCCTTTTCCTGTATTACGTTGTTAATAAAGGTTGGGAAGTTGTTCCTGTAAATTTGGCTAAGTGTTCAAATACGTGTTACTGTCCAAATACGTGCAAACAGTCTAAGTGTTAGACAGTGCAGTGTTGTGTTTGTGAGGCTGAAGTTTACTGTGTGTAGGCTGCCTAACAGTGGTGAAATTGTGAAAAATAGATCACCCTGCTATCAATTGGTATCAGAGCGTAGGCTATACGACGATGGTGACTAATGCAGAAATACGTGAACACTTGAGGCGTGTCGAGGCATTCATTGGCATGACGGACGAGCGCTGGAATGACCCAACGCTGGTGGATCTGTTGACACAGATTTTGGGCATTAAGACTGAATTTGAAAAATTTCGGTCTGAGTTTGCTGTACATACTGCCGAGAAGGACGAATACATGGCGGAAATTATCAATTTTCGTGAAAGCCTGTCGCTGCAATCAGATACTCTGGCGAAGGAGAATGAGGAACTTCGTTCAGAAATTGCAGTACTGCGTCTGGCAGTCGCTGCGTCCGGGCCAATTCGAGGGGAACACTCTAAGTTGAAGATCCCAGAGCCAAAGCCTTTTGGCGGGGCCAGGAGTGCCAAAGAACTGGAGGATTTCCTTTGGGACATGGAGCAGTACTTTTCTACTGCAAGAGTGCTGGAAAACGACAAAGTAAACATCACCACCATGTACTTGACAGGTGATGCCAAACTTTGGTGGAGGACACGAAATGCAGATGATGAAAGTGCTAACAGACCACGTATTGATACGTGGGAGAAGATGAAAAAGGAAATGAGGGACCAGTTTCTCCCTAGCAATGCGTCATGGATTGCTAGGGACCGATTGAAAAGGCTGCGGCAAGGTGGGACTATTCGGGACTATATCAAGGAATTTTCTTCCTTGATGCTGGACATCCAGAACATGTCCGATGAGGACAAGCTTCATAATTTCATCTCCGGCATGCAAGGCTGGGCCCAGAACGAACTTAGAAGGCAGAATGTCAAGGATCTGCCCACCGCCATTGCTGCGGCAGATTCCTTGGTGGATTATCGCGCAATCCGGCCTACTTCTGACGAGCCCTCCACTTCGAAAACTAAGAAAAAGTTTGAGAAGAGAAGGGAAGGGAAGAAGGAACACCGGAAAGAGGCTGCTGACAAGGGCAAGGCGCCAATGAGGGAAGGCAACAACAACAACAAGACCAAGAGCAAAGACAAAGGTTGCTGGACTTGTGGTGGCCCTCACTTGGCCAAGAATTGCCCAAATCGTGAGAGGGTGAATGCTATACTTGCTGGAAATGTGAATTCCAGTGAGGATAAGGGGCAAGTGGTTGCTGCACTTGCCAATCCCTTGGGACTGTCCTTAAATCAGATCAGTCTGATTAACGCAGTCGGGGAGACTTCCAAATCAGGTAACCCTCATGCCTCACTGATTCATATTGAGATGATGGTGAATGGGAAGCCTACTGTGGCCATGGTTGATACTGGGGCCACACACACTTTTGTGGATGTCAAGATTTCTGATAGGATTGGACTGAAATTGAAGAAATGTCCATCCTATGTCCAGACGGTCAGTTCAAAGGCGCAGGCTATTAAAGGCATGGCCTATGATGTAGATATGCTGACTGGTTGCTGGAAGGGCAAGCATAATCTGATGGTGATGCCGCTCGGAGACTTTGAAGTCATACTTGGGATTGATTTTCTGAGGAAATATAAGTTTGTTCCGTTTCCTCACTTGGATGGTGTCATGATCATGGATGATACCAGTCCAAGCTTTGTGAAGGCTGTGCACCCATATGGTGAAGCCGAGAAGGTTGCTAAGTACAAGACCCCGATGTTATCTGCCACTACTGTCGACAAAGAGTTGAGAAAGGGTGATGAGACCTTTCTGGCCGCCTTGGTCGAAGTAAAACCTGATGTGCAGGTTGAAGTGCCTGACTGTGTAGCAGATGTGCTGAAACAGTTTGCAGACGTAATGCCACCTGAATTGCCAAAGACCCTTCCACAAGGAGGGATATTGACCACAAGATAGAGTTACTGCCGGGTTCAACGCCTCCGGCCCAAGCTCCTTATCGGATGGCCCCTAAAGAGCTGGCTGAATTAAGAAGACAGTTGAATGAATTGCTAGATGCTGGGTTGATTCAGCCATCTAAGGCTCCTTATGGTGATCCTGTTTTATTTCAAAAGAAACAGGATGGATCCTTAAGGATGTGTGTGGACTACAGGGCGCTGAACAAGGTAACTGTGAAGAACAAGTATCCAGTTCCATTGGTGCAAGATCTGATGGACAGGTTGAGCAAGGCAAGCTGGTTCACAAAACTGGATCTAAGGTCGGGTTACTGGCAGGTTAGAATAGCAGAAGGGGATGAGCCTAAGACTACTTGTGTAACTAGATATGGCTCATATGAATTCCTTGTAATGCCTTTTGGCTTAACGAACGCTCCGGCGACTTTCTGCAATTTAATGAATAACGTGTTGTTTGAGTATCTTGATGACTTTGTTGTTGTTTACTTAGATGATATAGTTATTTATAGCAGAACGTTAGAGGAGCATGTGCAGCACCTAAGTATGGTTTTAACGAAATTGAGAGAATACACGCTTTTTATTAAAATGGAAAAGTGTGAATTCGCTCAAAAGGAGATAAAGTTTTTGGGGCATTTGGTTAGCGAAAAGCAGGTTCGGATGGATCCTAAGAAAGTGCAGGCCATAGTTGAGTGGCAGGCACCTTCAGCAGTGAAGGATTTGAGATCGTTCCTTGGGCTGGCTAACTATTACCGGAAGTTTATTGCTGGGTACTCTAGAAGGGCAGCAGCGTTGACAGACTTACTGAAAAAGGATGTCAAATGGGTATGGTCGGTGCGGTGTGAAGAAGCTTTTCAAGGGTTGAAAGAAGTTATTGCATCTGAACCGGTACTAAGACTGCCTGATTTTGAGTTGCCATTTGAAGTGCATACTGACGCGTCGGACAAGGCTGTTTGGGGCGTGTTGGTGCAGGAAGGCCATCCTGTGGCCTTTGAAAGCAGAAAGTTGAATGATGCTGAGCAACGATACTCCACTCATGAGAAAGAGATGGTTGCTGTTGTGCACTGCTTGCAGACTTGGCGGGTGTACTTGCTGGGAACAAAGTTTGTTGTGCGGACTGATAATGTGGCAAACACGTTTTTCAAGACTCAGAAAAAGTTAAGTCCGAAACAGGCTCGCTGGCAAGAATTTCTGGCAGAATATGATTTCATGTGGGAACATAAGCCGGGAAAGCATAACCAAGTGGCAGACGCATTGAGCAGAAAAGAGGTATTTGCTGCAGTATATTCAATTTCGAAACTTGAATCTGACTTTGTTGACAGGATCAAGTTGGCTGCATTGAATGACCCACTCTATGTGAAGTGGATGGGTCAAGTCCAAGATGGGACTGTGAGACGGTACTGGATCGAGGACGATCTGCTCCATTTTAAGAGGGGGAGAATCGTGGTGCCAAACGGTGGTGGATTGCGTAGGGACATAATGAAGGAGGCGCATGACACTACTTGGGCAGGTCATCCGGGTGTGGAACGGATGATGGCACTGCTGTCTCGTGTTTATTTCTGGCCAAAGATGGAGGATGACATTGAAGCTTACGTGAAAACCTGTCACATTTGTCAAGTGGACAAGACAGAACGTAAGAAGGAGGCAGGATTGTTGCAGCCCCTGCCTATTCCTGAAAGGCCATGGTTGTCGGTAAGCATGGATTTCATTTCTGGTTTTCCTAAAGTTGAGAATAAGACATCAGTTATGGTTGTAGTAGACAGATTCTCAAAGTATGCTGTATTTGTTGCTGCACCTAACTTATGCTCATCTGAGGTCGCTGCTGAGTTGTTTTATCAAAATGTTGTTAAGTATTTTGGTGTTCCGGCTGACATTGTGAGTGATAGAGACACTAGGTTCACAGGCAGGTTTTGGACAGCACTGTTCAATATGATGGGAACCGAGTTGAAGTTCTCTACTGCTAATCATCCACAGACGGATGGACAGACGGAAAGAATTAACCATTTGTTGGAGGAATACTTGAGGCATTTTGTGACTGCAAGTCAAAGGAATTGGGTAAGTTTACTTGATACCGCCCAATTTTGCTATAACTTGCATAAGTCTTCAGCAACGGAGATGAGTCCGTTTGAGATTGTCTTAGGCAGACAGCCTATGACACCATTAGATGTCGCAAAGAACAGGTCTCATGGGAAATGTCCAGCAGCATACAGGGTTGCAAGGGACAGGCTTGAAATGTTTTCTGAGGCTCAAGACAGCTTGCGCAAGGCTCAGCGGCGCATGAAGAAATATGCTGACCAACATAGGCGCCCATTAGAATTTCAAGTGGGTGACCAAGTTCTTTTGAAGCTTACTCCACAAATCTGGAAGCAGATTTCAAGCAAGACAAGGCATAGGGGACTGATCCCTAAGTACGATGGTCCGTTTGAAGTCGTGAAGAAAGTGGGGGCAGTAGCTTACAGATTGAAGCTGCCAGAAAGGTTAAAAATTCATCCAACCTTCCATGTTAGCTTTCTTAAACCTTATTTTGCAGATGAGGATCCGGAAAGGAACAGGAACAAGAGGGCTCCTCCTTCTATTCCAACACAGTTTGATGCAGACATTGAAGAAATTCTGGATCACAGGATTGTGGGGCATGGAAAGAAGAACACCAAGACGGAGTTCCTGATTCACTGGAAGGGGCAGGCTGTTGAAGATGTTGTTTGGGTGAAGGCAAAAGACTTGTGGCAGTTCGATGCAAAAATCGAGGACTACTTCAAAACAGTCTCGATGAGGGCATCGAGTTCAAGAGGTGGGGGTGGTCTGTCAGACCCCTGATCTTCCTACATGCCATGGCACGGGCGTGGCATGGGGCGTGGCACGGACATGGCAAGGACTTCTACATTGGCCATGACATGGGTGTTGGCAAAGCAATGTAGCATGGTCTGTGCGGCTAAGTGTTGGTAGTGCAGCAAGGTGTTAAGCTACTTGAGTACGTGCAAGTGAGCTTAGACACAACCACCAAGTATGCTAGGGTGATGGCCAAGCAGACTTGGGCACAAGGCAGGCAAGGCATAAAGACAAGGCAGTGGCATCGGCAAGGCAAGGCAAGGCAGCGTGCGGATTGAAAAGGCTAAGGCTTGGCGCGGCTAGGCAATGTGTTGGCTTGACAAGGCAAGGCTGTGGGACTTGATGATGGCAAGACAAAGCTGATGACATGTTGACATGGTGCTGGCAAGAAGTCAGAAATAATTCTAAGTGTTGAAGAAGGCAGAAATATTCTAAGTGTTGGGGCAGTGGCCAAAATTCGCCTAAGGCATGGGGCATGTGCTAGGCATATGCCAGACTTAGTTTGAATTCGAATTTAGGCCTAATCTGTTAGGAATATGACTGTTGTAACAACTTTGTGGATTTCTGATGTGGCTGCCATGTAGGCATGACAGTTTGTAACTGTCTTATCTTGTTGTAACTGCCATGTGCAGAAAATTATAAATAGGGTCGAAAATATGGCTAAGGCAGATAGAGTGTGTTCTTGCCTTAGACATATTTCGTGAAGCCCTTTTCCTGTATTACGTTGTTAATAAAGGTTGGGAAGTTGTTCCTGTAAATTTGGCTAAGTGTTCAAATACGTGTTACTGTCCAAATACGTGCAAACAGTCTAAGTGTTAGACAGTGCAGTGTTGTGTTTGTGAGGCTGAAGTTTACTGTGTGTAGGCTGCCTAACAGTGGTGAAATTGTGAAAAATAGATCACCCTGCTATCATTAGTTGACCTGTTTCAAGAACGCAGAATTCAAACTTGAACACAGTGATTTTACGTGGAAACACCTAGCTCACAATAGGTGAAAAACCACGACCTGTACCTTTACAGGATTTACTCCCAATTTTACTAAAATCAACGTGAGCCTTCAACAGTCGATTACAACTTGTAAACTACACTTCACCCCTACGTCACTCACCTATCTTCTACTCACAAATCTACCAAGGCTTGTGTTCTCAAAGTCTTCTGGTTGCCCCCAACTTGAAGACTAGAAAACTAATCTCAGTTATAGATCCTGAGAGATTACACAATAGCTCACGAATTCAAAGAGAAAACAAAACTCCCTAAACCCTACGTTAAGTTGCCGTGTCTCTCTTATGCTTCGTCTCTCTCTGTTTTGCGCCACCTTGCTTCTGTGAACTCTCTCTGGTTTTATAGTTGTTGATCGGAGATTTAATTGCTCTCCACCTCTTTAAGGATAACACCAGTTATTAGTGGAATCCTTTTTCCTTTAGAAAACCTTCTTTTAATCGAACTTCTCTATTCTCCTTCTTTTACGCATCCTGTTTGAGTTGGAGTAGTATTCCTCTTTAAATCCTTCTTCTTGACAGCTGTTGTTTTTATAAGCCTTATTTCCAGCACCCTTTATTCCATTTTTATTGTGGGCAGTATGTGCATTTTATCATGGCTACCATCTGCTGAATGAACTTGGTGGTCCAACCTGTTTCATTATTTTTGTCAATCATCAAAAGCCACTGTTCCAACACAACTTAATCTTGTATCATCTTTTGAAGTACTTTGGGATCCAAGGCAGATGACGGTGGTGTGATCTTTGCTTGACTCTTATAAGCTTCATATGCTTGATAGACTTTGTGCTTGGTATGACGCATATTTGGACATCGATTCCACTCCAGGATTATATGGCCAATCTTCTTGCAATAATTGTATATATTTCTTTTCTTGCAATGTGATGCAATATGGACATACTCTTTATAGGCAAAGTACTGTGGTCTGAAATTTTGATATGAACTTTGATTGAAGGTTTTATGAGTAAATTTTGATGTATACATAGCCATGTCAATGTGTTATACTAATCTATGGTTGTCAGAGTATTGATGCGTGTCTCCTCATGAATGAGTACTCCAAAAACTACATCGATGTCCGATAGAGTTTCTTTGTTAAAAATGTTAGCTCTAATAGGCTCAAATTCAAGCTCCAACTTCATGAGGAATTGGGCAACCCGAGTCTTCTTCCTCTCCAACATAACTTCTGTGAAACCTGTGAAAGAAAGGTTTCCTCCAAACTTTGGTCTTGTTCTGATCAGATTGTTATAAGTCACGAATAATAACTCTGAATATCTTTATCTCTCTGCTTATTTTGAAAGAGTATGTTCTAACTCAAAATCACAAGTATGGTTGTATTGAGAATATACCTTTTTGATATGCTTTTATATTTCTACTGCCAAGTTGAATAGACGTAAATTGAGTGAAACATCTGCATGTACAGAATTGGGGATCCATGAAATGACGCTCGCATTGTTAGCATGCCAAACTTGTTTTTCCTTATTGTCATTTAGCTCAGTTGTTGATCCATCCAAGATTCTGAACAAGCTTTTTCCTTGAACAAAGATTCGAAAATGAAATTCCCACATTGAATAATTTTTTTCATCAAATTTGGTAGATAAAATATCATGAGAATGTGACTCTATTTGAAAGACACGAGATAATCCTATGACAGAAATCAAATAGCAACAAAGAGTAAAAGATAAAACAATTTCTAGGGGAAAAAATTAAGCTCTTGATACCATGATAACTATTGAAAATCAAGAATCAAAAGGAATTGAAAAATATTTTGTATTTCCTTATGTCTAATTGATAAAGCTAGACACTCTATATATATACAAAGATTCATAAATACAAGCATGATTCTAGCACAATAACATATCATATCTTCTACAATATAAAGGGTATGATTTTGCATAGTTAAAATAAAATATTTTCTAATCTTTTAAAATCATACCAAATATTTGAAATCTTATATTATCTAGTCAACATAAGTAATCAATCTTATCATTGCAAATCTTATGATTTTATTTGTCGTAAAACATTAGCAGAAATTTATTATGTCATCTTTATTTATTTTTACTAGATTTAAGACATGTGTGTTGCACGTGGTATTTTAAATATATTAGTATATACTGAATATTCATCAAAAGTCTACCTTAATAAATGCGTTGTAATATTTTCAAATTTCCATGTTGATTCTTTAGTATTAACATGTCTTTTTTTATGTTGAGTGTCGACATGATTGTTATGGTCATGGTTATTCCATTTCGTGTTAGAGGTGAACATTATCAGTTTAATTTGTGTCATTTGGCTTCTCCCTACTAGAATTGATTGGTAGATTGGATAACTTGTATAGTAGCTCGGAGAATCTTAACGGTAAGTATATTGAATCAATATTGGACATCTTTACGTATCCAAAACCAGGAGGTGGCAATATGTTTTCGGTTCCTTTGTTTCTTTTACAAATTCCCTTGTAATTGAAAGATAATTTTATGTGTGTCGTTATTATAACTATTACTATATCATTAATCATCCTTGCACCCCATGTCCTTTGACTTTGCGGCTTAGGCTTTGGTATACGTGTTGTCACTTACATGGTGTTTGATAATTTAGTGGTGAAGCTTATATTGCTAATTTCAAGCTTCATTTTACGAAAAATTTCTGCCTTAATGACGTGGGTGGTCTCAAAGAGAATGTTGTTAGTGTAGGCTTTGGTGAGGTATTTAAAATTATAATTTTTATTATCAATGTCCCCTCTTTTTGGTGTTAATTAGCACTCAACCAAGTTATTAGTTTGAAGTATCTTGTATCACAATTAATTATTTGTTTCACTATCTAAGACAATGAAGCACCAAAAAGTAGTGTCGAGTCATTTTAGTTGATTTTCATTGTCCGAATTCATCTGCGTAACATCATTTAAAGTAGATTGATAAATGTTATACAGAAGTGTAAATGATAAGAGTGTTGCAGCTGTAACTACATGCAAGGATGTAATATTTGTACAAAAATTAACACATTCACCGTCATTCTGTGTATTATGAATTCCGAACTCTTCACCCGCTTCGTTCGCGGCATCATACGTTTTCAGATCTCTCTCAGTGGATAAGTATGAAGGAAAGTGCATGTGTCTAATCTTCTAAAGATTTACATGGGCTGATATAGCATGTGTGTACACTCATATTAAAAACACACAAGAATATGGAAGGTACAGATTCAGATACGTAAGAATATTCTAACTTTGTCTACCAAGAAATCACACTTCTGTATGTGTGGGTACACTGCAGGTTCAGGTGTCAATCGATGCATTTGTATACTTGGCAGCTTAAGCAGTTGTCAAATAAACATCCACACCCACACCCATGTTGCGGCACTAAAAGTGAAGAGTCCGGACAACTTAGGTTCAAATTCAACATAGACAATATTAATTGAGAAGGGAACATAATTTAGGGAGTCCTTCCATTTGGTTTATGGTCAACTCTTAGACATCGATAAATGACTCTTATTGAAATGTTACTGGTGAAGTTGATCCTGCAGTCTCTTTTCTGTTTTTTCCTCTATAACTTTGTACCGAGTGTTCTACTTTATTAGATAGTTTCCCTGTTAATCTGAACACTTCGAAATTTGATATCTCAGACAACGGGAATTAATTGCAGATCTGGTAAGTCTCATGAAACGCTACTCTTACTTATTTCCGTCATTATTATTTGAAACGATTAAAGTGCTTTGCTAGTGTAATTAGTCACACCAAGAGCTTTTAATTTTTTTTCATTGTTTCAATGAACATTGTCATATCTAATTACCACAAATTTAGAGCTAATATTATACATGCAAAATATGCATGCACTCACAAGACAAACTTTATGGAAGAATGATCAAGGCACCATGTGAGAAGTTCTTCCCCACAGGCATCCCCTTCAGACAAGGGGGCCACATTTCCATCTTCTCCAATGCTTTCCATCTTACCCTGAATTACCAATTGAAGTTGTTGAAGGAAGAGATCAGCATTTATCTGATCTAAATAAGTGGACAAATTAGAATTTGCAATAGATAAAACAATGTACATTTTAATGTACTGAAAACAAATTAACACCTTAACCCTTGCACCTCCACCCAATCAATGTCTTGTACCTTCTCCCTATCCTAGCGACTCACGAATATTTGGAAACTACATTATACATGATTGTTCACTGGTGGCTAGTGGCTACCCACCTCCTCTATCATTATCGGTATCTTATTTATCGGAACACTTAATTTGGCTAGTTCAATTTTTGTCGCAATGTCGGCTGAGCCTGGTTGAAAACAGCAACATATGGAGATTGAGATGCCAAATATAATGAACAGATGTTGATATGTATTCGTAATGGGCGTTTACAAAAAAAGAAAATGAAGTATATTTTTAAAACCAACACGAGAACTGATGGTCATTTTGCCAAATCTAGTGCCGACTATGATAAAGCATTTAAAAGGTAGTGATTAACCGTTACCGATAAGGGATGGTGTAGGTTGGTGTGTTTCCAAATTAAGGGAATCTGGAAGATTTTAACAGTGGCAAACATAAGGTATCCAGTAAACTATATATGCCAAGGACATTGTTGCAATTGAGAGCAGGTTGAAGCATAAGTGAAGGGATAGATAAGTTGCAGCATAATTGAATGCAGGTGAGGAATATGCAATAGTGGGATAGATAAGGTGAGTGTGGTATGAGTTAACGTGAGAATTTACAAGACTTTAATGGTAGTCGCGAGAGCCCTCTCTGTAGATGTGATTCGTGGCAAATTATCTGCATATAAAGGGGAAAAGTTGAAGACGGTGAAGGAGCAGGTATAGCTGAATAGCCGTTGCCATTGAAAGTGAATAAGCAAGGGGGAAAAGTGAATGATAAAAGGGAATACATGGTCATAATTATAGGTGTTTCACAGTAAATTTCCAAGGGGTCCCGTCCGTTGATTCAATCGGAAGAGGCGAAAGTGGAGTAAAAAATTGAGATTTTCAAGATATTAAAAAAAATTAAAAATTACTTTTTGTTTTTTTGGGCGAGGGTGGGGAGTGGGGGAAAATTGGGTGGATCGGAATAAGAATTGGTAAAAAAAAAAAATCAAAAATAAATTTTTAATCTTATTTTGTTTAAAAAATAATATTTTTTTTTTGGGGGGGGGGGGGGGGGAAGGAAATCGTGATATGGATGGAATAAAAAAATCAATTTGAAATTAGACAAGAGTTTTGGAAAATGTTTTCCTTAGCCATTTTCTTAAATGTGAGGAAAATGAGTTGATTTGAAAAACATTTTCAAAATATTTAAGCCAATCAAACATGAGAAAATAAAAAAATATTTTCTTCCATACCAAACACACCCTTTGTTTAATTAGTACTCCAACATTAAGGGTATGTCTGATACCAAAAAAAAAATTCATTTTTCAATTTTTCTTAATTAAAACTTTTGAAACAAATATTTTAGATATAAATTATATAATGACCCTAACCACATAGCCCCATAGTTTCATAGTGCCTTTCCACTTCACTTGTGTCTTTTACCTAATTTCGACCCTCCAAAAAGCAAAAGCAAAAGTGTTTTTTTAATTTATTTCATTTGTAAGTCACTGCCCTCTCCCTTTATCATCTCCTAATGAATATATGGTTTACGAAATATAATCCCGTTACAATTTAAATGAAAATTTTAATAGTCAATCAAGTGTTTATGTTAATCAAAAATTTTCATTTCTTTGTTAGTTTTTATAATTTATAATACTTTTTATATAATTTTTTAATATATAAATTATATTTTAAAAAATATAAAGTTTGCATAGTCGAATTCACAGTTAATTCAAATTGTGGCAGTGACTTTTTTTTTTTTTAACCATTGAAGAAAGGAAGACCAAATGTGATTGGTTTTGTAGAAAGTAGTTGACTTTCCTTTGTATTGTTTACTCTCTCTTTTTTTCACCTCTTCAGTTCCCTCTCCACTAATACCAAACATGAAGATTTCTTTCTCAAGCAGTAGAATGAGCATATCTACACTATGGCTTTTCAAAAACATTATTGTAGTCGCTCAGATAATCATCCTTTTCTGGATGGATGAATCCACCGCATGCGCTATATTGGCACTAATCTTATTATGGGTCAAGGACGAGGAAAAAGGTGACCTACATGGACACACATCAAAATCAGGAGAAAAACAGCTGAAAAATTATAATGGCAGAGCTTGATGCTATGGACAAAATGGAGATTTAAGAAAGTAGTCCACATGCATACAGTATATCTACTGTTGCTCTGTTTTGATACATTGAATTCAAATAAGTGTTAGTTTGACTTGTTGGATGGCCTATAGGTATTGAAACTCATCATTCTACAAGCATTGGGTGGGTGCACAATCAACATTTATAACCGCTTTATCATATAAAAACTGCGACCAACTCAGATAAAAACTTAAAACTATTTGAGAAATCACACTTTAATTTACTTAAAGACACTCCATCGAGCACATGGTTGATTATTTTTATGGCCCAAACATGTCTATTACGACACTTAGGACCTCTACTTGCTTTCATATACACCATGCCAAAGAATCCAAACATTCAATCGAAGAAAACGAGTGGTGAGTGGAATGGTTCAGGACATTATAAACTTAACCTTTACACAGCCTATGAGAGACAATTATAGTACTGCAAAGCTTGAGCCATGCAATGAAAAGAACAAAGAGAGATTGATCAAAACAGTCTACAATTATACTTACTACTTTTTTTTATATTCTATTTCGATGCAACATGCACTATATTCTTTTCAGTGCTGGTTTGACTTGCTGGTTCTGCCTATACATACAGTAAATGAGTGGGTGCACTATTACCACTACCAGAGTCCAATGTAGTGCTTAAGTTGCAAGTACATCCAAAACATGTATGTGTTAAAAAGTAACGTTAAATTGAATGGGTTGAGGTAGAATCTCGAACTCAACTACCTCTGTCCCAGATATAATAAAAGGAGTAACTCTTCCATTCTTCCCTTTCTCATCTCAAGAACCAATCTCTCTAACTCAAGTCATAGAGAAATTGAATAAGTGGAACACTATGAGGCCTAGGAGGATCAAAACTATCATTCTACTCCTTTTGTTTCTCATCTTTGTATCTTCTGGTAAGCTACTTTCGCTATGAAATGACGATAAAATTTCAACTAGAGCCTGGTTTATACTAGTAAATGACATAATAATGTTAACTCTGCTGTTTCTTGTTCTTCTTTGTGCTATCTAGGTCCTGCTGAAGGCATGATATACGGTTACAAGCTTCATAAGGTAGTGATAGGGTAATAAATTTATTTGATTGGAGTCATAGTTTATAAAATGCATTCAGTTTTCATTACTAGACAGTGCAACTTATTCCTTTTTGGTGAAAAAGCTATGGTATTTGGGACTAACTCAATTCCAAACGCTAGCTCACTAGGGAAGGATAAGCAGATCATCAATTCCATTCTCAAATCAATGTGGGACCCTAACCCACTCTAACAGTTGAGATATAGTAGAAAAAGTTGAGATATACTACAACATAAAATTTATTAACTTCCTGCAGCTTATGTTTTTCCTGTTAGAGTTTAATCCATTTTATTGTATACAACATTACCAGGACTGTAGAAATTTTCCTAGATTAATATCCATCTTCTTGGGGTGCATGGAGTCATTTAAACTCTTTATTTCTTAGAATATCCTTAACAACTGAAAAGTTAGACATCGCTGATTGATCTTTGTTGCAAATTGTGTGAAGCATGTTATCCGAGAAAATCCAAGAAAGTTGCTGCAGCTGGATGCTGTGTTAGATTATGACAATGCAGGACCTAATACCAAGCATGATCCAAGAGGAAAGAAAGGCGGTGGCAGTGGCAATCACCCGTGATTGCTCTGCTTTTCCAATAATCAAACCAGATTGTAGACTACTCTAAATTATGGAGATTTGATCAATCAAAGGTGGAGAAATAGCACATAGCATAGGTTCACATGAATTTCTTTTATGTTTGATATATTGTTGTAATATCTTTTCCCTTGGCATGTGGTGAAAGCAAGTGAAATGAAGTTAGCTAAACTATTTGAAGATGCCAATCATAGTAGTAATAAATTTAGTCATGAACTTTTGGTTTCAATGAAAGACAGGGAAATCAGTGGGATGACTGATGTTTTGTAAGAACATAAACAATTCGGACCATCTGAATTCTCACTCGAGTAAACTGGCAAGACAATAATTGATTTCTGTAAATGTGAGAAGGCAAAGGCCGTTGCCTCTGATTGAAATATACCTATATTTACATATCATTCCTGAAAACTTGATTTTCTCAAAGCCAAGATTATCACACTTGCTGTACCAAAGTTTCTATAGTTGCTTCACTATCTTGTGCTAAACTCCATGGTTTTAACTATTGTCACGGCAATATGGTTGAACATGTATATTCTTTTTCAGTTTATATACATATATCCAACGACTGCATTTCCATCGAATTTCCTAAATAAAGCTGATTGTGGCTAAAGCTTATCCCAAGTCGTGCACAAATTCTTTGTTGCAGCAGAGGCAAATTTCATCAATCTATCTGCCTGTTTACAGGTCAGAAACACAGAGAGAAACAAATAAAGGATAATCAAAGGGGCTTTTACAATCCTGAAGATGCAAACCACTAACTACTAAAACACACAAATTTATGCTCTAGTTCTAACTCCTTCCAGTCAAAATTACTACTAAAAATGGAGCTGACCCAAAAAGGAATGAGTGACTCTCCGAAAGCACACTTTCCAACCTTGTGCTAACCACCTGGATAAATTTAAGCATACTACACGAAAACAGCCTGCAAAAGGACCAAATGAAACAGTAAATGAATTCCTTTTAACTAGGATTGTAGGGCATAACCCAAAGGTAGCCCTTCCAAAAATTCTCGACGGCCAAGGCAGAACCCAGGCCGAAGAGGGGGTTTGGAAATAGTTTTCAACCAGCAATAGACGCGCCTCGGTTAGAACCTCACTAGCTGCGTCATTGCCCCAAGCGCAAAGATAGCATTTATATTTCTTGTTTTGTCTTTTGTAAGACTCGTGTCTATAATCACCTTCATCTATTATCAATGTGGGACAAACTACCAATATACTGCAATATCTTTGCCTTGGCATCAAAAATTTTGTAGGACTCTATGAGATAAGTCATATTTTGGTGTTTCTTGAAGGCTACTCTGTTCTAAATCATAATTTATGCCTATATAAAGCTTATTATATTTTCTTGAAAAGGCATTTCAAATATCTTATAAATAATAAGGCTCAAAGAGATCAAAATCATCCTTTTTCTCAAAAAATATGCCACGCCCTCGAATCATGAAAAAAATCAAAGGAGAGAAGAATCAAGTGAGAAACAGATTTATAACCACATTGTTTATGAATAAAATTATGCTTCTTCATATTTATTTGTGATTACGGTTTATTTTTTTATCACGTTAAAATTTGTTGCAAACAGTACTAATAAAATTCTAGTCATGAAGATTGGCTTCAATAAGAGACAGATAAATCACGGGGATAAATTTATGTTCGAACTGGCCAAGTGAATAGCACAGTTGACAACCATATTCTATGGACTGAAGCTCGTCTGTAGTTGTGCATAAAAATTTGTGGCTGCAGAGGCATAGTTCATCCATTCACCTGCCTGTTTACCGGTCAAGATCAAGTAAAAGATAATTACAATGACTCCACAAATTATCAGAGGAACTTCAATGGTAGCAAATCCTGAAGAAGTGGACCACTAACTAGTACATGAAGTCAAAGCTTTTGCCAAAAAGGCTGAGGCACAAGATTTTGTGCTGCAGTCCCAATTCATTTCAGTGAAAATGACATGATGTTACTTAATGGATTTTTGATCTCATGTTCATTGGCGGAGCCAGGATTTTGATTAAAGGGTTCAAAATTTGAAGAAGTAAACATACAAACTAGTCGAAAAGGGTTCGATATCTATTATATAGAGATAAAAAATTATTTTAACCTTATAAAAATAATATAATTTTTCGCTGAACGCCTTCAAGGTATGCTGGCTCCACTCCCGCCCTCGTCAGACCTTAAATGGAATTTGAGTACTAGCTTGACAACATCAGATAGTGATAAAATAGTGCAGAGATAATGGAAGGAATGAACCCATTCAACCAAAAAGAGAATTACTAATTCTCCAGCAGGGTTCAGTTAATTCGCTCACAAGTCACTTGCCAAAGCAAACAGTCATCTCAACTTGGATTTGTGAAACAGAACTGTACACTTTCTTCGAGCTTTATGCATAGTCATAGAATTTGAGCTTTATGCAAGATCTGCTACATCTACAGCACAGCAAAAGCTTAAATTTTGACAAATGCAGTCCCACATATACTGTTTGGTATTTATCTCTTTACTGCTAGTAGCATGTTCAGTCATATTTGGTACTTCCCTGTTATTTGGTTGAACGAAGATAAACTTATTCCATACCTAAAACAAAAATAAACAGATTACCAAAAAATTTCTTGTATCCTTTTCCTAGCAGGAGACACGCAAAAGCTCACAACGCAAAAAGGCGAAAACTTTTATACTAAGTATTGTAGGGCATAACCCGAAGGTAGCCCTTCCAAAAATTCTCGACGGCCAAGGCATAACCCAGGCCGAAGAGGGGGTTTGGAAATAGTTTTCAACCAGCAATAGACGCGCCTCGGTTAGAACCTCACTAGCTGCGTCATTGCCCCAAGCGCAAAGATGCAGATTCCGTTAGACCTGCTTTCGATTTTATTATTGTCGTTGCTCTATTCTCCTTTTTCTGTCAGCGATGTGGGATGACTGACAAACACCGAATACCTGATGACACGTTGCTTGCGTTGTGAAAATTTTCTTTCCCAACCACAAATAGATTTTGGCTTGTTGGACTTTTCATAATATAAGATAAGAATTTTTATGTGGTATTAAATTTATAATATATGAAAATAACTGTAGACGATAAAATTTCGTATCGTGAAAATAATAATCAAGAACGAAAATATCGCAACAATCGTAGTATTTAATTTCAATATGTGAGTGTTACAATCTCTGTGAATCCTCTGATTCGCCTTTTCAAGTGTAAATTCAAGGGCTCTTGATCTTGTTCTTGAATTTGTTCTTGGACTTTGAATTTATTCTTGATCCTGATCTTGAAACTTTGGATTTGTTCTTGATCTTGATCTTGAAACTTTGGATTTGTTCTTGATCTTGAAGCTTGTTCTTGAGTTCAAGAGCTTTAAAGCTTGTTCTTGAACTTGAATGCTTGAATTCTTGAATTTGTAGAGGAATTTGTGGCTTTTGATCCACGAGCTCTCTCTAGCTTTCTGTTAGAATTCTTCTTCTCTTCTCCTCTTTTTCTTTTTTTGAATTCTGAAGACCTCTATTTATAATTGTAGAACAGAGGAATTATAATAGGAAAGACTTTCCTTCAGCCAATCAAATTTAAGTGACATGGCATATTGGGCTTTAATGAAATGGGCTTGTCATTTCGACACATGGCATGATCCCATTGGATTCTTTGTTTGACTTGGCGTGCCACATCATTTGACACGTGGCACCAAGATTGGCCTCTTGGATGAGAAGATATTGGGCCTAATAAAGTGGGTCATCTTTTATAGCCCAAATAATTGAATTTGGGCATTTAATTAAATCCATACTTTATTGGACTTAATTAATTAACCCAATTATATTAATCCATGATATTTGTTTGGACTAACATATTTCTTGGATTGTCTTTTGTAGCCCAAATAATTGAATTTGGTCTTTTAATTAAATCCGTACTTTATTGGACTTAATAACCAAATTATATTAATCCATAATATTTGTTTGGACTAATATATTTTGAATTTAATATAATTTGAATCATTTTATAAAATTTATATTTCAATAAATTTCATATGATTACAAATGCCCCCTACTTCAAGTCTTGTCGGAATGTTTTATCATTTGAAGACTAGACTTGAAGTATTAATTTAATATTATAATAATAATTATTATTATAATATTATAAAAGAATATTGACATAATATTATACTTTATGTCAAAAAGGAAAATCATTCTCAACTTTACCTTATTTGAAAAAAAAAAGAATTTGACCTTCCTTTTTTTTTTCTTTTTTTTTTTTTCTTTCTTCTTTCTTTCCCTTTTTTTTTTCTTTTTTTTTTCCTTCCTTTTTTTTTTTGTTTTACGTGGTCTTTGACCACTTTTTCTTTCCTTTCTTTTTTTTTTAAATTTTTTTTTTTCTTTCTTTCTCTTTTTCCTTTTTTTTCCTTTTTCTATTCTTTCCTTCTTCTTTTTTTTCCTTTTTCTTCTTGGACAGCACCCTATAAATAGGGATATGCTTCTTCATATTTTTCAATCAAGACTGAAGTCTAATCCCAGCTGTCTTTGTTGAGGTATGACTCTCCTTTCTTTTCTTTTCTTTTTTTTTTCTTTTTCTTTGTTTTTTTTTTGTTTGTCCCCCCTTTTGTAGGTCCAAGGGAGTATCATTTGTGTTTTGCTAATGCAAAAATTTGATCTTGAGGCGTGAGGGAATGTATTCCATATCCCCGCCTTGAGATCACTAATGCGAGGCTTTACGCTGTTCTACATGTTTAAACATAGGGGACCAACAACACGAGGCTTTACGCTGTTCCAATGTTTAAACATAGGGGACCAACAACACGAGGCTTTACGCTGTTCCAATGTTTAAACATAGGGGACCAACAAAACGAGGCTTTACGCTGTTCTAATGTTTAAACATAGGGGACCAACAAAACGAGGCTTTACGCTGTTCTAATGTTTAAACATAGGGGACCAACAACACGAGGCTTTACGCTGTTCTAAATGTTTAAACATAGGGGACCAACAACACGAGGCTTTACGCTGTTCTAAATGTTTAAACATAGGGGACTAACAACACGAGGCTTTACGCTGTTCCAATGTTTAAACATAGGGGACCAACAACACGAGGCTTTACGCTGTTCCAATGTTTAAACATAGGGGACCAACAAAACGAGGCTTTACGCTGTTCTAATGTTTAAACATAGGGGACCAACAACACGAGGCTTTACGCTGTTCTAAATGTTTAAACATAGGGGACCAACAACACGAGGCTTTACGCTGTTCTAAATGTTTAAACATAGGGGACTAACAACACGAGGCTTTACGCTGTTCCAATGTTTAAACATAGGGGACCAACAACACGAGGCTTTACGCTGTTCCAATGTTTAAACATAGGGGACCAACAAAACGAGGCTTTACGCTGTTCCAATGTTTAAACATAGGGGACCAACAACACGAGGCTGGAATTGCTTTCTAAGGCCAAGGAGGGTCTTGAGTCACTCAGAGCAGAGGAGGATGAGAAGGCTAAACATGTCTCTTCTAGAAGGAAGTCACTAAAGAAGGTCAAGAAGAAGTTAGCAACTCTAGAAGCAGAGCGAGAGGAACTTGAGGCTGTCGTAGATGCTGCCAAGAAGGAGATTGAGGAGGTTCGAGCAAAGATCCTAGTTGCTGAGAAGGAGGTGTCCTCTTATGACAACATGGACTTCTTGACGACTGAAGATTCGAATCGCTTGGAGCGTGGGAAAGAGTGCTTAGAGGCTAGTCGTCAAGATTTGATCAACTATAAATTATGCTTAGATTAGGCTCCCTCATTTTCCCCTCTTTTCTTATTTCCTTAAGATTTAGATTGATATGTTAGACAATTTTATAACAATAGGTCTTCTCTATTTTTTTTGTCTCATATCTTGTATTTGTGGTTTTGACTTGAAGTTCTTCACATGTCGTCTTTTGTCGCGAACTTTAGCAATTCAAACTTACTTTGCATTTGGTACACTAGTAAGAATGAAAATAATAAAAGTCCTTTCTCTTTGAAGTTTGTGCATTTCCCTTTGCAAATTTTATGCAACTTAATGTCTTAACTCACGGAATCAATGAATTTCAAGAATATCCACACAAGCTTGAGAACTTGAGGACCATCACCTGCATACTCACTTAATTTGAGAATCGACATGTAGACTTTGGGACTTTAGTTTGGAGACTTGGGGAATATGAGAACTTCAACTTGTATACTTGAAAATTTTGAAAACTTCAACTTACACACTTGAAGGAATTGAAGATTTTGGTTTGAATACTTGGAGAATCAAAGACTTCAATTTTGCAAACTCGGAGAATTCAAAACAAAGCTTCAACTTGTATACTTGAAGAATTCGAAGACTTTGATTCGCATACTTGGCCAAATCTGAAAGTCTCAAGCATGCTATTGAAGAAGCTTACATTCCATAGGGCTTTGCCCCATAAAGAAATCAGTAGGGACATATGATTTTTTTAACACTCATGCAACTGAACTTGGAATATAATTCCAAGCGCCTACGTACCTCAATGAAGAGGATCAAGTCACAACGTAGTTCTGGAGAGTGTTTTTTTTTTTTTTTTTTTTTTTTTTTTTTTTTAGGGTGCCGTGCACAGTTTATACTCTTGCGGGCCAGGAGTGTAATGCATTTTTATACCCAAATTTCAATGAGCATAATTTTTCTCAAGGATAGTACCTCTTAAGGAATTTTGCGTTTATAGGACCGATCCTTATGCCATCTGCATCAACAAGCTTGTAAGCACCATTTGAGTATACTTCTTGTACTACATATGGTCCATCCCACTTTGAGGTGAATTTGCCCCCAGACTTACGTGAAGTGATAATGGGCCTTCTTACTGCGAGAACTTGGTCTCCAACTTGAAAACACCTCAAGCGAACCTTTTTATTGAAAGCACGAGACAAACGAGCTTGATAACATTCAAGATTCTGTTGGGCTTCTAACCTTTTTTCATCCAGTGCTTCTAACTCGGCAAGACGCAGTCGAGCGTTTTCTTCCTCAGTGAGCCCTTCTTGGATAGCCAATCTCAAGGACGGTATTTGATGCTCAAGTGGTAGGACCGCTTCAACTCCAAAAGCAAGCGAATATGGGGTTGCTTGAGTCGGTGTGCGATATGTCGTCCTATATGCCCACAAGGCTTCTTCCATTCTTTCATGCCAATCCCGTTTGGACTTAGAGACCACTTTCTTCAAAAGATTACACAGGGTCTTATTGAATGCTTCGGCTAGACCATTGGCAGCGGCATGATACGCAGAAGATTTTCGCTGCTTGAAGCCAAAGAGATCGCATATTTTATTCATCAACTTGTTATCAAACGGCTTGCCATTATCCGTTATTATATATCGTGGGATGCCAAATCGATAAACAATGTTTACTCGAATAAAATTGGCAACATTCTCCTTCTTGACTTCTTTAAGGGCTACAGCTTCGGCCCATTTTGAGAAGTAATCCGTCGCAGCCAAGATGTACAAGTGTCCACCAGAAGATTTTGGCAATGGTCCAACAACATCTAGCCCCCAAGCATCGAATGGCCAAGATGCGATAGTAGGGTGTAAAACTTCAGGCGGTTGATGTATGAAGTTTGCATGGAATTGACAAGCTTTGCACCTTCGAGCATAATCCAAGCAATTTTTTACCATGGTCGGCCAATAATACCCCATCCTTTTTATGTGAAAATGGAGCTTTGGCCCAGACTGATGTGATCCACATACTCCTGAATGTGCCTCTTGCAATGCTTGAGTGGCTTCTTCCTCCCCCAAACACCGCAAGAGCATTCCCTCAAATGATCTCCTATACAATGTGTCCTTGTAGTAGAGGAAACGAGGTGCCCGACGACGAATGTCAGTTCTTCTTTTAGCATCTTCCGGCAGTATCCCATAACATAAGTAGTCGGTGATAGCTTGTCGCCAGTCCTCTTTATTGGCTTCAGAAACTGCGACAACATGTTCAAGCTTATTCTCCATTTGCCCGTCTTCATCCCACGATGGTACTACCCATTTTTGGCAGATAGTAACTTGCGTCTGATCAGGAAGAGTCAGAGTTGAGGCTAGAGCAGCCAAGGCATCAGCTGTTTTATTTTCTTTCCTTGGCACATGTTGGAGGGTCACATCTCCAATCTGTCTTATCAACTTTTCGGCATAACCGTGATATGAGCGCAACTCAAATTTCCTAACCTCATAGGTTCCCAAGAGTTGTTTAATCACCAATTGAGAATCACCAAAAACTTGCAACTGTAATTGTTTCATGTCAATGGCCATTTCGAGTCCCAGTATTAGTGCTTGATATTCTGCAACATTGTTGGAGCAGCGTTGTTTCAATGTGAAGGAGAATGGTAAGACCTCTCCTTGTGAAGTGACAAACACTACGCCTGCGCCAGCTCCACCACGGTGCGCAGCCCCGTCAAAGTACATTTTCCAAGGGGGTTGGACCTCGATGGCCATTGCGTCTTCATCAGGAAGCTCATCAGTTAATTCCCAATCATCTGGTATAGGATGGTTCGCCAAAAAGTCCGCTAATACTTGTCCCTTCACAGCTTTTTGAGGGATGTACACAATCTCAAATTGTTGGAACTGAAGGTACCACCTTGCTAGTCGGTCACTGAGGACTGGTTTCGACATAACAAATTTGATGGGATTTGCTCTAGAAACAAGATGGATAGTATGAGCTTGAAAATAGTGCTTCATCTTTTGAATCGAGAAGACCAGTGCCAAACATAACTTCTCAATTGGTGAATAATTCAGCTCGTTTGGTGTCATCATCCTGCTCAAGTAATAAAGGGCATTTTCTTTGCCTTCATTATTCTCTTGGGCCAGTAAGGCTCCCACAGACCTTTCTTGCGCTGCAATATAAAGTATCAGTGGTTTTCCAGGTATAGGAGCTGCTAAGACCGGAGGTTTTGCCAAATACGCTTTGATACTTTCGAAGGCTTTGCTACACATTTGATCCCATTTGAAAGGGACACCTTTCTTCATGAGATGACTGAATGGTTGGCATCTTCCAGCTAGATTCGAGATGAACCTCCTTAAGTAGGCTAATTTTCCCTGGAGACTTTTCAACTCATGAATGTTTCGAGGCTCGGGCATCTTCAAAATTGCATCAACTTTGGCTTGATCAATTTCGATTCCTCGATGTCGCACGATAAAGCCAAGAAACTTTCCAGAAGCAACCCCAAAGGCGCACTTTAGTGGATTCATCCTCAGTTGATATCTCCGGAGCAACTCAAATACCATTCTCAAGTCTTTTAAATGGTCGCCCCTTCTTTTCGACTTCACTACCAAGTCATCCACATAACACTCAACATTTTTATGGAGTAAGTCATCAAATATATTTTGCATAGCCCTTTGATACGTGGCACCAGCATTTTTCAAACCAAAAGGCATCACCTTGTAGCAATAAATGCCTTTAGGCGTACGAAACGCTGTGAGTTCTTCATCCTTTGGTGACATGCGAATTTGGTTATAGCCAGAAGAACCATCCATGAATGACATTGCCTCATAGCCAGTTGTAGCATCAATCATCAACTCCGGAATGGGTAGCGGGAATTCATCTTTAGGGCATGCATTGTTGAGATCTCTAAAGTCAACGCAAACTCGAATTTGGCCATTCTTCTTCCTCACGGGAACAATGCTTGAAATCCACGTGGGGTATTTCACTTCACGGATAAATCCTGCCTCAATGAGTTTGTTAACTTCTTTCTCAATTAATGGAACCAAGTCCGGCCTGAAGCGTCTTTGAGCCTGCTTGACAGGACGAGCGCCGTGCCTGACTGCTAATTGATGGACCGCAATCTTGGGATTCAAACCAGGCATTTCTTTATAGCTCCAGGCGAAGACATCCCTGTACTCTTTAAGTATATTCATATAAGCCATTTCTTCGTCAGCTTCTAGGAAAGCACTCAAGTAAGTTGGTCTTGGGTTTTCATCAGTGCCAAGGTTAACTTCTTTTAAGGGATCGATCGTGGTCTTCACCCCCTCTTCGAATTCTGGTGGAGCATCTCCAGCGTCCTCCTCTTCTTGTGGGTCATTATCATTAATAGATATATGATGGCACCAAACAATACCTCCAAGTTCTTCATCAATTCTCAGTTCAGACAAGGCATCATTCTTAATCTGAGTGGTAACATGACATGAGGAGCCTACACTTTCTTCATCTTCCCCGCGCTCCTTGGTGTACACCACAGTGTGAGTCTTCGCTTTTAGTACTTCCTTACATGAAACTACGAGTTCCACTCGTCGCTTCATCCTGGAAGGAATTATGCTTTCGAAATCTTTTTGGATCATATGTGAAGGAAGCATTGTTACTCTTAGGTTACTTCTTCGACGCTTGTTACTCTTCTCCTTCAATGGACCTAACCTTTCGAACACAGAAGTTCTTGCAGTAGGTTTTCCAAGTCGATCAAAGACAGAAGGCCGTTTATTAGAAGAGGAACACCCATCTTCTATAGTGACGTAGTTATTGCTTGCCCTTCTTATGGAGATACGCACCGGTGGTGGCTGGCTATAGCCTAGACCCTCACGTGCTTGCCTAGTCGTGGCCTCCGATGGGAGTTTCCCTAGCCTAGACGGCTCTTCAGGATTGTACCCAGCCTTTCCAAGTAACTTGTAAGCATTTGGATCAAAGCCTTCTGTACGTTTCGTAGGAAGTGATGTATTTTGTGGCAGATTTTGAGCCACAAAATTTCCCAATATCTTTGAAGACGAGTTTATTGCATCGATGCGTTTGATAGGAAGTGTCAACCTTTCCAATACATTCCCTTGTACATCATATGATTGTCTTTCCTCTTTCTTCACCTTTGGGACATATCGGAGTGTAGGGGATGGCTTTATTTTCGAGGGCATGGTCTTCCCTTTATTTGGACAAGTACCAGGCTCCCCAGTATCAACTTTGGTCTTTTCGATAGCCGCATTGGTTGCTTTGCCTTTAAGCCTATCAGACTTGGTCAGTTTGACACCCTCAAGCTTTTCCCCTTTCATGACATAATTCTTTAAATAGAACTTTGCATCGGCAAAATGTGATTCCACTTCAGTGAAAGGGTTATTGTCCGCAACTATCTTCCTTTCAGTTCCATCTTCTAGGTACTTCAGACATTGATAGTAAGAAGATGAGACAATTTTGTTCTCGTGCACCCAAGGCCTTCCCAGTAATATATTATATGAAGTCTTTGCATCAATCACATGCATCCATGCACTTGATCGCAAATCGTCCATATGGATATCCAGCTTAATTGAGCCTATGGACCTCTGCCCCCCTTGATTGAATCCTTGTATCAACAAACGACTTTCGCTAAGCTCTTCAGTTGTGATGCCAAGCTCTTTCAACGTGTGGATGGGTAGAATGTTGACCCCAGACCCTTCATCTATTAAAATTCTATTGATCCTCTTCTCTAGCACGTGGCCCACCATATACAAAGGACGGTTGTGTAGAGTTTCACCAAATAGAAGATCATCGTCCGTAAATGTGATTTTTGTGTCACATGCATGTACTTCTTGAAAAGAGGGACCCAAAAAGCTTTCAGAAGATGGCGGATATGCCTTTGACGGAATTTCACCAACTACTTCATCTTTGTTAGCAGGGGAAACCTTCGATGAAGTTTCATTCGTTGTTTCTCCCTGGTCAGCACTGAAATATGATGCCTCAAGATTGTCTTGAGTGGTCTCCACACAGAACCAACTTGGTAGGAATTCCCCCAATGTCACAGGACGTCGCGGTTTCTGGTGGTGATGCATGTCCACCTTCGGCCCCCTTGGACGCTTGACCGATTTCTGCCTCTTCGCTCTCTTTACTACCCTTTGTCTAGTCGGTTGTTCAAGTGATCCTTTTCGCGGACTTGTCTTGTTGCGTCTCCGCTTAGTCACGAGAATCCAACCTTCATCATTATCCATGCCAACTTGGGACCTTTCTTTCTCTAACGACCCTTCTCCTTTAGGTGTACATATTTGGACTGGGTCAAGCGAGCCGAACATGATAGAGATTTGATTAGAGCTTGCCTTTCCATCATCAAGGACAATCTTCTTTTCATTAGCTAATTGCATAACTTTGTCCTTGAAGACAAAACACTTTTCAAGAGGGTGACTTATGAGTCTATGATACTTGCAATAATTTGGGTCATCAGTTCTTCCAGCCTCATCGGGTCGTTTCATCTCTGGCAACTCAATGAGCTTTAGCTCAACCAATTCCTCAAAAATTTCAGGAACATCAGAATCCAGAAAAGGGTATTCCTTTTCTTGCATCTCTCTCAGGGTTAGCTTTCGGTTTGAGCGTTCTTGAAAAGTCGTCTTTGTGCTCTGCTTCCTACTCTCCTTCGCAGTAAACTTCACGGGTGACATATTGACGTTCATGGATTCTTTGTTGTCATTTCTGGGTGCAAATTTGCTCCATTTCTTGGGTTCCTGTTTGTCCTTTCCTTTGCGAGGATCGTGAACCAACATTCCATCCTTTCCAGCAGAAGACATGCTCAATTCCATATCATGAGCACGAGTCGCTAGCTCTTCAAAAGACTTAGGTTTGATCCCTTGTAGGATGTACAGAAGCCCCCAGTGCATCCCTTGAATACACATTTCTATAGCAGAAGCTTCACTAAGTCTGTCTCTGCAATTAAGGCTCGCGTTCCTCCATCGATTTATGAAGTCGATGACAGGTTCATCCTTCCTTTGGCGAGTATTTGTGAGCTCTACCATGCTCACTGTGCGCCTTGTGCTATAGAAGCGATTAAGAAATTCATGCTCCAGTTGCTCCCAACTGTCAATGGAATGAGGCTCAAGGTCTGTGTACCAGTCAAAGGCATTTCCCTTCAAGGAGCGAACAAATTGTTTGACGAGATGGTCTCCATAGGTTCCAGCATTATTACATGTCTCCACAAAGTGTGCAACATGCTGCTTTGGATTTCCTCTGCCTTCAAATTGCTGAAATTTAGGGGGTTGATAACCGGCAGGCATTTTGAGGCTATCAATCCTTGCAGTGTAAGGCTTAGCATATGTATGGGAAGACCTTGTGGAGACTTCATACTTGTCTTTAATGGTCCCTTCTATGAACTCCTTTAACTGATCCAGTGGGATCATCCCCTCAGAGGAGATTGGCATCTCCTTGATACGTGATGCTTGGTTCATAGGATTTTCAACCTCTTGAACTTCAACGCCTTTTCCAGGTGCATGACTAGATTCTCCACCTAGTAAACCATCCATCCTATCCATCAGCTTATCGATGCGAGATTCTTGACTTTGCACATGCTTGGTCAATCCCTCAATCATCTTTGACAAATTCGTAAGTTGCTCCTCCATAGATGAAGCATCGGTTACCATTGCTTGAATGACCATTGGTGATGGATTTTTGCGCGAGTTAACCCTCAAAGGGCTCACATCATGTGAGCCTCTCTTCGCACTAGAGTTCTTAGAACTAGGAAGCTTGAGTGAAGCTAGGGTCCTTTCTATCTTTTCAGCAATACTACTTTCTCTGTTCGTAACATTTGTAGAGGATCCTTCTCCTCTCAGAGTTGAAGACCCAAAGATAGGAATTGATGTGGACGACACATGAAGTGTTTGTTGTCCTAGCATAGTAGCCTTGCTCCTCGTAACAACACCAAAACTCCCAAAGGTAACACCAAGAATTCCCTCTACTTCAGCAGAGAACTTGGAGTCAGTAGCGTTGGAGAAAGTTGATTGGGAATTAATATTCTTGGAAGCCATTTGAATGTTCTTTGATGCTTGGAAAGTTGAGATGAGAGGCAGAGATAGTCCCACTGGGCGTGCCAGAATTTGTAGACGATAAAATTTCGTATCGTGAAAATAATAATCAAGAACGAAAATATCGCAACAATCGTAGTATTTAATTTCAATATGTGAGTGTTACAATCTCTGTGAATCCTCTGATTCGCCTTTTCAAGTGTAAATTCAAGGGCTCTTGATCTTGTTCTTGAATTTGTTCTTGGACTTTGAATTTATTCTTGATCCTGATCTTGAAACTTTGGATTTGTTCTTGATCTTGATCTTGAAACTTTGGATTTGTTCTTGATCTTGAAGCTTGTTCTTGAGTTCAAGAGCTTTAAAGCTTGTTCTTGAACTTGAATGCTTGAATTCTTGAATTTGTAGAGGAATTTGTGGCTTTTGATCCACGAGCTCTCTCTAGCTTTCTGTTAGAATTCTTCTTCTCTTCTCCTCTTTTTCTTTTTTTGAATTCTGAAGACCTCTATTTATAATTGTAGAACAGAGGAATTATAATAGGAAAGACTTTCCTTCAGCCAATCAAATTTAAGTGACATGGCATATTGGGCTTTAATGAAATGGGCTTGTCATTTCGACACATGGCATGATCCCATTGGATTCTTTGTTTGACTTGGCGTGCCACATCATTTGACACGTGGCACCAAGATTGGCCTCTTGGATGAGAAGATATTGGGCCTAATAAAGTGGGTCATCTTTTATAGCCCAAATAATTGAATTTGGGCATTTAATTAAATCCATACTTTATTGGACTTAATTAATTAACCCAATTATATTAATCCATGATATTTGTTTGGACTAACATATTTCTTGGATTGTCTTTTGTAGCCCAAATAATTGAATTTGGTCTTTTAATTAAATCCGTACTTTATTGGACTTAATAACCAAATTATATTAATCCATAATATTTGTTTGGACTAATATATTTTGAATTTAATATAATTTGAATCATTTTATAAAATTTATATTTCAATAAATTTCATATGATTACAATAACATTGCACTAGAAAATGTGAAAATAGTATTTCATCCCTTTCAATTTATTGACTTTGAAAATAAACAATACTTTTGAATCTTGTGGTATTAAATCAAAGATATAACAAATGTACCAAAACGTCCTTCGACTTTGTAATTTTAAACATGTTATCTGAAAAATTTGTTTAAAAAAATATTCTTTTTTAAATTGATCGAGTGGTACTTATATGAAATTCAAGTGTGTTAGATATGAACTTGCCTCTGTTTACAATGAAGGTTATGGGGGAAGATCATGGGAAAAGTGATGAGAGACGTGACAAAGCCTTAGAGATCACAAAAGTCGTGAAGATTTATTTCTAGAGTATCCATCATGTGGTATAATTATTTCATAACATTTGCATATTTTAATAACCATTTGTTGATTACTATGAAAATATGTACCTAATTATATCTGAAAGCAGAGGCTCCCACTGGTCCACGTGTTTCTGGGCTATAGGTTGCCATCCATTTAGAAGAAGATTTGGGGTTTGGGCTTCTTGCAGATGAATCATAGCTCCACCTACGGGCTGTCCCCTTCTTCGCTGTTGCATACCATTGGGCCGCTCCTGGTGGACTTCGAGGCATTATTGGGCCTGGACTTCTTACTTTTGCTTTTGCAGACTGAGTCGGAGCCATGTAGCTCGGGAGAGAATCCATGTTGGAGTGACGGGATGAATATGGACTGGCAATGTGATGGGCTATGTTGACATCTTCTGAGCCCAATTCCACTGTCTTCTCTGATATGTCATCTCTGGTGGACAATGACTTATAGGAGCCTTCTCGTGGCACGACGGCTTTGGGTTGAGAAGCCATCCATCTCTCAAGCCAATTCCAACCTCGTGCTGGATTTTCATGCTCATTGCAAAAAAATTCTTCATCATCTGGATCAGAGTGCAACCATTTCTGTTGTTGCTAACATTATAGAAATTTAGTATCAATTTACCAATATTCACCTTTTCGGGTATCAAAAATGAAGATTTTAGCCTTACAATCTAAAATATGTCATAATATTTGTTTGATTATAAATCATTTTAGATTAAACATGTCATAGTAATTGTGTGGTTATAAAAGCTTCTCATCAAGGATAATTGAAAAGTGCAAAGTTAATTATTTCTCATATACACCATTAATTAGCTATTTATCAATGTTATTAATTTTTGCATTATAATTAGCCCTAGTGAACCAAACGGTAGTGCGTCTAATGTGAAGGCAGTACACCACATTAGTATATGACAACTTTTGTTACGTATAGGAATGGCTAACCTGATAAGCATAAGCATGTTGTTTTCTTCTAGTAATTTTAAGTATCTTTTCAATGCTTTGGGTCCTGTTATCCCATCCTTCTGTGTCTTGTTTCTTAAACAGGCTCTTGTTCTTGTGTTGGTCCTCTCTATTAGAGTGCAATTTCACTTCTGTCAATTTGCTCTTTTCCTGAACCAATTGGAGTCTTCGTGCACGTACTTTTGACTGCACACGTACTAATGCTTGCATACATCTCATTGTCATTTGCGCTTGTTTGCGCACATTATGCCCCCTCACTAGCGCCTGCAGCTTCACCAATCCCCTCAAGGCACGCAAAGCGCGTCTTGCCTACAAAATTAGCAAGACACATCGTTCGTTAAGAATTTTACAGGGTTATTGAATAATAATAGCAATATCTATACACTTAATTCTATTGATTTACACTACTTCTTTAGTAACACTTGGTTTAGACTTATGTATGATTGAGTTGGAGACAATGACAGATAAATACTAAGGCAAGTATTGTATTTTGATCATAGAAATATATATATAAGAAAAAATTGGATTTTTATTTACCAGATACCCCCTGTAGTATGATTGAATAAGGGTAGCAGCCATTTCCTCTTTGGACTTACTGATGCCACCTAATCTGACAATTTCAGCAATCGCAGCAGGAGCTACGATAACATGAATATCATGATTTCGATCTTCAACCAATGGAGATGATGACTCGCCATTGCTCTCTTGATTATTGGTGAGCTCTGAAGAACTCTCTGCTGGAAATTGTTCAACTGACACCACTTCTGGAGCTTCATGCTGCCAGTGATTGTGTAATTTTTCCTTATGATAAATATACAAATCACTTCACACCATTAGAAAGGTTGAATATTGACATTTAGACACTCGAACTATAATCTGTTTTCAAGCGTACATTGTGTAAACAAATTAACTAGTTAGATTACGCTATTTCTTTTAATTATATTTTGTAGTCTCAATAGATAGTAAAAACTCAAGCATGTTTCAATTGAGGCTGATATGTATAATTAAAGAAGGAAGCATATTTTATATGATTAATTTATCTATTATACGAAAGTTTCAGAACATTGAATTGGCGTATTATGTGTTTTTGGTTCAGAACTATGAACCAAAAGAGTCTAATAAATTCTTTTATTATGTGTTAACATGCTAATTTACATAATTGGCGTATTTACTAATAACTTGAGAAATCGTTCATGTATTTAGTCTTAATTAAAATAATCATTTGGTGAGATGAGTTTTTGAAACTAGAAACTTGGGAACTAATTGTGGTTTACTAATTTGAATAAGTTAAAAAACTGTAAAATTAATTTGATTTTCACTGAAAATCAATCCAAATCGAACATGAATACGGTAGAGGTGGATGAAAGCAACAAGTCATGAATTCTAGGTTGTTGCCTTTCAAGAGGGGCCATATTGGCCATATTGTTTATTGTAAGGGGGACCAATAGGTATTCAAGATTATTATAGTTAATGCTTTTTGGTGAGGGAAAAAGTGCCAAACTAGTACTCCCTCAGTTCTTAATTGTCAGGTTAAGCTTTTCGAAAGTGTAATTTTTAAAATTAAATTAATTTAATTTTTTTTAAATAATAATTTTAATATTCAAAAATTATTATTAATTAGCCAGACACCTAAACTTGTCCTCATTTTTCACTTAGACACTTAAACTAAGACAAGTTCCTAATAGACACCTCAACTGCTCAGATTTGATCCCATTAAACACTTTTATCCTACTTGGCATTCTCCGGTATTATTTTTTTAATTTTTCAGCCAAAAATAAATAGTTGCGGTCCAAAAAAATTTTTTTTTTTTTTTATAAAAGTAGATTCTCAAAATTCTCAGTTAACCACGTGCAAAAAAATTTTATATTTTTTTTGGATAACTAAGAATTTTGAGAACCTACTTTTATGGAAAAAAAATTTTTTTGGACCGCAACTATTTATTTTTGGCTGAAAAATTAAAAAAAAGTACCGGAGAGTACCAAGTAGGATAAAAGTGTTTAATGGGATCAAATCTGAGCAGTTGAGGTGTTTATTAGGAACTTGTCTTAGTTTAGGTGTCTAAGTGAAAAATGAGGACAAGTTTAAATATCTGTTTATGTATTTCGCCTATTAATTAAAACGATTTTCATACAATGTGATGAAAAAAATTCATAATGTTAAGATCGTTAATGGCGTTTAGTGAAGGAAAAAGTGCCTAACCAGTAGCAACTAAGCTGGTAGATTTACATAAAAAGAGCTCAGGCTAATGACAGATTCAGAAAAGAGATAACCACGTACAAAGATATGTTGCAATTTTTTTAAGGGGAATTTTCACAAATATACAAAAAAAATAAAGATATTTACATGCCCCTAGCAACATTTTGAAAATTACATGTAAAATAGCAATTTTATTTACAAAAGTAGAAAAGAAAGTGTTTTGAGGGTGATTATTGTAGTATTTGATGTGATATAATAGTGTTGGGAAATGGAAAAAAAGGAAATGAAAATTAGTGTAGTGTTTGATGTGATATAATAGTGTTGGGAAATGGAAAAAAAGGAAATGAAATACATGTCAGTCCACTATGTAATACATGTTAATTTGCCGTGAAAACCATGTAGAACACCGTATATTTCTGGTATTTTTAAGTGGTTAACTCGCCCAGTTGTTTGGTGTCTTGTTTGGTGTTTCATCTGGTTGTGTTTATGGTTTATTGATGTTTATGTAACTTTCCTAAAAGGTGAGGGAATTTGGAAAAACAAAAAGCACGTCAGGTGGTTTGTGTAAAACTAGTTCTAAAATGGTATAACAACCTTGTGGTGTATCTGTTATTTGTTTTTTGGTAAAATCCTTGGGATGACATGTTACTTGTTTAAATTTGGGTATGTAATTTGGTTCTGTAAATACAGGTACTAAATGTTTTATGCAAAATTCATGGTATACCATGCTGGTACTTTGGTTTCTGGTATTTTTAAGTGGTTAACTCGGCCAGTTGTTTGGTGTCTGGTTTGGTGTTTCAATTGATTTTATTCATGGTTTAACATTACATGGTGTTTGAGGGAGTTTAGTAGTAGACATGGGGGGACACGCCGGCTGATTTGACCGGCGCGTCAGTCGAGACTGACAAGCCGTCCACTCGCAATTAATGCCACCCCTTTATTTATTTATAAAAAAAAAAAGTGTTGCATAGTTTGGTACAATTGTTTGGTGTCTGGTTTGGTGTTTTAATTGGTTTTATTCATGGTTTAACATTACATAGTGTTTGAGGGAGTTTATTAGTAGACATGGGGAGACGCGCCGGCTGATTTGATCGGCGCGTCAGTCGAGACTGACAAGCTATCCACTCGCAATTAATGCCGGCCCATCATTTATTTATTTTTTAAAAAAGGTGTTGCATAGTTTGGTAATTATGTTGCTAGTTTTGTAAATAAAATGGAATGTGTAAATATTGAACAAAAGTTGTCTATTTGTGTAAATTTTCCTTTTTTTAATCATACTATCACATACCATTTTTTTAATTTATGCACAACATATATAAACAACTAGTTATGAAGGTTCCGGGCCCAATCATTTTTCATAAATTTATTTTTTAATAATATAATTAAATGCTATTCAATTTTTTTATTAAGTGCAAAATTAATATCCAATAAATATTATTAATATTGATTAAATTTTAAATTTAATGATATATATATATATATATATATTTGTAATACTTCCTTTTTGACCCAAATATAATCAAGGAAAGATATTTAAAATAGTTACTTAATTTTATCTGTCCCGTTTAAAGAGAAATTTTTTTATCCTAATTTCAGTATTTACGTAACTTAAAATAACTGATCGGGGTGATATAATAAAATCATAGTTGAAGCAAATGGAAAAATTATTTATTAGCGTCAATATTGCAAAATCGTTGTTAAAGCAAACAACTACTTTAAAAAGATTAAATTAAAAAGTCCACAAAATATTTTCATGGGTCTCGTATAATATATAAAAAGAAATAGATAGCTCAAACAGGCACGTCGACGGAGAGTTGTCTGCTTCCCGCCTAACTGCCTATCAGAAAATTTATACAATCAGGTCATTCTGCACAACCAGTACTCCATTTAATAGGAGTAACATTGAGTGTTAACCAGAATAAATGGCAAGTGACCTGCTAAAACAAGTTAAATTATTTTATCACACTATCAATGTATATAACTTAGATCTGAGTCTATCATATTGCTTTCATTTGCATAATTTGATACGAAGAATGCCAATCTATGAAATCAACATCCTCTTGGAGGGAATCAAAAACATAGTATTAATTATATATACTAAATCATGTTTTTTAGGCTTTTAGTTACTCTGAATTGATCTTGACAACAATATAATTTGCAAACAAGTAGGTGTTCAATAATAATTTTAACTTTTGTGTTGTGACTATCCTTCTTGATCTCGAATTTGCTATAAGATGATTTACTTGGAAAATAGAAAGTTTTTTCTGAATTTAATTTCATCCTAATTCCTCCTTACAATAATTCTGGATGAGCAGAGTGATTAAGGACTAACCTTTTTATGATCTGCTGGAGAATCCTTAGAAGGTTTGATAAAGACCTTCTTCACTGTGGAAAACCAATTACCACTTCCTTTCTTCCCCATTAATTTCCACCCAAATAAATTAATAAAAGTAGCAATGAATTAATCAAAAGAAAAAAACTGGGAGAGAAATGCTATGATTTGTGTGTGCCACAATAATATTATTAAGAATGAGAAATGAAGAACAAGTGCATATAGGGACAAGGAAGGTAGAGAAGTAAAGTTGTGAATGAAATATACAGAGTGTGGTATATGTTCTGCACAAAGAATGTACCAGATGCTAATAATGAGATCACTAGTACAATATGGTTAGATGGGAAAAAGGGTCAATATATAGATGGCCTTTTATGATTTGTATACAAAAATAGCTACTTGTAAAGATTTTTTTCTCTATGCTTTACATATTTCATTTATTTTAGGTGTAAAAAACTTGAGTTTTATTATAAAAAATTATATATATAAAACTAAAAGTTACCCACGTTGTTTCAATTTTTTTATCATCGTTTGACTTGACACAAAATTTAAGATAATAATAAAAAAACTTTTGAATCTTCTTGTCTTAAACTTGAGGGTATGTACAATATATTAAAATGTAATTTTGTGGTTTTATACATGTCATATGGGATACAGAAATTAAATAGTTGTTGAATTAGAAAAAAAAAAGTTCTTTTAAAACAGATTAAAAAGAAAAATATGACAAATAAATTTAAATACAAAGAGTAATTTGTAAAGAGCTATAAAATCAATTATCTTCTTTATTTATTAGTCAATAAATATTCAAACAGAAATATAATTATTAGTATAATATTAATTTGAAGTGGATATAGAAATTTGAAATTCTCAATTTGTCCAGGATAGTATACTAATACTTGGTTTGCCGTTGGTATTTATCACTCTCACAAGGTGTATGTGTAGTAGCTTTTATGTATCCAAACAAAAAAAGGAAAAAAGGTGTACTCGCTTTCCTCTGCTCTTTGTTCTTTGTGCTACAATGACTTTAGCTGACAATTCTACACACATTTGACTCTCAACAAGTTGTATTTTAGTTGCAACTTATAAGTATGTGCACTGCCCTCATTCACACGACATTAAACATTATCATAAACAGGGTGTTTATGAGTCGATCTGAATTGGTTATTGGTCAAAATTAAAATTAAATCAATTTTTTTTTTAATTTGGCTCTCAAAAAGTAACTTTTAAAAAAGAATAGCCAAATACAATTTGCTTTTTAAATGAATTAAATCAAGCACAACTTTTTTTTTCATAAAGCATTTTTTTGATAAGCTTTTTCTTTTTTTCCTTTTTTTTTTTAAAAAAAAACTTCTAAAAATAAGCAATCTTTAATAGTAATCCTTAATAGGCTCTAATATAATAAATCATGAATTATTTATTTGACTCTACACTTAATTTTTGGTGTAAATTAATTATTAGGGATGGATAGCAAAGTATTGAGTTCTGTCCATTGTTGGATAAGCCACTAACTTCAAGCTAATCTCCCTTTTTTCTCATGTTAATATAGTACTCAATAAATCCGACCAAACTGTATTTTACAATTATATATTCTTTAAAAAAAATTCATTTGGTATTCAATATTCATATAGGAGTCCAACTAAATTCAAATTTAGGCCGAGAAATTTTTATATGTGAAGGTAAACCCTCCTTAATAAAAACAATTTCGTACTCAAAAGAATATGAATTTAAGAGCTTTGATTTGTCACTCCATCACAATCCTTAGATAGAGAGTAGGAGTATATATGTGGTCATGGTAAAGAGTAGGAGTATTTGTTGATGGTAGTCAGCACTTGGAAAGAGACATGGAGAGTTAATGAATAGATACAAATTGAGCATGGACATCTGCAAGGTCTAACTTGGAGGTACACAGGTAATGGTCAAGCCCCTGCTAAGATGGATCAAAATTTTGGCTGAGAATATTATTCCAAATATTGTATACATTTCTTCCTTTTGTATTAGTCCTAATTTACCTGTATTATATCAAGTAAATTGCTTTTTCAAAGCTAAAAAAAAAAGTTAATATTATTTAAATGTTGTATCGATATTGTGCTTTTACAATAAGTTGAAGATATTTCTCTCAAATTACTTGCACATTTTCTTTATTCTTTTATCCTTTATCTTTTTCTTCGCCTTTTCTATAAAAAAAAAAAAAAAAAAAGGGCACGAATGTATGATGTACCACTTTAAAACAGCTAGATAAATTAACAATTTGTAAGTCTATTAATTCTTCTGAATTGCTTTAATTACTCCAAGTCTAGACCATATTATTCGTGGGATCGACCCAAACCACTATTAGGTTATATATTTGAACAGTGACCGCTTATACCTTGATTGGGAGGTGTAATTTAGGCATGATCAGGCGGCCTCAATTGCAATATAATTCCTGGCTAGATGTGATTCTGTGTGGCTTGTGATTTATATGCTTTATATACAACCATTTCGCCTTGTATACTTGCTACTCCTACTGATAATTGGGGGAAATCATGATATATTCTGGAAATACTATTGTTATGCTTTGGGAAAAGTGATGGTGATGGGTTGAGCCGTGATACATGGGCAGCATGTGTCTAGTTGTATTTTGTGTGCATAGTATATGATTTTGTGGGGTTGTAACCCTATGTTGGAGTTGTATTAACTGGGGTTTCGATATTGACTAGTGTTGTTGACTACAGGAAGGCCTGGTGGAGGCCATATATGGGTTTTCTCACATGGGTGCAAGTATGTATTCTACCTAACTCATGTCTAGATGGGTGTGTGCCCTAATGCTACAGCGATATGTTCGTTATGAGGTTGTCCATTGATTATGTGTCGTATTGTGATTTGGTTCTGGTGTGGATATTGTACTATGACGTGGTTCGAGTATGGATATGACTCCGTTGGGCTTGGTTGTTGTAAATGCACGTGATACCACTATAGTTTCCATGCTTTGCTCCCTGGGGCTGACTGGATAGTGGCACATTTGGCCCTGTTAGGCTTGGTTCTACACTGATTGGTGACACATACACTCTTGTGTACTATTGTAGTCATTGGGTACTGCTTCTTCTTGTTTGAGGCTGGGGTATCTATTGTTTTTGAAGGAGATGATAGTTATGGTTGATGGAGGTTGGATGACTTCTGTCTTAAGGCATGATATGACTTTGGAGTTTCGCCTCTGAATAAACTGGTTGAGTGAGTGACGGTTTCAATATCTCGACCCTCGGATGACACTCCCCGTACTCTAAGCTCTGATGGTCACGTCCGAGTATCTGAGGCCTCGGGTGATGTGCCCTGTGGTTCGAGTTCCGGTGGCCACGACTGGGATGCCAAGTCAGGAATGATGATTTCGAGGATCGAGCACTTGTTGATGTTTAGGACGGGGGCCCCCATTGGCTACATTTTAGTTATGGGACATTATCACTTGTTCAGAGAGATATGACACACCGATTACTCCGGGTTTGAGACTCGGTTGATTATAAATAGGGGGATTCTTTCTTCTGCGGGGGATACATCCCACCGTTACTATACTTTGGGTTAAGGACCCGATTGTTATGTGATACTTTAGGTCGAAGACCCGATTGTTATGTGGTACTTTGGGTCAAGGACCTAGCTGATTACCCATAGATCCACATACCTATTCACACCCTGATTGTATGTGGGTGTACCCTCTGGGGTTGTGGGGAATCAGGGGGTGTCCAAGCTTAGATACTAGGGCTTTACACCCTACAACTTGACCTTGATTATGTGATGCTTTTGAGAGTTGGGATTCTGTGGTGACTTTGTTAGGTTCCTAGTGACTTTCTCAGCTAGAGTGAGTGCAGGTGTAACTTTCGAGATTATGGGGGCCCAAGTGGCGTACAAGCATAGCTCTTAAGGCCTTACACCCACGTACAATGCTACGATTCAGTCAGTGACAGTTACGGTGTGAGCTTACTCAGTCTCCATCGGCCGGTGTGGTTACACTTCGCTTTGGTTAGTTTAGTTGGGATTTTGAGGATTTTCCGAATATGCTTATTCCTTTATTTGGGGTTGATTTATTGGATTTGATGTGGTTACCTACACTTGAGCTTTCTTTATGTGTACTATTTCACTAAGTAGGCTGATGATACCTACTGGGTTCCTTTTTTTTGGTACTTACCCCTACTTTCTGCATCTTCCCCTGGTGCAGGTCTAAGTACTAGCCGCGGACACTGAGTTTTGAGGGATTTTGCAAGCACTCAGGAGTCTTTTGGGGAGCACCAACAACTCTGGCTATTTCACTGTCTCCTTCCTTTTGATGACCATCTTTTGTTTCCAGACATTGGACTTGTGCAGTATTGGCTTGTACTTGTAGGAGCACTCCTGATTTTGTATATTATTATGATTATGGTCATATATGTATTGGTACGTAGTTGTGTCTATTGTAGCTTTGTACAGTTGACTTTTGGTTCTAGGTAGGTGATGTGTTGCTAAAATACAACACTTTTGATGCTTAAAACATGGAATTTTATGTGTTCTCAAAGCGATGTTAGTAGGTTTGATGTGTTTTTATATTGATTTAGCAGGATTACAGGATTCGGGATGATTTTGGGCAAAAGTCTGTAGAATTCAAGTTTGTGGTGATTTACAGAGCAGTCTACGGGCCGTGGTTTACTCCACAAGCTGTAGGATAATTTGTGGGTCAGATCAAGGGAAACGTTGATTTTCAAATGTTGAAAAGTACGAGTTATCAGACAAGCCATAGAAGCCATAGTATGACCTATGTGAGTTCATAGGTCAAAGAGCAGGAAATATGTTGAATGTTAAAGTGCTATCAGACGAGGTCACTTACGAGTCATATGGTCAAATGACGAGTTGTGGATAAGATCGTTCCTGGAGGATTAAAGTTTTGAAGAGTTTAAGAAGAGTCAGCAAACGAGACCTTTTAGGGGCCGTAAGTCATAAGATGGCCCATATGAAGGTTTCGTAGGTTAGAAGACCGTTCTTGGGAAATGCATATTTCGAAGCCCAGGTACGGGCCGAGATTCCATATATGGCCCCTAACCTTGTCGCCTGAGTTGCTATATCTAACTTTTCTATTCCGTTTTAGATTTGTATTTTACTTTTTATAAATAGGTTTTTTAGGATTTATCTTAGTATGGAACGATGGAAACGTCTAGAAACGAGTAGAAAGACTTGAGAACTCATATTTTTGTGATTATTTTTTACTTCACATTGGGATTACTAGATAGTGATTTCTTGTGGAGATTTTGAATTTTTTGTTCTTTAATTCATCATTGTAAGTGTTTAATTATGCTATTCCATAACATGATTCTTTCATCTATAATGATCATGCATAGCTAAATCCACAATTGGGGTTATGAGAACCATTAAGAATTAACAAAGTAAAATCGGATAATCCATAATTCTTGGGAAGTGTGCATATGTGTATTAATTATCTCTTCATTTGAAATACTTTTTAACGGTGGTCAACGTTAGAACTTGCCTAAGTCTTACTTACTGGATTAAGGGGTAATGAATGGGATAAAGGATAATTAACAGGATTCGATGCGATCCCTCTCGTCTAATCAACCTAATTGGATCACGGGATAGTTGTATTGAAACAAAAGGTAAGGGTTAGTAATGCAACACTGCAGGGATGGGTCAAACCACGTAGTGAAAATTGCCTCTTGCCTGGATCAAAAGGTTAGGTAAACATAACTTACCAATTCTGCATGCTACACATTAGAAAAGATTACGATTATTTAGCCATAGTAAGTTAGGAATTCATGGCGAACACAATACTCTAGTTACTTTTCTTATTGATTTCACAACACTTGCTCTTGATACTTGCTTCTAGTTTAGGTTTACTTATTGCATTTATAAACCCCTGTTTTCGAGAGATAAGAAGAATAATTCATTCTTATTGCTCAAAATTACTCTAGGTCTAGACTATATTCCCTGTGGGTTCGACCCTAACTTTGGTTAGTATTGAGAAGCTAACAAGCTGATATGGATTAGTGGGTTAGTTAACACTAATCCTAAGTTAGTTAAATAGTAGTTAGCAGTTAAAGAGAGGTTAGGAAGCAGTTATAAGTGGGGGTATAAATACTTGTATATGGCTAACTCTTTGTACACAATTAAGAAATAAGAGTTGAGTATTGTTTCATCTCTCTTCCTTCTCTACTGCTTCTTCTGTACTTTCACCTCCACAAGTGTACCGTAAGTGTTCTCTGAGCTTCCACCATGGAAGCTAACATGGTATCAGAGCCACAATCGACTGGGAGAACGGTTGCATGTAGAAGCTTCGTCTCAGAGAGTAAATCCGTCAAATCGATCTAGATCGAGCAAAACCAGATCAGAAAAATGGCAGTTGAAGATCAACCAGTAGCCGCAAGTCAGTCAGCTGCTCGGATTCCAAACAGAAGTGAGTTGGATCATAATCATCCACTCTACCTTCATCCAAACGACACACCAGGTAGTTCTCTAGTTTTGATTCAGTTAAGTGGATCGAAAAACTATGTTTTGTGGAGTAGGTCTATGTCATTAGGTCTACTAGGAAAGAGCAAGCTAGGTTTTGTGGATGGAAGACATACTAAAGATAAATTCGATGTGTCACTGCATGAACAATGGGAGAAGGTTAATGCAGTGGTTCTGTCTTGGATAATGAATTCAGTGAAAAAGGAACTGCTTAGCAGCATCATATATGCTTCAAATGCGTATAAAGTCTGGTTGGATTTGAAGGAAAGATTTGATGTAGTGAATGGATCGAGAGTCTTCTTTCTGCACAGGGAGATAGTGACCTTAACACAAGGCACTCTCTCTGTATCAGACTATTTTTCGAGAATGAGGAACCTATGGGATGAGTTTGATGCAGTAATGCCATGTCCAGGTTGTAATTGCTCTGAGTCAAGAAACTATGCTCAACATCATGGCTATCAAAGACTATTACAGTTTCTTATGGGCCTAAACGAGACTTATGCTCAATGTAGAAGCCAGATTCTCATGATGTCTCCAATTCCTACCCTAAATAAAGCTTACTCCATGGTGATTGATCATGAAAGTCAGAGGTCTCTAGCTAGTCCATCAGCATGATTTAGTGACTCACTAGAAGCTGCAGTATTCTTCAGCCAAAAAATAGGAACTAACTCCAACTATAAAGGAATAGGTAATGTAGCCTCAGGGAGCAACAATGCAGGAGGAGATTCAAATGTTGGTAGTAACTATTCTGGAAAAATAACTTTAACAAACAACCACAAGAATCAGAGAAAAGGATCTATAATATGTGAGTATTGTGGGTGTAATGGTCATACAAAGAAAAGGTGCTACAAACTAGTTGGCTATCCATCAGACTCGCCTAAGTCTAAGAAGAAGGGGACAAATCAGTTTGCAAATCAAGCTAGCAACTATACTAAAAATTTCCAAGAAAGAAACTGCATCAGTGGTCATGACAGCTTTCCCTATCAACCTGGTGCATCTCAGCCTCAGCCAGCCCCATATTTCACTCAAGAACAATATCAACAGATTCTTCATATGTTGAACAAAGGTAGTAAAGGAAATAACTCTACTCCAGCAGCCAATGCAGGTATCATACCTCAACTAAAATCTAATACTACTTACTCTAAGTGGATAGTAGACTCAGGTGCAACAAATCATATGACATCTACCCCTTGTTTACTGCATAACCTCAAAAGAGTCCCTGATAATGAGAAGAACATTGTACATCTCCCTACAGGTGGTGAGGCACGGGTTACTCACAGTGGAAGTTCACATATTCTGAAAGATCATCTCATTTCCAATGTCTTGTTTCTTCCAGAGTTTAAGTGTATTCTGCTGTCTATGTCAAAATTAACCAAGGAGTTACAGTGCTCAGTAAATTTCTTTCCTAACTTTTGTATATTCCAGGATCTCTGCACTGGCAAAGTGAAGGGGATTGGTAAAGAGGATCAAGGTCTTTACATTCTGGAAGAAGACATTTCCTCCTCAAATACTATACACAAGGTTGCTAATGCAATAGATTATATTTTGTTGATATTAATTATTGAAACAATTACTCTTTTATACTGTGAAGTTTTTATGATTTTTATTATTTAATTTATTTTCTACTACTACATAATGACATTATTAATCAGAAATTGAAGTTAATCTATTTATTAGATTGAATTGAATTATATAATAATCACAATTCATTGTGTGTTACTATTTTAATATATCAATATGTTAAATTAGACCGAGAAACGCAAACATAGAGTCTGGCATATAATATATCTTAATTGATAACAAAAAATTATATACATACATAATATCTATTTATTCTTTTTTTTTTTCATATAGAATAATATCTACACTTAAAAAAAATAATATGAAATTAGCTATTAACTTCATCGCTATTCCAAGAACAATAATATTAAATTAACTTGAAAAATAAAATAAGTAATCTACTATAATCAATTAAATTTTAACTTAATTAATGTTAAAGTAAAATAATTTATAATATAAATATACATAAATTAGATTAAAAATACCTTTTTTAAAAAAAAATTAAAAGTTGGTCCGATAATTTCAAATTTAAATCAAACTTTTGATATGTAAATTAGTATTAAATATTAGGAATTGGGAAAAGCAAAGAGATTAGTTGTTTAGACATGATATAGTGTTAACAGCAAAAGATTACATGAAGTTTAAAGATGTTAAATTATGAAGGCATTTCTCTGACTTTGTTACAGAAGTACTCCTTTTGTCAAGCTTTCAAATATTCCTATTTGTGTATGACACGTTGTTTCCATGTATGCAGCAGAGCTTCAAGCAGGAGGAGGGAAGCACATTGCATGATTGACGGAAAATCTGAGAGCATTTTGGGTATTGGCCTTGAAGCTCTATCAGTAATCAATCCTGCACCGACTCAGTCTGCAAGGTTGACTTTCAGGATTCATACCAAGTCTTACGAAATCCTGATTCTCGTCTAGCTCAATTTCATGGTGACGACCTGTCCCAAGGTTATAGAATGTGTAGTTCACTGTACATCATCTTGTGGTAGTACTGCAAATTCCAGTTACTGCTAAAAACTGGAATTGGATTATGATTCAGCAAAGAAAATTTTCGACTAAAATGTGCCTTGGGCATGCTGGAAATAGTGGTATTCTTGATTCAGATTCATCTGTTTGTGTTTGTGTGTGTAAAGGCCAACCAGGCATTCTCAGAGCTGCACGTATTGATTGCATGGAAGTGTAGCAATTATTAGATTAGAATTTTTCTAAGTGTGTTTGATGAAGTCATATTTTGGTAGTCTTACGAGTAAGGGTGTTCAACGTTCACTTAAAATGATTCAAATTAAAAATCGAACCAAATTGATATTTTATTTGAGTTTGATTTTATATATTTTAAAATTTTGATAATATTTGATTTGGTTTTACTTTTGTTCATTAAAAATCAAAGAAATAATTGAACTGATAAAGTATATACATTTTTTTATTATTATATATACATGATATACTTATTTTTCAATAAATAATTTTAAATATCATATACTGTACAAATTTTTATTAAACTTTCTTTATGAAAGTGGAAACCCTCAATTGGAGCATAATATGTTGGTTTCATGATATGCATGCACCTATGACAACTCTTGGTTGGGATTGAGAATGTCTGTCACTTTCTTGTCTAGATTAAAAGTGGTGAATTTTTTATATCTCTTTTTTGAATAAATTGTTTTAAAAATTATTTTCGTGTATGATTAATAATCGAATCAAAATTAATAAAAATTAAATCTATGATTTTACATTATATTTAGTTTGAATTGATTTTAATAATTTTAAAAATTAATTAAATTAGTTTAATTTTGATTTTCTTCTGCCGATGGGTTTTTGTGATGAGGGTTCTCAGGAAACAGTCTCTCTACCGCTATGTGGTAGTGGTAAGGTCTGCGTATATCTTACCCTCTCCAAACCCCACTTGTAGAATTCCATTGGGTATGTTATTGTTGTTGTAGTTTAATTTTGATTTTCGTCGATAATCGATCCAAGCATAAAACAATATGGAATTGAAATAAGTGATAATAAAGAGGAATGAGCAAGGGCTTGAAGAGTTAAATTGGGATTGTCGAGCTTCATATATATACTTCTCAATATTGCTATATAGAGACTAGAGTTGATATACTCATTGTCATAAAAATATTCATATATACGCATATTGTTATAACATATGGCTTATATATATCTTTTTTCTCTAACGGAAATGAAAGATCAATTTAAATTTATTTTTTTACATAAAAAATTATTAAAAAAATAGTATTTGTCAGGGTATATTTAGTTCTTCTCACATATATATATATATTTTGTTTCATCAATTCAATGGCTAATTTAAATTTTCTATTTTGATGGACGAGTTTATTTTTTCACTAATTTTCTTATAAATTTTTTATATGTGCCCTGATTTTTATAGGTACAAAATAAATTACAACATATCCGAAAAAATAATTTTAATTTTTCTTACTTTTTTTTTACTTTATCTATAGAATTGTCATTACTTTTCATTTTAATCGCTATTCTATATCTATTATTTTTTTGCTTTTGAAGCCGATGCATTTGAGCCAAAGATTTTTCGAAAACAAACTTTCCATCTCTATGAGGTAGTTGTAAGATATGCGTATGCTCTAACCTCTCTGAATTCCACTTGTGAAATTTTACTAGGCATGTTGTTGTTTTCTTACCTTTTTTTCTCTTGTCCCATTCACACTTTTTTCCTATATTTTGCCACTAAAGAATGAAAGGAAAAAATAAGAATAAGAAACTCACTACATAATGATAATCAAAGATGTAAAAAGAAAAAAATCATGTGCAAAAGAATCTTATATACATCTAAATGAATTTTTAAAAAATTAAAAATTTAAAAAATAAATCTAAAATTATTTTTTTCGCTTTTGATAGATAGATGGGTATATGTGAGTCATTTATATTAGTAGGAATACATATGCACATTTTACCAAATATCATTATGCATTCAAGTAGTGATGGCAGATGGATGAATTTGGTAAAATTTAAGTTGGTTAAATAAAAAATGGATCAATCCAACCTTTTTTGCTTTACCTTTTTCTAGGAGCATCCATCCTTTTTCTAATGACTCGAATTGAAAGTGAAGAATATTTACTATTTGAATAATTTTTTTTTTTGTCAGGTCAATCTATACATATTTATATAGGTAAAAAATGGATTGGGATTAAATTCTCATTTTATGCCAGAACTGCATAAATAAAGAAAGCATTGAATATGTTGTTGATATAGTATAAATTAATTTAATATTTTGTTAAATTTTATATTTATTAATTTTTAAACGAATACAAATTTTATATGTTTAAACGTTGAAAAAAATAAAATGTCGTAGTTTTTAGTATTCAAATCTTAACACATCTTAATATTCAGATGTATATTCAAAATATATATTTCAATTTAGACGTCTTAATCTTAATAAAAACACATGACGGCTAAGTCTGTTTTTGCAATAATTTATAATGAAAAACAAACTATAAAGGGATGGTATATGCATTGAAGCTCAAGAAAAATAAAAGCACAATGTTTTTCAAAAGTTGGAACAAGGAAGAACATCGTGCTTTTCAAAAGATGAAACAAAGAAGAAACTACAGAAAATGATCATTGGTGCCAGGGACCAAGAGTTATATAACTCGTAAAGAGTTTTACAAATCGTAGATGGGGGTCTCATGAATGACCGTGATACTTAATTATTTTTTTAAAAAAGAGATCAAATGTACGAAAGAAAATCACGAGTCATAAGTGGAACTGTGACTCATAAATATAGGTCGTAGATGGGATCCTGAAGGATGAAAATTTGACAAGTGTGGGAGGTTTCTACGAGGGACTTCTAAGAACTGTAGAAGACACGATGGACATGTAGGACAAGGTCATAGTTAAAATTCTGCAAGGGGTGATTTGTGCTAGATTCCACGAAAGAGCCATGAAAGTTTTGACGAGTCAAAATTTAACTCGTAAAATTGAGGTGCAATTTTCAATAGCTAAAGTTTGGTGCACAGGTTCTACGAGGGATAACCACAACTCGTAAAAGGAACGATGGGTCATAGATTTGATTTCATGGTTGAGATCTTGCAATTTTAAAATTCATGTTGATTTGTAGGAATGGACTCTATGGTCCGTGTAATGAACTACTGACCAGAGATGGATCTCGTAGACCTTGTCCGATAGTTTTTTTATTAAAGACACTTTGTCCTTTCCTACCCTCTTAACCCCTAAACTACGTCATTTTGATCTTATTTATTCATTTTATAAACCTTTCTTAAAACTATTTTCTAACCCCGATTCTCAAATTTCCACCATAATTCACCAAGTCCTCTCCATTTTCTTCTCTCCCAAGGTCTCCTTCTCCATCAAACTAGGGTTTCAGTGCTCAAGCTTTCAATTTCAAGTTCTCTAGTTTTCTTCTATATTCTACCTCATGATATGTGGTTGTTCATTCATGGTCCCTTCCACCCATGGAGCCTAAAGAAATCTTTACTTTTCAATGAATTTCAAGCATGTAATTTTGTGAGTTTTCATGATTTCTACTCAATTGCATAAATTATGATTTTGACCTATTTCAACATGAATTGATGTTTATTGCATGAAATTGATGAATTTCAAGTGAATTTTCTAAAAAGTTTTTTTCTTCTAGGGTTCATGAGTATTAATGTGGATTCCAACAACTACAGTTTCAATTAATGATTTTTATCATAATTATGCACGATTTTACTGATTTACATGTTTAATTTTAAGAATACTTTGAGATAGAACTATGAAAATTATCCTAGCCTACAATGAACTATGATCATGAATGAAAGAGGACTTCGCTCAAGTTTCATGAAACTTCTTATTTATGACTTTTGGAAGTCCTAAATGTATGAATAAATGTTGGTAAAAGGATTTTCTCGCCTAATTATGGATTCTAATTGTGATAAGGACAAGTCTCACACCGACGAATCATCAAGATCTTAATGAGTTATTCCTTATGAATGATGTTTTGATGACTGCAAGTTTATGATTGATTTATTATATTATGATTATTATTTCATTGGGACTTGACTTGGCTTCGAGAAGGCTTGAGGTGGGATTTGGTCCAGAAGACATTAAGGTTATCTTTTCAAGAAAATTCTAGTAACAACCTCTAGCCTGAAACTACGTGCCACCATAGGTTTGCCTAAATAGGTTTAGCTAGTGAATTCTCATATAGCTTATGTTGATTGATTGAATCTACCATCATGGAATTTACCTTGGAAAATTAGCCTCTCCCTTTTCGATATGGGAGTTATATTAAATTCCATGTTATAACTCGCATGGTCTTATTGCCAGTTAAGATTGATATCCCACATAAATGTTTATATTACTTTTAAACTTTGCTATGATTTGATGCTTTGACCATATAATATTGATTATGCCTCATCTAATATTTTAAATCATGCCCATGCTATTATAGTATTGCATCTCATGACCCATATATTAGCTATTCCATGTTATATGTATATCATGCATTATTCACATTCTTAGTATATTCAAAGTACTAAAACATACTTCTTTGTTAATGTAGTAAAGAACGATCACTCTACTCATCATCCTTCCTATGGTTAGATCTCGAAGTCATGACTGAAGATTAATTGGTGCATCGCCATGTTTTGAAGACAAACTTATCACTTTATCTTGATTGTCTTTTAGCTTTCATTGCCATGTTGAGACTATGACTTTTCTTACTTTTATTTGAGGGTGAGTAAGGAACATGTCTTATGCCCCCATCTACGTTCTAATATAGGCACGTTGAGACGTCATGAAAGTGTAACTTCATTTAGTTGAACATGTTACTTTGTTTTATTTCATTGTTGGATCTTCTTATCACGACCTAAGCCTAGGGACTAATCGTAATATGGTGAATGAGACACCTGTAGGCACCTCATCCAAGCAATCTTAGCATATCAAGCATTCATAAGTAAAACATATACATAGTGCATAAATATAACGGGAAACAGACTAAGGGAAATCATTTGAATAAAATAGGTAACATCTCAAACATACATCATTGACCAAAAACATACCATCTAACCATGAGTCAATCGGAACTGGTGCACGGTTCAATTTTCCTCAAATAGAAAAGACGCTAAAGTAAGTTAGAAAGTAAAAGCCTCCAGTTTCAAAATCCAAAATATACATCAATCTGGATAGTCCATAGCGTGAAAAAATAGGTGAAGACCTGAACTAAGGACTCACCACAATAAACTAGTCTTGAACGCTGTTAATGTAATGGCCCTCTCGATTATTTTGGTGTTTCCGTGATTATCTGATCAGTTTGAGTATGTACATAACGACCTCGGGCCATCTCTGACTTGTTAAACTGTCAGTGGGTTGTTAGGTGAATTGGTTGAGATTCGTACAACTTTTCGAGTTGAACGGAAGATTAAAGCTGTAAAATAAATTTCAGGTAAAGTCCTAGTAAATGGACTCGGAGTGGAATTCTAATAGTTTCATCAACTCCAGAATGGTCAAATTAGGCAAGGAGCATGTTTGGTGCAATTATATCGAGTTTTAAAAATTGAGCCTCTGAAATGGGTCAATAGTTGACTTTTAGTCAACGTCCTTGGTAAATGTGCCTAAATAGATGTTAGCACCTAATTTTTGACCAAACTTAGGTTATTTACTTTTTAATATTTAAATATTTAGTTTTGAGTCTAAATTAGATATTTTTATCTTATTTAGAATAATTTGAAAACAACAAAAACATAGTCATATTTTAATGTAAGTTTTGCTTAATAAAGAGAAATTTTATAAAAATATATGTTTTTTCTAGTTAACTTTTCTATTTATTTTTTAATTGGAAACAGTTTTATAACATATATTTTTTTCCTTTCTTTTTTTTTTCAAAACAAAATAAAATAAAAAAAGAAAAATTAAATAATCCTAAAACTACCCATTAATTCCAACACCTCCCCCACTCACCTAAACTACCCCATAATTCTTCCACACAAAAAACCACTATTCCCTCACATTTTAAAACACACGACACAACACAAAAAAAGAAAACACACACAAAATTCTTCATCCATCTTTTTCTTTCTACACATTCTAAAAAAGACACACACACAAAAAAAAAAAACAATCTACTACTTTCTTCTTTTACACACATCTTAAATACTTCTAAAAAACCTAGTAAAAAAAAAATTGCACAAGAACCACACCAAAACCAAAAAAAAAAAAAATCTCAAAAACACCACTAGAGAAAAACAAAAGTTAAGTTCAAGGTTTACTTTCGTGATTCCGGATTCGTGGCTCATAGTCGTGGTCCTTTTCTTCTCGTGAATTAATATTCACCAAAGGTAATACTTAATTTTTATTGTATGATTTGGAGTCACAATTGTATAAGACATGTTCTAATGCTACAAAGTTGCTCAAATTTTATGTCTATTTAATTTTGACATTATATTATTGAAGTATGTTAGAATTGTTAAGCTTTGAGTAAAATTAGCATATCATGTGATTATTTCTATTTGTGTGTTTATTTTATGTTTAAACAACACATAGTTTATTTCATGTTTAAATTCATTGTCTAAATGTCTATTCTTTTTCATATTCATCTTTTTTAATGATGATATATGTTTATGGCTTAATAAACTGAAATGACTAAAAAAAATATTGATGACAAGAATTTCATTGTGTAAAATATTGTTCTCAGTTTGTAGATTCTTCTTTTTATGACCAAAATAACCAAAAAAAAAGATTAGTCATAATACTTAACATGTTCATACTAGTGTTGCATGTACAAACTTTGTATGAGAATATATTTTGTATTTCTAATAAATTTGTGTTTGTTTTTGTTTTTTTAAAATAAGAATAAAATTTGTAACATTCTTTGCATTTTATTTGAGTGATGATTCTTTTAGAATGTTAAATTAACGATTTTATGTTGATCCATATAACAAATATTGAATTGTTTAATTATGTTTTTCGCGAGTCATAAAGACCAAGTTTTCATAAAAAAATTGAAGTGCTTTTTACTTTGTAAGTTTTTTTATGAATTTTAAATATTTTTTGTAATTAACTTCCTTAAATTAAATCGCCAGAAGTATGATTAGGCCAGCAATAAAGATAGGCAAATGTCAGGATTTAAATAACATTGAACAAATGTTATAAAATAAATAAATAAATAAATAAATAAATAACTTGTGGCAAGGCTGGAAAGCGCTGCTCCAACACACCACATTAATAAAAATAAGATAGTTTTAAAACAAGTTTAAAATAAATTAACAATGGCGGATTAACGACCTTTTTGAAAACATATAAATACAATATATTCAAAATAAGCTAAGCCATAAACTATTCAATAGAACGACCGTGCTAGAACCACGGGACTCGAGGGGTGCCTAACACCTTCCTCTCGGTCAACAGAATTCCTTACCCGATCTTTGTTTCGCAGACCAAAAAATAAAGAGTCATTTTCTTTTGATTAGGGATAAAAAATTAGGTGACTTGGAACACCAAAACTCAATTCCAAGTGGCGACTCTGAATAAATAAAATAATCCCTTTTCAAAATGTCACTTTAATTGGAAAAACTCTATTGTTCAAAACCCACACGCGGGGGAAAATAGGGGTGTGACAATAGAAAATCTAATAATGTAGTTAGCTCTGGAACATCCAGTTTAGTCTAGGAGGAAGGCGTCCTGGTGCGTTTTGGCTCCTTTGATAGATTCAGATATTGGAAAGTGAGACCCACATTGGAACAAAATGACATTCGCTGGGAATTTCGACTGCACCGTTGAGTTTAGAATGCTATTTCTATTCAGATTTCATATAAGAATTGTATTTTTGTGACTCCATATGAGGTAAGAACATCAAAATTTATTTTTAAGCAGTTGATGAAAAAGTAAAGACAGTGGGTGATGTGGCCTAGCCGCAGGTTGCCACGTGACAGAGGAGGCGAATAACACATATATCACCTTGTTCGCAAATTGAGAGCAAAAAACTTGTTTCAGCAATAACTTGATGAATGTTTTAAGCGACTCAAAAGGCTAAATTATACATAATTTCATGAGGAACGCTGTGGGGACATCGAATTTCAGCTTTTACATGCATTACAAGGTAAATAATTATTGTTTTTGTTGAATTTTATACCATAAATTATTGAAAACTTCGTGTTGTGATATCTCTACCATTAATTATAGAAATTAAGTAAAATTTGGATCTAAATTGTACTACTTTTTGAGACCTATATTGTGATATATTCATATTCTATTAATTGACCACACTTCTGAGGAAATTGGCCAAGAAGCTGCTAAGTAGAATATTTTTTTCCGATAAGAAACATCATTCGATTTTTGGGCTATTTCTTGGTGATCTGGTCCTCGTATTGAGCCCATTTTTTATATATAGACTTGAGGTGACGTAATGATTATTTTACGGGGGTTAGTTTAGTATTTCGAGCGTGGGCCCTATTTTTTTCAATTTTAGTCGCAATTGGCCCATTTCCCCTCGTTTCCTGAGATAGACTTAAGGTGACGCAATAGGCGTTTATGCTACCTATGTACATATATCTATCTGTGTAAGTGCTAATTTACCCTATTGGGCCTACTGATATTGATACCTACATTATGTTCGATATGTTTTTGGTTGCTTGCTACTCATGCTTGATTATGTCCTGCTTAAGGTTCTCCTTCCCCTAGACTAAGCTGAATTACATGATATATGTCTGTATATGGTTGGGATTTATTGAGTATAGGATATACATGATGATTTGGGCTTGTGATCACTGTTTTAAGTACTGTAATAGTTGTAATTGTTATACTAGCTAGGTTTTAGCACTGTGAAGCTGTGAATGAACTTGGTAAAGGTTAAATGTAGGCTTATGCCACGTGACTGTTACGTATACCTAGCTTAATGCCTGTCTATCTGTATAAGTAGCCTGGTGCTAGCAGTATGTAACGCCCTGAGAGGCTGGTTGTTGATTGTATTCCATGCTACGTATTTGCGACCCTACTAGTATGATTTCATTGCCACCTATTGTTCTAAATACCTGTTGTACTTAGTAGTTGGGTTATTCATGGTTATTCTGGATACTTGTAGTTGTTCTGGACTGTAATATACTTGTTATGGCTAGACACGATCTTATACTGCTTTTGTTGATACGTATGCCTACCTGGCCGCCTGTATACCTTCTGGTATCTGATACCAGGGGAAATATGCCACATTCTGGGGAATGGGTTGTCGGTTGTATTCCTAACTATGCAATGTGATTCTATTGTTATGTTGTACTGTTATACTAAACCCCTGATTGATTAATAATGGGGTTGGAATCTTGATTGTGAGATATATGTTATACCATGGGAGTTTGTTGGGTGCTTAATTGTTGTGGGGATTCTGTGTTGCATTGATCAGCTAGTTCACCTACCATCTTGTTCTGGGGACTTGTTACATTTACCAGTTATCCTGGATATTGTTGTCATGGTTACTTATTATGCTTATCAACTAGGTGGCTAATATGGTTTTTAATATGTAGGATACTTTTGGTTATCTGCTCCCTATGGGCCTTAGCCTAGGCTTAAGCCAGTGCTGCCCTAGGTTTTCTTTACCCAGGGCCTATATGACTGCATACATACACATTAGTACTGGGGACACATATCAAATCGGGTGTTACAGACAGACATGATACCCATACACCTTCAAATTAGGTGTCGCGGACCGACACGATAGACATACACCTTCAGATCGAGTGTCATGGACTAACATGATACACATACATCTCAAGACTAAGTGACTTGCTCTGTCACGATGAGGCATTCATCCCACCACTATATATATGTACATGTACATCTCAAGATCGGGTGTCACAGCCTGACATGATATAAATACATCTCAGGATCAGATATCATAGTTCGATATATCTATATCTATCTCTCTCTCTCTCTCTCTCTCTCTCTCTCTCTCTATATATATATATATATATATATATATATATATATATATATATATATATATATATATATCAGGCTCGGGTGCCACGTTGTAGCATGGTATATGCATATACAGTTGTTACCCCTGCCTTTACCAATACACCCATTTGCCCTTGATTGTGCATGGGTATACCTTCTGGGTTTATGAGGGCCCAATTAACGTACAAGCATTGATACTAGGGCCTTACACCTACGTACAATGCTATACCTTGACTATGTGACAATTGTGATATGGTTCTACTCGGGGTTCGGTAGTTGGTTTCGTCGTACACTATCTTATCTTGCTAAGTTGGTTCCTCCTGCTTCAACTTGATGGGTCCTTCTAGTTCTGCTCAATTGGGTTCTCTTGATGCCATAGACATAGTTGACACTTGACTTCCAAGTTCCATCAGTCGATATTATTGCATATTGGTTAGGTTTATTTTGTTGGGGTTCTGTGATTTTCTGGACATGCTTATCTTTGGACTTGGACTTGGGCTCAGATAGCTAGTACTATAGTATTTCATTACATTTGTTCTTACCGTATCTTCTGTATTTCACTTAGTCGGCCAATGATGCCTACTAGGTGCCTTTCATCGATACTCACCCCTATATTTCTGCATTTGCTCATGGTGTAGGTCCAAGTATAGGCCGCGAGCATTGCGCTGGAACCTTTATAGCCACTATAGGAGACTTTTGGTGAGCGTAAACAACTTTGGGATATTCTACAGTCTCTTTTTGTTCTCTGTGCCGTGTTTTGTATTCAGACACTGGCCTTTTACCTCTATAGTTTGGCTTATATATATAGGAGCTTATTCTGGTTATGTATATGGATATGTATATATTTTTATTTTGAGTCTATAATAGCTCTGTATAAATGATTTCTAGGTCTTGGGAGTAGGTTATTATTGGCCTATGTTGCATGTTAACAGTTGTCGTTATGCCATAGCTGCTAGGACAGGTACCGTGGGTTGGATTGGCTTGCCTGTAGGTAAGATCTAACAAGCGCCATATCACCTAAAAGGTTGGGTCGTGACAAGGTGGTATTAGAGCCTCAGGTTCACTAGTCTCATTTGTATAGAGGTACCATCTAGTAGAGTCCTGCGGATGGGTATAGGGACGTCCGTGACTTATCTTCAGGAGGCTACAAAATTCTTAGAAACTCCCCCTTATTGTTGATTTTGTCCGTGTGGTATTACCAATGGTCTATTGATTCCAAGAATCTGATTGTCTTGTTTTCACAGATAAGTCACACAGAGGCCAAACTTCGGGAAGAGGCAGGGTTGTTCCATCAATCCCCAATAGGGATCAACCCTTAAAGCCCGTGGAGAAGCGACAGGATGCCCCGGCTCCTCCACAATCGGAGGCACTAGTTCCCCTACAACCTCAGCCATTATTGTGATTACACCAGGGGTACAAGCGGCTATTGGGTAGTCGATAGTTGCACTAGGGGGCATTCAGCTAGGTCTAGTTTCTTCAGCGCATGTCATAGTAGGGTGCACCCATCCTAGTGCAACTCAGTTGTGAGGCTCAAAGGGGTAGCAACAAGTAGGCACGGCACGAGGGGAGCTTCAAAGGCAGATAATACCAGTTGCCACAATCAATGTAGTAGAGCCTGAGCATTCCCATGATGTAATGACTATGGAGTACTAGATCACTGGTCCAAAGAGTGCCCAGAGCGTAGAGAAACATATTTAGCTTTGTGGGCCACCAGATTAGCTCCCTCACCAACCATTAGGGCCAGAGAGCCGAATTTTGATCGTAAAGGTTATCGATACGAGCACAGAGAGAATCGACAGGGTTCTTGGCATAACCAGCAAGGTCCTAGGGGTATCATTAGAGGCAGCAAAACTGGGGTTAAAGGCGATAAAAATGGAGGCCATTAGGGCCATTCTTACACAACCCTAGTTCGGTCAGTGGCCGAGATATCAGATGAGTTCACCCATAGGTATTGCTATTTTATGCTAGTAGCTAGTTTTGTCTTTATTTGATCCGAGCTCTACCTTGTTATATGTATTTGTTTACTTTGTTTCCTGCTTGGGTGTGAGTCCCAAACCTCCTTTGTTCTAGATTTATATATGGACTCTAGTAGAGGATTCTGTAGTGGGGGCTCAGGTGTGTAGGTCATGTATGGTTACTCTTTAGAGTTGTGATATTCGGATAGACTTGGCATCACCAAATGGGCTTGATTTTGGCGTTATCTTGGGTTGATTGATTAGCTCCTCAGTCGGTTGTGGTAGATAATTACGTCGAGACTATTACCCTGACTATACTTGATATATCTTCAATAGTGTGGCAGAGGCCTGTTAGTTATACATTGATTGAGATTATGCTTTATACTTTGGCTCGAAGGTTGTACTGATCGAATGGTTGGTATGTTTGGCCCATAGTTGAGATGTGATAGTTAAGGCTTCTACAGTAGAGTGAATTCTAGTAGTTGTGAGTTCTTAGGTATATTCTTGTTGATTTATCATGTTATTGCTAGGGAGAGGTTGATTTTACTATAGGGGTCAGCTTACCATCCAATGAGGATCAGGGCAGAGGATATTCCAGAGATTGCATTCCAGACTCGTTATGGCTATTATGAGATTCTGAGTAGATCTATTGGGCTAACTAATGCCCTGTTGTGTTTATGGATCTGATGACTTATGTATATCGGTCATATTTGTTATAGTGGACCTATTGAGGTCCCTACTTGCTAGGGGTTGAGCTGTTTAGTACTACAGTCTTGTGTTTGATCTATTAAATGTTAGAATTATTAGATCTTGGTTCGTCGAGGCAATATGTGTTAGGTTGGATTGTGGAGGCTGGCTATGAGCTGTGTAATGTTGATTCGCGATAGTCTTGGTTATCTGGTTTGGGGGCCAGTAGGTGTTGATTAGGAGTGTTTTACCTTTCTTGCTCGTACTATTTCGCGTGTGATTAAAGGATGAAAGCTGCTGAGAAGTGTGACTGGAAGTGTGATATATATATATATATATATATATATATATATATATATAGATATATGCTCATATGCGAAAGAATGTATAAGGAGTCTACCGGTGATTAGTGTTGACATCCAATTTTGACCCTCCACATTCAAAAACGACACCAAAGACAGACCCAAACTCAGCAAAACGACAGCAACCAAACAACCCCGACAGTCCCAAACGTCTCTCTAACAAGGGATTTGAATTTTGAGTTGAGTTCTTTCGTTTTATCCCATAGTTTTTCCCCCAACTTTCGACCTAAATCTCTCCTATAAAGATCCCCTCTATTCATTGTAAAAGGGGTTGACGGAAAAACCAAAAAAAAATATCCACTACTTTCTCATTAAAAAACAATACAAAATTCCCTAAAGTGCAAGAATTTCCTAAAAAATAAGAGCGATTTTGTTGTCTTCTAAGTTCACGGATACAAAATTTTGGAGTGAAAAGATTCATCGTTAAGCTCGTCGTCCCTATTCGCTGCCCAGAAAGAGGTAAATTTCTCATAGTTTTCTGTTTGATTTCCAATTTCTTGATTGATTTAATTCATGTTTAGTGTTTCACACATTGTCATTTGGCTAAACTAATGACTGTTCTGTTACAATTTTCTTGTTTATCCGTAACGTCTTGGTCTTTGCTCCAATTATTGAATGATGTATATTCTTAGTTTTCCTTGATTGTGTTCCAGATTAACATTGAAGACGTTAGGATCTGAAGAATTGTTCTAGTATATATTTGTGCCTAATAAAGATTGAATTGGTTCTAACATGAAAATTAGTTATTGATTGATGCCTTTACTAGTTGTAGAATGCACTTGTTGATGTTTCAATCTGAAAAATTGTCTCTGGTTCATAGTCTTGTGTTTCATCACTATGTGATTTTGTTCTTGTTTTTTGTTCGTTCTTTTGAATCATATGCCTTTGGTTCTTTGTTTCTTAAGCTTTGGCTCGTTAAGCTTGATTCGCTCCGCTTCAACCTATAACTTGCCTTAATCTTTTAATTCTTCTCAAGATTTATAGCCTCATCATGGTTACTTTGAAACTCTACTGCTATTCTGAATGTTGTTTCCTGTGTGAATCTATAAGAAGGTGCAGTTATCAAATAACAAAAGACATGTTATCTGCTCCTTTATGATTGAAAAATAAGATGCTTGAGTACTGACACTGTTGCCTGTTTCTCAACATGTTTCTCAAATGGTCTTTAGTACTAGCATGCGGTTATCTTTGTTTCTATTTTTGTTTATCACACATATGTATATCTTTATATTTGGTTTGCATATATAACTGTATGTTGAAAATTATGTATTGTTGAAATCCAACTGAAGTTGCTCTATATCATAAACCAAGTCATGTATAAGCCACTGTGTACTATTATAATTTGTAGAATTTAAAATTATAATATATGTATGCATTCTTATTTTAATTCCTTACTAAGTCAATGGGAAATTACTTATGTACTCCATTTATTTATGATGCATATGAACACCTGTCGGAGTCCAAAATGGGCTCTCGTTCTCCTGTTTGCATTTCGTTGGGTCATGAAGGCCCAAAATACATTGTGGGTCATCTTTTCTGGAGATGGATGGTAAATCACGGATTAAGGAAAGCAGCACACAGGTCCTATGAAGCTAGTCACGGGTTTCGGAAGCGAAATATGGATTATATACATCAGTATATATATATGAATATGCAGCAGCGATACAACGTAAGATGGGCCCACATGCTCAAAACTGTTAGCAACAGTCAAAAAGGACCAAGTTATTGAACTCACAGCAGAAATACAGATGGAAAGGGAAGTGTATACACTGATATACTGTGCATACACGAAGCAGTGATACAGCAGAGATATAAGGGCTGAAAAGCCCAAATAATTGCAGCAGCTCCCCTTATGGAAATGGGCCAAAAGCCCAAACCCTTTAACTCTCTTCTTTTATTTACCTGTGTTGTGTTTATGTGAATATTAACTTTATTATTTAGCTTAACTTAATTAGATTCTCCAAACGACAAACTTTTAAGTTAATTCTCTCGTTAATAATTGCATATTATATTTACTTAATTATTTTTTAAAGAAAATCTAAATTATTCCAAAAAATGGTCAAGTCATGAATTTTCTCTCAAAATATATATTTGTTTTAAAATTCAAGTCCTCTTTTAAATTTTAATAAATGTTTTTATTCAAGTAAAAACTATTTAAAAAATGCTTAAATTATTTATTACTTCACTTTCAAAAAAAAAAAAATCCTTTTTCAAGTCAACCTTTCTTCACTTTTAAATATTCCTCGTATTTTCTTTAAAATTTGAAAATTTTCATACTTAACTAATTTTGGTAAAATTTTAAAATTGATTGTCTTTTGCTTTTAATTTTTCAATACTGATTAATGTTTGTTAAGAAGACTAATTAAAATTGATTCTTTCCCTTAAATTAAATCAAGTTTAAATTACTATTATTATTTTCTAAAAAATGATTTTCTTAATTATCTTCCAAAGCTAATTTAAAATTAATCGTAATAAACATTTTCCAAGTAGATATATATATTTGTTTAATCGTTTATATTACCTTAAGTTTGGTCGGTTAACTATTTTCAATAGATTTTAAAGGGTGTCTTACACCTTCCCTTTAGGATAATTAGAACCCTTATCTAGAATCATATAAGGCAAAGTAGACTGTTAGTTTGGAGTTAATTAACACCACTTTAGCAAAAATAGGTATCCCAATTAACCTTAAAAATAATTAGGTGACGACTCCTTAAATTAATTTAGGAATCACCAATATGTTGTACACCATTTGACCTCAGGTTAAAATGGGGTATAACAATTAGTCTATAAATAAATGTCGTACTTGTGAATGTCTGACGGTTGTGAGGGTGCTGATGATTGATATGTGGATCCTTTGTTGTGTTTCTAGATATTTGTTGTCATGTTGAGGTTACTGATGGTCGTTACATCAATAATCTGTTATATTGGGATAGTGTTTGAACTATTTACTACGTTTGTGATTACTATTGTTACTATGATTGACTAGCTGAATAGTAAAAGAAAGGGACTAAGCTCCCTGCAGCAGAATATGATTATATTAGCTATTGCTTATAACTGTGTCAGCATTAGTTAGTCGGGAGGCCACTTGTGGTTAATCTGTGGGGATTGCTTGCATAAGGAAATTGGAAACAAGGTAAAGTCTGTATATGGGTAATATGGCTATAGTTATGGGTGATTGTGATTATTCGGATGTCTATGGGTGTGTTGAGGGCACGTGTACCTAACCCGTTGCATTCTTTTTACATTTTAGATGATGGGATAAGTGATTGACTTTTGATTATCCCATAGAGTTTCTATACTGATTCTCTGTTACATACTAACGGGTTATTATATTTTCAAATAGTTGGAGCATGCCTATGACTATTATAATCATTGCTTATTGTAAGCTCGAGGTACATCTCAGTGCTTCAGATGGGAGTCCTGATGTATTTGAGGTTGTTGACAAAATATTTTTGCGAGTATCGCCCTTGGAAAAGAGTAATGGGGTTTAGCTGATGAGACAGGCTTAGCCTTGATATATTGGGCCATTTAAGATTCTGAGGCAAGTTGAGCTAGTGGGGTATGGGTTAGCCTTGCCTCTAGTATATTATGCTATACAGTTAGTTTGTCATGTATCGATGCTGTGCCGTTATATTCTAGACTTGTCACTTGTGCATCAGTATATTTCCGTTGGGTTAGTTAACCGTCTGACGATAGGGTGGAGCCGATAATTATTTAGCTAGAGATGTCAGGCTGTTGCACCCCAGGACTACACTTGTGGTTAAGTTTTAGTGGCATCACCGGCCAATTGAGGAGGCTACCTAGGAGTTAGATCCAGACTTTCAGGACAGTACCCGAGCCTACACGAGTCTTCAGATATGTCTTTATCCTTACTTTCGCAGATGAAAGTTTTATTAGTGAGAGATATTGTAATGATCCTCCCAGTCATTTTGGTGTTTGTGTGATTATCTGATCAATTTGAGCATGTACATAGCAACCTCAGGCCATTTCTAACTTGTTGGTACTGTTAGTGTGGTTGTTGGGTGAATCGATTGAGATTTGTACAATTTTTTGAGTTGAACGAAATATTATAACTGTAATATGAATTTTTAGGTAAAGTCCAAGTAAATAGCCTCGGAGTGGAATTCCGACGATTCCATTAGCTTTGGAATGACCAAATTAGGCTAGAAGCATGTTCGGTGCAATTATATCAACTTTTGTAAATTTAGCCTTCGGAATGGGTCAATAGTTGACTTTAGTAAATATTCTTGGTAAACGTGTCCAAATGGGAATTCTAATAGTGTTGTTAGCTCTGAAACTTTTATTTTGGTCTAGGTGGACCTCTCGTTCATTTCTTGAGGTGTCCAGATGTATTTTGGCCCCTTCGATTCAAATATTAGGAGACAGATCCTACATTGGAACAAAACAACCTCCGTTGGGAATTTTGACTACACCATTGAGCTTGAAATGTTGATGAGGCTGGGGCATCGAAATTAAGTTTGAACGATTGCAGAAAAAAGAAAGACGTTGTGTGATGCGGCCTAGCCGCAGGGCTGCCACGTGGTAGAGGCGGTGAACAACACACCTTGTTCGCGAAGTTGAGAGAAAAAATCTTGTTTCAACAATAACTTGATGAAGTTTTATCCAAATTAAGCGATTTGCTAACAGTACCAACAACATGTGCAATATCTGGTCTAGTACAAACTATAATATACATCAAACTACAAACTACAGAGGAGTAAGAAATACATGACATCTTCTTCTTCTCTTCAGTTGTAGATGCACTCTGGATCATACTCAACTTAAAGTGTTTAGCAAGAGGAATACTAACCACTTTTGCTTTTGTCATGTGGAACCTTTTAAGTACTTTCTCAATGTACTATTTCTGGGATAATGATAACTTCTTTTTACTTCTGTCTCGATGAATTTGTATGCTTAAGATTTTCTTTGCTGGCCCCAAATCTTCCATCGCAAATGATTTGCTCAACTTCCTTTTAAAGACTCCACTTCTAGATTTATTTTTGCCAACAATCAATATATCATCCACTTAAAAAAGATAATAAAATCATCATAAGAGAACTTCTGAAAGAACACACAATGATCTAACGAAGTTTTTTTTGTATTATGATCTTCAATGATAGATTCAAACTTCAAGTACCACTGCCTTGGAGCTTGTTTCAAGTCATACAAGCTCTTTCTCAATTCACAGACATAATTGTCTTTTCCTTTGATCATGAAACCTTCAGGCTAGTCCATGTAAATTTCTTCATCTAAATCACGATGAAGAAAAGCAGTCTTGACATCCATTTGCTCAACCTTTAAGTGTATATACGACTAAGACTAAAACCATACGAATAGAAGGCATTTTCACAACAGGAGAGAAAATTTCATCAAAGTCAACTCACTTTCTCTGGCCAAAGCCTTTGACAACTAACCTTGCCTTATACCTAAGCGTAGAGGTATGTTGTTTTTGCTTTTCATTTATTTGATAGAGCTTTTTTACCTTTCGGTAACTTTACTAGCTCATCCGTGCCATTCTCGTGAAGTGATTTTATCTCATATTCCATTGCTTCTATCTATTTATCTTTATGAGTATCTATTATGACTTCATCATAACCTTCAGGTTCTCCCATGTCAGTCAGAAGTATATACTCATTTGGAGAATAACGTGTTGATTTTGCTTCTCCCTAGTAGACCTTCTATAAGAGGTTTTTGGAGTGTTCAAAGTAGTTGTATGAACATGAGTTGGTTGATGATCAACCATAACATCACTAAGAGGAGCATCTACAGGTTCTACACTCTCATGGTCATTCTGATCTTAATCCTAATCTATATTATATTTTTGGATTTCTTCATGTGCAAAAGATGAATCAATATTAGGAACTGGATCAACATTAACTAAGCTTTCATCAATCTGAGAATCTGTTTTCTCAGTCTTGTTAAATATCTTCAATAGTCTTTTAAGAATATTGCATCACTACTTCTAATAAACTTCTTATCAACTGGATCATAAAAGCGATATCCAAACTCATCTTGACCATATCCAATGAAGATGCACTGCTTAGTTTTCACATCCAATTTGGATCTCTCATCTTTTGAAATATGCACACAAGCTTTACACCCAAAGACTTTCAAGTGATCGTAGAAAATATCTTTTGCATACCAAAATCTATTTAGAATATCACCATCCAAAACACCTGTAGGAGATAGATTGATAACATAAGCAACAATGTTAAGTGCCTCAACCCAAAAGGAATTTGGAAGTTTAGCCTCAGAAAGCACACATCTAACTCTCTCAACTAGACTTCCATTAATCCTTTCTGCCAAACTATTCAATTGAGGCGTCTTAGAAGGAGTCTTCGGATGAATAATTTCTTGTGATTTGCAGTAGTTATCAAAGGTACTAATGTATTCACCTCCATTATTAGTACGAATACATTTTAATTTCTTTCCCATTTGTCTCTCAAATAAGGCTTGAAACACATCATACACTTGGTCTTTGGATTTTAAAGAATATACCCAAGGCTTACGAGAATGATCATCAATGAAAGTTATTAAGTAAAGTGCACGACCTTTTGAATTCACTTTAAAAGGACCACACAAGTCAGAGTGTACTAGCACCAATAGTTCATACTTTCTTGAAGGATGACGATTGTGAAAAGAAACTCTTTTCTGCTTTCCAGCTAAGCAGTGAACACATCTTTTCACCTTTGTTTGTTTCATACCAGCAAGCAAATTCTTCTTAGCTAAATAGGTGATCCCCCTCTTGCTCATACGACTAAAATTTTTGTGCCACAATTTTGATAAAGTCTTACTGTCTACTAAATTTATAGAGTCGCAACGGATGGATCCTTGTGTCATGTATAAATTTGAATACTTTCTTCTTCGAGCTACAATTAGTGAATCTTTGGTGAGCTTTCATTGGCCATTGAACAAGTCGTTTTGATAGACATCATCATCTAATAGTCTTATGGAGATCAAATTCAAGGAAATATCTGGAGCATGCTTGACATTTCGAAGGATTAATATTATACCAGTATTGGTCTTCAAACAAAATGTGCCTAAAGTAAATACCTTGACCTCTCCAGTATTACTCATCTTTAACACGCCAGAATTAACAGGAGTATAAAATGAAAAAAAGAAGTCTCTCTTTGGTGTGATATGTGAAGTAGCTCTAGAATCTTCTATCCAACTTGTATCTTGAGATACAAAATTGATGACACTTTTATCACAAGCAAAAGAAGGTCATCTCGGATAATAACAACAATATTGTCTCCATTATTTTCTTCCTTTTTCCCCTCTCCAAGGTCTTGCTTTAACTTGTTACAAAACTTTTTAATATGTCCTTTCTTTCCACAATGATAACATACATGATTTTGATACGTAGATATTGACTTGCTTCTAATTTTATTTCTACTTCTCGAACCTCTTGTTTTACCTCTCCCTCGATCTTTTGTGAAGAGAACATCCGATTGTGAGGATGTGCCTGAGATCTTCTTCTGACTTCTTCATTCAACACACTATTTTTTGCATATTCCATAGTCATGTTACCATCAGGAGAAGAATTTGTTAAAGAAACTCGAAGAATTTTCCAAGAATTTGGTAGAGTATTTAGAAGCCAAAGTCCTTGTATTTCATCATCAAAGCTGACACTCATTCTTTACAGTTGATCAAGAACACCTTGAATTATTTATGTGATCAGGAATAGGGCTGCTCTCTTTCTATTTAAAGGTCATCAATGTTTTAGCAATAACAACTTGTTATTGCCCGTTTTTGACGCATAAAGCATCTCTAACTTCTCCCACAATGTTCTAGCATGTGTTTCATTCACAACGTAATTGTGAACATTGTCTTCAACCCAAAGCCTTATATATTCACTTGCTTGTTAGTGCTCGAAATCCCAATTCTCATTGATCACGTCCTCAGGTTTATGAGAAGCAAAAATGAGAAGATGTATCTTCTTCATGAACAATAGATCTTTCATCTTGATTTTTCATATGTTATAGTTACTATCGTTTAAACACACCATCTTGATCATATTTTCCTCCATCGTAAACATTCTTGATAGACAATAAAGCTCTGATACCACTTGTTACGGTAGAAGGATGCAAAATTCTAAAGTAGAGAAAAGAAAGAACATCAAATTTAACATGAAAATATCCTTCAAATCAAAGGTAACCACCATGAGATTACCGAAATCTAAATTGCTTCACTATGACAGTAAGAGGGTTACAAATATTCTCCTAAATGGCTACACAACAATTGCCAAGCAAGGAGAAGAATTAGCTACACCAATAAAAATAACTAGGAAGAAAATCACCCTAATCAAAGCTTTTGCTTGGGATCCAAAACTGTATGTAAATAACCTCCGAATCCGATCTTCACCGTTCAAATCAAATACCAAGATGTTAGGAACACTCTTTCAAAATCATGACCCCAACTGTTATCCAATTGGGAAACACAATTTGAAGGCTGCTGGTCGAAAAGGAAAAGTTGTTGCGGAAAACACCCCTTTTCTTCTCTTTCTACTCTTGTTAAAAGCATTCTCAAAAACCTCTCTTATGTGATAATATCTCTCAAAGATGAATAATAGTGAATAAAGCATAATTCTCTCAAAAGTTGTCCTATTTATAGATAATGAGTGGTACATATTTCTAAAGCTAAAGCCAAAACCAACTCCAAATAGGAACATTCCAATTCTTTTCCAAATAGGATTAGAATTTCAATCCTTCCGTAATCAGGATTGGAAACAAAAATAGGATAGGATTAGGCCATGGGCCTTTGGCTGGAACATGGGCTATTGCCCAATAAAACTTGCAAAACTCTTTGATCCTTTAGGGAGAATTCATAAAAAGAGATAGAACAAAATATATTTCGCTAAAACTTTTCTACACACGTGAGCTCCAAAAGAATTGTGATATAAATGTGCAATAGATTCATTCGAGTGAAAATGTGGTTGATTTGTTTATCAAATCTCTACCAACTGCAACTTTCAAGAAGATGCTAGACAAGATCGGAACGTGAAGATTCAAGTCTTTGGATTGATGTTCTGATTAGGGGGAGTTAATGTGCAATGTACTCTTTTTTCCTCACAAGATTTTGTCCCATTTTATTTTCTTGTAAGGCTTTTAATGAGGCATCCAAAATGTGTATTATTGATACGTGTACTCTTTTTCCTTCACTATAATTTTTTTTCACTGGGGGTTGTATTTAGTGAGTCTTAATGAGACACATATTCTATCAAATAGACATTCAAGGAGAAGTGTTATAAATAAATAAATATATATATATATATATATATATATATATATATATATATATATATATATATATATTTTATAGTAAATGCCTAGTATGTAGATTTCTTTGGATAAAAGTTAGGTATCTACTTGGAGACCAAGTCAGTTTTTCCCCTATAAATAAAAGGGTTTCTTTCATTGTAATACACATCTGAATATTCTTTAAGAGGCATAAGAAGTCTTCTCTCTTCTTCGCCCTATTTTCTTCTTTTTACTTTATACTTTTCATAACACACTTCTTAAATTTTGATAAATTTCAATCACATTTATTTCATATTAATTGAGTTTTACTTTTTAAGTATTGTAGTTTAAATTCGGTTACACAATCTTTTACCTTTCCTTCTATTTTATATTTTCATAATTATCATATTTTGTAGTTTTTTTTTCTCCCAGAAACTCATTTACATGTTTTTTTTTTTAAAAAAAAAATCATATTTCATTTCTTCTAGGTTGCAGGAGCTTGAATTATTTTTGAGTAGAATGGAGAAAAATGTTGTGCTATTTTTGTTTTCAAGAAAATCAAGGTCAGAAGGTGTATCTGTAATCACTTCTTTTGTTATTATGGATGATAGACTTTTCACTATTTGAAAAATAAGACTAGCATCTTGTAGTTTTGATTTTAGATATCTATAATGGTTGTCTTTTCAGATGTCATGTTCCATTAATAATGTTCTCTCTGGAACTATAATCTCGTGACATACTTGAAATAGTAAAACGTGAATATACCATATAGATGAAACTCCTCGAAACAAATAATGATAAACGACTCTCTCTTCACTGCAAAGTGATCCCAAAATTTTGGCATTGTAATTTTTGTTGTTGTCTAAAATTATATCTTACTCTTTGATCTTATTTGAGAATATTATTTAAATTTATTATTTGAAACATATAACTATTGATTATTTTATAGCAAATATTGACGATATGAAGCTAGCATATTAGTAAATATGTAGGTACTTTTTAAAGGTTTTTTTTACGGGGAGCCTTGGGATAACTGGTAAAGTTGTTGTCATGCGACCAGGAGGTTACGAGTTTAAGCCTTGGAAACAGCCTCTGGCAGAAATGTAAGGTAAGGCTGCATATAATAACCCTTGTGATTGGGCCATTCCCCAGACCTGTGCATAGCGGGAACTTTAGTGCACCGGATTTACATTTTTTTACATTATACTTTTTGATTTCTTACATAAGAATAATAACTTTATTATCTAAAATATGCAAACCGTGGTTACTCACAACTCTAAAAAAATTATGTTCTTTGACAAAAAATTACTTACAAATTAATTTTAGCAACATATTACTTACAGATATACCTCGTGTGAATCATAAGTAAGTTATAAACATACTTTTAGAAAAAAGGATAAAAAAGTATGAAAGCTAGAAAAAAATCGAGTCTTTTTCTTTACATTGTTTGATTTTTTCGCTTCCTTCATATTTTTTACCAGAATAAAATTATGGAAGTACTCAAATTCTACTTTAAAAAAGTAAAAAGAAAACAAAATATATTTCTATTATATAGAAGAGAGAAGAATGGGGCGATCAATGGTATTATTGTCAATTTATAAAAACTCCTGCATTGTTGCATTGAGTTGTACCTTTAAAAAACATGGCCATAAACCTCTAAATGACCAAAAAATCAAATAACGTTCTTGAAATATCAATCGTGTCCATCCCTAAATGATGTAATCTCCCATGTGGTGGACCCCATGACTGTCCAACTACAACTTCTTTTTAGTTTTTTTAGGATACTCATTTCTGTTTTTTATTTTATGGGGTAGAATATTTGGCTTTGTTTTGTTTCAATTTTGTTGGCTTGCATGATTTATTCTAATGAGGGACCAGGTCCCATAACACAGAAACTAAAAGAAATAATAGAAACAACATAACAGTGTTTAACATGGAAAACCTCTTTGCTTAAATGAGGAGAAACCAGGACATGTTCCATAGAAATTTAACCCAAATTTCACTATGTTCAAAGAGCCAAGTGATTAAAAAACTTTACAATCAACGGATTGATCGACGAACCCCTCTATTCCCTTTGCAAGAAAGTGAGACCCTCTCAAACTAAGCTGCAACAATGCATCCCACTAAACTAATCCCTCAAGGACTAGCTTAGACTTCAATGTCCATCCTAGATACCCCAAGCTACGAATGCAAAACAATCACCAAGATAACCTCAAATCTAAAACACCAGAATCTTTTATAGATGAGGATCTAGTTCACATTTAAGCACTCAGAACTAACACTAAAGAAATGTTGAATATCTTGAAAGCTTTTAATGCCATAGTCATTCTTTACTGTTTTTAGGAAAATAGGAATGGTTTTTCTCTATTGTGAATAATGGGAGTGACACCGTCTACACTCAAAATTCTTCAATATATATCCAGACACTTGATGAGAAATTAACCACTTTTGGGACCACATAATATGGTGCAATGTGATTAGCCAGTAGGCCAGACATTCTGCAAGACTCGAGCACCACCCCAGCCAAGTTAATTATTTGTAAACCTAATGTCATTTTCTGCTAAGGACTAGTACATCTAGCATTTCGTCTAAGATGGGATCAGGTTCCATCTCAGAGTTTATCAAATCATCAAAACATGATATAATAACAAATTTCTCCTTCTTAATGATGACAAACACAACAATCCAATAATCAGACTAGCCAACATTGCATACCAACAACGTCCACCTTTTAGTTAGTTCCCCCTTACAGATTGACACCACACCATGATTCCCCCTCAATATATTCCCCTTTTTGATATCATAAAAAAGGTGTATAGTAAATCAACATGAATGAAACACATGAGAAGATAAACTAAGGGCAATAACATTCCACATTACACAATAAGATCAGCAATAAAAGGAGGATAGATAGATGATCATACATAACATTCACAACATAAAAGAAAATATTCAAACAATTGAAATGAAAAGAACATAAAAGCAAAAGACTGCCACGAGAATTGGAAAAAAAGGACTGAAACTAGAGGGATGGGGTAGATCAGGGTTGAAGACTCTAGAGGACCAAGGACAATCTAGCATCTGCCTCCTCATAACTCTTCAAAAGTTTGTCCTTCAAGTCTTCCACCTTAGGAGTGAGTACAACATTCTGCTCCTTGAGCTTCTGAATCTCCTCCAATAGGTCTCCCTTGAGAACTCTTTGCTAGTTGAGTTTTGAGTTTAGCGATTTCAGTATCCTTTGTCATAGGCAATAAGGACATCTCTTCCCGTCCATGCTTCAGTTGATCTTGACTATTAAGTAACTAAGAGACTTGAGATTTTTCTTTATTTCCCACTCCTACCCTTAACATATTCACATTCCATCAGCGTGTTGAGAGCATAACCCGCTTCATTGTTCCTTTTGTACCCTTCACAAGTTGGAAATCTGCTTCCTTGAATACCTTTCCTAAAAGATACCCATAAGTCATACTATGCTTGTCATCCTTCACCTTGAAGATCTTAATCACGTGTTCCAGCATGATGGCAGAAAGGTTGATTTCATCCATTTTGGAAAGTGATTCCATCAAGAATAGATCTTTCCCAGTGGCTACAATATGCTTCTCAAATGTAGGCACCAAATTCTTGTTAACGAACTCAAAGTATAGTTGAAATGTCCCTTTCAGAAACTTTTTAGGACCTTCAGTCCTATTCAACTTCAATACTTTGCCAATTTGTTCAACAAAAACCTTTGAGGGCAATTGACCAGCAACAGACCTAGTCCTTATAGTAGGCACATTCAACATTCTGCCTACCTATTCTTCATCCATATGAACAGATTGTCCATTAACTATTGAATTTACATTTTCATCCTCATCCACTTCTATGTTATAATAGAAGTCCCTGACTTCTTTCTCAAAGAGCATAGGAATTGGCCAAGAGAATAGATAAGTCCACCCTCGAATTTCTACATCATTAGCAAGGTCACTCATTCCAGGTTTCTGGATGAATCAGGATCATAAACTCTACCACTCAGGAGCTTTTGAGTCTTGAGAATTTCAATTCGTTCTTCTTTGGTTAAAGCCTTTTTACCTTTGGGACCAGGTCCCTCTTCTTCAATATTTCTAGATTCTGAGGATAATTCAAGTCGTCTATTAGCCCTTACTTTTACCCTCTTTTGTACAGATCCACCTTTTCCACCAATCTTAGGCTTCTCTGATCTTTGCTTTTTTTCAACATCTTTTCTTTTTACCTTATCTCCATTAGCAGTCTCTTGTTCTTCTAAAGAGATGTCCACCACATCACTATCTAGCACCACATTTCCACAATATTACATCTTCTCTCATCTATTCCTTAGAGTTTGGGACTTTTTAGCCTCCTTGGCTACACTCATAAGCTTTTGTTGTGTTCCCCTAGTGTTCTTGGGACCAAGTTTTAACTTATCTTGTTCAATAACTTTCTCTTTGCCCTTTATAGAGGTTTTCTTTATCAGTGCCAAGGGCACATTATCTTTATCCTTATCCTTATCTGTATCTTCTAAGTGAGGCAGAACTACAAGCACCGGAGTTTTATCAAAAACAGGTTAAGAGTCCTCTACCCCTTCTCCAAAAGCAGGCATACCACCACTACCACTGATCTCAACATTATTACCATTTCTTTTTCCTTATTTCCACTTTCAAAATCTATCTTTCATCAACAAAGATATCTGATTTTTCATCCCTTATTAAGGTCAAACTTGGTATCACTAACTCTTCACTGGCAGCAAGAATATTTGATTCAGAAGTCTTTCCTAAAGGAAGATCCCCAACAAAATTTTGTTCAAACACACCAAATATAAAGGGACCAAGTTGGGTAGATAACTCAAAAAGTACTAAACTCAAATAGTACTACAGTACCAGGTTGGAAAATGGACACAATAGAAGGAGTTGTAGAAGAAAGTAGGGAAGAGTTCAAATTCAAGGATAAAAGATTTTGTGAGATAATGTTGGGGTTTTCACAGGACAGAGTTTGAGAGGCAGGAGATAAGGAAATAACAACATTAGGGTTTTCAAGAAGAGCTTGTTCCCTTACAGTTGAAGGGGAAGAAAGAGAAGGAGAAACAAGATCTAAGGATGATGTTTCTATGGGAGAAATAAGTTCATCACGGGCCTCAACTATCTGAGAAGGGGATTGTCAAGAATCAAACATTATTGCAATGGCTTCTTGGGAAGATACAAAAGAGAAAAAGAAATTTGAAAAAGGGATTTCGGATATAAAATTGGAAAAGAGAGTAAACTAGGAAAGAAAACATATAGGGTTGAAAAGGTGTATCAGGTCCCTAAAAAGACATGTCCAATTGAATTAAATTGATTTGACACCATTTAGAAAAAGTGGCCAAGACATATGGCAGTCGTGTTACTTCTATGCATAACTTAAGATAGTCATAAGAATACTCACCTTAAGTAGGACCAGGTCCCACCTTGCAGAATGAGTGAAACTGTTTGATCATTTCATCGTTCCTTTTCTTTCTTGCTTGCCTCTTGTACATGTATACTTGAAATAGGTACAAAATTGAGTTTATCACAATCATGCATTACAAATCATGAAGGATACCTGTCCACCGAATCATAATCAATCAGGGTACTGAGTGGAATGCAGGATCAATTAGATACCCTCATCAGCCCAAGTTTCAAACGATTTTTCTCAAACACATCTTTGCTTAATAGCTTGGTAAAAATTCAGCAATCTGATTGTCAGTATTGCAAATATGCATGCTTATATTGCCTTTCTCAATATTGTCTCTCAAGAAGTGATATCTCACATCAATATGCTTGGTCCTCTCGTAATGAATTGAATTATTTGCCATGTTAAGAGCACTAGTATTATCATACAAGAAAGGTATCGAGTTTGTGATCACCCCAAAGTCTTTTAGTTATTGTTTGATCCATAATAACTGTGCACAACAAGAAGTAACAACCACATACTCAGCCTACGTAGTAGAAAGAGCAATCGAATTTTGCTTCTTAGTACCCCAAGATACTAGTCATGAACCCAAGAATTGAGCCATTCTAGATGTACTCTTCCTATCAACCCGGTACCCTACATAATCAACATCAACATACCCTACTAATTCAAAGGAGTCACCTACAGGATAGTATGACCAGATTTGGCTTTAATTTTTGTGTATTAGCATAATTCTTCAAACTTTACTCAGCCTTTTTCAAAGCAAAACAACCCTTTTTGAGATACCCATTTCTTCCACAGTGAATACAGAGAAGATTATCAGCCACAGTCACATACTTGCTATGAGGATTATACCGATGATCTTTCTTCACATAACCCAGACCCTTCCTACAGTTGAAATCCTGATTGGTGGGATTGTCTAATATCTTTGAGGAAGTAGTCCACTTGAGAGATTTATTCAGTTCTTCCTTAGCCCTAACCATGTCCCTTTCTAGAGAAGCATTCCTTTCTAAGGCTAAATTCAGTTTCAACTCAGCATCTTTTAATTTCTCCTCCAATTCAAGCTGTAAGTTACTGATTTTATTGTTTCCTTTCAGTTAAGTTATGGATCTATTCACGAGTTTATCTTTTAGCATTATGTTCTCAAACCCCAGAATGTTCAATTTTTCTTCCACATCAGACAGTTGTGTTACTAAAGGATTTTTTCATCTTGAAAAATCTCTAGAGAAATGTTCAAACAATCTTTTTCAGTAGTTAATTCATAAAGAGAATCAATCAACACAACAACTAATTTTTTCAACTTCTTAAGAGAGAAAATATTAAGATTTTGTTTAAGGTCATTAAGGGTTACCTCATCATCACCTTTATCTTCTTCATCAGATTTTACTATGAAGGCAAACATTGAGTTGTACACATCATCATCATCTTTGATAGCCAGCATTGAGGCATCACTAGGATATTCAGATTCATCAGAATCACTAGAGGAGTTCCCCCACACACCAAGAGATTTTCTCACAATTTCATCAGTATCATTTCTTCTTTTGGTTTTTCGAGAGACCGAGTCCCTCTTCTTATCTTTATCTCTATCAGACTTGCCATAGTCTTTATATTCCTGTTTAAGCATCGCACAGTCTCTCATATAATGTCCAGGTTTTCCACACTTGTGACATAAATAAAAAAATATTAGTAGGTTTGCTTGACCCTCTTTTCGAAAATCTATTCTTCCTCACAGTCCTTTTGAATCTTTGAGTCAAATATGCCCTATCAATATCCCCGTCATTGTCTTCACTAGGGGTTACTCTATGAGCCAAGGACTTGTCCTTCTTCAAATCCTTCTTGATAATATCTTACTGCTTGTTGAGTTCATAGGTATGTAGATTACCAATAAGTTTATCCATAGTGAGAGTTTTCAGGTCTTTTTCTTCAGTGATAGCATCAACTTTGCTTTTCCAAGAATTAGGAAGCACTCTAAGAACCTTTCAGACTTGCTTGTTGGTGCTAACCTTCCGCACTCTAAGCACTCTAGGAAAACTAACTGAGATTTGTTGTCCATAATGTTTTGCCTCCCCATAGGATACTCCTTCAAAAGTGCCCCACCTGACCATAACTAAAGTAACCATTCGTGCCCACAAGACACTCTCCTCTACGAGACTTGCCAAACTTACCACAAACCAAATAACGAGTTAATTCCTAGGCTACATTCCCTTGCAACTGGTTACTCTGAACATTGTGGCTCTATGACCCCTGTTCATTCCTATCTCGGAGCAGGTATACTAGCAGACAAAAGTGTTGGTCCAGATGTCTAGGCCAAAAGGATGAATAACTAGCACTTCTAGCCCCCATCTTACCTGTCTCCTAGCCTGATGTCTTGGCCCTCTTGTTTCTTAACTCCTTTCTATCCTGCATCTTCTCCTCCTCCACTTGTTGAACATAAGTCATTATGCAAGCTATGTCCATATCCCTAACTAGCATAACATTTATGCCCTCTCTCTTGGTCATCCGAGAGAGCCCTGATACAAACAAATCCATCATAGTATGCATGTCTGCCACCATAGTCGGAGTATAACGGGACAATTAGGTGAATTTGAGGCTGTACTCCCACGCACTCATAGTTTCCTGCTTCAGATTTAGAAACTCCCTCACCTTAGCTTGCCTCAAGTCTCTAGGAAAACACTGTCCCAGAAAGGCCTCCTCGAACCATGCCTAACTCAAAGCTGGCGCCCCTTCTTCTCTACCTCCCTTCCACTGATCGAATCAGAGTCTAGTTACTCCCTTGAGCTGGTAGGCAGCCAACTCAAGTCTCGTTGCATCACCTGTGTGCATAACTTAAAATACTTTCTGGAGCTCCTCAATAAAGTGCTCAGAATCCTCTTTCGTATCAAACCCCGTGAACCTAGGCGGGTTCATCCTTAAAAATTCATGAACCCTGGTGGTGTCTGAACCATCATGTATACACTTTCCTTATCAACCTCCCTGTGTGGTGATTGCCTATGCCAGGGTCTGGATGGCCTAGCGGAGCATTAGAGATATCCACCTATGGTGGCTGCTCAATAGGCACAGCTGGACCTCTAGGTCCCTCAGGAATCGGTAAATTAGATTGGTTCGCATTTTGCCTGGTTAGGCGTCCTCTATCCTGGCTGGTATGACAACTCTACGTGGAGGCATTATCTGTAAAACAACACGTGAACACACAAATTAGAATGGACTAAATAGAGGTAAACTCTGAAGCACGAAATGGAATAATAATTGATAGTGACACTTCCTAATGCCCTATAGCCTTCCTATTATAGATGTAGCGCGCTTCACACCAATAATATGGACTCTACTAGATACGGTTCCATAGACACCCTAGGATACTTGAACTTTGTATTCTGATACCAAGTTTTTCATGCCCCGAGTTTACACCTTGGACATGGCCGGCTCCCAGAACCATTTCTGATACCAAGCGAATCACTTGGTCTGGCTACTTCACTCAGTGGAAGATTTAAATAATAAATAATACTCTTAGATATAATGTGCTAAAGAGACTGCAATAGTCTGAACAACCAAACAAAGGAAATATCCCAATAACAACTGAAAATAAGAACTAAAACTCCTGTCATCTAGTCTATGGAACTTCTAACTGAAATAATCTAAAACAACTATCTTGACAGGTCCACAGTAACCACAATTGAAAAGAAATGCTAAAACATAAACAAAGACTCCAAAGCCTTTGACTTGTAAGAGGCCTCACCTATGGCTGAATGAGTAATTAGTCCTTAACGGAGCGTCTACTGAGGAACTCTATAACTTACGTCTGCATCATAAAATAATGCAGGTCCAAAAGACATCAGTACGTAGAATGTATGAGCATGTAAGAACATGGAACTTAAGATAGGGCAGTATACTCAAAAGTAACTAAAACATGTCTCAAAATAGGATAGCAATGATAATAGATAGTTTGTATGTTGAAAGTAAAATCATATGTTGAAACTCTGTATGTAAGAATTAGTTTACTTTAGCTTGGGGATTTTCTCTAACCAACAACCATCACTATGAGCCTCGTGATAATATAGTGTTTTGCCCACGCTACCAGAGCCATCCTATACTTTGTCAGAGTACGAGACGAAAACTAAAAGAGTGGATCCATGCCAAAACTGGGCCATTTCAGTGGCAAATAAGACGTTGTACTCTAGGTACAATCATATCCTACACTGGCTACGTAGTTTATGAGTTCGAGTTATTATTACTCTTACCCATATCGGTGCTCAATACTATTCCAAAAATTACTCTTATAATGCTCATAACTTTAAGAGTGATATTACTCAAAATACTTTTTAATCTTTTAGGACTTTGCCCAACTTTAGCTCTTCTCAACTTTTCTCAACTTGTCTCTTTTCTTTGACTGAAAGATGTATCAATGCAATGTGTCTCAAAAATATAGTTTTACTACTCCGTTATCTTGTAATTACAGATACTTTAAATATTTCTTGAACTTAACTTAATATTGTGGACATAATATTTTTTTATGAAATATATATAGGGTTTTTACAATTGCAATAATAACTATGTAATCTTGACTTAATAACTTAATTCAGTAGTGAAATCGGTAAAGACCATGATTTTTATCAAGAAAATTACATTAATAGGTATCTCAATGAAATTAACAAGCCATGGAGAAAACTTAATCTTGACTCATAAACTTGATCTGGGTTGGAAATTTGTAGTTAAAGATATCAAAACAAACATAGAATAATATTTTAGAGGGCCTTACATACATAGAGGAATTAGATTCTTGAAGGATTTGTATTGAAAGCCCTAGACTTTTCCTCTTGGACTAAGTTCTAAGTTTTGGGGAGGGTTCTGAGTGTTAATGAACCGGAGAATCACATTTTAGGGATTTAATTAAGTGAAAACTGACAAGTTTAGTAGGCTTAAAATGGTGAGAAAGACAAGAATACCCTTCTTTTAAAACGGCCAGAGCCATCTACGAAACCCCTCTCACGGGTTGTGGATGCACTTACGGCTCGTATCTTGCCTCGTGGGTCAGGGTGTCACAAAAGTTGAACTACTGGAATTGGAGCTTCTAAGTCACGAATGAACAATACGACCCGTCTCTGCACTTACGAGCCACAAGTCCTTTCGTACCTTGGTTCAAGACTTAGACAAGTTTTGGTTCCTCAGAGCCTCTTCCCACGAGACCTACTCAAAGGGCGTGGGTCAACACACGGGCTCGTCTGGTATCACATAAGTCCATTTCTAGAAATCCTTCAATTTTCCATTTTTTCCCGAGCACTTTCCACGAGACCTCCGATGACACGTGGTTGCATCTACGGGCCATAAACTGGCTCATAAGATCAAACATCAACAAATTTCCAATCTTTTTAGTTTTCTAGGCCCAGAAGCATGAGGGATGTTATGCTACTCCTACTAGTCTATTAGTCTTCTACCCTAATATGCGACCTCCACTCCTTTCTATCTAAGGTCATGTCCTCGTTAAGATGAAGTTTTACCAATATCTTGACTGATCACCTCCCCTCAATACTTCTTTGGTCTACCTCTACCTCTTCGTGTAACCCCTAAATACAACCTCTCACACCTCCTAACAGGAGCATCAGTACTTCTTCTCTGCACTTGTCCAAACTATCACAGTCTCGCTTCCCTCATCTTGTTAGCCACAGGGGGCCACCTCTAACTTCTCCCGGATGGTCTCATTCCTAATCTTATCACTCCTGGTGTATGTCCACACATCCATCTCAACATCCTCATCTCCGCAACTTGCATCTTTTGAACATGTGAATTTTCAATTGGCCAGCACTCAACCCCATGTAGTAGAGACGGTCTGACCATCATTCTGTAAAACTTGCCTTTAAGTTTAGGTGGTATCTTTTTATAACACAATCCTCTAGAGGCAAGCCTCAATTTCATCCATGTTGCACCAATACGATGTGTGATATCATCGTCGATATTTTTTATCGCCACTACACTGGATGATAGACCCAAGATACTTAAAGATTTCTCTCTTTGGAATAGGTTGAGTCGCAAGCATCACTCCGTTGTCTGCTTCATCTCTTGCAACACTGAATCTACACTCCAAGTATTCTGTTTTGGTTTTGCTCAATTTGAACCCTTTGGATTCCAAAGTATATCTCCAAACCTCCAATCTATCATTAACTTTAGCCCGGGTGTTATCAATCAGTACTATGTCATTTGCAAATAGCATACACCATGGTATCCCCTCTTGGATAGACCATGTCAACTCATCCATTACTAAGGCAAAAAGAAAAGGGCTCAACATAGATCCTTGATGAAGTCCCATCTCAACAGGAAAATACTCTGAGTCTCCTCCCATCGTTCTCACACGAGTTTTGGCTCCATTATACATGTCTTTTTCACTCTAATATACACCATTGGAAGACCTTTCGCCTCTAGACATCTCCATAGTACATCCCTCAGAACTTTGTCATAGGCCTTCTCAAAGTCAATGAACACCATATTAAGGTTCTTCTTTCTCTCCCTATATTTCTCCACTAATCTCCAAATGAGATGGATTCCTTCAATAGTCGATCGCCCTGGCATAAGTTCGAACTGATTCTCTGAAATAGACAATATTTTTCTCACCCTCATCTCTACCACTCTCTCTCAGACCTTCATAGTGTGGCTTAGAAGCTTGATACCCCTGTAATTATTACAGCTTTGATATCACCCTTGTTCTTGTACAATGGAACCATTGTACTCGTCCTCCATTTATCGGGCATCTTAGCAGTCTTCATAATAGCATTAAACAACCTAATCAACCACTCAATACCATCATTGACCACACTCTTCCAAAAATTCATTGGAATATCATCGGGTCCGATCGCTCTCTCTCTGTTTATCCTACTAATAGTCTGTCTAACTTCCTCAGCTCTGAAACGCCTGCAATAACCAAAATCTCGATGACTATTGAAATGCGCCAAAACATTTAACTCAATATCACTGTCCCCTTTTTCGTTTAAGAGTTTATGAAAGTAGCTTGCCACCTTAGCTTAATAGAAGTCTCATTCACCAACATCTCACCCTCCTCAATGCACTTCACTTGGTCCAAGTCGCGAGCTTTTCTCTCTCTCTCCTTTGCAAGCCTATACAATCTTTTGTCCCCGCCTTTTTCACCTAACTCAACATACAAACGCTCAAGCGCTGCTGTCTTAGCACTTACCACTACCGTCTTTGCTTCTGTCTTCTTCATCTTATAAATATCCTTAAGCCTTCGTTTCTCATCCCCATCCCTACATTCCAACCACTTCGTATAGGCAATCTTCTTAGCTTTCACTTTGTCTTGAACTTCTCCACTCCACTACCAATCACCTTGACGTCTACCAAAGGTCCCTCTCGAAACCCCGAGCACCTCGGTGGCTACCTTCCTAATGTAACTAGCTGTGGTATCCCACATAGTGTTCACATCTCCACTACTACTCCAAGCCCCCAAATTACTCAACTTTTCCCTCATCTCCCGAAAGGGCAGGAGTCAAGTCACCCCATCTAATCGTTCGTTAGGTATAAATAACCTTCTTCCTCTTACCTCTCTTAATCTCTAAGTCCGTCACTAGAAGCCTATGTTGAGTGATAATATTTTCACTTGGAATTACCTTGCAATTCTTACAAAGGCTTTTATCACCCTTTCGGAGGAGTAAGTAATCAATTTGGGTCTTAGCTAACATACTACGGAAGGTAACTAAGTGATTTTCTCTCTTCGTAAAACATGAGTTAGCAATAAGCAACTCAAAGGCTTTAGCAAAGTCCAAGAGAGACGTCTCGACACTATTCCTCTCCCTAAAACCAAAGCCTCCATGGACATCGTCAAAACCACTAGAAGTAGCACCAATATGCCCATTAAAATCTCCCCCAATGAAGATCTTTTCTGTTGCCGAAATACCCCTCGCAACCTCATCCAAATCTTCCCAAAAGAATTTTTTGACTTCTTCATCGAGGTTCACTTGGATTGGAGGCTAGGGGTAGTAATAGTAAGAGGGGAACGAACTTCCTTAGGATGAGAGTAGGAATGTGAAATATAGGATCACTTACATATTTGTTGGCCTTGTAAATCATTATATTTTATGTACTTATTATATTCATATTTTAGTTTAGTTTGGAGATTAAGATGAAGGCTATTAAATTGTGATGGACTTATGGGAGTGGATGTCCACAAGAACTCGGAGGATTATGCATTGATTTTGCATATTTATTTTACTTTTTTTTAACGATTAAAATTATAATAATGATATTATAAAATACATCTTCCATCTGTATAATATTTAAAATAAAATTGTTAGTATGTTATCATTTTTTATAGCGAATAAATTTATTAGTTCATTTATTAAAACTACATATCCAACTAAAAAAATTTAAGTGGTGTCAGGTAAAAGCAGGCAGTAGTAATTCAAAAGGTTTATATAAGGAATATTATTATTGCCCAATATTTGGGTAAAAGAAATATGGTTTACCTTGAAACGCCACGTGTCACATAAGCGGAAAAGATCACATCAAATAGGTTGGCCAATAATTACATTCGGCAGTTCCACTAGGAATTTAATATTTACAAAAAATAATTGGCCGTTGGATGAAGATCAAGTACAGTTATGTTGAGAATTTGACGGCCATCCTTAAACCTCTCTCTTTTCCTCAGAACAACCTTGGCAGAGAAAAGAGAAGAACAGAACATCCTCCTCTGGCAAAAGGGTTCGTTTCTTTTTCATTCTTGATCCGAACCCTTTTGTTGTTTTTCTCCAAATTCTTCTAATTTACCCCCCAGATTAGTTCTGTGGATGATTTGCAAGAGAAAGTTTGAATCTTGAAAGTGTGGGGTTCAGATTTTTGAATGGAAGAAATGGAGATGGATAGCGTTGAGTGTGTATCATCAATGGATGGCGTTGAAGATGAAGAGATCCAATCTTCGGTTGCATCTCATCAATACCCTTCGGGAAAGCCTAATAACATTGTTCCCGTCCCTACTAGTGTTCATGAATTGCTTGAATGCCCTGTTTGTACCAATTCTATGTATCCACCAATCCATCAGGTTCCTTCTCTTTCTTTACTTTTTTGAAATATTTGTCGGGTTTTGATTGATTTGGTCCCGTGTTTTTGTTTTCTTTGATTGGAAGGTTATTAAGTGTTGGGAGTAATTGTTATCTTTTCATTTCTGTGTTAGAGGGCTTTTGGTGCTTGAGGGGAAAATGAAGTCTTTTGTTTAATTTTATTGTGTTGGATACTAACTAAATTCTATAAGGACTAGTTAATTTGGAGATGGCAAAGAACTTCTTGTGACATTGAATTCTAGTTCTCCATTTATAGGCTCTTCCATTTTTCTCAGGGTAAATCTGTAGTTTTCCACTCCATAGAGGAATTTGATGCCACTGGTAGAATGCAAACTTCATTTGTGAAAAATCTATTAATATGCTATCATGTAGATGCATAACGATGAAAAAGAGTTGGATTCAGTTGGTTGATTTGTGCTCTTACGACTTAATCACTTCAAAGCTGGCTGCTTTGGAACTTACATGGGCTCATTTTGGCTCTCTTGAGGGTTGCTGGGAAAGTTTAGATACAGACGGAAGCAGAGTAATATGATTATCGTGTAGCAAGGTTAATGGAATAATCTACTGTTAATTGGTTGACTTTTTAACCAATTGCAGATGGCGGAAAAGTTGTTGAAGATGACTGCAAGCAATGTTGTGCTTTTCTTATTGAATACATTGTATACTGTTCATTGTTTGTAGTGAATAACAAAAGCTGAATCTGAGAGTTTTGTGATTGGTTTACCTTAAAATTTGACAAATAGAGCAATTTGCTTCTTGTGGAACCCACAGATCGACTATTTATGTTTCAGCTGTGGTTCAAATTTTTATGAGGATATGAATTTAGTTACTCAAAAGACAATGCTCGCTCTAAGTAATGAGACTTAATATAGAAGCATTATGGGGAGATGCACCTAACATTCTATGAGCTTTCCTACTTCAGGTCATGGAAGGATTTATGTAGGACCATGTAGTGGATTAAACTACATCGGGCAATGTCGTGATCTTGAATTGTCTTTCCTAGGTCATGCATTTGGCATCCGATTATATGATACTATCATAGATATCTCATTGTATCAAGGAAGAAGGTAAAGTTATTTAGAAAGACCTATCCATGAGGTATGTTGAGCAAGTTGAGCGTAGAAAGAAACTTTAACACCGGTCTAGAATTTGTGGTGTAGGTTACTTACTGATTCGTGTTCTTGTAACTTTTTTGGAGGTCGTCATTTTGTTGTGGATTTAGCTTGGGCTGCCTGTAGTTTTTGGAGTAGATTAAATTGGTGTAGCTGTAGACAAATTCAATAGTGTTTGCAGACTGACTAGGATCGTCAGGATAAAATAGTGTGGTCATTTGGTTGAAAGCAGGATAACTGAAAGATAGAACTGTAATGAGGGATACTATTCATTGGATTGTAAGTTGATGTCCCATACTTACCTGTATTCTGAATCAGTAACAAAATATACTGATCTTGTCCAGCCTTTTGAAATAACATTATATTAAATTTTGGCCTTGAGACTAAGTGCAAAAAGTATTAGAAATTTTCCTTACCATAGGATAGTAATCCTACATTGGAGGGATTACTAATCCAAAGTTTACTCCTTAGTTAAACCTTTATCTCAGAGATGGGCTAATTTTTATCCCACTTTAATACAGCTCTTTAATTAAAGGCTATGAAGCAAATCCTAAAGGAGAAAGATAAAAAGGAGTGCACCCAAGGGTGTGGCCTAGTGGTCAATGAAGTAGGTTGAGAACCATAAGGTCTTAGGTTCAAACCTTATAGAAGGCCATAAGACTAGGTCTTTCTATCTGTCCTGGCCTTGGTAGACAGAGTTACGGCCTTCTGGTACCTGTATTGTATGAAGGTAGACAGTCAAGATGCATGCTACTTGGTTTTGACACTACAGTTATCCAAAGAAAAAAAAGGATAGAATGGGGGCAGAAAGAATATTTTTGATAATCCTTGATGCTTATATAATGATTACAATCTTGTAAAAACTATTGAAGTTACTTAGTGGTTGTACATTGCTGGACAAGGTGTAGGATTTGTCCCTGAGTAAGGGTAGATAATCCAATATGGCCTTCCAGAAAACAGTCAATGCCACCAGGGATTAGTTAATCAGATACTCCCTCCATTTACTTTTACCTGTCCATAATGAATTTTGGACTTCTTTTAAGATAATAATAAATTAAAGGCGGAATGACCTAATAGGCCCCTGTACTTGGTCCCGTTTGTCACCTAGGACCTTATACTTAAAACTTTGCCAACTAAACCCTTGTACCCACTCAAAACCTACATTTTAAACACTTTTTTCTGACCTGGCATCCTACGTAGCATACCAGGCCTGGTGCGTGAGTTTCACTCCATTTTTAGAGCGTGAAAGGTTTGTAAAAACCCCTTTAACAGTCATCTTCTTCCCCAAATACCCAAATATATAAATCTCCATTTTTTCTTCTCAAAATTCTTCAATTTTCTTCTTGTTTTTGTCTCTCCAAACGAAATTTATTCTTGTTAGCCATAATTTTTTTTGGAAAATTATTTTTCTACTAAAGTGGGTTTTGCTCCTGTTCTTGTTTTGATTCTTTTTGTCTTCAAAGAACCCATACCATATATTAGTAGTCACTCCATTTATAGTCCTTTTTTCCTTATTTTTCTTCTCATCCTCTTGATTTCAAGTTCAATTTCTCTTTTTCTCTCTTATCCATATCAAAAAAATTTCATCCATTTTTTTCTCAAAAAAATTTCATCCGTTTTTTTCTCAAAAAAATTTCATCCGTTTTTTTCTCAAAAAAATTTCATCCATTCTACTTTAGCTCATTCCTATAGAATTTTACATAAATGGTCTTCTTTTTCTTGATTTGGGTTTGATCTAACTGGAAAAGATAATTTTTTTGGTAATTTGGAGTTGGATTTTTGGTGGGTTTTGTTTCTTGAGTTGAATTGGAGGTGGGGGTTGAAGAAGAAAGGGGAAAATGTTGAAAATTATGAGGATTTTGACTTTTTGACCAAAAAAAAATATTGTAAAAAATAAAAAATGATGTGGCAAATCTGATCTGACATGGAGTGTGACATCAGCACGATTGAGAGACACGATGAGTTGGAGGGGTTTAAAATGTAGGTTTTGAGTGGGTACAAGGGTTTAGTTGGCAAAGTTCTAAGTATAAGGTCCTAGGTGACAAACGGGACCAAGTACAGGGGCCTATTAGGCCATTCCGCCTAAATTAAATGCATATATTACTATAATACTTAGGACTATTAGCATTTCAAAAAATCTTGAAAAGTGATCTGGAAAATTAGGTGTTAATGTTTAGGGTAAAACATGGAAAAAGGATTGTCTTTCTCTTGATATGCTAAGTTGACAAGTAATACAACAACAACAACAACAACAACAACATACCCAGTGGAATCCCACAAGTGGGGTCTGGGGAGGGTAAAATGTACTCAGACCTTACCACTACCTCATAGAGATAGAGAGGTTGTTTCGGGAAGACCCTCGTCTCAAAAATATCAAGCGCCAAAAGCAAAATATAGTAGATATGAAAAAAGAAAATCGACTAAAGTGGAAAACCAATGATAATATATAAATACGAGCAAAAGATACTAGATATAAAAAAAGGAAAATCGCCTAAAGTGGAAAGCCAGTGATAATATATAAATACAATAAAAGTAATATATATAAACCGAACAATAACAACAAGATATAAAGACACGACTAATCCTACTAACTTAATATATCACAAGGCCAGACATCATCCTCCACTGGGTATGTTGTTGTTGTTGTTGTTGTTGCTAGACATCATTCTACCCCTACAAGCCTATTAACCTTCTATCCTAATATGCGACCTCCACTCCTTTTTATCTAAGGTCATGTCCTCGTTGAGGTGAAGTTTCGCCATATCCTATCTAATCACCTCTCCACGATTTCTACCTTTACCCCTCCGCGTAAATCCTAAATCCAACCTCTCGCACCTCCTTACAGGAGCGTCTGTACTTCTTGCACATGCCCAAGCCATCGCAGTCTTGCTTCCCTCATCTTGTCAGCTACAGAGGCCACCCCTAACATCTTCCGAATGGTCTCATTCCTAATCTTATCACCCCTGCTATGTCCACACATCTATCTCAACATCCTAATCTCCGCAACCTGCACCTTCTGGATGTGTGAGTTTTTTATTGGCCAACACTCCACCCTATATAGCAACGACGGTCTAACCACCATTCTGTAAAACTTACCTTTAAGTTTAAGCAGTATCATCTTATCATACAATACTCTAGAGGCAATCCTCCATTTCATCCATGCTACCCTAATACGATGAATGACATCCATCATCGATATCACCACTATCCTAGATGATGGACTCAAGACATTTAAAGCTTTCTCTCTTAGGAATAGGTTGAGTGGCAAGTTTCACTTCAATGTTCGCTTCATCCCTCGCACCACTGAATTTGCACTTCAAGTATTAAACCTCCAACCTATCATTAACTTTATCTCGAGTCTCTTCAATTATTACTATGTCATCCGAAAATAGCATACACTATGGAACCTCCTCCTGAATAGATCGTGGAATTTGACAAGTAATAGTGAAATTTATTTTTATTATGGTGGATAAGTAAAAGTAGACAGAGGGAGTAGAAGACACTTCCTTGTCGGGTAAATTATCCGGTGTGTCCTCTTTAGAACTGGTTAATACCCATTTATCAGAAAGAAGAAAAATGGATAATGCCTTATGTCAGTAGAAGCTAGGAATTCTTTAACAGAAAATAGACAATTCCATTTCTTTTCATTTTAGAGAGTACCAGTTAAGTCATTTTGATACATTTCATCAATTCTGAATGAGCCAATCTTATGTATGTGTAGTGATTGTTCTGGAACATGGTGTTTTACATCATACTAGTAAATTATTCTTCTGTAAAACTTTAGATGGTTGCCCTTCCAAATAAAAAGAGAAAAAGCAAATAATAATAATAATGGATCTTCTCGTGCCTGAAATATTCTCTGTGCCTTAATTTAGCTGTTTGTTCTCCTAATACCAAGTGCTACCTTTTTTCTTTGATACTTATCCAATTGCCTTATGAAGGCTTAGAATATTGCCAGATAGAGCTACATCAGATATTCAGAAGGTGCATGTGCCAAGAGAAGGTTGTGTTGTATAACTACTGAGGGATCAATATTGATATTTGCTTTCTCCTTTGCCAAGTTGTCACTCATCTAAGCATGTCTTCCATATGGTTTTCCTCGATGCATGACCTCTTTGTAGATGTGCTTAAAAGTTTTCTTTGGGATAAAGTAGATTTGTGTAAAATATTTTGGTTCGAAACTGGCTAAGATCAACTGATGAACTTTGATATGTAGAAACTTCTATACATATCAAAGTTCATATTGTTCATTTAGTCTTTGAATTTTAACTCCATCTAAATGGGCTTAAAGTAGTCAGTTGAAAATTTATTTGTTTTTGCAGTGTCACAATGGGCACACACTTTGTTCTACCTGCAAAACAAGGGTGCACAATAGATGTCCGACATGCAGACAGGAACTTGGTGATATAAGGTGTTTAGCATTAGAGAAGGTTGCAGAGTCACTTGAACTGCCTTGCAAATATTTTTCTTTGGGGTGCCCAGAAATATTCCCATATTATAGCAAACTCAAGCATGAAACATTGTGCAATTTTAGACCATACAGTTGCCCATATGCTGGGTCAGAGTGCTCAGTGACCGGAGACATCCCTTATTTGGTTGCGCATTTAAGAGATGACCACAAAGTGGATATGCATACGGGATGCACGTTCAACCATCGTTATGTGAAATCTAATCCTCGTGAAGTAGAAAATGCAACATGGATGTTGACGGTAACTCCAACATCATCTTATATTATTGGAATTAAATGATAGTTAGCACAAATAATTTTTATTGTTTGTTGCTATCTAATGATTAATATGGTTGCTGTTTAAGTTCACACTAGTGACTCTAATGCTATAAAACGAACTTGCCATAAGTATATAGGGAAAAGTTGTATGCCAAAATATCCTATGTTGTATCTTATGTTTTTGAAATACCTGCTTTTATTTCATAGTTCAAACGTTCTCTCTTTTCCCTTTTGTTTTGTCCTAACACACGCACGTTCTCTCTTCTAATCTCTTTTTCTTAGTAGGTCAATGTTGCTCCTTTTTTTAAAATCAATCTATACTTTTGATTGTATCCATTTGAGTATAATAGAAATCATTCTATTGAAAGTTTGAAATATTTTGATCCAATTATGTTGAGAGTTTATTGTGATAATGAAGAAAGAAAAGGTCACCTTATGGCCATTGTATACTGTCCTGTCATTTTCAATGTGTTTTGGAAAGGCTTCTGTTTTCGAATTATACACAAGAATGCACTTATAATGTTAAAGGATGCCTAGAACATTTGCTTTGACCGATTCTAATATGAGATAGGGAGGGACGAGTTTTTGGGACATGCTTTGGGTTGAGTTTTGCCTAGAGTCTCTTGATTAAGTTTTAGTGTCCGCTTGCAGCATGCATTCTGTACAATGTATGTGTTCCTTCCAAGACTGCATGAATTGGAAGTACTTATATCTCGTTCATGGCTTTTTTAATGTATCAAAGTGTATTCTCACAGCAACTTCATCAAAGTAGTGCCCTGTAATTGACACACTTCTCTTGTTCCTGTATCAGGTTTTCCATTGTTTTGGGCAATATTTTTGTCTCCATTTTGAGGCCTTCCAACTTGGCATGGCTCCTGTTTATATGGCATTTTTACGATACATGGGTGATGAAACAGATGCACGCAATTACAGCTACAGTCTAGAAGTAGGAGGAAATGGTAGAAAGCTCATATGGGAGGGTACCCCAAGAAGTATCCGAGATAGCCATCGCAAGGTCAGGGACAGTCATGATGGTCTTATAATCCAGCGTAACATGGCACTTTTCTTTTCTGGTGGTGACCGGAAAGAGCTGAAACTTCGAGTTACTGGAAGGATATGGAAGGAACAGCAAAATCCAGATGGTGGTGTGTGCATACCAAATCTCTGTAGCTAGCTTCTTTTTTTTTTTTGGGTGATTGAATTTTTATAATTTCCTCCCCTTATTTTGTTGGATGTAATGTGCATGTAGTTGGTGTGTAAGAACTTGTGCTCTGACCATGTACTAGGATGCTACAGATACCTTTTTAGTTCTATCAATTGTTAATAACCATATTACTGTTGTGTTTAGTGCTTTCTTCCTGAAACCAAGATGGCATGCTTCATCACATAATTCATTGTTCTTGTTTTTGGATCCCATGAGCATTCACCATATAAATGAAATTTGTCAAGAAACTTTGGAAAAAAAATGGAGAGTTATGGAAGAAAAGCAACAGTAACTGGCCTCAAACAAATTTCGTCCTCTTGCCTTGAATGTAATGATTTGTCCTGGAAGCAGTTCAATGTAAGAAATTTAACAAATCACCTTGAAAATGCAGTAATTAAATATCAGGGATATGACTTTTCGACAACAATCAAAAGGGGAATGAGTATGTCCTAGGTTTATTATACGAGAAACTTTCAAAAAGAGTAAAAATTTGATATATATAATGAGGCAAATATAGCTAATGGTTGCAATTACATAACGTAGCTATAGTTTGAATTGCTATCTAGGTCACGATTTGTATATCTTCGTGGATATTTTTATACAAATAGGATTCTCAATTAAATTAATAATGGACGCAATAATTTTTTGTAAAAATATATCCACAAATCATGCATAATCCCATGAATCAAGGAAAACATCTCATAAACCAAGAAAAAATCCCATGAATCACTCATTGTATTCATATCAACTGATTTTTCATTTTCATTTTCAAATTACATGAAAATCATATTGAATTACTCCCTCCGTCATACTTTACTTGGGTGATTGAATTAAAGGTGACAAAAATGTTTCAAAATTCAAAAAAAGTGACAGAAGTTTTAAGAATTAGGTATAGGTGACAAAATTATAATTAAGAGTTAATGATATTTGATCATTTTCAAAAAGGTCTCCAAGTTTTCTTTCTGCACTTTAACCCACTAAATAAAATATCCTAATTTCCCAATTTCCCCAAACAATCCAACGGCTGCTCTCTCCTCTTTCCCGCGAAATTCTTGTTCTTTTTTCTACAGGATCGCGACTTCAAATTGGAGCTTCAAATTTGGGAGGAAAAAAATCAATTTTTGGGGCATTTGTCGTATAGCTTTGGAACTTACTGAAAGGTAACTTTTAATCATTATTATGACTGATAAAAGTGAATGTGGTGTTGTTTATTTGAGTTTTGTGTTTTTATTGTTATTTCCGTCATTGTTGCAATTCTTCACTACTGAGCTATTTTCAGCGATGTTGCAGCTGATGCTGAAATAGATTTAGCAGTTGCTGAACGATATAGAATAATAGTCGAACTATTTTTTTAGCAATTGGTTCACCACTTTTGCGCAGTTTTCAATTACTGTTGAATGTACTGCAGTATTTGTTGCATGTGATGTTTCATTTAATAAAGTAGCTGCTGAATTAAATACAACAGATGTATTTCTGTACAGTTTTCTCATGTTGCGCTTTTAATTGTTACTTATTTAGGTACCTTCAACATCATCAATGGGAGACAAAATAATCTTATGAGTTGATTGTCTTGGTGAATTGACTGAGTCCAACAATCGTTTTATTTGGCGTTGGGAAAGCAAAGAAATAGCGATGATTGTGAATCAAAATATTATGTATAAGGGTTTTGTGAATTGAATTGTGAGCCGAAAGATATCGTTGTTACTTACATGCATTGTTGTGGCGAAAAATATAGAGTGGCTCCATTCAGAATAAAATCAAGTGAGTTTATGAATTTATTTGGAAGATGATTCTATGGGTATACATGGTTGAAAGAGTGGTGGAGAACCAAAATTCACCTCAAAGTCAAGAAATGTTGAATGATGAATGTGATGTGATGGCTATGGACATTCCAGATAGAGCAAGTGGAGGTGAGCAGACGCCGACTCCAGAAGTTGCTATCAATACACCAACAAATACACAATCAACACAGTCGAATCATGTTCAAGATGATGAAATAGGTTTTTATAATGGTATGACATTTAAGAATAAGGAAGATTTAGATATTACATTGAAAATGACTTGTTTGAAGAAAGACTTTAGAGTAAAAAAAGTGATAAACTCATGTCTTATATATTGTGTCAAGTGTGTACATCCTGAGTGCAAGTGGTGGCTGAGAGCTGTGAAGCTTAAAAGTTGTGACAAATTTTACATTAGAAAGTATGAAAAGTTTCATACTTGTGGTTCTCAGCATCTGACGAGCCACAATCCACATGCTACGACCAAAGTAATCGGTGCATACTTCAAAGATAAGTTTCCCGAGGATAAAGGGTCATCCACAAGAGATATGAGAACCTCACTTTGTGTTGAATTGGGATGCAAGGCCAGTTATTGGAAATTTTGGAAGGGAAGTGAAATTGCAAAATCTTTAATAAGGGGATCACACGAGCATGGATATGTAGTGCTTGACACATATCGTTGTATGCTCAGCATTGTAAATCCGGGGACCAAATCGGTATTGAAGCTCGATGAAAATGGTAAATTTAAGTATTTTTTTTTTGTGGCCATAGGAGCTTGGATTCTTGATTTTAGGCATATGAGAAACGTCATAGCCATCGATGAAACATTTTTAAAAGGCAAGTATGGTGGAGTTTTGTTGTCTGCTGCTGCACAGGATGCCGAGAAATATATTTTTCCTGTTGCATTTTGTGTTGTTGACTCCGAATATGATGCTTCTTATCGGTATTTTCTTGAGCAAATGAGTAGTTTTGTAGATGATACTCCGGATTTGTGTATAATTTCGGATAGGCATCCAAGCATAAAAAAATAGTTTCAATTGGCTACCTTTCTGCTCATTATGGTTGTTTCATGTGGCACCTTGGTGAAAATATTCGAACTAATTTTCATAAGGGAAGAATCATTTATCACTTTTACAAGGCCGCACAAGCATACAACGTAAGTGAGTTTAATGAGCACTTCAATCAAATTAAAGATATGGTTCCAGGGGCTACCACACATCTTGAACAAATTAGAATTCATAGATGGAGCAGGGCATTTTTCCGGGAAATAGTTATGTGTTATTAACTGTTGCATTTGTTCCATTTACTGCCGCTGAAGTTGATGCAAATTTTGTCGCAGCAACTGTTGCATCTGCTGCAACATCTTTAATATCTGCTGCAGAATTTTCTATTTTTAAAAATATTAGTTATTAATTTCTATAATATCTGCTGCAATATTTACAGGTTTAGTATTATGACATCAAACATCGCTAAGTCGATTAATGCATTTTTTATTGTTGAAAGAGAATTTTCCATTCTTGCTCTATTTGATGAAATACAGAAGAACTTTGGTGAAAAATTTCACCAAAAGACGAATGGAGTTCATCAATGCATCAATCATCTTGGTCTCTTCAATAGAGGAAGTCATTGCAAAAAAAATAATTTAGGGAACAAGCTATTGGTTCATCAAACTGACAATTATAGATATGTTGTCTCCGATCATGATGCAGTAGCAACGGTTGATCTTCATTGCAAATCTTGTACTTGTAGAGTCTTTGATCTTGATAAAATACCTTGTCCGTATGTGAGGGCCGCGCTTCGGGGTCAATATGGTGAACATTATGGAAGGCGTATTTATGAGTATTCTTCTCAATATTATAAGGTAGAGACATACATTTTTGCATACATGAAGGAAATTAAACCCATGCCATCCAAAGAATTTTGGGAAGTTCCTAGGGAGATTTTAGAAAAGGAAACACTTCTTCCACGTGTTGTGCCGGGAAAAGTGGGAAGAAAGGCAAAGAAGAAACGGCCAAGTATCGGACAATCATTTCCGAGCAAAAAGAACAAATGTTCCATAAGCAAAAGAGTTGGGCACAAGAGAACTATATGCTCGGAGCGAAATGTTTCATAAGAACGCTCACTTTTATTTGGTGTTTGTAAACCTGTTTCATTTTGCATATTAATTTTATGCAAAATTTAACATTTGTTGTCATTTAATATTATCAGTATTATTGTCATTTGAATACATTTTTCATCGAATGCTTCAGGTATTAAGAAATTGCAGTTTAAACTATCAGCAGTTTTACAATAATTATTACTTCATTTACAACAATTGTTACTGATATTTTAGTAATTGCTACTGACCTCATAGCAAATGCTATAGAATTTACAGAAATAGCTATACTGTATATAATATTTGCTACAGAGTTTCCCATCAATTGCTATGCATTTCACAGCAACTGCTAGGCTTTAGTTACAACAACTGCTACTACCTTTACAAAAACTTCTACAAAATTTCCAATAATTGCTTAGAATAATTCAACAACTGAATAACTTGCTGAGATATTTTACAGCAATTACTACAACTAGTTCAACAACTAGCCAACTTGTTATAACAAATTCAAACAAAATCTTGACCATCGACTTATTTCTAGTGTTGAATTGGACTAAAATCACTATATTCGTCCATAACCATGATCAAATGGACTAATTAATAAAAAAATCAACTGAAATAAGTGTGATCTACAACTATGATCGTGTTACTTGTGTAAGTACTATCTCGATGTAAAGATCATTACTGATTCCACCTCAATGTATAACATCACTACTAATATATTATAAAATATATTGATACAACCAACTAATAATCAATTTACTTAATCGACATCACTTACATATGCACTTACTCAATAGATTGTATATTACTTGTCTAATTACCACTTCAATGTAAAAGATCACTACTAAATTTAGCTTTTAATCTAAAATTGGACTAACACAACTCAATTTATCACTAGATATGATTGATATCATCAACTTATAGTCAACTTGCTATAAGCAACTAACTACTTTGCTATAGTAAAGTCCAGCAATTGCTATGCATTTCACAACAGCTGCTAGGCTTTAGTTATAACAACTGCTACTACCTTTACAACAACTGCTACGAAATTCTCGACAATTGCTTAGAATAATTCAACAACTGAATAACTTGCTGAGATATTTTACAGCAAATTGCTACAAAAATTGCTACAACTAGTTCAACAACTAGTCAACTGCTATAACAAATTCAAACAAAATCTTTATCATCGACTTATTTCTAATGTCCAATTGAACTAAAATCATTATATTCATCCATAACCATGATCAAATAGACTAATTAATGAAAAAATCAACTGAAATAAGTGTGATCTACAACTGTGATCGTATTACTTGTGTAAGTACTATTTCAATGTATAAGATCATTACTGATTCTACCATTTAACCCGATATTGGACTAAATCCACCTCATATAGTATAAAATATATTGACACAATCAAATAATAATCAATTTATTTAATCACTTTCACTTACATATGCAATTACTCAATAGATTGTATAATCAATGTATAAGATCACTACTAAATCTAGTTTTTAATTGAAATTGGACTAACACAATTCAATTTATCACCAGATACGACAGTTGTATAGGCAATTACTCAGTATAAGTTGACTTGCTGAGTAAATTCACAGCAAATGGTCTGATTGTCCCAGCAAATTGTTAGCTTGTTGAGTCATTTTCACAGCAAATGTTAAGATTGTCCCAACAAGTAGGTCACTTGTTGTGTCATTTCACAACATATATGAGGATAGCCCTAGCAAGAGGCTGGCTTGCTGAGTCATTTTCACAGCAAATGTAAGTACTAGCCCAGCAAGTAGGTCACTTGTTATAACAAATATGAGGATAGCCCTAGCAAGAGGCTGGTTTGCTGAGTCATTTTCATAGCAAATGTTAACATTGTCCCAGCAAGTAGCTCATTTGCTATCTCAATTCACAACAGATATGAGGATAGCCCCAGGAAGAGGCTGGCTTGTTGAGTCATTTTCACAGCAAATGTTAACACTATCCCAGCAAGTAGGTCACTTGCTCAGTTATTTCACAACAGATATTTCTATAAAATGAGATATTTCAATAACATAAAATATCCATCGGCAACATTCCAAAAAAGCCAGAAAAATAAGGAAATACATATGTTCATAAAATAATTATTGCTCATCAACATCCCCAAAAAGTCTAGAAAATAACAAAATACCCATAATCCAAACCTTAACCATCATCCAAACATCAAATAATACTCATCATCCAAACCTTAAAAATATCAATTATTCAAACATTAAATACACTCATTAAATAAGATCATTATATTAGTTACTGCTCCTCCGTAGATACTGCTGGTTGTTGCTCCTTCCCAGCACCTGCTGCTTGCTGCTCCTTCATTACAGTTGCTGCTTGTTGCTCATCTCTAACCAATGTTGCCTGCTGCTCCTTCCCAGCACTTGTTGCCCTTATCCTTGCGCTCATGAGTGCTTTAGAAACTTTCTTTCTCCTCATTTTCTCTCGAATAGGAGTGTAAGGTGACACCACCCTTGATGATGGGATGACACCTCTTTTGGATCGTACGGTATTCAAGGTTTCCTTAAATGACAACATCATTTCCATCATCTTATCCATCTTCTCATTATATGATAATATAATTTCAATCATTCTAACGGTCCTCTCGTTGCAAGTTTCATAACCACAAATACTACAAGGTGCCTTAGAAGTCCTAACATCCAAGTGATCGAATCCACCAATGGTGAATGGAGTTCCGAATCACCTCCACCACCAAGAGGAGAAAATCCTCCTCTATAACCAGCAGTTGTTTCTTCCCCAGCAGGAATTTCTGTAGCATCTACCCCAGTAGTAGTTTCAGCACCACCTACCCCAACAGCAGCACCAGTTGCCCCAACAGCATCTACACCTTCCCCGGTAGCATCATCTACCCCTGCCCAATAGCAGCATCAACACCAACCCCAACACCAGCACCAGTATCAACATCAACAAGCAAATCCCTTTTGATGGTCGTTATGCCGGCCAAATCTGTCACTAACCTCACAATCCTTAGATTTTCTTCTTTTTGCTCTAATGGCACAAATCCCGTCCAAAAGTCCATTTCCTTCTCACTTTCAATCGGAATTAGCCACGGATAAACAATCTACAAATTAAATAAAATTATCTTAACAATAAAAATACTAGAATATGAGAAGACAACAACAACAACAACAACATACCGAGTGAAATCCCACAAGTGGGGTCTGGGGTTTTTTTTTCTTTTTTTTTAAAAATTATAGCAACTGCTAAGTTGGCACACAACAGCTGATAAAGTCAGAAGACAATAGCTTTTGTAACACTTACCTCATCCTCCGGTGGAGCAAGAGTTTGTGCGCCTCGACTTTAGTATTATTTGGCGCCGCCAACCATCAAAGAAGTCTCGGATAAGATACTTCCTCATCGAACATTTTGAATGTTTTTCGGATATGAGGAATGGCTTCAAAGGCCCAAGCCTAAATAAATAGATGCTATGAAATATTATTAATTAAGATAATAAATAAATATAAAAACTACAACAAGTAAAACTTACTATAAAAATCCACGAAAAACCATATAGATTTAACGACTTTATGATCGATGTTGCTGCCTTCTTCAAATATTGCACTATGAGTTCATAGCTATCCCGACCCCAAGGATAGGCACAAAATGCATTCCGGTTGGCCGCTAGCTTGAACAAAGAACTCATCACATTCGCCCCTGCATCTTTACCATAAGAATCTTATGGACAAAGTAAACCAACATAGGGACTTTTTCACATTCCTCTTGACTTTACTTAACTGCAAGAGGTCAAGCATCTCCTTCGATTTGCAATGATTCTTCTTTATTGCATCACACATCCTTTTGTATGTCTTTTTTTACCTTTTTGGATTGGGAGGGAGGAGGAGGTCGTAAGTGACAGTTCAACCCGGTAACAATGACAAACTCTCTCATACCAAAACAAACAGGCATGCCACAAAATTGACCCAAATATCATTCTCACTAGTAGTTCACCGTCGAAGAAGCTGATACATCAACTTCACTTGAAATCTCGGGGTGTTCCCCTCACCTATGTCTAGGTATAACTTACCAAATACCGTAGACTTAAAGTAGCCATCCAAGTCTTCCTTCACTAAAAAAATTTTAAAATCAGAAAATGGTTTCCCAAGTTTAGATTTTATTCCTAGATCACCACTCCCACTTTAATTAAAAAACCCATGCATCTTAAATCCATAATCGTCATACCTGAAAGCCACAACTGTGGTAGTATCTGTAACAGCTAAGGGAATGCCAGCAGTAGCTGGGGGATCTCTACAACAATTGATGTACTGTCTTCATCAGTTGTGTCCCTTAGTGCAGCATCTGAGGAACTTTGTTCGCCAACGTCCCTGTAGCATCTAGGGGCTATCATCACCAGCTGTCTGACTTGGTTGAGCAGCTGAGGTACTGGCACCAGAAGCTGTGGGAGTGGCACCAATAGAACTTGGTCCAGCAGCTGATGTGTTGGGTGCAACAACTAAAGTACTTTGTCCAGCAGTTGATGGAGTGGGTACACCAACTGAAGAACTCTGTCTAGTAGTTTCTGTTACGTCGAAAAATGACTTTCGGGTTAAAAATTCGATTAAGACTTAATTAATTTAAGTAAAACCGAATCTTTAAAAAAATTAGAGAGTCGCCCCTTAATTTTTAAGGAAAAATCAAGAAAACCAATTTAAAAATTATTTTTAAAAGAATTAACAGAGAAATCCTTTTAAAAAATCCAAAGAAAGGGTTCGGGTTCATATTTCTATTTCGGGAAGGTTTTACGCACCCGAAATATCCGCTAACGTGCGGTTATCCGACGATTAAATAATTTTGACTAACTTTAAAAATATTAATTTTAATTTATACTCTTAATTAGAAAAGGTTTAAGTAAATATTTAAAGATTAGAAAAAATATTTAAAATCTTATTCAATTAAAATTAATCTAAGTGGACCATTTAAAAATAATTAAGAAAGAAAACCTAATATTAAAGTCTAACCAAACTTTATTTAATTAATCGAGATTAGTGAATTAGACTAGGTTATTAAAATTTTAAAATCCACTAAAATGTCTAAGTGTTAAGAAGAAAAATATTCGTAAATTATTTTAAGGAAAATGCTTGAAATGTTTTAAAGATAATTCTTAAAGTCTAATTTCTAAAAAGGGTGATTTTATCATCAAAACATTCAAAAATATTACGAAACAACATAAATGGTCGACTTTCGGGAAAAATTAATTAGATCCAAACAGTATATAAAGACTAGTGTTAGGGTTAAAGTATGTATCACAAAATAACATAAAGTAATAAAATATATAAAAGAAGAATTAAACTATTGGGCTTGGCAGGCCCAATTCCACCTGCCCTAAATCTAAAAATTTTGGGCCTGCCTAGCCCTCTTCCCTTGTGCTGCTGAGTGGGCCTCGAGCCCAGCACTATTCTTGCTGCAAATTAGGGCTTTTGGCCCTTTGCCCCTGTATATACACTAAGTGTATATCCGGTGTATATCAGTGTATATACACTGATTTTCCAGCTTTCGAAACCTGCAAGTTGACTTTTCCAGCTCCTAATCGCTCTCCGAAGCAAGAAACGGATGGGGGTGACTCGAAAGAAGGAGACTTGGGCCTTCATGGCCCAAGAAGAATGTAAAATGGAGGTCCGAAATGGACCCGGAGAATATCACATGCAAAAGAGAGAAACGGAGAATAAACCAATTAGTTTCTTGTTGAAAGTAAATGAGTTATGTAGACTAGCACGCAAAAGAAGAATCCAAACAACTTTGTAGTGGTATTTTAATCACTCAAGTGACTAGTAAGAAGGTATCAGGAAGTTAACATACTCAACTAAGGCATGACAATTACAGAAAAAGAAAACTCGAGATTCTCAAACCCAAAACACGTTCTCGATCCAAGTTTAACATATAATCACGGAAGAAAATTTTTCCAATAAAGGAGAATGCATTCCATGAGTCGAAGTGGGATCATTCCTTGTGTTTATAAACATAAAAGACACTCAAATAGCTAATGAACTCAAATAGCTAACGAATGAATAACATAAACAGGATAAGACTCAAACCAATATAGCCTAAACTGTTAAGCAAGGGAAGACTTCACGTCAACTTCTATAGCGAGGACCGATAAATGATAAGAAGGGAGCTTAACTTCACGATTTATGACCCAAAAAATGAGTTTAAGTGAGCAAAATTAGCTTGAAAACAGCGCATCGTGACCAAAATAGAATTAAAGTGATGAAGCAGGAAGACAAATTAGAAGCAACATGGCAAATATGAATAAACAACCAGCCAAGCCATACTTCATCTTTACAGTAACTCAAAATGAGCTTTCTTTCCTCTTCTTTTTGTTATTACTAAACCCAATCATGCAATCAAGGAAGAGATCTTCAAAGACACAAGAAAATGCACAATGAACTGAACAAAGTCAGTTCCATATGCTGAAAAATAGCAGAAAAACTTAAAGTGAAGTCCATCAAGTAATTTGAAGCAACATAGTAAAATCACCTTATCAGTAGCCAAATCGTGATTTAAACACCAAGACAGAGGCATGAAAGAGGAAGAACAACAGAAACTTAAGTACAACGAATCAGTTAAAACTTTGAAACTATGGCATGACAAACATCTTAATGACCGATAATAACAACATCACAGCAAAAATGATCAGTTCGACATGTTAAATGATTTCAAATCAACAGCCCCAAGAGAATCAATGAACTAATCCAGCAAAGTATCTTGACAGCAAGAAACATAAGGAAAAATCCGAACAAGACACATACTAAGCTCGATATGTGAGCGACAGATAAAATCCATACTTATTCACAAAGTTCGGATGAGAGACCAAGCCATTACCTTGCAAAGGGCAGCGAACGGGACAAGACGAACTTGAGAAGGAACTTCAATGCTACCAAAGTCGAGACTTTGTCGACTTCAAATCCGAAAGTATTGAATAATCTTTCAATCAGTCACTCTTTTCTCTCTTTTTAAATCCGAAAAAAAAACCTCCAAAAAAAGAAACCCCATTCGGCAGTCAACAACAAGGGGTATATGTAGCCACGAAAATTCAAAATGGAACCTCTTACGAGGCTCACATCTTAGCCGTCGATTTGAATCGACGGCTCAGATGTGAGACCCGTTGGAGGTCCCCGTCGCTCAAGTACAAAGAAAAGAGGAGAGGAGTACGTATTGACCAAAACATTGTTCGAAAATGGCACTGCTGTTATTTCTGATTTCGGGCTGTTTCTCTTTGGTTTTCCGTTTTGGTTTTGGGGTTTATGGGGAGAGGGAACGCGTGGGTTAGGGAGATTAATGGTTTCTTGGCATTTTGCCAAGAAAAGGCACTGGTAATGGCTGAATCTTGGCTGCCATTTTCTGGTTTTACGTTTAGGGATGGGGGAGAAAAGGAAAGGGGTCGGGGTGGGGAAGAAGACAAGGGAGGGTTTAATTAGGAGGGGACGGGCCGGGTAGGCAAGAAAGGGGGCGGGTCAGGGATTTTAAAAAAAGAATTGGGCCGGCTCTGGGTACTTCGGGTTGGGCTAGGGAAAAAAAATTGGGCTGGGGTTTGAGTATTTAAAAAAGAATTAGAAGAATTAGGAAAAAAATTAAGAAAATAGCCATTAAATTACCAACTTGACCCGTTTAAAATTGATCGATTAATTCGACCACGAAATGAATTAATATAGATTAATTAAGGAGCTTTTAAATATTAACGACTTAAGAACAAAATAGAGTATTTAAAGATAGAATCTATTTAAGAAAAAATATTTTAAATATAACTAAAATTAAAAGATTTATATAATACACAACATAAAAATATATAATACGAAAAAGTAAAGTAAAACGATACGCAATATTAAAATAATATAATACGAAGGAGTAAAGTAAAGTATTTTAAGATAAATATGTATAATACGCAATATATGAACCTAATAAAAATTGAAAATTCAAGGATTCGAACATAAAATTATTTGAAAAGATATTTCTTGCATTTTGAAGCTAATTAATTCAAATCGTTAAAATTAATAGCTCGATGATTAATTTATACGGGGGGAGGGCCAAAATTGGGTGTCAACAGCTGTCCCTTTCTTTGGGCATGATCGATGAAAACGATCGTGGACAAAGAAACTTGACCAATCCAATTTTGAGCCGACCACATATTCATCTCGTGGAAGGGTCTTGGCACGGGCTATAGGAAATTGTGGCCGGACCCCGGTTTCGGGTTTCCTACATATCTCGGGTTTCATGAGAATTCAGGCCACTTGTAGTTCAAAACGCTTGATTCTATGCACGATTTTGAAAAATTCAAAAGCTATCCAATATCGAATTATAGAGAAATTGGAATGCTTGGGATGAGATTTTGAGGGTAAATGTTAGAATACAGCCGAGTTTTCAAAGTTGAGCCCGCATACATATCCTTGGACTTAAGAATCAGGCTGCTTGTAGTTCAACTCTATCGGTTGAAAAGGAAATCTCTTATTCGAGACAACCTCTGGTTCAGGAGGAGTGACAAACAAGTCGAATTATGAAAAAGAGACTTGCAACCTCTTAACCACTAATGTGGTGCATTTCACACCTATAATTAAGAACTTACACGGACATAATTTTCAAAAATCTTGGTATGTTGTCACTCGGATTGGAAAAGACTGCTTCTGATGAAAATTGAGATCACCTGGATGCGAAACCGAAAACTAACGAACTCAAAGAAATACCCACACGCCTTCTAACAGGGGTGTGGTTAGATTGTGGTGGAAGTCGTTCCTCAGCTCGCGTCCGAAGAGTTTGACATTCCTCTTCAGACTATGTCCCAGTTCGCTGCTAAGAAAAAGTTCCACGTTGTGCCGCCTCCTATTTGATGACGTCCACACCTGTGGTTTGCTTTGAGAATTCATCCTTTCAGATGCTCTCGACATAATTAAGAGAAAGATTATTAGTAGAAATCATAATTTAAGCATGAGGATGATATCTTTTACCATATTCGACATATACACTTCTTTTGATGTAGTAGACAATGAGTTGATATGATGCGATATCATGATGGCCCTCTCGGCAATGAATGAGGATGTCTTTCTTGAGTATGTGATGAATGTGATGGCCCCTTCGGCAATGAACATGTAATGGCCCTCTCGGCAACTTGAAAATGCAGTGGCCCTCTCGGCAGCTCGAATGATGAAATGGCCCTCTCGGCAGCTTGGATGATGAAATGGCCCTCTCGGCGACTTGAAGATGCAATGGCCCTCTCGGCAACTTGAAAATGCAGTGGCCCTCTCGACAGCTTGAATGATGAAATGGCCCTCTCGGCAGCTCGAATGATGAAATGACCCTCTTGGCAGCTTGAATGATGAAATGGCCCTCTCGGCGACTTGAAGATGCAATGTCCCTCTCGGCAACTTGAAAATGCAGTGGCCTTCTCGGCAGCTTGAAAATGCAGTGGCCCTCTCGGCAGCTTGAATGATGAAATGGCCCTCTCGGCGACTTGAAGATGCAATGGCCCTCTCGGCAGCTTGAATGATGAAATGGCCCTCTTGGCAGCTTGAATGATGAAATGGCCCTCTCGGCGACTTGAAGATGCAATGGCCCTCTCGGCAACTTGAAAATGTAGTGGCCTTCTCGGCAGCTTGAAAATGTAATGGCCCTCTCGGCGATGAATGATGGAATGGCCCTCTCGGCAGCTTGAATATGCGATGGCCCTCTCGGCAGCTTAAAAAATGTAAATGTCTTCTCGGCAATGCAATGATGTCTTTCTCGGCAACTTGAAGATAAAATGGCCCTCTCGGCGGCTTGAAAATGTAAGGGCCTTCTCGGCAGCTTGAATGATGAAATGGCCCTCTCGGCGAATTGAACATGCAGTGGCCCTCTTGGCGATGAGTGATGAAATGGCCCTCTCGGCAACTTGTGCATGCGATGGCCCTTTCGGCAACTTGAACATGTAAACGTCTTCTTGGCAACTTGATAATGAAAACGTGATGAACGGCTGGAAATTTGAGTGAGACAAACTGTTTACGCCTCGGTAGTTTCCTCGCAGACAAGTCCTGTAAATATTTCCCTGCATCCACAGAAAATTTCTTAGTTTCAAAGCGAATCGATCTGTGTTGATTCTTCGGTCGTCTGCTCTCTGTCTTGTCTTTTGGTTGACCGCTCCGATCTCCTACCTCTTGATAGGCAGAATATAAAATATACATTTGACAAGAAATTTGACATGCAAAACTTTGAAAAACAGGTAAATTTAGAAAGGAATTTTTGAAGAAAAGGTCACTGCCAACTGTCATGTCACGAAAGGCTTTAGATGAACACATTCGATTTCTGACATGGCTTCTTTGACGCATTACAATTGTCTTTGAATTTTCAGATCAGCTGAGGATCTTCAGGGCTTTTAACGACACTTGATGAAATTTTTGAAAGTGATCTCAAAAATTTCTGTCCCAGTTAAATGTCGTAATGAATCAATAACTTGGTAGAACTCCGAGAATTTTTGAGATCTTCTCAAAAAATTCTGTCCCAGTTGAAATGTCATATTGAATTACTAGCTTTTTTAGAAAAATCCTGAGAATTTTTTGAGATCTCCTCAAAATATTCTGTCCCAGTTGAAATGTCATACTGAATCACTAGCCTTTTTTAGAAAAATCCTGAGAATTTTTTAGATCTCCTCAAAAATTCTGTCCCAGTTGAAATTCCTAATGCTTAAAATTCTGACTTGTTGGAGGTGTCTTCTCGTTCAGAATTTTGAGTTCCTCTCAAAAACTCTGTCCCAGTTTCCTTTATGGGAATATGACCGAGCCGTTGTGGCGCCTACGTATCCCGTTGAGGCAGGAATCAGGTCAAACGTAGTTCCCCTCTCGGGAGATAGAGAAAAATATGAATTTTTAATAAGAAAATTACCGAGGCCGACATAGGCCGCCTACGTATCTCATTCTTGAGAATTCAGGTCAAACGTAGTTCAAAATAAAAGGGGATGATAAAAGGGATAAGGGGATGACCGAGGCCGACATAGGCCGCCTACGTATCTCATTCTCGAGAATTCAGGTCAACGTAGTTCATTACAATGGCAGATAATCTGATAACAAACAATAGAAATGATTACAAGCAAATGATGCGATTACAAACAAAGGGATTAAAGGCTAATTTTGCATCCCTAGATGTAGCGTCTCTTGATATCATATAAGTTGATCGCCAAGCTGTAGTAGGCGATGTTTGTGCTAAATGCTAGCACGTTGTTACATGACCAGATGAATATGTTAACATATTCTTTGACGGGTTGACGAGTTCTCTCCTCTGAGTCTCTATCAAATGGATACTGATTCTGACTTCTCTGGTGCTTTGTCTTCTCTCAGACCCACAGTTTCAAACTGGCTGGACTTGTTTTAATTTTGACAAATTGCTCGGATATCCCGGTCTCTTCATCATACTCTTTGAACACTTATCGGTATTCACCTCATTTTGTTCATTCAGCTTGTGACATGACATAATATGACAGATTTTAAAGTTCTTTTACCAAAATCATAAAAACACCATTAGATAGAAAAAATTGAAGCGAGTAAAGTAAACTTTCATGATAAAAGAAGCTTTCATTTAAAAAAAAGAAAACAATAGAAACTTTGGCATAGTCACAAGACAGTTTGACCCTTTTTTTTCAAAATATTACGAGAGAATTAAAGCATAACGAAGTAAAACAATATAAAAGGTGGGCCTCGAGCCTATATGGACTACCACCAATTTCAGGAATAATATAAAAATCAACTTTGTCTATCAAGATGAGTAGAGAATCAGGAGCAGAGTAGATGTCCAATTATCATTTGCTCCTCCAACTCGACGTCTCGTGCTTAGCTTCACGGTCACCGCAGCATCATCTCTTTCGAACAAATTCTAGATTCCTTCCCCTAGACCATTGTCCTCGTCGTGATTTTGCACTGGCAAAGACTGAGGCAAGTGAGGCAACGATTTTGATAACGTGCGATCGACCTTATTCCTCTTCGCAATCATCAAAGCGAAGTTGGTGAGGTATCATGACCACAAATCCAGATGTCACCTGCTGACGAAGGGGCAGGGGATTACTATTGACACTAGGAGTAACAGCCTGAAGAGTGACCACCTTTTGATCAATTAAGTCCTGAATCTTGTGCTTCAAGTTGATGCAATTTTCAGTAGTATGCCCAATGGCTCCGGAATGATAAGCACATTTCTGGTCTGCTTTATAAAATTTTCCGAAAGGATTGGCTGGTCTTCCTTCTACGGGATGGAGCACACCTGCAGCTTTCAATCTCTCATAGAGTTGAGTTCGAGTTTCAACCAGAGGAGTAAAGATTCGGGGAGTTCTTTTCACAAGATTTGGACGAGAAATGTGGTGATCACCTGTTGAAGACAAAGGCACCTGACAGTAGCTTGGAGGATTCTGGAAAGTAGGTGCTGGCATTTGGAATTTTGGATATTGTGGAGCTTGGTAGCTCGGAGGGATATTTTGGTAATTTGGCAATGGAGCTTGGTAACTTGGAGGGATATTTTGGTAATTTGGCCATGGAGCTTGGACATTTGGGGAGATGTTTTGGTAATTTGGCCATGGAGCTTAGACATTTGAAGGGATATTTTGATAATTTGAAGCCTGGAAATTTGATTGGACGGGAAAAACTGGGTATGGATTTTGTGGAGCTTTGGGGTAGGCATTGGATAGTGAGTGCAAAGGATTGTCGAATTTGACATGTTTTGATTTTAGTTCGGATGAAATAGAAGGAACATCTTTCCTCTTCCTCCTCAGTGGAACTGAAGGCTTTGTTTGAGTAGCTATTCGGGCGATTTTTCCTGTCTCAAGACCATATTCGATAGCCTCGCCGACTTTAACTATCTCGATAAATTTTGCTCCAATGAGAGGTAACATCTTATCAAAGTAATCCGGCTCTTGAATGCGCAAGAAGGCTTCGCTAATCTCGTGCTCGGTCATAGGAGGTCTAACCTTTGCGGCCTCTTTCCTCCAACGGTAGGCATATTCGCGATAGCTTTCAGTAGACTTCTGTTTGATTTTCTCCAAAGAATATCGATCAGGATTAATTTCGATGTTGTAACAAAATCTTTCAATAAAGGCATTGGCCAAAGCATTCCAACTGGACCACCGTTTCAATCCTTGAGAAGCAAACCAATCTAAAGCTTCTTCACTCAGACTTTGGTTGAAAAGCCGTATCAATATAGCTTCATTTTCCTCAACCCCCACGGGTTGGTCACGATAGACTCTCAAGTGAACTAGGGGATTGCCGTCTCCACTAAAAGTGTCAAATTCTGGTACTTTGAACCCTTCTGGGATGTCCAAATCCAAGCGAGTGTTCAGATCTTCATAATTCAACCCTACAGTGCTCGACACGTGGTACAACCCCTGGATTGCTTCTGTAGTCTCTTTTCTCATGCCTGACTCAATCACCTCCTTTTGGGCCCTCCACTCTTTTTCCTTCTCCTTGTAAGGGTCGGGTTCGGAATATGTGATGAAGGGAAGATATGTTTCTTCTGGTACTGTCGGGGTATAAAGAGTGGCTTTTACGGGTGTAGGTTGAGTAGTTGGTGGACCTCGAATGTTTGGATCAGGGTTTTGATATGCGAATGGATATATTTGAGGGTTGTGAGAATTTAGACTTTGGAGAGGAGGCGGTGTTTGGCGTGATGTGCAAGCATGATGAAAGTTAGGAGGGGTTAAGCCGATGATGGGAGTTTTTTGTGGAGGAATAGTTTGGTCGGTGGTTGAATTCGGAGGAGGAAAATGAAGTGGAGGCCTTTCATCGTCTGGAGCATGAGTATTAGTGGCGATGGCTAGATTCGCCGGACCTTGAGCCCTTTGTATCTCAGCCCTCATTTCAACAATCTGTTGTAGTAGTTGTGCAATCAACTTGTTCTGTTCAGTAACTGCAGGGTCCGTCACGGTAACTTCAGTTAAACCATTGTCCTCACTGTTCTCAGTCATTGTTTCTTTCCCTTTTGACAGACTTTGGTCAGGGAAGGAATCTTTAGAATTCTTAGACCTCGTAAAGTAGGAATGTCCAGTCATTTTCTCAACACAGATCAATTCTAAGTACCTGTCGAATGAAAAATAACTCAAAAGATAAACGTGTTAGTGCTTGTTCATAATAAATAATGCAAAATATCACACGGGAAAGTAAACACACAATAGTTGCATTGTTCGAAGACATACTAACCCATAAATATAGAAAAATGACTAAATAGGCCGAATGTTTGCCCATTGAATATGAGATTTGTGAATTAGGAAGACGTTTTGTCAGAATTTTTTGAATTTTTTCTAAAATTTGTGATAAGATCGAAGGAGGAAAAATAATTTTTTCTATAATGAGGGACCGGGCCTTGGGAGGCTGCCTACGTATCTCGCAAATGAGAAATCAGGTTCGACGTAGTTCGACCAGCTTGAATATTCAAAATGGAAAATTCTCCTCTTGTTAGATAAGAGAGCATAAATTTGAGAGTGAAATTCGAATTTTGTTGGGAAACTCAAGACTCGAAGAAGCAAAAATTTAGAATTTTGGAAGTAAAGTTCGAATTTTATTGAGAAACTCAAGACTCGAAAAGTATTTTGGACGGACTTTTGATAGTGACTAGGATTTTATGCTTAGAAGGCACTGATTTTTTTTTATTTATTTATATTATTTTTTTTGAAAGAAATGGGTTAGAATATCTCCGAACAAATCAACATAATCACGCAACAATTACAGCAAGCAGCACAGAAACAGTTATTGCGCGTCCTAAAAAAAAATAAGTGACCCTTTTGTGCCAAGGGTTGGCCTATCGATTTGAAGGATGTATCTTGTCTTTTAAATATTTCATCATTCCCCGAAAAACGAACTTTATAAATAAGTAAAAATATATTACAAAGCATCAATAATAAGGGATACATTTTTAGGAAAAGGGAAAAATGTAAATACAATGAAAAATATTCCCACGCAGGGGATAAATTAACTAGACGAAGATCCTATTTCGTTTTCGGCTTTCTCCATCTCTTCTCCGGATGTGGTGTCGGTACTGTTAACAATGTTTGACCAAGTAAAGACGTTCGTTGAAGAGTGATACCAAGTGAGCTCATCGATTACCCTCCTACAAAACCAAATGTGTTAGAAAACCCCCGAGCCCCCGAACGATGATTTATTTAAAAGACATATACATCCTTCAAATTAAACAAACAATATGATCGTCCAGTTGGGCCGGAGGCCACTTTGGACTCAAGGTGGGCTACTAATGGGCCCGATACCCCTAGGATATCGGGTCGACCTAGGCCAATGCACCTACAGGGTTTTTGGTTTCGTTCTATCCTAGGTATCTAAGAGTGGGCTTATTTTTTTTACTGTGAAAAGGTGACCCGAGCGGACAACCCGGGCTGGGGAAGTTAACGACCGTCGACCCCGCAAGATCGACTCATTTCGTCAGGGTACCCCGATGGAAAATTTTGGACTAAACGGCTGCGACCCGCATAACCGTCGTTTTAGTAAAAAATATAAATAAAATTGCCGGGTGGCGGAATATGCTATGCATGCAATGACAGTTTAATAATTATAATTAAAACTAAACAAGTAAAACAAACAAACAAATAACGAAATGAAAACAATTATCAAAGTTAGTCAAAAAATTTAATCTAGTGGTTAGAACCAAATTAAAAATCCCCAGCAGAGTCGCCATTTCTGTTACGTCGGAAAATGACTTTCGGGTTAAAAATTCGATTAAGACTTAATTAATTTAAGTAAAACCGAATCTTTAAAAAAATTAGAGAGTCGCCCCTTAATTTTCAAGGAAAAATCAAGAAAACCAATTTAAAAATTATTTTTAAAAGAATTAACAGAGAAATCCTTTTAAAAAATCCAAAGAAAGGGTTCGGGTTCATATTTCTATTTCGGGAAGGTTTTACGCACCCGAAATATCCGCTAACGTGCGGTTATCCGACGATTAAATAATTTTGACTAACTTTAAAAATATTAATTTTAATTTATACTCTTAATTAGAAAAGGTTTAAGTAAATATTTAAAGATTAGAAAAAATATTTAAAATCTTATTCAATTAAAATTAATCTAAGTGGACCATTTAAAAATAATTAAGAAAGAAAACCTAATATTAAAGTCTAACCAAACTTTATTTAATTAATCGAGATTAGTGAATTAGACTAGGTTATTAAAATTTTAAAATCCACTAAAATGTCTAAGTGTTAAGAAGAAAAATATTCGTAAATTATTTTAAGGAAAATGCTTGAAATGTTTTAAAGATAATTCTTAAAGTCTAATTTCTAAAAAGGGTGATTTTATCATCAAAACATTCAAAAATATTACGAAACAACATAAATGGTCGACTTTCGGGAAAAATTAATTAGATCCAAACAGTATATAAAGACTAGTGTTAGGGTTAAAGTATGTATCACAAAATAACATAAAGTAATAAAATATATAAAAGAAGAATTAAACTATTGGGCTTGGCAGGCCCAATTCCACCTGCCCTAAATCTAAAAATTTTGGGCCTGCCTAGCCCTCTTCCCTTGTGCTGCTGAGTGGGCCTCGAGCCCAGCACTATTCTTGCTGCAAATTAGGGCTTTTGGCCCTTTGCCCCTGTATATACACTAAGTGTATATCCGGTGTATATCAGTGTATATCACTGATTTTCCAGCGTTCGAAACCTGCAAGTTGACTTTTCCAGCTCCTAATCGCTCTCCGAAGCAAGAAACGGATGGGGGTGACTCGAAAGAAGGAGACTTGGGCCTTCATGGCCCAAGAAGAATGTAAAATGGAGGTCCGAAATGGACCCGGAGAATATCACATGCAAAAGAGAGAAACGGAGAATAAACCAATTAGTTTCTTGTTGAAAGTAAATGAGTTATGAAGACTAGCACGCAAAAGAAGAATCCAAACAACTTTGTAGTGGTATTTTAATCACTCAAGTGACTAGTAAGAAGGTATCAGGAAGTTAACATACTCAACTAAGGCATGACAATTACAGAAAAAGAAAACTCGAGATTCTCAAACCCAAAACACGTTCTCGATCCAAGTTTAACATATAATCACGGAAGAAAATTTTTCCAATAAAGGAGAATGCATTCCATGAGTCGAAGTGGGATCATTCCTTGTGTTTATAAACATAAAAGACACTCAAATAGCTAACGAACTCAAATAGCTAACGAATGAATAACATAAACAGGATAAGACTCAAACCAATATAGCCTAAACCGTTAAGCAAGGGAAGACTTCACGTCAACTTCTATAGCGAGGACCGATAAATGATAAGAAGGGAGCTTAACTTCACGATTTATGACCCAAAAAATGAGTTTAAGTGAGCAAAATTAGCTTGAAAACAGCGCATCGTGACCAAAATAGAATTAAAGTGATGAAGCAGGAAGACAAATTAGAAGCAACATGGCAAATATGAATAAACAACCAGCCAAGCCATACTTCATCTTTACAGTAACTCAAAATGAGCTTTCTTTCCTCTTCTTTTTGTTATTACTAAACCCAATCATGCAATCAAGAAAGAGATCTTCAAAGACACAAGAAAATGCACAATGAACTGAACAAAGTCAGTTCCATATGCTGAAAAATAGCAGAAAAACTTAAAGTGAAGTCCATCAAGTAATTTGAAGCAACATAGTAAAATCACCTTATCAGTAGCCAAATCGTGATTTAAACACCAAGACAGAGGCATGAAAGAGGAAGAACAACAGAAACTTAAGTACAACGAATCAGTTAAAACTTTGAAACTATGGCATGACAAACATCTTAATGACCGATAATAACAACATCACAGCAAAAATGATCAGTTCGACATGTTAAATGATTTCAAATCAACAGCCCCAAGAGAATCAATGAACTAATCCAGCAAAGTATCTTGACAGCAAGAAACATAAGGAAAAATCCGAACAAGACACATACTAAGCTCGATATGTGAGCGACAGATAAAATCCATACTTATTCACAAAGTTCGGATGAGAGACCAAGCCATTACCTTGCAAAGGGCAGCGAACGGGACAAGACGAACTCGAGAAGGAACTTCGATGCTACCAAAGTCGAGACTTTGTCGACTTCAAATCCGAAAGTATTGAATAATCTTTCAATCAGTCACTCTTTTCTCTCTTTTTAAATCCGAAAAAAAAACCTCCAAAAAAAGAAACCCCCTTCGGCAGTCAACAACAAGGGGTATATGTAGCCACGAAAATTCAAAATGGAACCTCTTACGAGGCTCACATCTTAGCCGTCGATTTGAATCGACGGCTCAGATGTGAGACCCGTTGGAGGTCCCCGTCGCTCAAGTACAAAGAAAAGAGGAGAGGAGTACGTATTGACCAAAATATTGTTCGAAAATGGCACTGCTGTTATTTCTGATTTCGGGCTGTTTCTCTTTGGTTTTCCGTTTTGGTTTTGGGGTTTATGGGGAGAGGGAACGCGTGGGTTAGGGAGATTAATGGTTTCTTGGCATTTTGCCAAGAAAAGGCACTGGTAATGGCTGAATCTTGGCTGCCATTTTCTGGTTTTACGTTTGGGGATGGGGGAGAAAAGGAAAGGGGTCGGGGTGGGGAAGAAGACAAGGGAGGGTTTAATTAGGAGGGGACGGGCCGGGTAGGCAAGAAAGGGGGCGGGTCAGGGATTTTAAAAAAAGAATTGGGCCGGCTCTAGGTACTTCGGGTTGGGCTAGGGAAAAAAAAATTGGGCTGGGGTTTGAGTATTTAAAAAAGAATTAGAAGAATTAGGAAAAAAATTAAGAAAATAGCCAATTAAATTACCAACTTGACCCGTTTAAAATTGATCGATTAATTCGACCACGAAATGAATTAATATAGATTAATTAAGGAGCTTTTAAATATTAACGACTTAAGAACAAAATAGAGTATTTAAAGATAGAATCTATTTAAGAAAAAATATTTTAAATATAACTAAAATTAAAAGATTTATATAATACACAACATAAAAATATATAATACGAAAAAGTAAAGTAAAACGATACGCAATATTAAAGTAATATAATACGAAGGAGTAAAGTAAAGTATTTTAAGATAAATATGTATAATACGCAATATATGAACCTAATAAAAATTGAAAATTCAAGGATTCGAACATAAAATTATTTGAAAAGATATTTCTTGCATTTTGAAAGCTAATTAATTCAAATCGTTAAAATTAATAGCTCGATGATTAATTTATACGGGGGGAGGGCCAAAATTGGGTGTCAACAGTTTCTAGATTGGCACCAACAGCAGCCTGAGCACTGAGTTCTTCAATAAGATGTGTCAGCTGTTGTTGTGACTGATCATCCTCGAGTTCATCTTTCGATATAATGAGCCTCCTGGAATGTCTAGAAGGACCATTGTTGGGTCCACAATTTTTTCTTTTAAGTTTTGCCATTCAAGTAGATAGTCCTGTCACAAAATAGAGATTATCTATTAGTTTGGTTCAATCACTCTCAATAAGCACAAAAAAATCAATGCTCAAGAACCTCTTTACATGAACAATATGTGTTCTTTTTCACAAAAAAGTACAACAACAACAACAACCAAACAACCCACATACCCGAAAGTGTATCCTCAAAGAGTCTAACAAGTCAAACAACACCAACAAAAACATGACAGCCAAAATCAAACAAAAATAACAACCACGGAAGTTGTTCTAGTTAGTTAAATAGTTGTTGTCAATACTTTAAAAATTGACCAACATTTTTTCTTAAAAAGTACTACAACAACAAAAATCAAACAACAAACAACACTCATACCCAGTTATGCAGTTGATGTAATACTTCAACAATTGTTGTGAACCCAACTCAAAATCAACCAAACCAACCTAACATTTTGCTCGCGATGACTACAACAACAACACCCATACCCTTCAATCACCCAACTAACTCAACTTTCAATAAAAATCAAACAACACCAATAACACAACATCCACATCCGAAATTAACCAACCAACCCAACATTCAACAAAAATCAAACAACAACACTGAAATCAATCAACCAACCAAACATATTTCTCAAAATGACTACAAAAATAATAACACTCATACTCAAAATTGTCTTCTTCAAAGAGTACAATAACAGATCAAATAATACCAACTTGAAATTAGAGTATGCAATAACAAAATACATACTTTTTCATTTTCCTAAACTTGAATAATCATTTGTACAACAAAAAAACAAAAACATAGTAGTGGGAAAAAAAATCTTACCAACGACAGCCTAGAACAATGGCAGTAAAGGGACAACGACGACGACGAAGAAACGGAAGGGACGACGAAGAAGAAGAAGAAGAAGAAACAAGCGAAGAAGAAGAAGAAAAGGAGGTCAACCTTTGATCTAAAAACCCTAACTATATCGCGCCTAGAAGAAGAAGATAAAGAAAGAAACAACGGGTGAGGGGAAGAAGTGAAAGAAAGGAGTTTAATTTGATTTTGAATTGAAAGGAAGTAAATCTTTAATTTTTCTTCTAAATTATATAAGTTTCTTTAAAGGAGAAGTAGTTGCTAAGTTTTAAAAATGTTCCCTTTGGTCCCTCATTAACTTAATCAAGATTGATTTTTAACTAGTGATAAGGTCAAAGTTGTCACCTTTTTTAATTTTGAGACTTAATGGGCACCATTGGCTCACTTTTCACACTTTACTTGGCCCTTGTTGACTTGGCACAGGGATTAAGGAACGGTAAATGAGAGAGATAATTTAACCAAATTATCCCTATTTAATATAAGTCATCTAATTAATTAGGATAAATTAAATTTAACTAAAACAATTTGTGCCAATTTTAAAACTCCTTGAAGTTTTCACAATCAGAAGTGCACAAGACACCTTCCCATTTCTTCAAAAGAATTAAAAGTGTTCAACTTAAAAAAAAAATGACGCATGGGTAAATAAGCAACATACTTTATTTATATTGGAATGGAGGATATGGAGGGATGTATATTCAGTCATTTATTAGGCTTTGAAAGATTAACTTTGACTTATAGTAATTTCAATGTATTGAAAATTTTGATGTAGTATTAAATAAGGGTAAAATGGGTAGAAATAGGCAAATTATCCATTTATTTTAGAAAGTAGACAAGTATTGTTGGACATCCCAAAATAGTATAGCGGTCGAGTATAGTTGGACGGAGAGAGCATATTTGTATTAATTGATTCATGCAAATACTAAAAATATACATATAAGAGCTAATGTTATATACTTGCCGACAATATACAAATATGAACTACAACTTTCACATGCGGGTTAAGAATACATAAATATACAAATCAATATATACAAAAGCATTCAGAGGTAGAATGTATACAAAAACATTCTCAAATATTGAACTTATACAACTAGGAGCTACAATGTATACTTCTTGATAATATACAAATGCAAACTACTAAACTCAGTTATATAGAGATAAGTTGCTATAATGTTATTTGTATATGTCTACAATTGTTTGAGATATACAAACAAGGGTAAACTTATACAAATATTGAAATTGTATATTGTACAATTGGTAACATATATAAATCATAATTATATAAATTCATATGTACCTTAAAAATTATGTAATATATACAAATCAGACGGAATACAAATAAACTATATGATCATATACAAAAAAAAAGTATCAAATTTGATGACACATACAAATCACATATAAAAACTATACAAATCAAAATATATAAATATCTCAAGATCCTTCCTATCTTGTTGGTCGGTTAACTCTGATTGGACTTCTTTTTTTTTCAGATGATTTTGATTTGCTGCTTGTATATACAATTCTTTTTACCTTACGCTTTTTTTATTTGCAAACGAAACCTTGTTTGAATTGTCTTATTTCAGTTCCTTTCCTTTTTGTTCTTGTTTTTGGAATGAAATGTATGTATAAGTTGTTGCATTTTCACTGGGTAATTTTGATGCTCTGATCTAATTTCTTATTAATTAACTCAAGATCTTATAAGAGATCCTATAATTTTTTTTGAAATTTTTGAGTTAGATTAAAAGAAAAAGATGAAAAAAAAAGTCATCCAATTTTTACGCATTCATTTGCATATTTCGAGTGAGTCTCTTGGAAGGAGTTTGTTCATCCATGCTTTGTATGTATTAGGGAGATGATTCAAAAACTCAAATAAATTAGAGGAATATATATACAAATCAAATTTCAAAAGATTGAAACCACCTAAAAAAAAAAATTTTAAAAAAAACAAAACCGCAAGAAGTTATCTAAAATTGTGGAAACAAGATTTAACTGATGAAAGTTTCAACAAAGGGGAACAAACTGAAAAAAAAAATACAAATACAAAAAGAAAAAGTTGATGAAAGTTTCACAAAAATAACTGATGGAGGTTACCTTGATTTTGGTACACATCATTAGGTGGGAAATCTGAAATTTTCAAATTTTGAATTTTAATTCTATTGAGAGATTTAAGGGAATGTATAAGATTTTAAGGCAAAGATTAGTGAATATGACGAGAGAGAAAGAGTTTTGATTTTGCATAACCTTGTTTGGATGGTTTTACCCGTTGTATTGTATTATATTGTTAGTTTAAATTCAATGTTTGTTTTGATTGTTACTTAAATTCCATTGCATCGTATCGTTTAGATCTGTAGTTAGGTAACAGCGAAAAGCTCTGTTTTGTGTAATGACCGATTTGGTGTGATTTCGTCTTCATTTTAATATCTTCTTCTCATTTTTTATTTTGTTCATTATTTAATAATTTTATTTTATCATTTACACTATATTTTCATGGTAGCTGTACCGTATACCCTTTTATGTAGATATGACATTATGTAACAACATTTAACAATACAATATATTCAAATATTGTATTCATTGAAATTATGCATTACGATACAATGCAACACAATACAATACATTGTGAACTAATACATAACAACCATCCAAACAAAGTGAAAAGAAGAAAGAGAAGATTTGCACGTTTATATACAAATCTCAAAACATTGGACTTGGTTAATAGCCATTTTTTAAAAACTATAACCTCTATCTATAATCAAATCAAACAGTGATTATAGAGCATAATTAGCTACTATATGTTAGCTTAGTTATGTAAATTTTTATTTTTATATTTTACAAACATCATATAGATGTGGCATGAGTTTAATACCGTTTACTTTTAAATATGTTATGTTAAAGAGATCAAAAGTGGTCTATTTTAGTAAAATTAAGAGACTAAAAATGTTCAAGTTATATTTAAAAAATCAAAACGACCACACTCGCATAGGTAAGGGATAATTTTAACCCAAAACTCAAAGATAATAATTTTGAAATATGAAAAGTAAGAAAGTTAAATGGGTAACTAATAAAAATTAATTCCAAAATAACCAAAAAAACATGAGACATTTAAAGTTTCAGATCTGTTATGTACCATGATAAAAACTTAGTTTGGTGAATAATAAAAAGTAAATTTATGATTTATATATAAACTTTTAAGTATTTATGTGGTGTGCTTTTCTCCAAGGGGTCGTTTGGTAGTTGGGCCTTACATTGTTTGGTTTGTAAAAGCATAAAAGTTATTCATGTACTAATTTTATACAATATTTGGTTGATAGGCTTCAATGTATGTATTAATTCTATGTGACGTTTGGTTGTGTTTTAGTAACTCTACATTATTAAAACTCACATCACTTATGATGAAATCTATGTATAATTTTATACACGAATAGAAAGTGGAATAAGTTATGTGGGTATTAGTTATCATGGATTAAAATAATAAAATTACATATTTACCCCTATCAATTTACTTTAAAAGTCTTTCTTTTTTTTATTTGATTTAAATATGCGTCCAATGAAAAATATTTACATTAGATGTAGATCGAAATTGAACAATGTTAACTGAGAATTCTTATGGATTAGGCGGTCTTTTTTTATTATGTATTTTTTAAAAAAAAAATTATACTATTTATTTACTCTTTTCTTTTTTTCTAAAGAGTTGGAAGTCTTTCCATCTTCAACTAACCGAATCACTTGTAACACCCGAAAAAAATTACCAAAATATCCCTAAATGAGAGACGTGTGCATAACGCGTCTTCCCAACCTCCGATGGCAAATCTGAGGCCGAAAATACTATCAGCGTGAAAAATTGAGTGAGAAATTGGTCTTGGTTGATTTTTAGAGCAACCGGATCAAAAGATAATTTTTGATGTGAAAATGATTTCCAAAATAAGTGCGCAACTAGTGTGCGACGTGGACCTGCCGCAGAGTTACATTTAGACTTGGTCCCAATATTTTCTACGGAATTAGAAAACTCAATCGGAGAATTTTTGGCGAAAAAACCTAAACATATACCCAGTCCGCGTTGCGAACTAGGCTACCCGAGGCGAAATTTTGTTTTTCAGTTTCGTGGGGGGCATTCAAGAATTTTCCCAACCCCTTCTAAACCTAAAATACGATCAAAATAGGTCACCCTGAACGTAAAAAGGGTGTTAATCCCTATTCCCAAGTCTTTTCTAAGTTCTAACAAAGGCTAAGGCTAAACAGAAGAGCTGAGGAGTGAGAATTCAAGAGATTGAGGAGAGTTCTTACGAGGTTGATTGTCAATGCTTCATACCAGATATGTAAGGCTAAACTAAAACATGGAAATGTTATTCTATGTGCCCCCATTGATGGTAATAGAGGAGTTAAGAGTATAATGAGTCTACATACATGTTTCTTGAATATTTTAATGTAAATTTTATATATATGTATATATATTACATATATTTGCATCATAAACTTGATTTACTGATTTAATACTTTACATGAGTTATTGCATAAACCCAATATGCTATTTTATTAAAAATTGCATGAATGAACCTAAGGATTGAGTTTAGAGCCTTGACTTGAGTATGTTGATTGTGATTATGATGTGAGCATGATGATGATTTAATAGAGCTTGATGGTCGCATGAGTATTCATAGTTGAATTCTAGGTCTAACTGACTTCCCCCTAATGATTGATCTAAGCCTTGAGCTACCTACTGAGAATTGGGTTGCTGAGATGATTGAGATGATAGGCCGAAAATCCCAATTGAGTTGAGTTAATGAGATGACGAAAGTCTCTACGAGAATTATTAATATGATTGATTGACATGAGGAGTATTATGAGCATTGAGTCTTCGGAGGAGTATCGCGCACCGAAATGAGTAAGAGTTAATCCAACTTGCACTCATTAACTACGTTGCCAAGCGTAACAGAGAATTAAACTGTTAAGGCGGGTGGTGAGCTAAAGTCCCTAAAATAATAACGGACTCCATAAGTCAGATCCATTATGGATTCGAGTTGTTCATTACCTGGCAAGTGCGGAAAGGTTGTGGCAACATCAGCGGGATTGTTATACAATCACTAGCTCATAAGTGATTTTTGTCGGATAAGAGAAACTCTCAAATAGGTCTCACACTAATAGTATTCTGATTTGAGTTGATTGGATAAGTTTGGATTGGTATTGATGAGTCATTTGCCTACTCTTTATTCTTGTTTTAGATAGACATTTGACATTCTGATTGAGTATTTTCTGAGTTAATGTTGTTCTATATTATTTGCCTATATCTGTTTCATACATTCATTTTACATACTCGTACATTCCACGTATTGACGTCCATTTGGACTACATCATTTCATGATGCAGAGGCAGGTACTAGAGATCGTCAACAGGCGCATCATTGAGGATCTATCGCAGTTAGCAGAGTTGGTCAGCCTCATTTACTTTGGAGGATCAATATTTTATTTTCATCAAGCTTTCTAGAGTTAGACTTGATTTAGCTTAATTTTGTTTTGAAGGTAGTCATGGGTCTGTTATTGGGACTAATTGATAGTGATAGAGGCTTCATAGACTAGAGTTGAGTTGTTGAGTTGAGATTCTGTTGAGCTAGCTTCTTTCAGACTAGCTTGTTTTACTTATATATTTTGAGACTTCCACCATTTATTATCTTTAGTGTTCCGCTGAATTGCTATGAATGTTGAGTGAATGATTGTGATGAGGCCAAGTGGTTCTCTTAGGGGCTAGCAATAGTCTCTGGGTACCGGCCACGTCTAGGGTACCCTCCGGGCGTGACAACCTTGGTATCAAAGCACAAATTACAGGTAGTCTATGAAGCCGTGACTAGTAGAGTCTTGTTTATGGGTGTATTGTGCACCACACTTTATAAACAGGAGGCTATAAGATATTAGAAATTGTTACACTTCCTTCATGTTCTGACTCGTGCGATAGAGTTAAAACTCTATGAAACTCTCTTCTAGTTCATGTGTCACGCATTTGCAGAATTGTGATCATGTCTCTAAGAAGATTTGTTAGAGGAAGGAGGCATCCTGCCAGACAGAATGTTAACCAACCTGAGCCCCAGGATCATGACGAACCCATAGGTCTAGCTAACCCTGCTAAGCAGCCACCACAAGCTGAAATCTCCAATGCTAAGCTTCGCCAGGTAATCCAGACCTTAGTCCAGGCTGTCACAGCACCTGTTGTGAGACAGGGAGCGGGTAGACAGGATGTACAGGACACATCTCATCTAGAATCTGTAAGTTCTTGAGAATGAACCTTCTTGAGTTCATAGGGTCTATACCCAATGAGGACCGAGAGAACTATGTTGATGAGCTTGAGAAAGTGGTTCAAGTGATGTATGTGGCTAACGTTGATAGAGTTGAGTTGGCTTCCTACCAAATCAAAGGTTTTGCCCAACTATGATTTGATTAGAGGAGAGGAAGCCTCATTGCTAACTTGGGCAATGTTCGAGAAAGCTTTGTTGGGGGGTTTCTTTCCGAGAGAATGATCTTAGGCGTATATATGCGCCTAACTAGCCAAATATACCCGTAAATAGAGCTAAGTCAGAGGGTGAACTTATAGAGTCCAGGTGTTTTTAGTGTGATTTTGTTTATTTTCCTAATCTAGGGCCAAGTGTGTCGGTTGGTTGTGTTTTTGCAGATTTTGATCAGATTGTGCAATTTCGGAGTCAGACCCAAATCAAGAGGATGAACATAGCCCAGGATTTAAGGAGAAAAGAATCAGTAACTCAGCAGAAGTACTCAAGTGCCTGTCACGGACCTGGGGAAAAGTGAGCAAGCTGAAAAGAGGAAGAAAAAGGCACGAAACGGGAAATATTGCAAAGTCCGCGTCGCGGACGAGGGAAAAATATAGTGCAAACTGGTCCAGTTAGCAAATAAACAGAATCCTACTCAAATCATGCTGGTCTGTGTCACGGACTTCAAGGACACGTGGAAAAGAATCAAGTTACGAGATTTTTAAGTCCTATTTTTGTTTGAAACTTTAGGTTTAGAGAATTATTATTAGGTGAAAACGAGGGAGGAAGGTCAAAAACCTTTTCTAAGGCAAGTTTGTTTACTTCTCATCTTTGTCTTCTTGATTGTTGATGATTATTAGTTAATCTTGGTGTTTGAACTGACTATGAGTGTCTAATTCTCCCATATTCTGGGATTATGGCCATAGACAATGTTTAGCTCTTGATTTTCTATACATATGATTGGGTTTGCTGACTACTCATATGATATTTTTATCTATACTTCTTAGCCTGATCAACTAGGGGGTAAATTAGTTATTCATTCTGGATTCGAGAGATGTTGGAATAGATAGAACACAGTAGTATTGGAGCTTGTTCGACTAGAAAACGAGATTGATTCGTAAAAGGGAGACCCGTGACAACTACCCTTACACCTCGCTTGGTTCAAAATACAGGAAGATAATGTTAAAATATTTTTATTGATGTGTCTATCCCCATACAACGATGTAGTTAGGTAGTCAATAAAGGTAGGCCGGAAGAGGCGTGCAACCCTGTTTAGGTAATTTAAACCCTGTGAACCATTAGTTACAAACCCAAACGTATGAGTGATTATTAAGACTTAACGGCGTCACCAAGGCTACAATACCGGAATCGCTCTTAAATTGATAGTTACAATAAACTAGCTCAGAATAGTACATTAAGTTAGTAGGTTCAGTACTTTTTACAAACTTCTTCTCTATTTCTCTTTAACACCCTCTAAGCATAATAACTTGGATTGTTTGCCACTTTTCTTTAAATCCTTTGGATTCGATATCCCAGCCCCTTTCTCAGGGCCACTATATTACTTGTTTAGACCATGTACACTTGTGTGTGCTAGGGAAGCAACAAGTTTTTGGCACCATTTCCGGGGATTTAAAGTTTGAGCTGGTTAATTCTCTAAGTTGTTTTGTTTTATGGTGCTCACTACATTTGATCTTAGTCGTGCTTTGATTGCAGGTAGTTGGGCACTAAACTGGAAGACCAGAACTCTTGCTTTTGTCAATCGAAGAGGAGAGTAGGCATCTTGTTCCAAATTTCGCCACTTGAACTTATTGAACAGGAGGATCTAGAGAAAAGCAAAATCAAACTAGGTCCTGTCAGGGAAGAAATGGCCGAAGCAAACCCGCTTGCCCCATTAGCACCTCGCCCAGTGTGAAATATGGCAATGCCGCGAACCACCAATGTCACCAGTTGCTTCCTGAAACCAGAGCCCAGAGGTCGGTGGGAGCTGAAACAAAATATGGTCCAGTTGCTACACTCCATCGGACAATTTACAGGGCTACTGCACGAAGACCCACAAGTCCATCTTCAGAATTTCTTAGAGATTGCTGATACTTTCATTCCCATGGGAGAGAACGGATATTGCGTAAGGATGACTTTGTTTCCCTTCTCATTGTTGAGGGGAGCCCAAAGGTGGTTGCAGATCGAACCACCCAACTCCATCACTTCATGGGATGATCTTGCTCGCAAGTTCCTAACCTGATTCTTTTCATCTAGCAAAACTACCAAACTCAGGAGTGAAATTCTAAGCTTCAAGAAAAAGCTTGGAGAAAATTTATATCAAGCTTGGGATAGGTTTAAAACTCTCCTTATTAATTGTCCCCATCATTGTCAGGCTAATGAAGTGTTGGTACATACCTTCATAGAAGGTTTGGAACCCAACACAAAGATTCTTCTTGATTTTTCTGTAGGTGAACAGGCATTGGAGAAGACATACGATGAGTAGTATGCCCTTCTCAATCGAATCGCACAAGAAAATCCTGAGTGGAATGGAGGACCAAGCCGACCGGTAGTCCAAAAGCAAGCCAGTATGTTGGAGATTGATGCAATAACTGCCTTGCAAGCTCAAATGTTAGCCATGAAAAATATGATGACTACTCACTTCAACAACCTAGCGTTAGGCCAACAACAGCAAGCGTCGGTAGGTGTAAGTCAGCAGCCAGCCCCAGTAAATGAGGTACAACAACAACAACCTGGCTGGTGTGATGTGTGTGGGGGAGGAGATCACACTGCTGAGTCATGTGCAGCTAATCCAGAAGCAGTCAACATTGTGGGAAATACTAACATAGGGGGCTATCAAGGATTTAGGAACTCATACAACCCAAATTGGAGGAATCACCCCAACTTCTCGTGGGGCGCTCATCAGGAAAACCAGGGGCTATTTCAGCATAGACCACAGGGAGGCAATGAGTATTACAACTAGCAGATGCAGCAGCCTGCAAAGCAGGCTGACCCAAAAAAATGACAGACAGTAAGGTACTTAGAAAAATTTTGGTAAATCAGAATAGGCAAAAGGAGGAGATTCAAAGGAACAAGCAAGGTCTTCAAAACTTGGAGAGACAGTTGGGGCAGTTGGCAGGGACGATGAACTCTAGACCCCAAAGTGGGCTTGCCAAGTAACACTGACCCCAACCCAAAGCATGTTAATGCAGTCAGCACGAGGAGCGGAAGACCTCTGATTGAGGCAGTCCCAAAAAAGAGAGATGGGACTGAATCAGGCACTGCACCGAATAATGAGGCTGACACCCCTAGCCCAGCCTCAGAAGAGACTACCCCAGTGCCTAAACCGCCTCCTCCATTCCTATAGAAGTTGAAGAAAAAGAAGGAGGACGAGTGTTTCCAAAAGTTTATCGGGCTTCTAAAACAAGTACATATTAACTTACCCCTTATTAATGTTTTGCATGGAATCCCGAGGTATGCCAAATACGTGAAGGACATTGTTATAATAAAAGCAAGTTAGCAGAGTATGAAACCGTAGCACTCACGGAGACATGTAGATCCAGGATGCTAAATAGGTCCCAATTGCCGACTAAGTTGAAAGATCCGGGAAGTTTCACTATACAAGTAACAATTGGGGGTCGCTTGAATGCAAGGGGCTTATGTGATCTGGGTGCAAGCATTTATCTCAGGCCTAGCTCCATGTTCTGGAAGTTGGGGTTGGGAAGCCCAAAGCCAACCACCATTGTCTTACAATTGGCTGATCGTTCCGTCGCGAGACCAGATAAAGTGATTGAGGATGTCTTAATCCAAGTGGGGTCGCTCATCTTCCTAGTGGATTTTGTCATCTTGGACTTTGAACCGGACCCAAAGGTCCCATTCATTCTTGGCCACCCATTCCTAGCGACAGGTGAGGCATTGATTGATGTAGCAGCAGGAAAGCTCACCATGAGAGCCCATGATAAGGTGGAGGTGTTTGACGTTTACAAAGATATAAAGCTACCTGCCGCATATAAGGACTTGGCAGCTATCACCGTGTTAGATACAATAGCTGTAGTGAGCCAAGTAGAAATAGCAGAGGCACTAACTAGAGTCTCGTTGGACCAAGGGCTACTGGATGATGCGGAAGCGAGGGAAATAGAAAGTGCGCTAAATAGTCACAATGTCAGCATGCTTAATAAAGGAGTTGAGTCGTTGAACAGAGTGTTGGGATCTCCACTTAAACCCTCAGTTGAAGAATCACCTTAATTGGAACTGAAGTCGTTGCCTTCGCATCTCAGGTATGTATTTTTAGGTGAAAACAAAACGTTACCTGTGATCTTGTCTGTCATTAACTGCAGCTCAGGTGGAAGCCGCCGTAGCGGTGCTAAGGAGAAGGAAGAAAGTAATGGGCTGGTAAATGTCAGACAACCATAACATTAGCCAGCACTGCGTATGCACAGGATATTCATGGAAGAGGGTCATAAGCCAATGGCCCAAATACAGAGGAGGTTGAATCTAATCATGAAGGAAGTAGTGAAGAAAGAAGTGATCAAGTAGTTGGATGCAGGGATCGTTTCCCTATATCGGACAGCAAATGGGTGAGTCTGGTGCAATCCGTACCCAAAAAAAGGGGAATGATAGTCGTCACTAATGAAAAAAATGAGTTGATTTCTACCAGAATGGTGACCGGATGACGTATCTACATGGACTACAGAAAATTAATTAATGCCACCCGTAAGGACCATTTTTCGATGTTTTTCATTGAATAGATGTTGGATAGACTTGCGGAACAATAGTATTACTGCTTTTTGGATGGATACTCGGGGTATAACCAAATCACCATTTCCCCCGAAGACCAAGAAAAGACCATTTTCACCTATCCATATGGAACCTATGCCTTTAAACTTATGCCCTTCGGATTGTGCAATGCTCCAGCGACATTCCAAAAGTGCATAATGGTCATATTCCATGACATGGTGGAAGACATCGTAGAGGTATTCATGGACGACTTCTCAGTCTTTGGGGAGTCTTTTGAAACATGTTTGCACAATTTGGATAGGGTGTTGGCGCGTTGTGAACAGACTAACCTGGTTCTTAATTGGGAAAAATATGTTTTAACCTGTGTTTGATCCTGATTCCTAAGCGCTTTGGCACGATAATTCGGAGCGGGGGGGTGGGGGGTGGGAGCTTGAATGGACACCCAAAGAATAAGTGGTAGTGTAGTGAGTAGAGAAAAAAATACTAGCCCAAAATAGTGACGGTCCGCGACCAATGTGCATCGCGGAACCATTGCGAGAAGAAAAAAAAGAGAAAGTTGTATACATACATAAATATAAATCTTTGACAGTGTGCTGAAGTGTGTATACTCTGTAGTGGCATAAAGTATTGAGGCGGGAAGGACTAAAAGTAAGGGAATCAAAGGAAAGGGTGTAAGCTATGAGCGCTTGGGAATCGAGCCTTGTCAACTATATCCATAAATGTATCCCACCAGACTGTAGCCTACATTACAACCAAATAAAAGACTTCGGTGATCCTCTGAGTAGATTGCTACTAGGTTACAATAGTACATTAAGGGCAAGCTTATGGGAACTAGACTCAACATAAGATATCTGTTGAGAGAGAGAGAGTTGATAGAGTACTCATTCTTATTCCGTGTTTCAAGTTCTTAGTAGTGTGCATGGGTAATTCTTCTAGTGAGGGCACATACTCGTGTAAGGTTGGCAACTAGATGATGATGTTGACTGAAATTCTAAATGATTCCGCAGTGAGGCATGAAGGTTAGATGAAAGTGATACTTCTAGGATCCTGGAAGATGTTTGCCTTGGTTCAAGCGACTCGGTCATATGACGTCCTGTGTACATATTGCCTAGTGAGTCTCATGCATGTGTCTTGTATTTGCCTGAGGATGGACAAAGCTTTAAGTGTGGGGTGGTGATCTTAGGTGTATCTATACACCTAACTAGCCAAATATACCCATAAATAGAGCTAAGTCAGAGGGTGAACTTATAGAGCATTTTTATTGATGTGTTTATGCCCACTCAATGATGTAGTTAGGTAGTCAATAAAGGTAGACCGGCAGAGGCGTGCAACCTTGTTTAGGTAATTTAAACCATGTGAACCAGTAGTTACAAACCCAAACGTATGAGTGATTATTAAGACTTAACGGCATTACCAAGGCTACAATCCCAGAATCGATCTTAAATTGATAGTTACAATAAACTAGCTCAGAATAGTACATTAAGATAATAGATTTAGTACTTTTTACAAACTTCTTCTCTATTTCTCTTTAACACCTTCTAAGCATAGTAGCTTGGATTGTTTGACACTTTTCTTTAAATCCTTTGGGTTCGATATCCCGACCCCTTTCTCAGGGCCACTATATTACTTGTTTAGACTATGTACACTTGCATGTGCTAGGGAAACAACAAAGAAATGAGGGAGGCCAAGGTAAGAGAGTTCTTGAATCTGAAATAGGGATCTATGACTGTGCAGGAGTATGGGCTCAAGTTCACCTAGCTATCTCGCTATGCTCCGAATATGGTTGCAGATATAAGAGGGAGAATGGGTTTGTACGTTGAAGGGTTGAACAGGGTACCCAAGAAAAATGGGAGGAGAGCTATGCTTGTGAGTGATATGGATATTAGAAGGCTGATGACCTACGTGCAACAAGCTGATGAGGAGAGTTAGCGGGACAGCAAAGAGCACAGAAACAAGAGGAATAAAACATCTAGTCATGAGGTTGGGAAGAGAGGGAATGTTAATGGTTAACAAATTTCAATCAGGGACAGCGTCATCATCTACTAGTGCACCTGTACCCAGAAACAGAAATAAATAGACGTCTCAGAATTTCAGAACCCAGGGATCTTAGTCATAGGCCAGTGTGGCTCAAGGTTCACAAGGTAAGCCATCATGTGGTAAGTACAGAAAATTACACTTGGGGAAGTGTCATGAGGGAAGTGATGCATGTTTCAAGTGTGGCAAATTGGGTCACTTTCAGAGAGATTGTCCAAAGTAGGCTGACAGGGTTCAATCCTCTTCACCAGTCCCGCCTGCTAGAGGAAATCAGAAGGGTGTTACCTCAGGCGCAAGCGAAGCTACAAACCTTTTGTATGACGTAGGTAGTCGTCAAGATTAGGAAGCCTCCAGATGTCTCCCCAGATGTTGTGACGGGTATGATTCGCGTCTTACATGCTTTTGATGTTATCCATGAGAGAGAGAAAGTTATGTCTCTAAAGAGTTTAATGCTACCACCTAAGAGTATGACATATATATTTCGTGACTTCCACCATTTATTATCTTTAGTCTTCCACTGAATTGCTATGAATGTTGAGTAAATGAATGTGATGAGGCCAAGTGGTTCGCTTGGGGACTAGCAATAGCCTCTGGGTGCCGGCCACGTCTAGGGTACCCTCCCGAGGCGTGACATCACTGATTAATTTAAATTATATAATATATGTGTTTACTTATTTATTTGCTAATCACATATATTAATTTGCAATAAATCAAATATTCAACAAGCAATAATTTATGTATTGTAATTTGTACATGACTAATACTTGTATAACTCTAAAGTTTTTCATTGATGCAATTTTTGATTAAAAAAAATATTTTTTAACCAAAATAATTTTAGTATCTGAAGTTAAAAAATGTGAAGTTAAACAAAATTATTTGAAGTTTGCTACCTGAAATAAAACCAAAATTATTTTCTTTTGTATCTGAAGTTAATCTAAAATTATTTTTAAACTAAAATAAAATACCATTTCGGATATAGGATACTAATTCTTTTTTTATCAAGAAATATTTTTTAACTGAAGTAGAATATTTAACATTTTTTATTTTTAAAAAACTTTTGAGGAAAAATAAACAAATGAAGATATAGGGTATATTTAAAATTGAGAATGAATTATTTAATTTTGTGCTTTTCACATGTTTCTGTGTTAAAATTATTTTAGTAAATTTATTCCAAAGTATGATGAGGGGTATATTTGGATCGATTAAAAGGGATATATTTATATGGAAAATATAACGATAAATATATTTAAACTATTTCTAATAGTGCAAGGGCATATTTGACTTTTTTTTATTATTGTAATGGGCATATTAAATATTAGTTTACGAAACATTTGATAATTAAGAAATAAAAATTAGCTTGCTAATTTCTTTTGAATTTTACATAATTAAATCATGCATAACTAAACTCTGCATAATTAAACCCTTAATACCTCTATAACTAAACTCTACATAGTTAATACCACATAGCTCTAACCAGTAATCAAACGACCCCTAAAAGTATTACTATTAAGTCTGTTATGCCTAAAAGTACGTATAGTATAAATTGAATTAAACTATCTAAAAACATCAAATCTTTGGTGTTTACGTCATGTAAGATTAATATAATAGTGAGATTAAACTAATAAATACTCTCTCCATCGTGGTTTTTTTGAAAATCTATTTGATTAACTTATAAAATTAAATTAGATTAAATTAATTTAATATTTTAAAATAAAAAATTATATATTTAAAAATTATTAAAAAAGGTTATTAATTGTAATTTGTTTATATTAATATGATAAAAATATGTATTAAAATATTAATTAAAATTTACATAAATTAACTTTAAAAATAAAAATTATGACAATTGAAAGAGGACGACAAAAATATTATTTTGCTGCAAATTTCAATAAGACTCTATCATAACTTGTTGTCAACACGTCAGCTTATATAAAATATTTCTAGTTATTGATATACATTAAACAAAAAACGATTAAACCAACGTTACGCAATATCAAAAATGTCAACGAACAGAAATATAATAGTTGCGGTAACGTGAGTATGTGGATTTGTTGATGATTTAAGGAGAAAAATAGGTAATATAGTTTCATGTATATTACTATTTTTGTTGGCTGCTTTTTTTAATTTTAATTAGAGGGGTGACCACATTTTTGGCAAGTAATACCTATCCTTTATGGGAAACAAACAAAAAGTCAAAATGTTTTGAATAAAACGTGCCGACATCTTCTCTATATATTCTTACGTGGCACCGATCTTTTTTTCAGTCAAAAAAGAATATTATTTTAATTGAAATAATTTAATTTTAAAATTTTTTTTATACAAATAATTTTAAATTACAAATTTTAAAATTTTTCTTCTTTTCAATAATAGGACGAAGAGTATTTACGTTTGACCAGTTGGAAGAGTGCGTGGTCACGCGATTTAATATTAGTTGTTTTTTTATTTTGATTTATATAATATTATTAGTAGAGCTTTTTATATAAATTTTTTAAATTATTAATCATTATAATTTTAAATATATTTTATGTCATTCTCAAATAATATATCTTATATTATTTTAATTTATATTTAAATATTTTAAATTATTAATTATTATACTTTATAATAGCTTTTATATAAATTTCAAATATAAGTATGTTACTCTCTTTGTCTCAATTTGTGTGATATTGATAAAATTTCAAGAATCATCTAATTTTTTTTATGTCTTTTAAATTTTTAAGTTGGTAATTATAGTATCTTTTATACCATTTCAAATAATATATCTTTTCATCCATTCCAATTTAAGTTGCTAATTATTATAATTTATAAATATTTTTTATATAAAATTTGAAATCATTAATTATTATTATTTGTAATATATTCTTTACATAATTTTTTGATATAACACATATTTCAAAAAAGTCAAAAAGAAATTAAAATAAATAAAAACAAATACGTTAATAATCGATTATCTACTTCTAACGGTTAAAACAAGCAAGAGAATCGGGAGCCTTTCAATTTTGCTCAGTACAAAGCACGACCGAAAACTATTGAAATTACTCCTTTATATATAAGTAGTAATTTGCCATTCTTTTCAAAATTAAAAAATTAAAATAATAATTTATTTTATTATTTTTAATTATTACAATTTATCTCATGTATTAAAAAAATTAAACTAAAAATAATTACTATTTACTAATAAAAATATAATAAAAAATTTAGTTTTTGTGATTTGGTCAAATCTAGTAAGAAGTGATAGACCAAATATATAGGAGTATAGTATTTCAGTATCCATATCTGAAAAGGAGTTGGAAGGATAAGGATAAGACGATATATGCAGCCAAAAGTGGTATATTTCTTCTCTTCAATTAAATATTTCCTCCAATTCAATTTATGGCTTAAAAAAACATACGAATCTTATAAGTTTAACATCTAATTATCTTTATTTTAGTTTCTTAAAAGTGTCTTTCGCATTACATTTACTTAGCCATATATATAATACACATACCCAATTAAATATTTGTCTTGTAGATATATATCAAATTAGATTAATTTTATTCAAATATAATTCATATGTTTTTAGGATATATTATTTTTTGTTCATCACTCTCCAATCTTGCTAGCCTTGCTCTCTTTTATGTATTGCCTGCTATGAAAAATTCATTATTTTTATATATTCAGTCGGTGAGAAGGAGTCTAGATTAAAAATTGTTATCATTATATTCATTGTAGTTTATGTTCCTATCAAATACATCAGTGTCACATTCTGCTAGGATGTTGGCTAGAGTTGGTCTCACCGTAGAGATGAGAGTTTCAACTCGATGAATCACCTATTATCTCTGTACGTTTAGTTGAGCAACTCTTTAAACAAAAAAAGGGAATCTCTAATTTTCTTTCCTATTTTTTATGCATTTTATTCTTTATTTGGCTATGTAGGGGCTGTATTTGTTTGCAAGATAGAATTAATCCTCGTCAAGTAAATTTTTGGGAGTGTAGATACACTCACTTTAATTCGAATATCGTCTGTAATTTAGTATGTATCTAATATTTTAAATACCTATCTATTATGATTCATATATATCTAGGACTTATTGACTTGCTTGCTCACCTCTTTCTTATTTTGCTCACGTCTCTCTTTCTATGTATTTGCATTTTATAATGTATCTAGTATTAAAGAAACAAGTATCTAGTACTTTTGATACAGGTATCTTACTTAAAATTTGAATGAATAATATATTTGACTTAAAATTTAATACGAAATTATTAATTGATGAGATGATAAGTAATTATTTCTAACTATTAAGTGGAGTAGTATTTATGATACAAATTGTATATAATTAGGAAAAATTTTCCTAAAATTCTAACACTCCTATGTAATTTTTTTTTATTTTTTATTTTTTGTAACTAAATTGTAGTTAGGAAATGAACATTAAAAATCAACATTCATCTAATTTAGCTACTTTATGGGTATACATTTAGACTTAATAATCTAATAGCTCTTCTAAGATATCTACTACCTCTTCCAGATTGTTGTTGCTGCTATGTATTTTTTGTATGCCTTAAACAATAAGATTTTTTATTAGAAAAATTCATCCTTAATTGGTTGTTATATATAATTATAAAATGTCTCTAAATTATTTTTTTATTGTAATTTTTTGAAAAGAAAGTTTTTTCCCCTTGGACTATGTAATGAAGGGGAATTTAGGGAGAACCATAATTAGATACATTAATGTAAGAGTTCATCTTCAAATGATTACAATTAGAGATAAATTTCTATTCCTATGCAATAATAATTCGCAAATTACACAGAAGATATAACTCACATAAGGTAAGTTCGGCGTGATAAGCTTGACTTAGAAGGTAAATTTTTACTTTTTACTTTTGTTGGCAAGGAGTTTTGAACTTGGTCAAACCATTGGGCCACCTATGATTTCTTCATCAATATTATATTTGTTATAATTCTCAAGCATCTTCATATAAATTGAGACTAAAGAAATAGTAATATATATTTATATTTAAAAATTTATATTTTACTTTTAACAGTATAGTTTTTTTTTATTGTCAAATATTCTCATATTTTAGAAGCCATAATTAGCAGTTTGACCTGTCTGTTTCATGATCATGGCTGCTTCTAAGGCAACTATGCAGCATATCATAAATTTCAGCTGTCTGTTTCATACTTTAAAGTTTGTTATTTAGTGTGTGAGCCTTAGCTTCAAGTTGGCTAGGTGGTTGAAGTTTTGAGTCATGTGGGAGAGGTCTTGCGTTGAAATCTTTATTCAATATTAATTTTTCATATTTCTTTAAATTAAGAAGGTTTGTTATTAGCAATATAATTTGGGTGTTTTAAAGATAGTTTTATAATTTTTTGTGATTTTTTTATTTTAATTTATTTATCTTATTTTTTAACTTTTTATATACTGAAAAGTTGGATAAAAGATATTATATATCCTCATAATTAATAACTTAAAATATTTTAAAGATATAAAAAAATTCGATTGATATTTAAAATTCTATTAATGCCACATAGAATGGACACAGTAAGTAACATGTACGTATTACTTAAACAAATCTCAATAATTAACAACTTGAAATATTAAAAGACATAAAAATTTGGTTAACTTTTGAAATTCTATCTATTCACATAAACTAGGACAAAGAGAGTAAAACATATTATTTGAAAAATCATGTAAAGTACTATAAATCATAATAATTAACAACTTTAAATAATCAAAACACATATAAAAACTTCAATTTACTTTTAAAGTTCTATTAATGCCACATATACTGGGAAAGATGAAGTAATACATATATACATATAGCATACGTGTTTTGCACGTGTGTCACATCAATTAATAATATTATATACAAAGAAGAACAATATTATTAAAAATATCAATTGATGTTAAAATAAATGATAATTTTAACACCATAGACCGTAGGCAGTAGATAATGGTTGTATAATTCATCAGTCCTAGCTCATTCGAAAGTATACCATGTTCTCCATCTATTATTAAAGAATTTAGTTAGTACAATCAACTTATTGTGACACATGAAAAAATAGTCAAAAATATAAAAGAATTTACTACTTCTGAAGTATGAAACTTTAATGAAATTAAACGTAAGAGGAATGTAAGATGTTACGTTGGGATTGTTAGGTGTCATTCTAATTACCCAAGAATTTGTTTGATCTCCGTAGTTTACACTTGATCATGAGTGTGAGTTATGTCTAAGATACACACGAAGTTATTGACATGAAAAATCAAATAATTAGATCATTTAGAAAGTTGTTAGCTTTAGCCATATGCAACTCATATGGTTAAAAACTTTCATATTTTATTTGATGTTAAGCTCTAGAAATATACCTCAAGAGTCCATATTTTTTCGTTTTTGGAGGCTATGAGCATGTGACTAATGTCCACCAACTGCAATTCTCTTCTTGATCGACAATGGTGTTGATTATGATGTAAAGAGTTTCTAAACTAAGTTCAGATTTATGGCGAACTTGAATTAACGAAGCAATCAGAATTGCTCATAATTTTTTGCTTATCTTGTGTTTTGAATCTTTGTAGTCATGAACTCTTGTCTCATTCTGCCAAGAAGCAGAAATGTTCGAATGATCTTAGATAACATCAAAATCTAACTTAAAACTCTGATACTAATAAAAGAGACAAAAATTCTCTCGATGCCTTTGTTTTTTGGAATCAAGCTTCCTTGATCTATCACATATGCACAATTATTGTGATATGAAGATAAAATAAACATCTGTTAAAACTTATAAACAAAAGAAGTTATACTCGATTTTAATTTTTTAAATTCAACCATTAAAAATTCAAATCAAAATTTTTACATCTAATCTATCCTACAACCACCCCCACTAACAACTAATTGAATCTCACGTTGAAACAATTACTATGCTCATTATAGTTCATCGACCAATATGTCTTTATATATTATTTTAAAGTCCTAAATATAAGGTAAAGTTGTGTGTTTGATATTAATTCTCGTAACCCCTTTTACCACATATATTTTTCTTTTATAGTATAGCACTCCTTCAAAAAATATATTTTTCTCTTATTCTATATTTTTAGGAATCTTTAATTTTGAATATTGTAAATTAAGTGATAATTTTAGAAAAATAATAAAACGCTAATTTTGCCGACTGTGCTTCTTGAAAAGTTTGATTACAAATATTGATTAAATAAATTGTATAAAAATATCAATTAAATATAATTGTAGAAATTCTTTATATAACATAAAATTCTTGTTTATTCAGAAGTATTACGTATTACAATTTCTTATATAACTCAAACAAGGTCTCTAATTAATTTTAAATTCTTAAAATAATGTACAATATTAACTTCTATTATGAAAGTGTCCAACTCCTTGGAGGTTTGGAGATACGCTTTGGAGTCCAAAGGATTTAAACTGAGCAGGATCAAAACAAAATACTTGGAGTGCAAATTCAGTGTTGCGAAGGATGAAGCAGACATTGATGTGAGACTTGCGGCTCACCCTATCCCTATGAAGGAAAGCTTTAAGTATTTGGGGTCCATCATCCAGAGTAGTGGGAATATCGACGATGATGTCACACATCGTATTGGGGCGGCTTGGACAAAATGGAGGTTGGCCTTTGGAGTATTGTGTGATAAGAAGATACCACCTAAACTCAAAGGTAAGTTCTACATAATGGTGGTTAGACCATCTTTGTAGTATGGGGTGGAGTGTTGGCCAATAAAAAATGTACATGTTCAGAAGATGCAGGTCGCAGAAATGAGGATGTTAAGATGGAATTAGGAACGAGGCCATTCGGGAGAAGCTAGAGGTGGCCCCTGTAGCTGACAAGATGAGGGCAGCGAGACTGCGATAGTTCGGACATGTGCACAGAAGGAGTGTCGATGCCCCTGTTAGGAGGTGTGAGAGGCTAGATTTGGGAGCTACACGGAGGGGTAGAGGTAGACTTAAGAAGTATTGGGGGGAGGTGATTAGACATGATATGGTGAAACTTGATCTCACCGAGGACATGACCTTAGATAGGAAGGAAGGGAGGTCGAGAATTAGAGTAGAAGGCTAATAGGGTAGATAGGAAGGAGTTGTTAATTTTATACCTTTTATATGTTATTTATCTGCCTTTACATGTTAATTCTCTTGTATTTACTTATTATCATGTGCTTTTCATTATTAATTGCTCTTCCTACTTGTCTGTTTATTATATCTAGCTTATACTGCTGGTGGGTTTCTGTAACGAGGGTTCCCAGGAAACAGCCTCGCTATGTGGTAGTGGTAAGGTCTGCGTACATCTTACCCTCCGCAGATCCCGCTTGTGGGATTCCACTGGGTATGTTGTTGTTGTTGTTAACATAAATAATAAAAAAGAAAGAAGAAGTCTTAACTCTATACACACATGCCATTACCCTACAGTTAGTATGATACTAATTTTCATATTTGATACTTTTCGATAACCAAATTTCAGTTGGTTTTAAAATCTAATATTGGGAGAATAATTAAATAAAATACAATTTTTAAAAAATAATAAAAAGATGATTTTTCTAAAATACTATAAGTCATAATAATTAACAACTTGAAATATTTAAAGGCACACAAAAAACATTCATTTGTCTCTTCAAAATTACGTGAGTACCGCGTAATTCAGGATAAAAGAAGTGACATCTATTATTTGAAAATAAGGTAAAAATCGAAATAAATCACAATAATTTATAACTTTAAAATCCGGAAGATATATACTATTTTTTCGTCACTTTCAGTTATATGTTTCGATTTGTTATGTGGCCTAATCTAATTTTTGATTGTTTTTAAATTGTATAAATGTTATATAAAATGGAGAGAAGAAAATAACATGTATTATTTGAAAATAACATAAAAAGTACAAATGGAGTAATAAATATCAATTAAAAATTACATAAAAAGTACTATAATAATAATAATAACTAATAGCTGAAAATATTTAAAAAAACATAAATAGTTAACTCTCAAAATTCAATCGACTCATATGTTTGGACGTGGAGAGTAACACATTGTTTAAAAAATATGTAAAAAATATAATAAATCACAATAACTATTAATAATTTAAAGTATTTAAAAATTATACTAAAAATATTTGATGGACTCTTTAAATTTCAAAAAGTACCATATAAATAACATTATTGGGCGTGCTATGCCCGATATGTCATTTCTAGTATATATTATAATTATGTAAAAAATTCCCCACACATCAGTTTAAGGTTTTTTATTACACATTTTAAAGGTAATATTTCATAATTATGGGTTTTAGCAATTTAATTACAACTCATAAACAGATTAGAATTAAACTACAATATTTTATTTTTATTTTTTTTAATAACATACATATGATAAAAATTAATATATATATATATATATATATATATATATATATATATATATATATATATATATAAAAGGATTCAAAATTAAAACATATAAAAAACAGATTGAGATTATCTTTCCATCACAAAACAATACTATAATTAAGGATTATATTTAAATTAAAATATATTGTTTTCCTTAGATGGTCTCTTCCTGCCATAATTTTCTCCATAGCCATAATTATCCCTATTTTCTATGCATCTTCCTCAATGTAAGTCAGTCTCTTCATCATCCCTCCTTTACTTATCAAATCCAATATTAGTGAAAAGCAAGCAAAACTTCGTTCAACATTTTCATCTTAGTTAACTTACTCAAATCAGTCTACTTACAATATGTAAAGAAAAAATAATGTCACATTTACCCCTAGAAAAAGCCGTAGACTAGCAGAGGAACCACCAAAGATAAAACTTTATGTTTTGAAATTCTAACACAAACACCGATCAAGAACACTAAATCATCGGCAAAAGATAGTCGAACACCAATGAAGGAGAAGCCAATTTCACCAGTCAGGAATCGAAGGGGCAAACAAAAAATTGCCACGTAAGAGAAAAGCCAAGAAAAATTTGTAGGGACGAAACGAATTGCGAAAAAATGAAAGGGCAAGATGGTTTCATCTTTAGATAGTAAATACGAGCCAGGGAAGAATCAAATTCTGATTTTGTTGAGTAACCCCACCCAAAAAATCGAAGAATGGGTCAAAGGACGAGTCTTGTATGGATATATGTGTGTGTGTATATTATATACATAATGTTATAAGAATCTTCCATTAATATTAATTCTGTTCATGTATATAAATGTGTTGTATATATCTGTTATTAAGATTTTAATGACTTAATATACATGTTGAGTGATTATAGTGTATCCAAATTGTATGTATAAGTTATATAATTTGTCTATACTTGGGCATGCGTATGCTATTGTCACGCCCCGGGAGGGTACCCTAAGCGTGGCTGGCACCCAGAGACTATTGCTAGTCCCCAAGCGGACCATTCAATCTCAGGACAGTCATCCAACATCAAACATAGCGGAAACAATATAATAAGGTAGTGAGCTGCATCAATAAGAAGGGCCAATGACCTATACACCCTGTCTCAACATCGATGATAAGCAAATAGTATTACTAACTCAACTCTAAGAGGGGAAGACCTCACATAACATCTCAACTCATGTCTATGAAGCCTCTAACTCAGCTAGATAGTCTAAGAGGGTACCATGATAGGCCATGGCTACCCAGCTCAGTAAACAAGATAACAGATAAGAAAAAGGGCTCCCCCGGATAGCAAGGAGGGCTCACCAAAGACTGAATTCAAAATCTCCAAACCTCAACGATGCGTTTGCTGAAGTCCTCTAACTACTGTATCTGCATCATGAAACAATGCAGCGCCGAGTGACGTTAGTACGTGGAATGCACGGTATGTAAGATGGCTGAATATAACAGTATTAGGATAACATCAACTCAACATCATACTCCATCAAAATGTCAAATGTCTATGTAAAGCAAGAACATAGAGTAGACAAATGAATCATCAACATCTCATCTCAACATCATCAATACATCAGACTCATCTCAAGGAAACTCGACTCAACACAAAGGACTCATGCCCGTTTAGGACAAGGATAAAGAGTAGATAGTAAATCATCAACATCCATCAAGACTCATACCATCACATCAACATTATAATTCTATTAGTGAGGAACCTAACTAGGAGTTTCTCTAACCGACAACCATCACCTATGAGTCGGTAATGACACAACGAATGCCATATCCATCCAGTACCCTGCCCAGGGTAAAAGACATCACCATCAGTGGATCCACAAGAAAAAACATCAGTTCTCTTTTGGGACAAGGAAACATCTGTGTTGCGGTTCGATCCTTTCTCCTACGCTGGCCACGTAGTTAATGAGTTCAAGTTAGACTCACTCTCACCAATTTCGGTGCTCAATACTCCTCCCAAAACTCGGCATGCTTATAAAACATCATCATCATCGGTCCCATAGGGACATAGTACATCAACATCAACATCATCATCAACACCAACTCATCTCATCAACATCAACATCAACATCATGGACTCGAAACATTCTTTTAGAATTTAGTTTCATGCTTCAAGACTCATGAACATCACTCTCATCAACATCATCATCAAGACTCTCATTATTTTGGACCACAATCATAACATCACAAACATCATCATCATTAAGGCTCTAGACTCTTTCCCCCTAAGCTCATTCTTGCATCTTTAGGTAAAGTAGACATAAGATTTTTGTAAAATCATTCATGAAAACATCTTATGCAGTAAACCAAGTTTATGATGATCATCAATTTAGGAAAAATACATGAATTAAGGAGAATCTCAATAGAATACTTAAGGATTTTATCATATAACTCATCATCTTCAATCATAGACTCAATTTACTCGAAGGGGCACATGGAAGAGCAATCCCATGCTTTAGGTTAGCCTTACATACCTGGTTTGACTGCTATCAACACAATTCCTTTGGAACTTCCTCTGGTTTCCTCAATCTCGACTCTCCTCTACTCTCCTCAGGCCCTAGTGTATTGGCGTTGTTAGGAAGAGGATTTAGAATGGGGTTTTAGACCCTTTCTTCATGAAAACAACTTATATTGGTCGTATATGGGTTTTAAAAGACGTTAGTAATGGACTAGAATGCCCCACGAAATTTTAGAAATTTCCCAGCCGCGAAACAACCCAATCCGTGACGCGAACTAGTCACGTACAGCTCATTTTTGGCAAAAATCTTTCTAAACGAGTTTTCTCAACCCCGTCGAAAAATTTAGGAAAAACATAAGTCACCCTTCGTGATGGGTCTGCAGTGCGGCTCTGTCGCGAACTCTCACTGTTTCTCGTTTTGGAACGAAAAATTATCTTTTGATTAGGTCGCTCTAAAAATCGATCAAGACCTCTCCCCCACTCAATTTTTCGTGCTGATCACGAATCCGGCCTTAAATTTTTCATCCAAGCATCAGAAGATACACTAAGCGCACATCTCTCCTCTAGGGGTATTTTGTTAATTTTACCGGACGTTATTTTTTGGTATTCATATATATGTGTATGTGTGTCTGTGTTATGTATATAGGTGATATTCAAATTATGTATGTATGTATGTACGTATGTATGTATATAGTGTGTATATATGTTGTATATAATTGGTGTTGATATTTTAAATGACTTATTTTTTATTAAGTTAAAATATTTGTGTATATACAAATATATATATTTTTGTATGAGATATGGTATATATGTGTATTATATTCAAATAGTTAATTTGGATATCTATTTAGTATATACTTATAATGTATCCAAACGGTATGCGTATGGTACCATTTAGAACAGGATATCTTACTCTCAATACCCTGCTGCTAAAAAATAACTGAAATGTTATTAATTTGACTATTTTATGTATACTGTATAGATAGAATATATGTTTGAGTATGGATATATATAGAGTGGGTATATGAATGGTTTCAAATTATATATTTATATATATATATATATATATATATATATATATATATATATATATATATATATGTTGTATATATATTTTGTTATTAATATTTAGATGACTTATAATATATATGTTGTATATAATTATAGTGTAACCACATTGTATGCAATTGGTATTGAGTGGGTATAATGAATAATATCGTATCAGTATAAGGAGTAAAAAAGGGAACTAATTGCTCCTATTTGAAATGGATTATAACCGATTTGTTATTTTAAATATAGAATTCAAATAAATGGCACGTTCCACAATCCTAATGTAATGAGAAACTAAATCTAATCATAAATTTTAATAATTATTTTTTATATCTTTCTCGATTTTTTTTAATCAAAATATTTTCTTTCCTCCCCCCCCCCCAAAAAATGCTATAAGTTGCAACAAATCTATTGTTATAACTTGCAACTCATTATCTAATTTAAAATTCGTAATAACATATCTAATATTTGTCATTTTAAAAATTTATTCTATATATATATATATATATATATATATATATAGATTATATATATTTCAACTTTTTCATATCTAATCAAACATCCCACGGGTGGAGGGGTATACTTTAAGAGAATTAATTGTTTTTATGGTCCACTCCAAATCTTTTTCATAATTATAAATATCTAGCATTAAAAATCAACATACTTTATTTGAAGAATAAAATACTTTTATAAATTCATGTCCTTATTTTTTTTCAATTAAAATTGTAATGATTACATCAGTAAGCTGATTTTTACTAAGCATCTGTTTGGAAGGACACTTTGGTAATTAGATTTGGTAGAATTTGATGTAATTATACCGTGTGACTTGTTTGGTTGGATATGTAATTACTTGGTCAACAGATAATTGAGTGTAATTGACTGATCAATTAATAGGGGGAGGCGGTGAATTGCAAGTAATTATATGATGTAATTACATGCTGGTTACTTTTTTAATTTTTTGCTTCATTTTAATTTTTATATTTTCATTTTAATTTATTTTTCATTTTGATTATTTTTATTTTTTATTTTTATTATTCTTATTTTTTCTAGAATTATGATTTATTTTTTATTTCTTTCTAATTCTCAATCTTTATATGTCATGTGATTCCACACAAATTTTCACATTATTTTTGTTTATTTATTCTATGTTCTTTTTTTCACTAGCATGATTTTATTAGTATTCTACTTTTTAAATTAAAGTTGAATTCATTGTTGGATAAAGTTATAAAAATACATATTATTTTCTTTTAAATCATATTTATGTATGTTATATTGACATTTGACATAAGATTATTATGTTAATTTTTTTTTTATTTTGAATTTAAAACTTATGTTATTTTTTTTAGTTTCATTTATTTTTGTAGTATTGACTTGATATTTCACATTACAAATCATTTATTTTCTTTTAGTTAGATTAGCTAGATAGTTTCTTTTTTTTTTAATCAAATATTTTAACAATTTTATTATGATATTATATTTATAATATTTGCTATTTTTGTCAAATACACATTTAATGATGTTCGCATAAAACTTATCTTTTTAGATTTTATAATTAATTTAATTAAAATATACTAATTTTAAAAATATATATTGTCTTTTAAAAATATATTTAATTAATTTTATAAAAATCAATTTATATTTTAAATATTCAAAAAATTTAATGTAACCTTATGATTACACTCGTGCAACCAAACAACACACTTGTAATTACACTCTGACAAACAAACATGACAGCGTAATTACTAAAATGTGTAATTATAGAGTATGTAATTACTATCCTAGTAATTACACTAATTTCAATTAGACCCTAAATATAAAGTTGATTAAGCATGTCACTAAATATCAAATTTGAAATATGATTTTATTTATTTTATATAATTTATAAATTATTACATCAAAGTATCAATCACGAATTTCCTTTATCAATAAAACTTTTCGTATCTAACTCACGTCATTACTTTTAGGCTGAAAGCGAAGTTTTTGAAAGTTGTACAACTTTGACAAAATAGTACTAGTTGGTTTGCATCAATATTTGCTGCATTACAACTTCACTTTTACTCAACACCAAACAATAACAAATCAAATTTGTATTTACTCTACACCACAAAATGGTTAAAATGATCTTTAATATATGAATAATATTTTATTTTGATTCTTGTTTATTTTATTTGATTGAAATATTCTTTAAAGTATAATAAAAATATTTATTTTTAATCTTTAATATATTTCACACTCGATTGATATGGTCTTCAAATCTGACATTTTCAATAAATATATTTAATATTTCTATCGTTTCAATTTGATTATCAGGGCAAGAATTGACACAAAAATTAATAAGATATATGATTTGACTAAAATAAACCTAATAAATATTATACTTTTTGAAAATTGTACCCTAACAAATAAAATTTTCACATTTAAGAGTAGTAATTATTAAGGATAAAATTAAAAAAAAAATTAATCATTTCTTAATTTTTTTAAATTTACAATTAATTTGATACAATTATTTTTAGTAGCCCTCACGACTAAATTGGGATGGAGGGAGGATATGATAAAGGACAAAAATAGCAACGTTTTGCACAAGTTCAGATTTCCTATTTGTTTTTTTTTTTTTCATTTTTATCCTACACCAAGATCATCCATATTGCTAAAAAGAAAAAAAAAAAAAAACTCAATGGGTTATTCTCATTCTTGAATCCAATTTCATTGTGATTTTTCTTTTTTTGTTTTCTTCTGTAGTTGGCCTTTTCTTTTCCCCATAATTTGTGGCAGAGCTGGATTATTGCACATTAGAAATTTAAAATAACTTTGTATAGCTGTAAAAATGAAATTTTTTAAATTAATTCGGGACGCCCAAGAAGGAAAATGATGCCGGCGCAGAGGGTATAAAAATGCACCACTTTCTCTCTAATCTTTTCTTTCATTGAATTTCACCATACCTTGTTGCTTTTCGTTTTGTTCTTCTTTAAAACTTGAAGGCCAAACAGAGGTTCATTTGCTTCTGCTTTTTCGATTCAAACTCTTTTTCTCCTCTTATGTTTTTGTACTTGTGTAGAAATTTTATCACATCTGAAGTTGATAAACGCATAATATTATCTGCTACGATGTTAGTATGTCTAACAAATGGAGTAAAGAATGTTAGGCTAAATATTTGAGATGTCATTCATGACCTACTGCTCATCTAAATGTGTGATAATCCAAATTGTTAAGCCTCTCCGCCCTTGGGCTGCTGCTTCTAACTCACTATCTATCTTGTTTTAATGGCCTAATCTTAATTGTGGCAGGTGGATTGTTGGATAAATTCTATCTTGATCAAGATATTATTTCTAAAACCATATTTTTCTGTTACTACTGCTATGGTCTGATGGGCTGCTTTCACTCAAAAACAACACTTCAATATACACCCGGTTATGAGGAGCCCACTCTGCTTGCTGCTGAGACACCTTGTGAGTATGAATCGGTTTAAGAATCTCTGTCATGTTGTGTCGCTCAAACGGAAAGCGTAATGTACTTGTTTCCTAGCTGTCAAGTTTAGTTAGATTGCGAGTTCTATGACCTTAGAGAAGCAATCAAGTGCCGTTTGTATTCCATAAGATGTAGTATTATCTTTTTGCAAGTATTGATTATTTTATGCCTGTGCACATCCCGACCCCCTTTACCAGATAGTTAAAAAGTAGAATTTTATGGTTTTAGAGAAAAACTTGAGCTCAGGATAAGGATAACATCCCACAGGCCTCCAGTTCATAAAAAGTGCATTTGATTTTATAATTGAAAGACTTCTAATAGCATTCTATCCATGAGCCTTTCACTGGTCAGTGGTGGTTTTTTTACTATGATAACCATAATATTGAGGTCTTTTGAGGATGAGAGGTATGGTCTGGTTTGTCAATTTGATTTATTTATAGCAATTTTATTGCATCCATCACTAAATTGAGTAGTATGAATGTAAAAAATGGATAGAAACATGTATTAGGTTTGATTATCAGTAACTCTTACAACAATTGCTAATCATTTAGGACTTTCATATTGCAGTTACAGTGAGTGAAGTCGAAGCATTATATGAGTTGTTCAAAAGAATAAGCAGCTGCATAATTGATGATGGGCTCATTCATAAGGTATATATCTACTGCTTACAAATAGAAATACACATATCTTTCCATGTTTTGGATTCTCAAAAGTATAATTGATATAGTACTTAGCTAGTTGGTAAGTCTATAATGTGTTATAGCTGCCTATTCTAATTCTTGCAATGCCATCATCAGGAAGAGTTTCAGCTAGCGCTCTTCAGGAACCAAAAAAAGAAGAATCTGTTTGCAGATAGGGTACGTTTTCTTGACCAACCATTCATTCAAATGATTAACAGTTTAATACATCAACTTTTATACTGGAAATCAGCTGCTTTTCTTCCATTTGATTGGGCAATCTTATTTCTTCTTTTGTTAATTTCTCTGTTCTGTGTTCATCTGAGGTTGTGGATATCTCTTCACGGAGTTCCTTATTATGCAGATATTTGATCTTTTTGATATCAAGCGCAATGGAGTGATTGAGTTTGGTGAATTTGTCCGATCATTGGGTATCTTCCACCCTAATGCACCAGTAGCTGATAAAATGTCATGTAGGAAATGAACTTTGTTAGCTTTTATACAATTGATAATGGTGCCTTTTACTCAGTTGTCATTTTCTCACTTTCAGTCTCCTAATGAAGTGCATTATGTATGCCTATTTGTTGACATTGATCCCTCTAGCTTAATATCTTTGCAGTTGCATTCAAATTGTATGATCTAAGGCACACTGGTTATATCGAGAGAGAAGAGGTTGGTATTGCTACTATATATGCATTATGCTCTACGCTCCCCTCATATTGACAATGATTGTTAAAGCACAACACAAACCTCCTAGTCTTTTGCTTTCTATTATTGGTGGTATTACTTAAGACTAGCAAAAGCATGAAAGATAAAGGTAATAATCTCTGTGTGGATATAATTTGCAGTTGAAAGAGATGGTATTAGCGCTGCTTCATGAATCAGATTTGGTTCTTTCAGATGACGAGGTTGAGATAATTGTAGATGAGGTGAAGACTACTTCAATGTTTAAACTATTTTTTACCCAATTGTCAATATGTAGTCCTTTGCTGTTTATTCACATTCTATCTATATCTTGTGTGCCAGACGTTTAGTGATGCAGATACAAAGGGCGATGGGAGGATAGATCCAGAAGAGTGGAAGGAATTAGTTTCAAGGAATCCATCTCTTCTGAAGAATATGACACTTCCCTATCTGTTGTAAGTGTGGCATCAATGAAAACTCAGATAGGTTCATTATGCTTTTTAACTGTGATAATCTCGAAAATGTACTTTTACCTTTTCTCATTCCTCTTGAAATGACTAAAATGAAGTTAACCTGCAAGCTGTTTGGATATATAAAAGAGCGGTAAATTGCTATTACCTGATACTGATATATGGTGGCCTTGCTTTATTCAGGGATATAACCTTAGCATTCCCCAGTTTTGTGGTAAGCTCTGAGGTTGATGATTCAGAAATTTAGACTTTTGCATGCAAATACGAGTCTTTGATAGTCATGTTGATCAATAGCCTCTTCCACACTGGTGTTTGGACGATCCAATTCAATATAGTGCGAAGGAGTTTAAGAATCAGAAGAACGTAAGGTTTTATATCGATTATTTTGAGATTCACCAAACAAGATTGAGTTCCAAAAGTCCAGAGGGAACCGATATAAGAAAAAGAAAAGTATTTAACGGGCACCATCATGGCTTCTCTGCCATCTCATTCACTTAGCAAGTTAGGCTGCTGTATATGATTGTAACATGGCATTATCCATATTGTAGTTTTTCCAAACTTCCTTTCCTCCTTTTGTTTTCCTCCCTATAGGCTAAAATTTTGACATTAGTTGCTCATTTATTATGTTCTTTGATCCAGTGTACTTGGACATGAAATTCGACATTGATATAACACCATTTACTATTCATTATACTTATTACGAAAATTTTCAACTTCCAGCAATGTCAAATGATGATGGAGACCGACTATAAATTTACTATTCACCCTTTTGTATTGTTAGTCAAAGAATGCGATGTTAAGACTCTAGTTTTGAGTGACAACATCAAATTTTAGATCTGTGATGATGAGGAGTAAAGAGGTGGTTAAGAAGTTTGGTCTGTAAGGCTTATATAAACGGTTGGATGCACCTCAGGCATCAGGCCTTTTTCCGCACAGCACACATGCATCCCTAATGTCTTAAGGACATCTTTGACTGCCTTGCCTTGGGTGAATACTGGGTGAGTTCAACATTGCCTTCTCAAACATTATTTCTATGGTTAGAGTCGTGCATTGAAACATCCTTCATGCTAGAAAACTTGGGCACCTAGTGCATAAATTAAAACTTGGGCATCTGTATACCAGCTTTTAGTCATTGGATCACACGGGACCCTAGTCCTTATTAAACTCAGTAGTACAAAGGATCACAAAAAACACATCATGAGTATAGCAAACACTAGTATCCTACCATTCAAGACTCCGGCCTCAAAACACGTTTGTCCAAACCAAAGTCAGTAAACATGCTATGTATTGGATTTTGATATCCCTTTCAAGATGATAAATATGATGATGCAGTGTGCAAGTAGTGTTCGCTATACATTACTACTGCTGAAAAAGGGAAGAGACATGGTGATCCCGTGTACCTTTTTGTTCTAGTAAAGATTTGAAGCAACTCAGATAAATCTAGACTTTAAACCTTATCCTAAATGTTTTGGACATGACCTTCTCATGTAATGTACAGGTGACCCATTGAAGGCTTTCAACTACTACTTAAATGTCTCTGACCTTAGGTGAATACGGAAAGAAAGGTTCACTATACCTAACAGTTAAGGACCAACTCTTAGAGGAATTTTAGTTCACTAGTGCTACACTTTCTTTCAAATATCGAGGAGGTCCTCCATCCTCAAGTAAACTTACAATAAGCCATTAGTAGAAACAATTACGGAAAAAAATTAGTCAATAGCACATCACTGCTAAATAATTGCCACAAAATCTTTTACTACTTGAAGTAATGGGCATCTAGACTGCAGTATTATTTTGGAAGGCTACAACTTATGAAAATTAAGTGTACTATTTGAAATGCAGACTTATAGAGCTTAAGTCTTCTCCTGCCAAAGAAGGTGCATCAACTGGTCAATGTTGTTTGCAGGAAGTGCTTATCGCAAGGATCTACTGATAATAAGACAACGATGAAGGCCCTCTCATCTTCCACTTAATTTTTAGCGCATCACTTTTATCAAATGTAGTCCACTGGTAATAAAATGAGATTCTAACATTTTATATCCGTCAAAATAATAGCTGATAAATATATATTAATACATAAATTCTACATTTTTATACATAAGAAAATACATTTTTTTTTTGTAGATTTGGCTTGAGAATGTGATTATCCTACGTGGAACAGAGAAATGCAAGAAAAAAAAAAAGAAGGGGAAAATAGAAAACAAAATAATTGTTGCACAAATGTGAAAGCTTTCACATTCTCAATGAAAGGATACCTTTCGCTGGTATACATACGATATATGATCTAATAATAAACAAAAGAAAAAAAGGCAGCAAATTACATGCACTTACTAAACAATGAAAGCTGTAATCTGGAATACTTCAGTCAGATCAGCAATAATGGAAGCAAATTCAATTGGCCACCTAATTATGGTAAATGGGACGTATCATGTTATTCATATACCACTGCACAATACATAAAACTCTATGTTGGGAGTTCTGTTCATTTATATCATTAACTTCAGGTATTCAAACCTGCCAAGAAAGCCACCCCAGTTGAAGGCAACCATGATGATCCGAAAATGAATTGCGCTACGGTGAACTTGCTGGCCTCTTCTGTTGAATTGATCACACGATATCCCGGCCATTTCACCCGTTGCCCCACGGCTGCTCCCGGCCCATAATTCATATACTCACCATAATACAATGTATCAAGAGCGAAAGTAGCATTCCACTCTAACCAACCGTGCGGGTGTATATGATCACCCAAGTATGATAACATGACAACAGTTCGCGAGTACAGCTTCCATGGTCGGCCTAGATACGTAGGGAAGCTCCCTTTAGATGCCTCGAGGTCAGACGTGGCTACGATTTTGCAAGCGTGGATTGAAATACCAGTGTTTTGATTGGGATCTTTCCTGTTTTGAGCAGTGATGGTGTTCTTTTGAAAGTCCATAGGCTTTCGAGCATAAATGCTGCAGTTTTGGATGACCACTGCTGCATTACCGAAGATGAAATCAACCGTCCCATAGATGTCACACTCGCGATAAAATTGGCGTTGGGAATGCACGTACAGAGTGTCTTGGTATCCGATTATGTTGCAGCGATAGATCACAGCATGATCAGCGCCAATACGAAGAGCTACTGCTTGATGCTTGCCTGGTCCGGCCCAGTTCTGAAATGTAATGTCTCTTGCAATGAAACCAGCTCCAGTTGCCGCTGTAGATCAAGAAAGTTGCACTGTGAGGGCATGAACCTTCTTTAGTTAAAATAGCATGGTCCAGTGTTACAGAGCATGATTGACTATAGTCTTTGTGGTAGATTCTAGAAGTGAAAATACTAGTAAAGTGACATTACGAGTAGGGGGGGGCATGATATTAATTACCCCACCTCCTAACATGTGATTATCTTTTGAAAATGAGGCTACCCTATTAGTACTGGTCTTTCAGATTATATAGATGAAAAAAGCCAAATCAGCCCATGGACAAGGATCACTTATTAGATTCCCATATAATTTTATCATAAACAAAACTTGTGGGGGCTAACATCCTATATATCCCCTGGACTAGTAATAGGTAAAACACCACAATTGAGTGCCTCCACAATTTTAAACATATGTTTTGACAAACTCATTTATTTTCTCCTAGATCAAAATAAAAATAGTATTGGAGTGAGATGTTTGGAGGGTAGCATACAAGTGACCCCGTGAGGAGGTTCATTAGACTTGATTACAAAGTAGCTAGGAATTCAATGACAAGGCCATGTGCGTTTCTAATTTCTACTACATGCTATGCTACTAAAGCGCCAAAGTGAAGAGGGCCACCTGTTTTCAATTTCCATCACACATAAATAGTCATAAGAGGCGCAGTGCTTGATTTTTATTAGAAACCAAAGTGAGTAAATAAAATGTACCGAAAGAGGCGGTATGGAATGTCGTCAGATTCTGTGATACACTTTTGCCGCCTGATATCAGCGTCTTGCCTTTACCATCACCTATAAACATTACATTCGTCTTTTTCCTCCCCACTTTCAGGATATCTTCTTCATATCTGTTCACACACATATTACATGATATTTTTAATTCAAAGAAACGAAGATAACTCTTTTTAAGAGCGGACTCAAACTCATTACTTCACAGTTATACCATAATTCCTTGTGTCGGTCAATTTATAAGTCTTTCAGCTACCAGAATATCATTATGAGATAAAATTTTAACTCAATAATTTCCTATAACTACGACAAAAAAGTGAGAACATCAATGCAATAAGTAACTACTGACTGCTGAGTCTATCACGTGGGATGTAAACAAGGAAGAAATACCCTTGATTAAAGAAAAAGTAAAAGTTAAATAATACTCTCATTTTACGTGGCCTATTCAACTTGGGTATTAAGGAAAACATTGACTTGGTGTTTAACTTTTCAAATTTATATCTAAACTAATTCTTATAATAGAAAAAATTAAATTATAAAGTAATATTCTTTTCTTTTCTACCCACTAAAATGGAAAAGGTGTTAGACGAAAAAAGAATTTATTATTCTCTTTATTTAAAAAAAAAGAAGAAGATTTACTTTTTCTTTTTAGCTAAAAAGAATAATTTCTTTTAAAATTTTAATCTCAAAATAAATTTAAAAATAACATATTTGAAATAATAATTTATAATTTTTAAGCTCGGTATACATCATTATGGATTTTACCTTCCTGCCTTGACGTAAATTATGATCCTGCGACTACTGTAATCAGGGAGCTTCTTGATTGCCTCTGCTATTGTCTTGAACGTTCCGTTACCGTCTTTTGACACGATCATATCTGCTTTAATCGTCGAAACTGGCGCATCCAGTAATTTCCGGTCCTTCCGTGACAACCATTTCGGGAAACCTTCACTTTTCGCCGACACAACGTCACTACCCATTAATCTGCGCCGACGATTGTGTATCGGAACTCCGGCAAAATCATCGTTGCCTTTCACCGCCGCGAAAATGGCTAAGCAATTGCTCACCAACTGAGACAAGTCCTTCAATTTCATCGCCATCTGATCCTTCACGTTCCCGCTAACGTCGGCGAAGCCTTCCGTACAGGTGTCCTGGTTGGTGAGCGCAGCGCTTAGCCACGTCTGAACGTCGTTATTGTTTCCCGACGATGATTTTACGGAGGTTAAGGATCGGGATAGAAGGTAAACAGAGTCTTCTAACAGCTCAAGGCAGCTCTCGTAAGCGGACCGCGTAAGCTTGTCCATGTCAAGGCTGTTAATATCGGAGGCCATGTAAAAGGCCTTTCCAAAGCGTTGAAGCGTTGCATTGACTGAAATGTGGACGAGATCGGCGTCGGAAGCTGTGAGTGCGCCGGGGAATTCATGCAATGAGCTCAAACAGAGTGCTGGAAAACGAGTGCGACCACACGTTCGTGAAATTGCCTGAGTGGGCTTTATATGAAGCACCTTAGCACCCGTTTTGCTTCGGACATTAACCAAAACAGCGGCGGAAATTGCAGAAGCAAGCAAGAGAATGGTAGAGAAAATGAGAAAGATTTTAAGTTTGGAGTTGTAATTGGGCGTGGAGGTGACATTGTCTTCAAATTTTGGGAGTATTTGTCGGCGTGAGAGATCTTTAGGCTTGGGTTTTCCAAGCCTGGCATACTCCATTTTTGGCTTTTACAGTAGGAAGATATAGTTGCCGACAATGAGCAAATGGTGCCTCAAGAACAATGTTTTCCTTTTTGTTGTGAGTGACAAAATTAAAGAAGAAAATAGTTTATATGATTTGAGTATTGGATAGACTGAGGAAACTCATGCATTATATATATATAATAGTCGGTGGAACAAGGACAGGGGTGGTGTAGGAATTTTGTAATTTTGAATTCTAAATTAGTTCAATGTAATCATTGAGTTTGTAATTTTATACAATTAATATAGGTTTTAAGCTTATTGAATTAGTTCTAATTCGTAACAAATATTATAGTCTGTTCGGATGTAACCCTACATACGCACATTCTTAATATAAAAATTTAACTTCTTCAATTTTTTAACAATGAAACCATTGTATTTTTAACAATTATGATTTCAAATTTAAACATCTACTAAGATTTTAACGATTATTCACCTACAACACTACAAGAAAATATAAAATTAGGCAATTAACTATAGAATTTATCGGTAATACTAAGTTAATTTGTTCCTTTATTTTCTAGTGAACATTTATATCTCTATCTCATTTTATATGACCTGATTTATTTTGGTATAAAACTTAAGAAAATAAAAAAGACTTTTTAATCTTATGATAATTATATTAAATGTATTAAAATATTATTTAATTTTGTGACCGCTACATAAAATATTACAATTAAAATTTTACTAAAACAAAAAATAAATCGTTCATTTATTAACAGAAAAAAATGTAGTGAATTGAGTTGAATGGGATGGTAACATAACGTGTGGGTTGAGCAAGAAAAGATGTGGTTCCAAGGCCCACCCACCCGTAGGTATATGCAAGGTTTGGTGTGAGGTCAATATCGGGAGGAGAATTAGCTGTCTTCGACTCACAGTAGCAGTAAATGGAGGACACTGCCAGACTTGAGAAAACATATTGACTTCTTTTTGTTGTATTCTTTCATCAACCCAGTCTCCACAATCTTTAATGTTACAACAAGTGGTGCTACCTAATATTGCTAAATATCCTTTAATAAATTAGTCCTAGTATTGATTTTAAATTACGAAACAATCTTTTTACTTCTATGAAATAGTGATAAGTTTGCATATATTCTATTCTTTTCAGATTTTAATTGTGGGATTCCACTGAATATGTTCTGTTGTATCATCTTTTGGATAAGTTTGTTTAAAGTTTTGGTAATGACGTTTTTTATTTGATTAACAAGTGGGATTATTTGTTAATTATATAATTTGTTCATGGAATATTAGACATCTTTGTAGAACTAGTGTGAGTATCTGAATCGTCCGGCTGTGGTCAAATAGAAAAGAGTAGAAGCAAGAATTTCTTTATATAATTTAAAAATGGATAATGGATAAGAATTTCCTTATATAATTTGAGCGGATATAATTCTTATTAAAAAAAAAATTGGTGCATCTATGTATTGTTTTTGTCTAACAAATAGCAGTGTTTATTTACCTTTTTCATTAATATACTTATATTTACTAACTTTAAAAATTAATTTTTTTGCCCAAAGATATCATGTGACTTTAAAAAATTATCTAATCTATTTTATCAAAGAGCGTGTATATCTAAGATGTATATTTTATTTATTGATTTAATCAAAGCATCAAAGGTAATTATAACCCCACTTCCACCCTTATAATCTGTTTATCTAATCTTAATTTGACATGTTAAAGAAAGTTTGAAGATTTATGAATTTGTGATTTTAAATTAATGATATGTTAATGCGGAAGGACCAAAGCTTGATGGTATTTATGAAAAATAAGCATTGCTTTTGAGGGTGTGAGTTTCCAATCCTACTTCATTAGAAATATCAGACATCTTGAACCTCAACTGGACGGGCCTGTTCATAGTGTTTAGGGATGGCAATGGGCGGATTGAGCTCAACTCGCAAACTTTTTAAATCACCTCGCCTCGCTCCGCATGATAACTTTTTTCATTTATAACCCCTCCCGCATAATTTCACCCCGCTTAAATTTATAAGTTTTTATTTATTTTTAATTGAATTTAATATGAAAAATAAAAATTCATAATTTTTTTTTAAAAAATCACTAATTAACATCTCAACATCTCAACAACTAATTAACTATTTTTTGTTGACATATTAACAATTGTTTCTTAATCGTTAATCAAAAGTTTCTAATTAACATTTTAACAACTAAAAATTTACCGGACATGTCTAGTTTAAATTTTAGAAAAATAAAAATAAAATTGAAGTCAATATTTAATATAAAAAGTTTATATCTTTGATTTTTACAAAGATTTAATTTTCTTTATATTCCTATTTGGTTTTTCAAATCCGCAACCCGCCCGCCCCGCATTAGTTTTAAAAATAGTTACTCCAACTTGCGCCGTACCCGCACCCCAAGCTGCATTCGCCCCGCCCCATATAACTTTAAAACTACCTCGCCCCGCATAACTCTATACCCGTTCGTACCCGCCCCGCAACCCCCTGTGACTCCATGAATCCCAATAAGATCTACTTTATATTTTCCTAGTGAACGGATCCCCTCTCTCCTTTAGAGTTGAGTATTCATTAGGATGAACATTCGGTTCTGCAGTTTAATTTTAGTAAATTTTAATTATTTCAGTTCTTCGATTTTCGGGTTTGAAAAAAAGTGCATCATATATCAAATCAAAATATTTCGGTTCGATTTGGTTCGATATTTTTAAAATAATTTTTCGGTGCAAACTAATAAAAAATAAAATGAGGACAAAATCAAAGTATAAGACACTTAAAATCATGTAAATGAGGATGTGCTCCCATGGAACACTTATTGTGCTTAAAAAACTATATTTATCTTTGTCAAGAATTTGTGCCTCCAACTATTGCTTGATGATTATGTGCCTATAAAGCTAGCTATTGGATCCATTTAGCATTTTTTTTATGTGATACTCACCGTGCTAGGGTTAATCCTAAAACGTGGGATCTTTATATTCATGTGACATTCACCGTGCTAGGGATAAGCTTAAAGGGTGGAGTCGAGTCTACCTTGGCAAAGTAGACTCCTCTTTCGCTCAGTGTAGAGAGAATACTCGTATTCCATGTAATCACATCAACTCATAAGATACTCAATCAGGATGTCAAATGTCTATCTAGAACAAGAATAAAGAGTACACAAATGACTCATCAATACCGATCCAAGCTCATCAATCAACTCAACTCAACTCAACTCAGAGTACTATTAGTGAAGGACCTATCTGGGAGTTTCTCTTATCCGACAACAATCACTTATGAGCCAGCGATTGTACAACAATCCCGCTGATGTTTCCACAACCGTTCCATACTTGCCAAATAAAGAACAACTTGGGCCCACAGGGAGTCTGGCTCTAAAGTCCTCTATTGCTTTCAGGGACGTTAACTCTAGAGGGAACCTCTAATGTGATGGTTCAATTCTCACCTAAGCTTGACGACATAGTTAATGAGTGCGAGTGGGACTTACTCTTACTTATTTTAGTGCTCGATGCTCCTCCTAAGACTCAATGCTTATAAGACTCCTCATCTCAATCAATCATCTCAATTAGTCTCGTAGAGACTCTCATCATCTCATCAACTCAACTTAATTGGGCCTTCAGCTATCTCAAGTTATCTCATCAACTCAAATCTCATTCAATAGCTCAAGACTTAGATTAATCATTAGGAAGAAGACAATTAGAAAAAACTCTAGAGTTCAATTATGAATACTCATGAGATCATCAAACTCTATTAGTTTATCATCATGCTCACATCACAATCACAATCAACACTCTCAAGCCAAGCTCTAGACTCCATCCCTAGGTTCATTCATGCTTTCTTTTATAAAATAACATATAGGGTTTATGTAGTAACTCATGAAAAGTATTCAATCAGTAAATCAAGCTTATGATGATCATCAACACATGAAAATACATGTAATATACATTATAATTTACAAGAAAATATTTAAGAAATATGTATGTAGACTCATTATACTCTCAACTCCTCTATTACCATCAATAAGCGTACATGGAAGGATAATTTCATGTTTTAGTTTAGCCGTACATACCTTGTATGAAGCTTTGATAATCAACCTCGTAAGAACTCTCCTCAATCTCTTGAATTCTCGCTCCTTTTCTCTCCTCTTTAGCTCTAGCCTTTATTAGAACTTAGAAAACACTTAGGAATAGGAATTAGAACCCTTTTTGCACTCAAAATAACCTATTTTGATTGTGTTTTAGATTTAGGAGGAGTTGGGAAAGGTCTGAAATGTCTCTCATAAAACTGAAAAAAAGTTCGGCTCGGGGAGGCATGGTCCACGTCGCGGACCTTGATGTTTTTCGGGGTTTTTCACCGAAAATTCTCCGATTGAGTTTTCTAATCCTGTAGAAAATATTGGGACCAATTCTAAGTGTAACTCCGTGGCAAGTCCGCGTCGCGTGCCTGTCGCACACTGGAAATCGTTTTCACATCAAAAAATTATTTTTTTGATTCGGTTGCTCTAAAAATCAACCGAGACCACTTTCCCACTCGATTTTTTATGTTGATCGCATTTTCGGCCTCAAATTTGTCATCGAAGGTTGGGAAGGTGCGTTATGCACAGATCTCTTATCTAGGGGTATTTTAATCATTTTTCTGGGTGTTACACCATGCTTTGGAAACAAGCCCCTTTCATATGTTGTTTTCCTTATGTTGAGACTCTATGAATTTTCTCCATTGAGAAAACATGTCTTCACAATCATTTGGTGTAATTCTAAACCCAAATGTGCAATATTAGCCAAAAGTAATCATATAAAGGTAAACTTTACAACTGGTGAAAAGATTTCCTCATAATCTATTCAAACTTTTTGAGTGAAACCTTTAGCCACTAGTCGAGCTTTTTATCTCTCTATTGACCCATCCAATTTATGTTTAATTTTGAGAATTCACTTATTACTAATAGCTTTACATCCTTGTGGAAGTTCAACTAGATCCCAGACTTTGTTGATTTTCATGGACTCTAATTCTTCTTTCTTCACTTTTAACCATTCATTCTTTTCAAGACTCGGCCTCAGTCATAGAGTTTGGTTCATCCAACTCTATAAGAGATACCAAGAAAACATAATCCTCAATCTCATAAGATTGTTTAGCTACTCCTTTTCATGTACTCTTACGTAGTTGAAATTTAGATTCCTCTATAGGACTTTGGGATTCAAAACTTCCACTTGGACCGAGAATAATCTCTTGATCAATTGTCTCATCAAATATATTTGGTGACACTATCTGTTCTTTTGAATTCAGCATTTCATAGAGAGACTCACCTTCAATTCTATCATCCTTTTTTGAATTTTTTTTCTAAAAATTTGACATCTCGGGATTCCCTTCCAGTCACATTTCCATCTTTCAATTCATCAATGAGTAGATATCTTTTGAAGCGTTCTGAGTATCTTATGAAGATACATTTCTTTTCTTTTGGACTTAATTTACCAAACTCACCTAAATGATCTTTAATATATACAATACAATTCCAAGATCGTAGATCTCCAGGTTTATTTTATGACCATTCCAAATTCAAAAGGAGTGGAAGTTATTGATTTATAAGTCACTTTATTCAATATGTAGGTAGCAATCAATAATGCATCTCCTCAAAAAAGATAGAAAAATTTGCCTGCGCCATCATTAACCTTACCATATCCAATAATGTTCTATTCCTTCTTTCAGCCACACCATTTTGTTCATTTTCTACTATATAATGTGTGTATATATATATATATATATATATATATATATATATATATATATATTAAAGCACTCAAGTGCTTCAGATTAATGAGGAATCAAGTAGACATAAACCAAAACGCATGAAATTGTCAATAAATGTAATGAAATGTGTTGCACCAGACCTTGCCTTAACATTCATTGGACCATAAATATCTGAATGGATTAATTTGAAGTGGGAACTCAGCTCTCTTAGCTCCCTGAATAGTTCCTTTGTAATCTTTTCAGAAAGATAATTTTCATAAGTTGGCAATTCAATTTTGAATGAAGGACGTAAATGGCCTTATTTTGCCAATTTATTCATTCGTTCTTGTGCTATATGACCTACTCTCGCATGTCATGTAACAACATCGATATTATTATTATTATTTGAAGACCATACAATTACACAATAGTCAACATAATAGTCATAAATTGAAGGATTACAATCTAAAATGATAAAACTATCATAACGAAATTCAAAATCATACATAATATTATTTGGTGTTATTCTTACACCATTATGACTAAAACAATAAATCAAAGCCAACATCTAAAAGCACTGAGATAGATACTTAATTTTGTTGGATCTTTAGAGCATATAGATTATCATGCAACATCAAGAATCGACCACCATGCAAGTCAATTTTGCAAATGCCTATTCCCTTGACTTCTTATCTAGTATTATTTCCTACATAAATTCACCTAGATCTAGGTGAAACTAGATGAAACTCCACAAATGCTTCTCAAATCGACTCACATGATCGGTGGATACTGAATCTACAATCCACATAGGATAAGATTTAGTTAGTAAAGAAGTGCTTAAAACATATACAACACTTAGAGATGCGTTTAGAAGCGCTACATTTTTCGACTCAGTCTATTCGTGAGCGAAATGCCCCAGAATGCGACAATTGTAGCCACTTCATTTTTCTTTTGTCTTTTTTCTTAGAAAACCATTTTTCTTTCTTGGAATTTGATTGGTGCTTTTTCTCAGACTTTTCTTAATTTTTGTTACCCTTTTCTTTCTTCTTCCAATTTTTTTGCGCTTCAAGCCTGAAGATTTTGTACCATTGGATTCAGCATTAATAGTAACTTTAGCAACACCAAGCCACTCATCTTCAAGTATAACATGTCGCAGCATCAGAAAATATTTGTATGCTTTCATAGTGGGTCAAGTTAACCTTTAAATGTTCCTAACTACTGGAAAGGGACCAGACCACTGCTTAAATCTGTTTCTCATCTGACAGAACGTGATCAATACTCTTAAGTTGTGCTAGCATGTTTGACATCATTCTAAGGTGTTGTTTGATGCATTGATCATGACCTTTTTTGAAAGTGTCAAACTTTATAATCAGTTATCTATGGCGGCTCAAAGAATTACGTCCATACGTTCCTCGTAAGTGTGTCCATATTTCATGAGCATTATGAAATTCCTCTCATTCAAAAATTATTTCATCAACCACAGAACTTACAATGATCCCACGTGCAATAGAATCGACCCTTTTCTAAGATTTATAAGCTTTAAGATCTCTTCCGTGTTATGCAGTGTTACCCTCTTTAGGTTGGCTTAGAATATGATTTATGCCTTCAAGCGCATTCTGCTCATCTAAGACATACCATATTTTACGACTCTAGATGTTGTAATTATCACCATTTAATTTCTCGCATTTGTTTAAGTCAATAATATTGTTTTTTGATATCAGTTTGTAGCTTAGAGATATTTACGCAAGTTTATTCATCAATTATGCATGTGTAGCTTAGAGATATCATGTCTGTAGCTTACGAATATTGTGTTATGATGTTTCTTGATGCATGTCATTTCCCTACATACGTAGTACATTTCACGAATTAATGCATACTTTTTTGCCTACATGATCTAACCATGTAGGGACGGATGATGACGAGATTATTCCTCCATTTCATGGCTAGAGTTGGATTTGAGCTTTTGAAGATTGTTGGTGAGTTCCCATGCTTCAAGAACAAGCCCTTTCATATGTTGTTTTTCTTATGTTGAGACTCTATGACTTTTCTTTTAATATTATATCTTGAGGGTGAGCTAATGAGCTATGTGCTAGACCCCGCCAAGACCCGTGTATAGAGGCATGTATTGAACTATGGTTGATGTAACTTCCCTCGGGGAAACATTTGACTCTTATGTTGATATGTTCCGCACGCTTACTCTTTTAAGAATTGCTTACTTTACCTTATGTATCCTTATGATATGAACAAGAGGCTTAGATGGGGGCATCTTTAGGTGTCACATTCGCCGTGTCACGCTGGGCCCTAAGTTTGGATCGCTACACAAGTATCACTGCCTTAAAGATTTCTTTAGACCATAAATTGATAATCATAAACTTTCTTTTGTCCTTTTACAATGAAACCTACATGTTGTTCCATGTAGATTTTCTCATTCAATTCTCTATTGAGAAAAACAGTCTTCACATCCATTTGGTGTAATTCTAAATCTAAGCGTGCAATATTATCCAAAAGTAATCTTATAGAGGTAAGCTTTATAACTGGTGAAAAGGTTCCTCACAATCTATTCCATCTTTTTGGGTAAAACCTTTAGCCACCAGTCGAGCTTTGAGTCTCTCTATTGACCTATCCGATTTACATTTAATTTTGAGAATCCACTTATTCCTAATAGCTTTACGTTCTTATGGAAGGCCAATTAGATCCCAAAATTTGTTGATTTTCATGGACTCTAATTCTTCTTTCTTCACTTTTAACCATTCATCCTTTTTAGGACTCGATAAAGCCTCAGTCATAGAGTTAGGTTCATCCAACTCAGTGAAAGATATAAAGAAAACATAATCCTCAATCTCATAAGATCGTTTAGGTACTCATTTTCTTGTACTCTTACGTAGTTGAAGTTCAAATTCCTCTACAGGAATTTGAGATTCAAAACTTCCACTTAGACCACAAAACATCTCTTGATCAATGTCTCATCAAATATATCTGGTGACACTATCTGGTCTCCTGACTTCAATATTTCATAGAGAGGCTCACCTTTAATTATATCACCCTTTTTCAAGAAAGTATTTTTAAAAATTTGACATCTTATAATTCAATTTTAGTCATACTTCCATATTTCAACCCATCAATGAACACATATCATTTGGAGCGCTCTAGGTATCTTATTAAGATACATTTCTTTTCTTTTGGACTTAATTTATCAAACTCACCTAAAAGATCTTTAATATATACAGAACAATCCCAAAATCGTAGATCATCCAGGTTTATTTGCTGACCAGTTCAAAGTTCAAAAGGAGTGAAAGTTACTAATATAGAAGACACTTTATTCAATATGTAAGTTGCAGTCAATAGAGCATCTCCCTGAAAAGAGATAGACAAATTTGCCTGCGCCATCATTGACCTTACCATGTCCAATAACGTTCTATTTCTTCTTTCCGCCACACCATTTTGTTGAAATGTGTAAGGAGTAGTTAATTGTCTAATTATACCTTTTTATTACATAATTCTTCAAATTGATTTGACAAATATTTACGTTTTCATATATCTTTTAAAACACTCAAGTGCTTCAGATTTATCAGAAGTCAAGTAGATATAACCAAAACACGTGAAATCATAAAAAAATGTAAAAATATATGTGGCACCAGACCTTGCCCTAACATTCCTTGGACCACAAATATAAGAATGAATTAATTGAAGTGGAAACTCAGCTCTCTTAGCTTTCCCGAATGATTTCTGTGTAATCTTTCCAGTAAGATAATTTTCATAAATTGACAATTCAATTTTGAATAAAGGACCTAAATGTCTTTCTTTTGCCAACCTTTTCGTTCATTCTTGTGCTATATAACCGAATCTCGCATGCCATGTAACAACATCTATATCATTATACTTGAAAAATATGCCATTACACAATGGTCAACATAATAGTCATAAATTGAAGGATTACAATCTAAAATGATAAAACGATCATTACGAAGTTTAAAACCATAAAAAATATTATCTAATTTTATTCTTACATCATTGTGACTAAAAAATAAATCAACGCCAACATCTAAAAGCAATGAGATAGATACTAAGTTTCGTCGAATCTCTGGAGCAAATTGAGCATCATGCAACATCAAGGATCGGCCACCATGCAAGTCAATTTTGCAAATGCCTATTCTCTTGACTTCTAGTCTGACATTATTTCCTACATAAATCCACTTAGATCCAGGTGAAACTCGATGAAACTCTACAAATAATTCTCGATCTCGACTCACATGGTCGGTGGATATTGAATCTACAATCTATATAGGACAAGATTCAGTCAGTTTATAAGTTCTTGAAATATATACAACACCTAGAGATGCATTTAGGAATGCTACCTTTTTCGGCTCTAACATTTGCTAGCGAAATCCCCCAGAACTTGACAATTATAGCACTTCATTTTTCTTTTGTCTCTTATCTAAAAAAAATCGTTATTCTTTCTTGGAATTTATTTGTACTTTTTCTTAGAGGTCCTTCTTCAGTCTCCTTACCTTTCCTTTCTTCTTCTAATTTTTCTTGCGCTTGAAGCGTGAAGATGTCGTACCCACTTGATTCAGCCACAAAGGCGTTAGTTGTAACTTTAGCAGCACCAAGTCGCTCGTTTTCAAGTTCAACATATCGCACAATATTAGAAAAAAATTTATGCTTTCATTGTGGGTCAAGTTAACCTTTAAATGTTCCTAACTATTTGAAAGGGACCGAATCACTGCTTGAACATATTGCTCATCAGACAGATGATGACCTCACTCTTATGTTGTGATATCAAGTTTGACATCACTCTCAGGTGTTATTTGATGCTTTGATCATGACGCTTTTTGAAAGTATCAAACTTGATAGTCAATTGTCTAAGGCGGGTCACAGAAGTACCCTCATACGTTCCTCGTAAGTGTGTCCATATAGTATGAGCATTACCTCACATTCAGGAATTATTTCATCAATCACAAAATTTACCATGATTCCACGTGCAATAGAATCTGCTCTTTTCCGGGCTTTATAAGCTTTAAGATCTTTTGTGTTGTGTAGTGTTACCCTCTTCAGGTTGACTTAGAATATGATTTATGCCTTCAAGTGCATTTTGCTCATCTAAGACATACCATATCTTACGATTTCAGATGTCGTAATTGTCACCATTTAATTTCTCGCATTTGTTTAAGTCAACAATAATGCTTTTTTGATGCCATGTCTGTAGCTTAGAGATATTTACGCAAGTTTATTCATCAATTATGCATGTGTAATATAAATCCAAGAAAATCGATTCTAATAAGGGTTTCACATTTGGTGTAAAATCGAAAGAGTATTTAAATATTCAATCATCATTTACGATTCAAACGTTTTATCAAAATTAAAAACTAATTTCTTAATGTGTATTTACATTATGAAGACTTAATCATAAAGATTTTCTAAATCATAGATCATTATCATATTTCAGTGTACCATAAAACATCAAAGATTTTAAAATATGATAAAAACTCACATATTCATATTAAAGAGAGAAACAACATATTACATATGTTTGAATAAACAAACTAAATGAAGTTACAAGTCATTTGTAATAAAGTCCTCCCCACTTAAATTTGAGATAATGTATAATAAAAGGTTCGCGAAGCCAAACCTCGTGATATACTTTAATCAGTCTCTCTCTCAATGGTTCTCGAAGGAAATCTACTAATATAACTAAAGTTTCCCAATCTGAGAGAACCACAGTTCTACACGCTTTTAATTAAAAAAGGTTGAATCAAGCTAGCAAATGAAATTGTTGGGGACATCTTAAAGGACTTGAACACTTTTAGTTTCTTCTTTTTTTCCCCTTCGAATAGCCCTTTCATTCCTTAACAAGTCTTGTGTCATCCTTAAGACACCAATTTTTATGATCTCTCATCCTCGACACATGTTCTTTAACGATGTGCACTTCTACTTTTTCCCTTAACTCGACATCTAGAACTCTCACTTGGAGTGATTCGGGTTTGTTCCTGTTCAGACATGTCTGAAACAGGAACTAGGAGTCAGACACTTTAATGTGACAACACATGTCACAAATTTCTGATAGAGGGCAAAAAGATCATAAAAGGACAAAAAGGTATGAATATAACTTTAAGATCATTACCCAAAACATTCAAACAATCACAACCTATTGGTTTTAAATTCGTATGACTATTATAATACGTTCAGAAAGTCCAAAACGAATAGATTATGAACATGAAAAATTCAAGTCAAGAATTTCAACCAACAGAGCCCAAAATCACAAAAAACGATAATAGTTTTCAGATAAAACATAGTTAAAATATCGTTTCTTTCAAAAATTCATATCTTACTCATTTTTTATCCGTCTTTCTATTATAATATATTTTCAAAATGCCCAAAATAAGTAGAATATGATAATATATGCTTTTGGCCCATAAGTCATAAACAGAAGCAATTTTTTGTCCAAATGCAGTGAAAAACTGCCAAACTTTAAAAATTCATATCTCCCTCGTTTTTTTTTTAATCTATTTTTGTGTTATAATATGCTTTTAGAAAGTCCTAAACGAGTAGATTATGAATGTAAAAGAATTTAGGCCCAAAAAATTAACAAACGATGGCCAAAACAGACCTAAACAAAATCTATTTTTTGTAAAACTCATCAAAACATCACCAATCAATAAAATTTCATCTTAAATACATGATTTGATGAATTTCAAGGCATTTAACATGGAACATTCAAACAATTCATCCACGCTTTGACACCACTTGTTGGAAAAGTAACAAAGCAAGAACAGCGGGTTGTGTACCTTTTTGTTAAGACGTGATTGTTGTCGCCGGTGAATTTTGCCTCAGATCTACTTCCATTTTCACTAGGAATCTGATTTATTATCTACAAACTAAATAGCTTGTGTAGATTGATGAATGTAGGATCGAAAATCCTCTTTTTGTTTTTTCTCGATTTTTCTTTTTATCGATACGTAACTTTTCAAAAGTGGTAACTATTATTTCTTGCTCCCTTCAGGAGACCACCTCTCCTCCTTGAAGTAGGAGAGTAGTGAGCAGCTAAAAGACTGCTCCCTCTCTCCTTTTCAAAAAAAGAGCTGGACAATAAATAATAAAGTTGGACAGTTATTATTTTAACTATATCACCTTTAATTTTAAAATTAGATATATTCATAATTCACGAGTTGATTAAGATTGAATCGGATCGATTCACATGGGCAATTCATGATCCCAAAAATCTTACAAAAATAAACTTTAAAAATTCAGCGTTTTCCTCTTATTTCTATAACAAAGTTTGATTATATTGACAAAAGGATAAAACACGATGCCCCACCTCAGAGGACTGCCAGAATGTTGTTTTGACAATTTTTAGCACTTTCTCCCACTACATTATTGTGCACTGTAATAGTTGTTAAGCAAAATAAATAAGTCGGTGCTTATGTTTTAATCGACTATCGTAAATATTGTGTGTCATGTCAGCTTTGTTTGTAGTAATTACATCATTATTATTATATAGAAATTAGACCCCAGCGTTATACTTGAATAGTGTGAATGTATATTAATTATGCCTGCTTTAATAATTGGATGACTCATATTTATCAACTTGTATGTCATCATGTATTTAACATATTATTATTGTTTTGAATTCTTCTCATGGCAACTTTAAAACAGCACTTCATAGTATTTGGTAATCCAAGGTTTACTCATTTTGGTAATAGTATGTTTAGCCACGTTTCATTGTGAATTTTCCCAAAAAATAATTTTTGCTTTCAAAATGAATATTGATCATAAATATTAATTGGAGTTATTTTTGGCATGTTATAAGTAATTTAGAATGAAAAAGGTGAAAACATCTTTAATATTTGAAAATTCTGAAATTTTAAAATTTTATGACCAAACGTGTAATTCGGAAAAAAAAGGTGAAAAGAATTTGTGACCATTTTTGAAATTAAAATTATGTTTGACATGTGTTTACTTGAAAAAGATTTAAAATTGTGGCAGAGAAAGTGATGTACTGAAAAAGCACATTACTTCTTTTGGACAAAAAAGATAGTGTCCAACATTTAATTCTTGAACTAAAGATGAGGAAAGATTTGGGGGTTGGTTCAGATTCCTAAAGAAATACAAGCTGCTATGGAATGCAAACTTGAACCTAGAACTCTCTTTTGGTTTAGTGATTATATTATTGTGTAAACTTTATTACCCTAAAATTTAAATTATTTTATTCATTTCAATTTATTTATCTATTTTAACATTATGAAATTTTTAAAAAGGTATTTTAAAGTTTTATGGCTTTAAACAAAAATTAAGTAGAATATACAAAAAATATTTTTTTTGAATCTATGTAAAAAGTTGACTGATAAATAAAATTAAGTGTAATTTAATATAATTATACTATTTAATATGTTTATTTGGTGAAGTAATTTGTTGTAAAGGAGGAATTGAGGGTGGGAGGAAGCTATTGCACTCTCCAATTCTCATGTATATGGTGTAACAAGCTTACTTTGTAACCTCCTCTTTCTTCTTATATAATTTTTTAATTTATTTTTCTGCTTTTTCAAAAGATTTTAAATATGTTTTTTATTCTACATTATTTTTCTTTCTTCTCTTTTCTCAACTTTATTTCTTGTGATTTCTTGAAATTACTAATATTTTTTGTTTCTTATTTCCTTTTAATTTTTTTTTCTTTATTTAGCATAATTGCATTATTATCATAGTCCTAAATTAAAGTAAAATTTCATTATTCGATGATGTTATAAATTTATATTTTTCTTTTTTAATTATTTATATGTACTTAAGTTGTATTGAAACTTATTTTATGTTATATTAAAATTTGACCTAAAAATGTTATGTAAATTTTATTTTTTGAGTTCTGAATTTATACTATATTTTTGGTATTGATCACTTGTTTTTTCACATCGCATGCAATTCAATTTTCAGTAAAAATTGAAAGATTATTTTTTGTCAAACATTTGAATAATTTTATGATATTATTATAACATTAATTTTTTTGACAAATATGTAATCCAATAAAACTTTAGCTTTTAGTCACAGTTTCAGGAATTTTTCTACCTTTTTAAGTTACATTCAATTAAATACCATCACATAAATTATAATGTAAAGATTAGTATATAAAAGTTAAATTAGGTTTTGCCATACCGAATCCTTTTAGTTTTCAATAATTTTTTTCCTGCAATATCAAAATTTGTTTCCAAAAATTTATGGATTCAAGTGATAAAAAAGCCTAAAAGGTTGAAGCTTCAAGAAAGGTAAGCCAAAAAAAAAAAGGGGCGCGGGGGGTTTCTTTTTTAGCCAAAAGAGGGTACCTCTTTAAAAGGCAAAATATAAAACTAATATAAAGTTTTGGAGTATCTTACTTTTCAGTGAGATAATGAACAATATGAATCTAAGCTTTTTATAATAATAATTATATATTCAAAAATTGTATAGTCTTTGGGCTTCAGGATACATTTATTTAAGTTAAACTAGAGATTGTTTGGTAGCTAATTAAGGCTTAATTTAATATATAAATATTTTAGTTATTTATATATTATTTAATTTATAAGTAGAATAAAAGTTATTCACATATTGGTTTTATACTATACTCTGATTAGTAGTTTTAGATGTTGTATAAAAATTATTCATGTATTAATGTTATATGGTGCTTGATTGTGTTTTGATAACTCTACATGATTAATACTCACACAATTTATGAAAAAAATTTATGTATAATTTTATGTGGGGTCGAAAATAAGATACGTTACATGAATATAACGGATTAAAATAATAAAATTACATATTTATCACTGTCAATTCGCTTCAATTTTTTTTAATTATGTGTACTTTTTCAAGAATTCATGTATTATTTGCCTGCTTTTTGACTTTTTTAATGGATATTCTTTTTACCTATTTTTCATTAATATAATATAAATAAATTAGAGTTTGATAAATATATCATATTTAATATTAAATGCTTTCAATTATTAACTTTTTAACAAAATATCATATTTAGCAATTTCTTTCCTAAAAATAAAAGGACAATTATCCTAAAAAAATACTTATCGAAAAAATTGTTCATGAAAACAATCTTGAGTAGATTTGAAAAATTAGGAGATATTCGAAATTCCATTTTCATTTATCCTACATCTACAAGCGATGGATACATGCATTAACTAGTAACTATATAATTAATATTTGCATAACGAAATTCTACCTCACTTAAACTAGTAACCAAAAGGGGACGTGTTTCATTTGAGTGCGTCGGTGGGACACGAGAAAAATGTTTTCCAAAAAGTAATTTCTTTTCCCCAACATTTCACTCAATTATAGTTGACTTATGAATGTGTACTATATCTAAAACATATATGCATTAAATGTAATTATATAACTCCCTTCATTATACTTTATTTGATCTGATTATTCACTTGATATAAATTTAATAAAGTAATGAAGATTTTTAAGTTAAGATATGTAGCATGTGTTAAAATATTTTTATTTTTTAATATTAAATAAATCATGTGCAAAATTAGAATTAAAGAATTTTTAAAAAAATTGTTCTTTCTTAAACAAATTAAAAAAAAAACAAATAAATTAAGATATTATATTCAAAGTAACCAAGAAAATCATATACCTAAGTAGGTAAACCCTACAACTATGAAAGTAAATTGTTCCATTTCTGTCCTTATCAATTGAAGTTATATTCTTGTATATCTCACTCCGCATATCAAATGAAGAACATATTTGCTCGATTTCACATACTTCTAAACATATATTTGATCTCTTCTATTTTCTCTTATTAATCAACTAATTAGGTTAATTTAGGGATGTTCTGACTTTAAAGGCGTATTTAGACCAATTATTAAAAGATAAGGACATGAATAAGCATGCTAACTATTTATGCAGGGCAAAGCCGTTCAATTTCAAATACCGTAAGGGTTTATTTGGAAAGTCGCCTAGTAATTGAAATTGGTGTAATTATTAGGATCATAATTATCACCCTAGTAGTTATATAATCTAGTAATTAGCGTGGCCTGATGTTTGCCACAATATAATTACAGCATAATTCGAGTGTTGTGTGTGATTCCACAGTATAATTACAAGGTTATATTAAATTTTAAAAATAAAAATTAATTATTTAAAATTAAATATTTATATTAGACAAATAAGGATATATATAAATAATATTAAATTTTATATATATATATATATATATATATATATATATATATATATATATATATATATATATATATATATATATATATATATATATATAGTCTTTTGAAATTATATTAATTAGTAAACATATGTTCTTAACTAATATTATAAAAAAAATCAATTTTATATTATTCATATTAGTATATTTTAATTAAGTTAATCATAAAAATTTAAAATGCAAGATTTATACAAACATCATGAAATGCATGTTTGACAAAAATATTGATATTATAAATATAGTGTCATAGTCAAATTATTAAAACATTTGATAAAAAGACAATCTATCTAAATCTAACCTAAAAATAAATGGCCAGTAATATGAAATATCAAATCAATACTACTAAAACAAACGAACTAAAAATATAACATCTAAATTTTAACATAATGTACATAAATATGATTTAAAAGAAAAAAAAAATTGTAATTAAAAAATAAGAATACTAATAAAATTATGCTAATGAAAAAAATAAACAAAGAATAAATAAAAAAAATAATATGAAAAATTTCATGAAATCACATGAAATAAGGGTAGAGAATGAGAAGATGAAAAATACATATTATAAAAAATAAAATATATTTTAAAAAAATATTAGAATAACAAAAATAAAAAGATTTCAAAATAATAAAAATAATATAATCTCAAATAAAAAATAGGAATATTAATTAAAGAAAAAAAATTTAAAAACTAATTAATTTATAATTACACCATATAATTGCCAACAATCTTTCAATTTTCTAATTGGCATTTTTGTTTCAATATATAAGTAGGAGTAAAGTAGTCTAGTCTTATACATACCACTACTTTCACAGCCTCTCATAGTGAATTGGAGAGTATAATTACATCTTGCCAATTATACTCAATTATTCAATTACTTAGTGACCAAATAATTACATCATTGCTAACGAAATAGATGAAATATGTGATTATACCTAATACCAAATTCAATTATTAGGTAGCTTTACAAACCAGCCGTAAAGATGAATTTTGACCTTTTTCGACTTTTAATACCCGTTTGGATTAGCTGAAAAAAGTGGCTTTTTAAAATACTTTTTAAAGTGCTGAAATTTATTCTCAAAATAAGTAGTTACGTGTTTGGATAAAAGTGATTTAGCTGAAAAAAGTTGTTAATGTGTTTGGTACCTAAGTGTTGTTAACTACATTTTCTATCAAAATGACTGAAATACTCTAAGCTGTTACACATTATAAAATGCTAATTGTTACTATAAATTTTTATTTCTAAATAAAATTAAAGTAGAACTAATTTATTTTAATCAATCTTCACTATAAATTGATTATATAAGTTAATTTATATGTCTAAGTTATTTTAAAATTTTAAAATATATAATTTTGATAAAATACATGAAATATTTGAGTATTTTTTAAACTTATATTTATAATAAGTAATAACTATATTTCTTCTAAACCATAAATAATTTATAAGGAAAATAAAATAATGAGAAAATAATTTAGTAGAAAAAAAAGGAAAGAACGAGCAAGAAAAAAACGGAAGAAAAGAAAAAAACAGGAAGAATGAGAAAATGGAAGAAAGAAAGAGCAAGAAAAAAAAACAAAAAAGCAAATTTTTACAAAAATGAAAGAAAAAAATATAAAAAAAAAGTAGGAGCAAATTTGAAAACGAAGGGCTACCTTTTCAAACTCATAGTACTTACCGTATTAATAATGTGAATCATTGAAGCCTATCAAAGCTATTAAAAATCTTTTGATTAAGATCTGGTAAATATTCATCAATACAAACTCACTTTCATAAACACCAATTAAAAAAAGCTTAGGTCCATGCACTTTGTAATTGTTAAGTCTAAAGCTAGTGCTATTGGGGTTTGGTGAGGGTGGGAGTCTAAGATTGCACTTTTATGCGTTAGATAGTGCATCATTTGGTATTTATTGATTTTGTTTATTAAATAGATTATATAACAATTTTCCTTTCTTTTTCTTTCTTTGGGTGTAAACTAGGTTTATTTTATTTTATTTATTAAATATATTTTAAAATAGTTTTTTTTCTTTTGTTTACTCAAAATGATTCATGTAATCACTTATGTCATTGTTTTTTCCATGTCAACACCTGTTAACAATAGCATAGAGTTAGCAATCAACCATGGTTAAGAGTTTATTATGAGTTAGTTATAATGGTTAGAAGTTAGTTATACCTTGTAGTATATAAATGAGCATCATGCTTAATGTGTGATGGCTTGCTTCCTTAGCACACGCAAGTGTACGTGGTCTAAACAAGTAATATAATGGCCTTGAGAAAGGGGCCGGGGTATCGAACCCAAAGGATTTAAAGGAAAGTGGAAAACAATCCAAGCTATTATGCTTAGAGGGTGTTGAGGAAGAATAGTGAAGAAGTTTATGGAAAGTAATGAAACCTCTAACGTAATTTACTATCCTGAGCTAGTTTGTTGTTAACTATCAATTTAAGAGTGATTCCGGGATTTTAGCCTCGTTAATGCCGTTAAGTCTTAATAATCACACATACATTTAGGCTCATTCCTACTAGTTCACAGGTTTAAGATTACCTAAACAGGGTTGCACGCCTCTGCTGGCCTATCGTTATTGACTGCCTAACTACATCGTTGAGCGGGAATAGACAAACCAATAAAAGTGCTTAAATGCTATCTTCCTGTATTATGAACCAAGCGAGGTGTAAGGGTAGTTGTCACGGGTCTCCCTTACACGAATCAATCTGGTTTCCTAGTTGAACAAGCTCTCTATACTACTGTGTTCTATCTATCTCAACATCTCTCGAATTCAGAATAAACAACGAGTTTACCCCCTAGTTGGCCAGACTATAGGGTATAGATTTAGTAGTCAAGAAGCCCAATTATATGTATAGAAAATCAAAAGCTAAAAATATTGTCTATGGCTACAATCCCAGAATATGGGAGAATTAGCCACTCATAGTAGATTCATACATCAAGAATAAACTAATATTCATTAACAACCAAGAAGACAAAGATGAATACTAACCAAACTTGCCCTAGAAAGAGTTCCCGTCGTTCCCCTTTATTTTTCGCCTCTCAATAATAATAATAATCTAAAGCTTAAAACAAAACATGACTTAAAATCTCGTCACTTGATTTTTCCACGCATCTTCGAAGTACGTGATGCGAACTAGCATGATTTGAGCAGGATCTCGCTTATTTGCTGACTGGACCAGCTTGCACTATATTTTGCACTAGTCCGTGATGCGGACTCTGAAATATTTCCCATTTCGCGCCTTTTTCTTCTCCTTTTCAGCTTACGCACTTTTCCCCAAGTCCGTGACACGTACTTGAGTACTTCTGCTCAGTTAACTGATTCTTTTCTCCTTCAATCCTGGGTTGTGTTCGTCATCCTGATCTGGGTCTGACTCCGAAATAGCACAATCAGATCAAAATATGCAAAAACACAACCAAACGGCGCACTTGGCCTAGATTAGCAAAATAAACAAAATCACACTAAAAACACTTAGACTTTATAAGTTTACCTTCTAACGTAACTCAACTCTATTAATGGGTATATTTGGCTAGTTTGGTGTATGAATACACCTAAGATCACCACCACACACTTAAAGCTTTGTCCGTCCTCGAGCAAATGCAAGACACATGGATGAGACTCACAAGACAGTATGTACACAGGACATCCTATGACCGAGTCGCCTAAACCAAGGCAAATATGCAGTATCAACTTTCATCTAACGTTCATGTCTCACTGCGGAATTATGTAGAATTTCAATTAACAGCATCATCTAGTTGCCAACCTTAAACGATTATATGCCCTCACCAGAAGAATTACCTATGTACACCACTATGAACCTAGAACATGGAATAAGAAAGGGTACTCCATCAATACTCTCTCTCTCCCAATAGATGTCTTGTGTTGCTTATAGTATCCATAAGCTTGCCCTTAATGTACGTGTAACACCTGGCAAATTACTAAAATGCCCCTAGGGGAGAGGTGTGCGTAAAACACGTTTTCTGATGTTCGGATTGAAAATTCGAGAGTGGATTCGTGATCAGCACTGAAAATGGAGTGGGAAGAGGGTCTCGGTCGATTTTTAGAGCGATCGGGTCGAAAGATAATTATTCGTTCCAAAACAAAAAACAGTGTGCCTGCGCGACAGGACCGCGACGCGGACCGGTCGCGGAGCCACACTTATGCTTTCTGCAAATTTTTCGACGGAATTGATTTTCCGAAAATACACTGTCCGCGACAGGTTCGCGTCGCGGACTGTGTTATTTCAGGACGGGAATAGATTCTTTTAAATTACGGAGGACAATTTGGTCCATTCCTAATTATTTTAAACGTTCCCCTACGCCTAATTAAGGTCGGTTTTCAAGATAAAGGGTTTTAAAATCCAAAATTCTAAGCGTTCTTCCTAAAGGTCACCAAAGCTAGGGCTTGAAGGAAGGTGAGGATTGAGGAGATCAAGAGGAGGTTGTGCAACCTTGTGTTAGCAAAACTTTCCAGGTATGTAAGACTACCCTAAAGCATGGGAATGTCCTCCCATGTGCCCCCCTGAGTGTTGAGTATCATATCTTGATGGGATAAAGTAATATGAAGAGTTGATGCATGTAAAAATCTACTTTATCTTATATATAAGTAATTTTCCTATAAAAATTGATGATCATCACTATTTTGCTTTACATTATAATTCATTTTATCAGTGCATTTAAACCCTATAATTATTGTGTTTGAAAAGAGCATGCATAATGAAATTAGGGATGAGTCTAGAGCCTTGACGATGATGATGTTGTGATGTTGTGATTGTGTCTCACAACATTTGATGAGAATGATTTTTTATGATGTCTTAAAATTGGAAGTCTAAATTCTAAAAGAGTATCTTGAGTCCATGATGCCGATGTTGACGTGGTGAGATGAGGTGATGTTGATGTTGAAGTATTATATTGTGTCCCTATGGGACTGATGGTGATGTTGAGATTTTATACTATGTCCCTCTGGGACCGATGTTGATGTTGAGGTATTAATTATTATACCATATCCTTATGTGACTGATGATGATGTATTATGTCCCTATGGGACTAATGAGGATGATGTTTATGAGCATGTCGAGTTCTGGGAGGAGTATTGAGCACCGAAATGGGTAGAGAGTGAGTCCCACTTAAACCCATTAACTACGTGGCCCACGTAGGAAGAGAGGATTGAACCGCAATGCGGATGACTCCTATCTTGTCCCAAAAAAGGATTTTTGATGTTTTCTTGTGGATCCACTGATGTTGATGTCCTTTACCTCGGGCAGGGTATTGGATGGATGTGGCAACAACATCGCTTCGTTGTATCATCACTGGCTCATAAGTGATGGTTGTCGGTTAGAGAAACTCCCAGTTAGGTTCCTTTTTGTAGAACTCTGATGTTGATGTTGATGTGATGTTGAGTCGAGTCCTTGAGTTGATGTGATGTTCTCTTGAGCCGATGTGATGCCCTTTTTGTGTGAGTCGATGTTGAGGTTCCTTGAGATGAGTTTGATGTGATGTTGATGACTGATGAGAGGTTGATGAGTCGATTGTCTAATCTAATCTCTTGCCTTAGATAGACTTTTGACATCCTGATGGAGTATGATGTTGAGTTGATATTCTTTATACTGTGTAATTACACTGTTATTTTAGCTATTTTACATGTCAGTACATTCAACGTACTGATGCAATTTGGCGCTGCATCGTTTCATGATGCAGATACAGGAGCTAGAGGACTTCAGCAGGCGCACCGTTGAAGCCAAATATTCGAGTTCAGACTGTGGTGAGCCTCCTTACTATCCGGAGGAGACCCTTCTATTATATGCTTTCCTTTACTTCATTGAGTCCGGTAGCCATGGAATGTCATGGCACCATTCTTAGGCAGTTGAGTCAGGTTAGAAGCTTCGTAGACATGATGTCAAGGTTGATGTGGATGTCTCCATTGTGAACCGAGTAATATGTTTCTGACTTAGTTGATGTTGAGATTGATGTTTGGCCATGTGGCCCTTATCTGAGGTATTCTTATTATGGTGTTTTCGCTATGTTGATGTTGAATGATGTGATGAGTCTAAGCGGTTCGCTCGGGGACTAGCAATAGTCTCTGAGTGCCGGCCACGCCCAGGGTGCCCTCCCGGGGCATGACAGTACGATTGTAACCTAGTAGCAATCTACTCGAAGGATCACCGAGGTCTTTTATTTGGTTGTAATGTGGATTGCAGGCTGGTGGGATACATTTATGGCTATAACAAGGCTCGACTCCCAAACGCTCATAGCTTACATCCAATTCTTTGCCTCCCTTACTTTTAGTCCTCCTTGCCTCAACACTTTATGTCGCTATAGCGTATACACACTCAGCACACTATCAAATATTTGTCTTTATGTATGTATACAACTCTCTCTCTCTCTCTCTCTTTTTCTTTTTTTTTTAAGTTGCTCTCTACGATGGTTCCGCGATGCACAGTAGTTGTACACCGTCACTGGTTCGGGCCTATAATTTTCTACTTTTTCTTATACTCACTACACTACCACTTATCATTTGGGTATCCATTCAAGCTCCTTTCCCTCTGAATTTTCGTGCCAAAGCATTTAGAAATTAGGATCAAACACGGGTTAAACTCGAAAGAACGGGTTTGGCCTGAAATGTGGCTAACCAAAGAAAAAAGCTAAAGCTCAAGGGCCCGACTAAGGATTGTCTATATTAGGCGGATAAAAAGGTTGCAAAATTACTGGCGCTACCAAAGAAATGCCTCGATCCTTTCCTCCAAGTTTGATTCCTACCAAGTCCAATCCACATACCAGGCAAGTTCTGGCAACTATTGCAACACAGACTCACAAACAAGCTCACCACTCTTGGCACACTCTCATCATAAGGTTAACACTAGACTTACTGTCACCTCATTCTCATGAATCCATGATTACACAACTCTATTCCCAAAGTGCTAGACTCAGGTATTAACATCCCAGGATTCCAAGTGATTAAGTTACCTTGATTAACATGCTCGACATACAATCCTTGATCATACAACTGCCAACACTCTAAATGAGACTCGATAACCACAAGTAACTCCAACTAAAATGAAGCTAAAACTAAAACATCCACATATGTACTTAACAATTACAGACCCAATGAAAAATAACAATGAAAATGATGTCTAACAGGAAACCAGAAACATCAACTCTTAGTACAGGCCAAATTAACAAAATAACATGTCATATATAGCATAGTCAATATATTCACCACCCCAAACTTAAATCTATGAATGTCCTTAGTGCTGACCATACATAACCTGCAGAGGGAAAGTCACGAGCAATAGAGGCTCACCCCCACAGCAACTGGGACCTTCCTCAGGTCCAGGCAATATAGGCTCACCCCCAACAACAACTGGGACCTCTTCCTCAACGTCCATGTCATCCTCAATGGGTTCCACAAATTGTGGCCTGATGCCCAAGACAATAACAACAAGGGCGTTGAGGGGGTAATGGGTTTCCACTTCATCCAACTCCTGCTGTGTGGACGGGCGACTGCCTGTCTTGTGCCTCAGCATCTCCATCCCTTACATGCCCTCCATGATTAACTCATCTCAGTGATTGCACTCAACTATGGTAAGAATTGGCCTAGTAGCCTCCTCGGGCCCCTTAATGTTAGTAACATTATAGGGAGGGGACTTAATGTAGGGGCAGTAATCCAGATCCTCTATAGGGACACCTGCACGATGACATAATTCAGTTATAAGTCCTCCAAAGAAATACCTGCAGCCTCGGTGCACCGTGCTTTCCTCATTTCGGACTTTGAAATCACCCCAAATTTTAGTTTTATGCCCGTCATGAGTGCATATACTAGGCAGCTTCTATCCCGTGTAACAGCTGCGAAATGCTGCCCCAGGAAGAATGAGTGCATCATAATTTTTACCTAAACTCGAGCTTCCCGTTCATATGAGTGAATAGAAAGCATTGATGATAGCCCTTGCCAGCATGTCGAATCCATTTCACCGTGGAGTTCACCCTTGCGAGAGTGTGCCGGATGAGTCGGTATAGAGGCTGCATCTACAGGTCTGTGAAGGCACTGGAGGGAACATCGTGGGTGCCAAGTATTCCATTAATGGCTAGAGGGGCGATGTTCACTTCCACCCCCTAACCATTACCACCTGCTACGGGGTTCTTTTTCATGTTTGCATAGAATTCCCGGACCATACTTAGGTTGCAGACCAACAACTCATTGAAGAGAATGGTCAGGCCATAGTCCATGCACCGCTAGTTTATTTGGGGGAACTCTCAAACCAAGGAATCAACATCAATAGGTATATCCGGGAAGTATTTGGTCTCGTTGTGTGCCCGATACCATCACTGCCCATCCCTGTCAATCGATCATACCCCATAGTGGGGTCTTTGGCCCCTCTGTTTCGGGGCTTTGGGTACAATATGGATGTCCCTAGTCCATCTTCTGTTGCTTGAGGTGCCTACAACACTAGATTCGCCAGTTCTGCATGCAGGGGAAGCCATTTAAACTTACAAAAAGAAATAAACTCATCAATTTAATCGCAATAAAGAAGTCCCATTGTATAACTCATGTCTGCCCGACCCCACACTTAGACTAACACCACAGAGTGAAAAAGGTACTCAGACTTTCCAACTTCGTACGGGCTATTCCCAAAAAATCCGACAGCATAACCCCACACTTTAGTTCACAATACACCCCCCCCCCCGCTTTAATTTCACCGTTTTCCCAAACACAAACATTCACCATGTGATCATAATCATTCATCCCAACAAGGAAGGTTAAGTACAATACAACCCATAGGGCACAAATTATTTTTTTCGCAAGACCCAACAATAATTCATCACATCATAGTACTTTAAGCACAAGAATACAAAAATCCCCAATAGTCGTCAAATTCCTTAAAATTTTCGGCCTAGGGTTTCATCCAACAAGATCATGGACAAAAAAGTGATTCTAAACAAGAAATCCAGGCCTAAAGTCTCAACACCCAACAATAAACAACTAATAATAACCAATAAGAACAACCAAACACACTTGATTTCACCCCAAGACACTAAAAATATGCAAACTCCAACAAAGAACAAGAAAAATTAGTGAAGAACACTTACTTGACTTGAAGAGATGCAAGAGTGGATGATGAGCTTAGTTGTGTGTCGCAATGTGTTTAAAATTTTATGGATTTAGAAGAGAAATAGAGCACAAATATTGGGGGGGGGGGGAGGGAAGAAGTATTGGGGTCGGGTGAAGGAATGAAAGACTTAGAAAGACTAAAAAATATAGAGTGGGGTTTTAAATAGGGGTGGGGTCACGCGAAAATTGAGGTGTATAAACATACCTCTATGATGCAGGTGCGACGTGGAAACGTCATGGATGATGCCTTAACTGTATACTTACCTGGGCCAAGAAATGAAGGCTGGTCCGCGATACATTCGCGACGCGGAAATGTCGCGGATAGCCACTGTTTTTGGGCCCAAAAGTTTTTTAAATTTTGAGCTACGGCCCCGAACAATTCCCCAAACACCTAACTATACTTCAAAACACCAAAACAAGTTAGTTCAGCCAAAGAAACTACAAAAATAACCAAAAAATTTACCGAAATTGACGATACACTTTTTCACACCAAAATGCCCAATTGAAGGCTAGTTCACAACGCTCCCATGACGCGGAGACGTCACGGACAACCACTGTATTTTGGGGTCCAAAAAATTTTAAATTTTGAGCTACGGGCCCCGAAAAATTTCTCGAACACTTGAATATGCTGCACAACATAGAAACAAGTTAATGCAGCCAAGGAAACTTCAAAAATGACCAAGGGATTTCAAGAAATTGATGATGAACTTTTCCGCACCAAAATATGCACTGTCCGCGATACATAGACGTCGCGAACTGTCTCATGGTGCAAATCCTAAGGATAATTATTATTATTCTCATTTTTTTAGTGTTACCTCGCTGCGTGTTGCCTCCCGCACAGAGCTTGATTTACCATCGTTGCACGATTCAACAATAATTATTCTTCATTGGCCAAGCTAATGACCTCTTCTTCTCTGTTTGTGGACACATCTTTCAGCTCTATAGCTCCGTGTGGCGTCATAGCCTCCACCATGTACGGTCCACTCCATTTTGACCAAAGTTTACCAGGGAACAATTTTAAACGAGAGTTAAAGAGAAGCACCTGTTGACCTGACTTGAAGTTTCACAGTAGGATATGCTGGTCATGCCAATCTTTTCATCTTCTCCTTGTACAATTTAGCATTCTCATAAGCTTGGAGCAGAAATTCATCCAACTCCACCAATTGTTCTAGTCTATTTCGCCTAGCGAGCTCGGGATCCAGATTTAGCCATTTCATGGCCCAATACGCTTGGTGCTCAAGTTCCACTAGGAGGTGACATGCCTTTTGATGGACCAGCTGGTATGGAGACGTACCATAGGTGTTTTGTCAGCCGTTCGGTATGCCCACACGACCTCATCAAGTTTGATCGACCAATCCTTCCTTGTGGCGTTTACGGTCTTCTGTAAGATTTGTTTCACCTCTTTATTTGACACCTCTACCTGCTCACTAGTCTGTGGGTGGTACACTATGACCACCTTGTGTCTCACTCCATACTTCGCTAGCAGATTCTTAACTATCTGATTAATGAAATGAGCACCCCCACCACTGATGATGGCCCATTGGTAAAAATCTACATCTTCAGAAACTTGCTCACTACCTTGGAGTCATTGGTGGGTAGTGCTACTACTTCCACCCATTTAGAAACATAGTCCACTACGACCAAAATGTAGTGATTTCCAAAAGAGGGTGGGAAAAGATCCATGAAGTCTATCCCTCATACATCAAATATCTCTACCTTCAAGATGTTGTTTAGGGGCATCTCATGTCTCTTGGAGATGGAGTCAGTATTTTGACATGCATCACAAGCCCTCACAAACTGTATAGCATCTCAAAATAAAGTGGACCAGAAGAAACCTGATTGTAGAACCTTGTGAGCTGTATGCTTCCCCTATGATGGCCTCCATAGGGAGAAGCATGACACCTCTCTAAGATCTTCCGCATCTCTGCCTCAGGTACACATCTTCTTACCATTCTGTCAGACCCCTTCATGAAGAGATAAGGCTCATCCCAGATGTAAGCTTTCGAGTCATGAGCTAGCCGCTTCATTTGTTGATAATTAGCCCCAGGCAGAAACACCCCACTCACCAAGTAATTCACAATATCTGCATACCAGGGTAGTTCCTCTACTTCCAACACTAGCAACTGCTCATCAAGGAACTAATCTTTTATTTGCAATTGCTCACCTATTGAGCATCATTTTGTAGATGGGATAGGTGATCGACAATCTAATTATCACACCCCTTGCAATCCTTTGTCTCAATGTCGAACTCTTGGAGCAACAGGATCCATTAGATTAATCTTGGCTTTGTCTCCTTTCTGTTGAATAAGTACTTCACCGCAGCATGGTCGATGAATACTATGACCCCTGGTTCCCACTAAATATGACCTGAATTTATCTAATGCATATACTAGTGCCAGCATCTCTTTTTCATTCACTCTGTAGTTGCCTTGTGCTGCATCTAGAGTTTTGTTTGCATAGTAAATAGAGTGGAACACCTTTTCTCTGCGTTTCCCCAACACTGCACCAACTGAATTATCACTAGCATCACACATGAGCTCGAACAAGAGTTCCCAATCAGGTGATGTCGATATTGGGGCCTCAACCAACTTATTCTTTATTAACTCAAAGGCCTGCAGACAAGAAGCATCAAAGTTAAAGGGTGTCTCTTTCTCCAGGAGGGTTGACAACGACTTTGCAATTTTAGAAAAATCCTTAATGATTCTTTGGTAGAAACTCGCATGACCAAGAAAGCTCCAGACTCCTTTTACTGACACTGGTGGTGGCAACTTCTCTATCACCTCTATTTTCGCCTTGTCCATCTCCAATCCACGTTTTGACACCTTATGCCCCAAGACTATTCCTTCTTTAACCATAAAGTGATATTTTTCCCAATTAAGAACCAGGTTAGTCTCTTCACAGCGCGCTAGCACCCTGTCCAGATTGTGCAAACATGTTTCAAAAAACTCCCTAAAGACTGAGAAGTCCATGAACATCTCTACGATGTCTTGCACCATGTCATGGAATATGGCCATCATGAACCTTTGGAATGTGGCTGGAGCATTGCACAATCTAAAGGGCATGCGTTTAAAAGCATGGGTTCCATACAGACAGGTGAAAGTGGTCTTTTCTTGGTCTTCGGGTGCAATGGTGATTTGGTTATACCCCGAGTATCCATCCAAAAAGTAGTAATACTCTTGTTCAACAAGCCTATCCAACATCCTATCAAAGAAAGGCACCGAGTGGTGGTCCTTGCGGGTGGCATCATTTAATTTCCTGTAGTCCATGCAGATACGCCATCCGGTCACCGTTTTGGTATGAATCAATTCGTTTTTTTTCATTGGTGACGACTGTCATTCCCCCTTTTTTGGGTACACATTACACTTGAAATCACCCATTTGTTGTCTGATATAGGGAAAATGATCCTAGCATCCAACCACTTGATTACTTCTTTCTTCACTACCTCCTTCATGATCGGATTCAACCTCCTTTGTGGGTGGGCCACTGGCTTATGACCCTCCTCCATGAAAATCCTGTGCATACACAAGGCTGGGCTAATGCCATGGATGTCTGACATTTGCCACCCCATTGCTCTCTTCCTTTTTTTAGTACCGCTACAGCGACTTCTACCTGAGCTGTAATCAATGACACAGACAAGATCACAGGTAAAGTTTCATTTTCACAGAGAAATACATACCTGAGATGTGAAGGTAACGACTTCAGTTCCAGTTGAGGTGCTTCTTCAACTGAGGGTTTAACTGGAGGTCCCAGCACTCTATTCAATAGCTCGGCTCTTTCTTAAGCATGCTAACATTGTGACTATTCAACACACTTTCTATTACCCTCACTTCTGCATCATCCACTAGCCCTTGATTCAATGGCACTCTAGTCAGTGCGTCTGCTATTTCCACCTGGCTCACTGCAGCTGTTGTATCTAACACGGTGATGGCTTCCAAGTCCCCATATGCTGCAGGTAGCTTCATAGCTTTGTAAATGTCAGAAACCTCCACCTTATCATGGGCTCTAATGGTGAGCTTTCCTGCTGCTACATCAATCAATGCCCCATTGTTGTTAGGAATGGGCAGCCAAGAATGAATGGGACCTCTGGGTCCACTTCAAAATCCAAGATGACAAAGTCCACCAAGAAGATGAGCGATTCCACTTGGACTAAGACATCCTTAATCGCACCATCTGGTTGCATCATAGAAGGATCAGCCAATTGTAAGACAATGGTGGTTGCCTTTGGGCTTCCTAGCCCCAACTTCCAGAACATGGAGCTAGGCATGAGATTAATGCTTACGCCCAGATCACATAAGCCCCTTGCATTCAAATGACTTCCAATAGTTACTTGCACAATGAAACTCCTCGGCTCTTTCAACTTAGTCGGCAATTGGGACCTATTAAGGATCCTAGAGCTATATGTCTCCATGAGTGATACAGTTTTTTATATCCTTCCAACTTTCTCTTATTGGCCACAATGTCCTTCATGTATTTGGCATACTTTAGGATACCCTGCAAAATGTCAATAAGGGGTAAGTTAATATGTACCTATTTTAGAAGCCCGATGAACTTTTGGAAACACTCATCCTCCTTCTTTTCTTCAACTTCTGTGGGAATGTAGGAGGCGGTTTAGGCACTGGGGTATTCTCTTCTGGGGCTGGGCTAGGGGTTCCAGCCTCATTACTCGGTGTAGTGCCTGGTTCAGCTCCATCTCTCCTCTTTGGAACTGTCTCAATCATGGGTCTTCCGCTTCTCGTGTTGACTGCATTAACTTGCTTTGGATAGGGGTCAGTGTTACTTGCAAGCCTCCTTGAGGTCTAGAGTTCACAGTCCCTACTAACTGCCCCAACTGTCTCTCCAAGTTCTGAAGACCTTGCGTGTTCCTTTGAATCTCTTCCTCTTGCCTATTCTGATTCGCCAAAATTTGTCCAAGTATCTCTGTCTGTCATATTGTTTGGGTTAGCCTGCTTTGCAGGCTATTGCATCTGCTGATTATAATAAACATTGCCCCCTTGTGGTCTCTGCTAAAGTGACCCCTGGTTTTGCTGTTGTCCACCCCAGGAGAAGTTGGGGCGATCCCTCCAATTTGGGTTGTATGAGTTCCCAAAACCTTGATAGCCCCCTCTGTTAGCATTTCCCACAATGTTTACTGCTTCAGGATTAGCTCCACAGGACTCAATACTGTGATCTCCTCCACCACACACATCACACCAACCAGGTTGTTGTTATTGTATCGTGTTCACTTGGGCTGGCTGCTGACCTACACCCACCAGTGCTTGCTGTTGTTAGCCTAACACCAGGTTGTTGAAGTGAGTATTCATCATACTTTGCATTTCTGACATTTGAGGTTGCAAGGCAGTCATCGCATCAATTTCTAATATACCGGCTTTCTTTTGGACTGCCGGTCGGCTTGATCCTCTATTCCACTTAGGATTTCCTTGTGTGGTCCGATTGAGAAGGGCATACAACTCATCGTATGTCATCTCCAATGCCTGTCCACCTGCTGCAGAATCAGGAAGAATCTTTGTGTTGGGTTTTAAACCTTCTATGAAGATATGTACCAACCCCTCATTAGCCTGACAATGATAGGGGCAATTAATAAAGAGAGTTTTAAACCTGTCCCAAGCTTGATATAAATTTTCCCCAAGCTTTTGCTTGAAGCTTAGAATTTCACACCTGAGTTTGGCTGTTTTGCTAGATGAGAAGAATCGAGTGAGGAACTTTCGAGCAAGATCATCCCATGAAGTGATGGAGTTGGGTGGCTCGATCTGCAGCCACCTTCGGGCTCCCCCCAACAATGAGAAGGGAAACAAGGTCATCCTCACGTAATCTCTGTTCATTCCTGTGGAATGAAAGTATCAACGATCTCCAAGAATTCTGAAGATGGACCTGTGGGTCTTCGTGTGGTAGCCCTGTAAATTGTCCGGTGGAGTGTAGCAACTGGACTATATTCTGTTTCAGCTCCCACCGACCTCCGGGATCTAGTTTCAGAAAGCAACTGGTGACATTGATGGTTTGCGAAATTGCCACATCTCGCACTGGTCGGGGTGTTAATGGTGCAAGCGGGTTTGCTTCGGCCATTTCTTTCCTGACAGGATCGAGTTGGTTTTTGCTATTCTCTAGATCCTCCTATTCAATGAATGAAAGTGGCAGAACTAGGAACAAGATGCCTGCTCTACTCTTAGACTGAAGAAAGAAAGAGTCCTGGTCTTCTAGCTTAGTGCCCAACTACTTGCAAACAAAGCACGACTAAGATCAAATGTAGCGAGCACTACAAATCAAAACAACTTAGAGATTTAACCAGCTCAACCTTTAAATCCCCGGCTACGGCGCCAAAAACTTGTTGCTTCCCTAGCACACGCAAGTGAACGTAGTCTAAACAAATAATATAGTGGCCCTGAGAAAGGGGTCGGGATATCGAATCGAAAGGATTTAAAGGAAAGTGGAAAACAATCCATGCTACTATGCTTAGAGGGTGTTTAGGAAGAATAGTGAAGAAGTTTATGGAAAGTAATGAAACCACTAACGTAATTTATTATCCTGAGCTAGTTTGTTGTTAACTATTAATTTAAGAGTGATTCCGGGATTGTGTCCTTGTTAACGCTATTTAAGTCTTAATAATCATACATACGTTTGGGCTCATTCCTTCTGGTTCACAAGGTTAAGATTACCTAAACAGGGTTGCACGCCTCTGCCGGCCTATCGTTATTGACTGCTTAACTACATCATTGAGCGGGGATAGACAGACCAATAAAAGTGCTTCAATGCTATCTTCCTGTATTATAAATCAAGCGAGATGTAAGGGTAGTTGTCATGGATCTCCCTTACACCAATTAATCTAGTTTCCTAGTTGAACAAGCTCCCTATACTACTGTGTTCTATCTATTCCAACATCTCTCAAATTCAAAATAAACAATGAGTTTACCCCCTAGTTGGCCAGACGATGGGGTATAGATTTAAGCAATATATGAGTAGTCAAGAAACCCAATCATATGTATAGAAAATCAAAAGCTAAAACATTGTGTATGGCTACAATCCCAGAATATGGGAGAATTAGCTACTCATAGTAGGTTCATACATCAAGAATAAACTAATAATCATTAACAAACAAGTCAACAAAGATTAATACTAACTAAACTTGCCCTAGAAAGAGTTCTCGTCATTCCCCTCTATTTTTCGCCTCTCAATAATAATAATAATCCAAAGCTTAAAACAAAACATGACTTAAAATTCCGTCACTCGATTTTTTCCACGCATCTTCAAAGTCCGCGACCCGGAGTAGCATGATTTGAGCAGGATTTTGCTTATTTGCTGACTGGACTAGCTTGCACTGCATTTTGCACTAGTCCATGATGCGGACTTTGAAATATTTCCCATTTCGCGCCTTTTTCTTCTCCTCTTCAGCTTATAAACTTTTTCGCAGGTCCGCGACGCACACTTGAGTACTTCTGCTGAGTTAACTAATTCTTTTCTCCTTCAATCCTAGGTTGTGTTCGTCCTCCTGATCCGAGTCTGACTACGGAATAGCTCAATCTGATCAAAATCTGCAAAAACACAATTAAACAGCACACTTGGCCCTAAATTAGCAAAATAAACAAAATCACACTAAAAGCTCCTGGGCTCTATAAGTTTACCCTCTAACTCAGCTCTATTTATGGGTATATTGGCTAGTTTGGTGTATGAATATGCCTAAGATCAGCAGGATATACAATGTAACTTTCTCTCCTTTTCTAAGAAATACACACTTCTATTCTCTCTTCTCTTAGCCTCTGATTGTTTCAGTCCATGAGCTCACAACTTCTATCTATGGAGCTATCATGGTACCAGTGTCTCGTCGTGTATTAGGCTAGATAAAGTGTAGTGAAAATGAGTGAAAAGTGTTCCAGACTGGTTAGGTTCAACACTGAAGAGTTGTTGAATCAAGAGTAGGCATTCTAGTTAGAAACTGAGATTGGAAACAGGAATTCATGGACAACACAACTGAAGCTGCATCTGGAGCAATGGAGACTGGCAATCCAAACTCAAATTCACCACATCCAACTCATGGAACAACTACTTACATAGCTCCAATTATAGATTATGATCATCCTTTGTATCTGCACCATAATGATACTGCAAGTAGCTCTTTAGTTTCTCTCCAACTCACTAGTTCTGAGAATTATGCAATCTGGAGTAGATCCATGCATATACGCCTCTTAGGTAAAAGTAAATTGGGAATTTTTGATGGAAAATTTCCAAAAACTAGCTTTGTACCTGAACTATTTGATATTTGGGAGAAATGCAATGTTGTAGTACTGTCCTGCATAATGAATGCAGTTTGATCAAGTTTACTTAGCAGTGTAGTGTATGGAGTTGATGCACATAAGATGTGGTGTGATCTAAGGGAAAGGTTTGACAAAATTAATGGTGCACATCTATTTCAACTACAGAAGGAGATCCACGGCCTTACGTAGGAAACTATGATCGTTACACACTCTTACACTACTCACAAAAGCTTTTGTAATGAGCTTTACTCAATTATGCCTTGTCCAGGATATTCCTGTGCTGAATCTAGGAAATTTAAAGAACATAGTGAATACCAAAGGCTACTTGAATTCCTGATGGGGTTGAATGAGTCCTACACAGTAGCAAGAGGATAGATTCTGATTCAGACACTACTTCCAAGTCTAAATAATGCTTTCTCACTTATTGTGGATCATGAGAGTAAAAATATCTTAGTACATACTGATTATATTATTCCAGGCTCTAAAATAGTTGAGAGTACAACTCAAACTAGTATAATAGGAGGAGGTATTCCAAATCAAGAAAGTGGTGACTTTAGACATCAACCTGGTGGTAGTGGGAATCCAAGTAGAACTTTAGTGTATGGTAGCATTTTTTCTTGACTTTTATTTTTTCTAGGATCTCTGCAGTAGACATGTTAAGGAGATGGGTAGAGAAGATCAGGGCATCTACATCCTCAAAAAGGCCTAAGCACTGTGTCATCTACTCAATCACTCCTCGGCAGTGCTAATTCAACAAGTTGTTCTAAGTCTATATTTTTGTGTCATAGAAGACTAGGACATGCCTCTGTGGATATAAAAAAGAACTCACCTAGTGTTAATGTTCTAGGTTTTGATGTTTTACCTCTTTATACTATTTTTTCTCTGGCTAAACACACTAAGCTTCCTTTCACTACAAGTACTCATTCATCTAAGGTTGTAGTTGAACTGATTCAATGTGATATTTGGGGTCCCTACAAAGTTTCTACTCATAATGGAATGAGATACTTTGTAACTCTTGCAGATGACTTTTCCAAGTTCACCTGGATTTTTCTAATAGCTTCTAAGTCTGATGCAATAGTGGTACTAAGAATTTATTTGTTCAAATTCACAACCTGTTTCTACCATTGTTAAGACTCTAAGAAAATCTTTTCTGGCTACTTTTGGTATTGTTCATTAGAGTACTTGTGTGTACACACCTCAACAAAATAGCATTGCAGAGAAAAACCATAGAACCATTTTACAAATGGCTAGAGCTACCCTTGAAATTTTGGGGCGAGTGCGTATCTACATTTATATATCTTATTAACAGACTACCCTCTAAACTTCTCAACTATAAAACTCCCATTTAAAACCCTCTTTCCCTTACTCACATAAAAATATTTGGCTGTCTATGCTTTGCTGCCTGTCCTAATATACATGACAAATTCTCTCCTAGCGCTATACCTGTTGTTATGCTAGGTTACTCTCTCTCTCAAAAGGGGTATGTCCTATTTGATCTACAGTCAAAGTCCATATTTGTAAATAGACATGTAGTGTTTAAAGAAGATATTTTCCTTCCAAGGATCTTCAGACTTCCTCTGATCTTATCTTTCCTGTTCTGACCATGTTACATCCCGATTATCCTCCTCAAGAACATCCTCAAAACTCTACTATATCTAATCTACCAAATCCTCACATAGTCTCATTTGATCTTTTTGCTCCTTCTCCTCCCTTTGAAGATGTACATACTCACACTACTACTCCTTTAGAATCTCCAACTATTTCATCCATTCCTCATTTACCTGTCCCTTTTAGAAAGTCCTCTAGGACTAGTAGACCCCCTCTATGGCTTAACGATTTTATCACTCAACCCAAAAGTAACATCTGCTCATTTCCCTTGTCCCATCATCTCTCTTATCACAAACTATCCTCTTCCTACCTTACTAGTCTAACAACTTATTGAGCAATGACTTAACCTTCCACTTATAAAGATGTTGCCCTTGATACTCAGTGGGTTAAAGTCATGGAGCTAGAAATTGCTGCACCAGAAGGTAGTAACACTTAGAACATAGTTGATTTACCTCCAGATAAAAAGCCTATTGGATGCAAATAAGTATACAAAGTTAAGTACAAGTCCACAGGTAAACTTGAAAGACTAAAAACCAGACTAGTTGCCAAGGGATTTAGTCAACAAGAGGGCTTGGATTATGGTGAAACTTTTAGTTATGTTAGATCAGTTGTGGCTTTAGCTGCTTCCAAAAGTTTGAATATTCATCAAATGGATGTCCACAATGCCTTTCTTAAGGAAGATTTTCTTAAAGAGGCGTACATGTCCATTCCAGCAGGATTTGCTAAATAGGGGGAGTATAGTAAGGTCTATAAATTACATAAGTCACTCCATGGCCTTAAACAGGCTCATAGACAATGGAACCAGAAGTCACCTGAGTCACTGGTCAAGTTGGGCTTCAGTCAGAGTCATTATGATTACTTATTGTTCACTAAACATGTTGAGAGTGATATTCTTATTGTGTTGGTATATGTTGATGACTTTTGATCACTGGCAGCAAACAAACTCTCATAAATGATACCAAAACTGATTTACAAGAACAATTTAAGATGAAAGACTTAGGAGAGCTTAAGTTCTTTCTAGGAATTGAGGTGGTCAGGTAAAGCAAAGGTATTCACATGTCTCAAAGAAAGTATGCATTAGAGTTGATAGTTGAGTGTGACGTGGGGAGGGAAAGGGGCTAAGCATGTATCTACTCCTCTTGAACAAAACCAGAAGCTAACATTTGTGAAGTATGATCAGCTGTTTTTCTGGGAGAAAGAACTACAAACCACACACTTCAGGACCTTGGTAGATATCAAAGGCTAATAAGAAGACTTCTCTACCTGACCATGACCAGACCTGACCTAGCCTTCTTAGTTTAAGAATTAAGCTAATTCATTCACTATCCTAAGGAGTTAAATACATAAGCAACACTTAGGGTAGTCAAGTATACAAAAGAGGCTCCAAGCCTTGGACTACGAATGCCATCTGAAGACATAACTTAACTAACTACTTACTGTGACTCAGATTGGGGAGTCTAGAAACTAGAAGGTCTGTCAATGGCTTCTAGTTATGTTTGGTGGATCTCTAATCTCTTGGAAGTCAAAGAAGTAGGAAATAATATCTAGAAGGTTGGAAGAAGCTGAGTTTGAAAGTATGACAAATTGTGTAGCTGAGATCACATGGCTAGTAGAATTATTCAGAGAACTAGGAGTTCATATTGAGTCACCAGTGAAGATGTACTGTGAAGATGTACTGTGACAACAAGGAAACAATTTAGATTTATGCAAATCTTATCTTTCATGAAAGAACTAAAAACATTCACATAGACTATTACTTTGTAAGAGAAAAGATCAATCAAAGGATGGTGAAGAGTGAGTCAATTCATATAAGAGACCAACTAGTTGATTTACTCACAAAAGGACTTGGAAACTCACAACATCATTCACTACTGCACAACATAGGTGTTATGAACTTATATCCAAACCATGTGCTTGAGGGGGGGGGGGGTGTTAACTATAGCATAGAGTTATCAAGAAACTGTGGTTAAAAGAGTTAGTTATGAGTTCATTATATCGGTAAGACTATCATGCTCCAAAAGAATGGGAGACGCGATTGACACTTGATACCATCATTGGCTGAGTAAGCCACTAAACATGCTAGTTAATTAAACTAGTTGCCAAAAGATCGAGCAACATAACATCTGAAAAACTAAGCCTAGACCATTTAGGTCATGACCTAGCCATAAATAAATGATGTACATCAAGATGTGTAAATCAAAATGATAAAGTACTAGCTAGCCGACAAATCAGCAACAACAGAGGTACAGGGGCACACTATATATACATGACAGTCTTATGATTGGAGACTAAAAGGTACAAAAGTGCCAATTAAAATAACATGTCCACAATAGCCTCTAAGAGAATCACTAACTACTAGGACAGGGACCCGACTATACCCAACTGTACAACAAAAAGTAAGCATCCTGTGAAAGCTCCAGGAAGAGGTGGAGCTTACCAACTCACAGCTGAACTGGGTTCCTAGTGGAGGGGTCAATCAGAGTCCCTACCTGAACCTGCACACATGAAATATAAAAATAGCGTACCCAGGTAATGGGACATCAGTACGAATAAATATGTACTAGTATGTAAGGCAGAAAGTAAAACCATATATAATTGTAGTAAAAAAGGTAATAAAAATACCACATGTGACCAAAACGTAAGTAACGTTAACGGCCAACACTCAACCTCCTAGTGATCAAATATCCATGGTATGCTTGAGTAATTGCATGTCGTGAATACATATATATAGATGCAAATGCATGACATACCCAACCAAATGCTAGCAATGGTGGTCCTTTCCGATAGCTAACCGGTATTATATTTGCCAACCTGTAGCCATTTGTACCATATACATATATATAATCATTTGGGCAAATAAGCCCCAAACCTCCAATTATAGCTCGAAGTCCATCCATAACGTGAAGGTATGATATGAATATTGAATGCACATAGTAGACTATAGCATAAATTTAGCAAATTTTGGCTCATTGGTATACTTATCCTCGTAACATCATAATCATTGTCATCGCATATTCACGTGATCTATGGGATCTTCATGTCTTTTGAATAAGTTTGATAACTTAACTCAACATTTATAATGAGGCCTTAATTCTGAAGATGTTCATAAAGGTGCTTCACACAGTGCTTATACTTGGTTCCATGTCAATTAGTAAAAGAAAGTATTTTAAAAAAGAATCAAGTGTCATAGTAGTTTAAATAGGAGCATTTTGCTGGAGATTATTGAAAATCAACGTGTTACTTTCTAAGTGCTTCAAATATGGTTTTAGTATAGAAGAAGGACTGATTATAAATACTACATTCCCCTCATAATCTATCTTTATTTTTGGTGACGCCACACCAAAAAAAGCAACACCTCAACACATGGACAGGTAGTCAGAAAACCAATAAATTGATATATAGATATTGAATGTCCAGTTTAAGCGAACCAATGAAATATCAACCTAATACCATCATGAAAATAATTCAGCTGGAATCCCAATATTTTTACAGTAGGTCTTTCTAGCAAAAGAATAGTAAAATATCGTATTCGACGTTTTGAAAATTTTCCAGATTTCTTGCTAAAAGGAGGGACGAAGCTTAGCCTTAACATACCTTTCCAACGGACGTCCAAATGCCCGAAGTTTCTTCACGAGAGTTGTTCCTTACATCCTAAGCTTCGCAACCATTATATATATGCAACTTACACACACTTATAAATAGTCTATAATTAAGCATTAATGACCAGATTTGCTATCTAGCATTTACGCGAGAAAACGTCTATAGAACTTCGTAAGAATGATCATAAAAGAGGTCTCTCTTACTTAAATGATTAAAAAAACTTACTTAAATCACTTAGGGACCTAGTGGGAGCTCTCTCTTTAGTTTATTAACTGTGTTGGGATGAAAATGAAATAGTTTTATGCTTTAAAAGGTTGAATTAGCCGACTCATAGGTAGGCTTGACCCGGCCCAGCTCGGCCCAGTTTTCTACTCGAGTAGTTATGGTAAAACTACCACAACTTTTTATTCTGAAGTCAGATTGATGCACGGTTTTGTGCGTTCCAAATTAGACTCATAGATCTTCAATTTGATAGGTCACAACCCCTTTAGCTCCTTATATTTAGGGAGATATGGTCTGATACATTTGACCAAAATTTAAGAAGGATTTCTGGCTTACGATAACTTTGGCGAACCTTTATCTTGCAACTTTCTTGATTCCAAAACTTAACATATGAACTTTGTGCTATTAAAATACCCTTTAAAAATCCATTATTAGTAAATTATACACTCTTAATCTCATCCAAAAAGTGAAATGTAATTTAAACCTTCCAAAAAAGGTAAGGCGCCACTCGGGCCATTTTTGTAATCCCTAATGCTATTTAGGGGATTCCTTTGACTTAAAACTTTAAGTCCTTGATATTACCACTTATTGACAACTTTATTATCCTTAGGTTCTATCCAAAATCATATATGTCTTATATAAAATGACACGCTATATATATTATGGAAGACGAGAAACACGGGGTCTCACATAAATATTAGCTACACTTTGTAGTATATACATGAGCATCATGGTTAATGTGTGATGGCAGGAATATACAATATAAATCTCTCTTTTCTTCTAAGAAATACGCACTTCTATTCTTTCTTCTCTTAGCCTCTGATTGTTTCAGTCCATGTGCTCACAACCTCCATCTATGGAGTTATCAACAACTAGTGTATATTATACTTACCTTATTTTTTTCGTTGATTGTAAAAAAAAAAAAGTGTCAAAATGGCATATTAATATTTTAAATGTTACAGATCTTAATTGAGATACCTAAGTAAAAAAAAAATTGATGTTAATTTTGTATGTTAGTCGATGCGTTCAGCCTAAAAAAAAATATATAAAAGTTAATGGACTCTCATGCATGTATTTGCACTTTTGTCCTTTTTTTTTTATGTTGGTTTTTAATAAATAATTTTTCCAAGACATAATTTATATTTTTACATTAGAATATCCCACAAGTTATGTTACCGACCTTTAGCAGGCATAAGTTCAATTGCTAAAAAAAATTAAAAGAATGTATGTATTTGAAAAGCAAATCGTGCAATTATACAAATGAATATAGGCCCTAATATATGTTATAAATGAATTAATAAATTATAAATGAATTAATAAAATGGGGCAAGTGAATAGTGATAATTGACAGTGGTAGGGGACGCTAACCACATGTTTGGGTTGTTAGTTGCTCAATTAGTCAGTTTATATCAATCACTTCATTGCTTCCTTTTCAAGTTTTTTGGATAATATTCATTATTAGTTAATTAATGTTTGATTATATATCTATTATGTGCATGTCTTTGTTGTTACTAACTGGAAAAGTGCTGTATGCCCCACATTTCAAGCTTTAATTGTGATGTTCATTATATGGATAATGTTTTCCATTATTAATTTTTAAAATTTTCCATACATAATTGAGAGATAAGTATGATAGGGCTCAATAGACAACCGTGGTCAAGATATTACTCACATTACACTTTCTATACATAATTGGGATTCATCATTTTATGATAAATTAGCTCGAGATAAGTTATTTTATCATGTATATGACATAATTTATCTCATCACTAAGGTATAAATGGTTGAAAAAATAATTTAAGGATAACTTAATAACTCTAGCCAAACGTTGGATAAAATAATCCTGCATTTTATCATTATAGCTTTTTAGAAAGAAAATGTGTTCGTACTTAGTCATAGTTAGATTCCATTTTATTCTCATCATAATCATTTAAGTTTAAATGAGTAAATTATGCACGTTTGGTATCCGTATATAACAAATTTATGTACATTATCCTTTTTGTTTCGGATGTATATATGAACTGAAACTTCATGATAATTGTTTAGTGGAGAGTTATTTCCGTTTATCCTGCAGGTTGTACGTATAATATATAGAGGTAGCATAATTATATGAGGTATTACATGGGTAGCAGCATGACAAGTGAGAAAATGATATTTTTGGTACACAGCTATATAGGCGATAGTAGGTGTTAAATTTAAATGCATTGCCATCATAATTATTAAATGATACAATTATTATTGCTCTCATCATCATCATATGTTGGCAAATTATTTTAAAATAGAATAGAATGTTGAGAAAGAAGAAAAGAAAAAGCGATATGATAGAACAAGTAACGTTTCTTTCACAAATAGCATTTTCTTTATGGAGGTGATAAGATTTAATTTAATAATTAGAGTGGGTGTGTAAGGTGACGAAATGTCTATATATGCATCACCCAACACCAATTGTGATGGTAGGGTATGTGGGCGTAGTTGTTAGGAACATCTAACCACCAGGAGTGGTGTACAATAGTTGCTACTTTTATATACCTTCTCCTAACTGCTATTACCGGACATTGCTTCATACATATTTCTTACAAAAACAATTTACGTAAGCTAAATTCACCCTAAAATGGAAGCTTCGGGGACTAATTAACAACCTTTTCACAACAGCACTTTGCTCTCCTTAGTAAACCTACTTACATCGAATTTAAATTAATTAGATGGTTCAATTAAATGTTGTGCTTTATGAGTAGTTGAATATGTATTAACAGTTGAATCCTCAACTTTACAAAAGGGTAGTTTTAATGAAGTGGCAAACAAGATTAAAACATTGCAATATATTTTAAGTTGAAATCCTCGACGTAGCACTCAAATAATTTTAAAATTGGGGAAAAGGGGTAAATATGCACCAAATTTTGTGATTCAGAGCACGTATATCCCTCGTTATAAAGGTGATGTATATATATCTCGTAATTTAACAAATGGTGCACATTTATATCCTTCTATTAACAATCATATATTTACTTTATTAAAAAGAATTATTATTATTTAGTTCCAAAAATATCATATGATTCTTAAAAATTACCTCACTCATTTTTATTAGTATATATAACTTACATTAATCTCATAGTAATAGAACTGATTACGTACTATTCCTACTCTTTTTCAAATTACAAAAATTTCTTGAAATTAATGAATTTCATATACATCACTATATTGCTTGATACATAGCTTGTTAATAAATTACCTTATTGATTGTTGCACTAAAAGAAAAAAAAATTAAATTAAATGCCAGTAGAGAGTTCTACAAATTATGCAAAAAAAATTATACCATTCTCTCCCAAAATGGTAATAACTTCAAACAATTCAAATTTTAAATTTTCTTTTTTCCAATTTATCCCGAATCATAACAAATTTTCTCCTTTGTTTATTTTTTCTTTTCAATTCATCACTTATCACTTTTTTGAACTTTTTCATCTACAAATTTTTGATACATATGAATGATGTTTTATTTTTTAGTATTATGATTACTTATTTAGTGAAAGAATGATACATCTGTGACTTCAAAGTAGACTATAGAAAAAACACCCAAAAAAGAGAAGAAAAAGTCGAGTTGTTGGGGGCTCCGGTAAAGACTGTGGATTGAGGTCCATGAGTGATCCCATGAAAATGAAAAAAAGCTACTGGAGTTGATACAGAGCGAATGAGAAAGTGTAGAAGAATTCTTCTATCATTTTTTTTTTTTTTTTTGCTTTTAGTAGATGAAATTGTTAATTTTAAAAGAAATTATTGTTCATATTTTTGTGATACATATAGGTTCAAATTTTTTTATGTATCTAGTTGTTTTTGTTTCTTGAATTTATGTACAACGTGTTCTTTTCAACATTATAATATACTATTTTTATCATGCACAATGTATGATATTCAAATATCGATTTTGATACTTAACCTTACTTTATTTGAAACACAATTTAGTATGTATCATGCTAATACTAACGTATTTGATACATGACTATTATAAATTTCATTATCTTTTACTATATATACATACACGCATACTTATCAACTAAAATAAAAAAAGTTATGCATTTGTACACATTATCAAATAATATTGTTTGATATATAAATACTGATATTTTTATAACAAGATCAATTTGTATTATATTCACAGTTATGTATATAACACAACATTGATAGGACAATTGATTGATTATTTTTTACTTTTTTTATTGTTAAGCTTTTTTTGATTTTATATTGGTCTCTTTTCATATCTAAACCTATGTACCTGATAGTTTGATTAAATTTTAACCATTAAATCTAACTTATGACAGGAGGATTGAAACAGGTGAATAATAGCTTTTGCAATAAATGAGATCCTCTAAAGCAAGAGCGGGGAAACATTGAAAGAATGATAAAAGAAAGAAGAACCTGAGTTAAATTTTTTTTCCTAGAAGCAACTAGGTTTGTACTTTTATTCAACTTAGAATTATTGTTTAGTAATGATAATAGTTCCAAGTGTGAAAGTGAGTTGTGTGAGAATTGTAACAAGAAGTGAGTTTAACTTCAGCTTGGAGAGTAGAGATAACGGTTATAGTTAATCGTTAGAGTTGAGGTATGAGTTAGTCTCGTAGATTATAGAGTTGTAATAATCTGATACACTCTTTGAAGTTTAGTGAGAAGTTGCTGAAATTCTACAAGTTGTATGTCATGATTGTTTTTCCCTTGAGTAACAGAGGTTTTCTGCGATAAATGTCAATTTTGTTTTTGTTACTTTATCATCTATGATAATAATACAAGAATTAGATTCTTGTATTCGTTAGGTGGTTAACGTCTCTTTAGGTATATATATGCCACATTTATAATGAGGGATACATATACTCTTCATCACACAGTTGATGGATATATATTTGCCTCAACCACCAATCAGCCAAGAATCTGCCTTACCTCATCTGCCATCCTCTCCGTAGTGTTCTCCTGCACCATCTCCATCTCCATCACAGGCCTCTCCAATTTCACTTGGTACTGGCTTAAATAATACACAAGTTCAAGACCTTGACATTTTGATTGATGGCGATGTTCTTGATTCTCCAGGTGACTCCAATTCTTATGGTGTTGCTTCATTGGGTGTAGTCACACCTATTCGCAATCATCCCATGGTTACACGAGCGTAAACTGGAAATCTTAAGCCCAAACATATTCAGTCCTTTGTTGTCTCCTGTGGCGTTGCTCTTGATCTCACATGTTACACTCAGGCAATTGAAATTCCTGATTGGTGATTGGAGATTTGTTGTGTCAGCAGATATAATGCGTTCATCGCAACTGGTGCATGGAAGTTGGTTCCACCTCATCAGGCTACGAATGTCATTGGTTGTAAATGGGTTTTTAAGACCCAAAAAAAAAGATCAGATGGCTCTATTGAACGACATAAGGCCATATTAGTTGCCAAGGGTTTCCATCAATGCTCTGGAATTGACTTTGATGATACTTTCAGTCCCGTTGTCAAACCTACAACCATTTGACTATTGTTTTCTATTACAGTATCACAGGGATGGATTGTTAATCAACTTGATATCTCTAATGCGTTCTTGCATGGGTAAGCTAGAGGAGTATGTATAAATGGTTCAACCTACAAGTTTTGTTGACCCCAATCATCCTAATTATATATGCAAGCTAGAGAAGTCTATTTATGGCCAAACAAGCTTGAGTCCAGAATAAATATTTGACGGATGCCTTGCATGAGCTTGATTTTCAAGGTTCTAAAATAGATCATTCACTCTTTTTTAGAAGCAGGGGCACAGAAAAACTATTTTATCTAATTTACATTGATGACATTATAGTCTTGGGCATGTCTATGCATCTAGTTTCTTTATTGATTCAACAATTAGAACTCCATTTCTCTTTGCGCAACTCAGGCAAGCCTAATTACTTTTTGGGTATTGAAGCTTCATAGAGATATGATGGATTGTTGTTACATCGGTCTAAATATACACATGATCTCTTGGAACGTAGTAACATGCTAACATGCAATGATGTTTCTATTCCCATGTGCCCGAGTAGTAAGTTGCACACCAGTGACAACACTTAGTTTCTTATGAAAGTCTTTATCGGAGTATTGTTGGTGGCTTACAATATCTCACTTTCACTAGACCTGATATTTCCTTCTCGGTCAATAAAGTTTGTCAGTTCATGCATAGTCCGACAGAGAAACATTTGGCAGCAGTTAAGCATATCTTGAGATATCTAAAGTCCACTTCTTCTCATGGTATTTTCTTTTCAAATCGGAACTCTCACCAGTTACAGGGATATTGTAATGCCGATTTGGGAGGAAGTATATATGATCGGAAGTCTACTATTGGTTTTGCAATTTTCTTAGATTTATCGCTTGTTTCTTGGTGTTCTCACAAACAACGATCAGTCTCGCGCTCCACTACCGAGGTCAAATATCACTCTATTGCTGCTGCCACTAGTGAACTTCTATGGATTTGTTTTTTGTTGAAAGAAATTGGCCTTTCTTCAGGTTTTGTACCTTTGTTGTGGTGTGATAATTTAAGTGCTACCTATCTTACCTCTATCCAGTGTTTCACTCTCGCACCAAACATATAGAGATTGATTTTCACTTCATTCGAGATTTTGTACACAAAAAGAAACTTCAAGTTCGGTATATTTCTTCTCATGACCAACTTGCAGATATTTTTACAAGCCTCTCTTGAAGGATCATTTTGTCCTTCGCGTGACAAGTTGAACCTTATACCTAGTTCAACTTGAGGGGAAGTGATACGTATGATATTTAAATATTAGTTAGTATAATGTATATATTAAGGGTTATTTATATAATTGTATATGTATTAACTCTTATATGAATTCCTTCCAATACAATCAATGGAAGTAATGTTGGAGTCTACTTTACAGTCTCTCCCTATCGGTAGGTACCAATCGATTAAAAAAGCAATCCTAAAGAAGAAGAAAAAAGAGTGTGAAACATTAGTAAGGAAGTGGTTCGATTGGTTACACATTTTACTTCTACCAGTAGTTCAATGTTCAACTCACACCAAAAAGTAAACTACTAATTATTGATCCTTCGAGACGACGTGGATAAAAGAATATAGAAAAATAAAAAGTTGATTGACGCAAACTCAGTCTTGGTGCTATGTTATTATAATAACTAGTTTAATGTACGTATTTTACATGTGTATATTATATTTATTAATAAAAATTTATATAAATAAATAAATTATTACGTGTATAACTTATATCACATAATTATAAATAATGACGTAAATATTATTATCTCATATCATCAAATTTATAAATATGTCATTTATCTATTCTTATCACATGATGCAAATCAACTTTATATTATTTAACAATAATAGTAGACAAAATAATTGATTGTACTTCTGATTTTATATATGCCTTTTCTTTTTCTAATCCAGTGTCTGGTATCCGCATTAGAGCTCCAAATAAATTTGAATCGTACACTATATGACGCATTTAGGGTAGAGCTTTCCAACATGATTCTCTCCATATTCAGGACTCGAACCCGATGCTTCTAATTAAGAATGGAGTAGTGTTCACCACTGCACCACAACCCATGTTAATGATTTTATGTTCTTCTAATGTTTAAGGAAAGAATATCTTAGTTATCATAAAGTTTTAAATTCATGTCCACGTCCTATCTACCTTAATATGAATTATATTTAATACATTCATGTTTTCTATTACAATATAATATATACTTTGAATATTAATTTATAGTTCCTTTGAGTAGTAGCTATAGAGTCGTATTCTGAAAGATCCTTCAATCTTTATAAGCACATATATTGCTTCCATGCATGCATATAAAACAAACAAAATTGAAGCCAATTAAAATGCATATAAGTTATCAACCAACATGCATATAAATTACAATTAACGGGATGATATAGTATTATGAAAGAGAGAAAATATTATTGCCTCTAAATTCTTCGGTATATAAGCATATTACTTTGACATGAACATAAATTTACTCCTTATATAGATAATATTTGTTTAAGTGTTATTGTCTAATTAGAATTAATATTGGATTGTAGAAGTTTATGTTTTGTGTTAGTTTGTTTTATCCTAACTCGGTAAATTGTTAATAGAAAAATTTAATCTTTTTTACATATTTTTTTGGAGATTTTTTTTTCTTTTTGGCAATTAGAGTTTTTATAAAAAAAAAAAAAAAGCGTTTTATTTGTTTTGGGACGTCCTTTTTGGACGGGTTTTTTTGGACTTTTTGTTTTCTTTTAAAACTTCTTTTAATTATTATTATTTGGAAGTTTTTTATTATTATTATTATTATTATTATTTTTTTTTTGGATCAAGTCTATTTTAGTTGGAAACATATTTTTTTTATAGGAACTTAACCATAATAAAAAAATCTTCTCTATTTATTATTTTTATTATATTTAATATTATTAATAATAATACAGTAATTAAAAAAAATGAAAAGATAATTTTATTTAAAGAATTTTTTTTTTAATGAAGGACAAAAAATTCAAACAATATTTTTGAGACGTTTTAAAGTGCAGATAGATAGATAAAAAATATATATATTCATAATTAATATATGCAAATCAGAACAATTAATGATTGGTATACCGTCTAGCTGACCCTTGCACGAAGGCAATCACTAGAACTCTATGTTCACTTTTATTTGTGTAGAATGAACTCTATATTTTTTATTCTTAAAATAAAATATATATTTTATTAATATATTTATATTAATTGGTGTACAATCTTAAAAAAGTATTTTGGAATTGCCATGTCCGAAAGAATATAAAAACAATAGAAGGGACATGAATTAATTAATCTTTGGGAAAATTTTCTGTTTTCGTATTAGCAAGTAGGCTTAAGTTAGCCATAACTTAATATGACTACCATATATATTCCCTTATCCTATTAGACAAGCAAGCATGATGGCTAAATTACAAGATACAAAATAAATAAATCTTTACTCTAATCATCAATTTTCATATCTTTTTATGCATTCACAGTAGTGGAATTAAGCCTGTCTTTGTCAAACAGTTAAAGTTAATTATTTTATTTTATCCTACAATGACAAGCTTTTGTACGAACAAACTGTAAAGTCAAAAAGCACACTTCAAGTTGCCATAGTTGACTCTCTAAGAGAGATATCTGCCACTCCTTGCATGTAATTATTCCAATGAAGCTGTTATAGCCCACACTGAAGCTTCAACTCAACTACTTGACTGACAAGATGAACCCATTTGACCGCGTCAAACAGATTCATTTGCCTTAAAACGGTTCAAAACTTACCACCAAAAGATGGGTGTTTTGGATGAGATTGTTCTGTGTTTAAAGGTTTTGGATGCGATTCTGGTGTAAAGGAAATTTTTCAATAGAGTATAAAGAGCACTTCCTCCTGAAAAGGACTATAACGACCTGACCCCATCGTTATGGGTATGTCAATGGGATAGGAAATTGGGTCAAAAAACTTTTGAATAGTAACATGAAAATTTTGAGTCTAGGTCTATTTTGGACGATATCTGAGTCGTGTGAGATCTGGGGTAATTCAGTAATGGATTGAGACGTTATATGAGTTTGACCTTTTGAATTGATAGTCAGGGCAGTAAGAAGCCTGTATGGTTTTACAAAATTGAATTTGAGCAAGTAGAACTCCGGAAATTGATCTTGGCGTAAAGTGTAAATTATTGAACATCATGGTTCGAAGGTATGGTGTGAAATGGGAACTTGGGACATAAGTTATGTGTTTTTATCTCTATACAACCCGCCACAGAGGGATGGATCCCGCTAAAGTGATTCTTCCATGGCGGGATAAATGGCCATCACGGTGGGTCACTAGCGTGTTTTAAGTCAAAAAAGTCCAATATTCATTTTTATTTCTCTCACTTCATCCTTGAGAGACCAAAAACGACCTAGGACTTGTTTTCTTTGGTTTCTACCTGTTTCATCTATCAAGATAAGTTGATCATTCCTCTAACTTGTAAGTTGATTCATAGACCTTAGAATCTAGGAGAATTCTCATAGCGGAAAATTATGACTTGCAATCAATGGTGAAAAAAAGCCCTAGTCGAGGAAGATGATCATGAAAGTGGCCAAGGGTTAGAATTTCATATAATTCGGGTTCTTTAGGCCGTTGTTTGTTGATTATCGTATTTCTTGATTGTTTATAGACTAAGAACGAGCCCAGACTTTGAAAACGAGGAAAACTTCGGTTACTTAGAGTTTTAAGGCGTGTTTCGAGGTAGGTGATGATTTGATATTTCTAGCTATTTGTGTGATATAATGCGTGTTAACTACTTCATAATTCTTCCTGCATGTATGTGAATAAGGAATAATGGCATTAACCTCATAAATAATTTCTCATGATCAAATTGCATGCAATGAAACTATCACCGAATTTGTGTAAGTCATGGATTATTCATGATGCATATAATTGTGATTGTGATTATTCGATTGGGTATCACATTTTGATATATTATTAGATTAGGTGTGACATTTTGACACATTATTGGATTGAGTGTCATGTTTAAATACCCTATTGAATCGAGTGTTACGTTCTGACATAACTTATTTGATTGTGGGTCCCATGAGAGGACCATTATTGTATTTATATGGTAATAATGACAATTATGAAAGTGATATGATAAGTATGAATTATAATTTACTATTCATTCGTATGTGTTGGTTTATTGAGTTGTAATTGTATGTTATATATCTCACTTGTTGGAATAGTCGTGTGGTCCTACCTGTATACTATTGTTATGTGTGTTGATACAACACTTGCTCTTTTTTATTGAGTATAGGACATCTTCATGCGGTTATTGACAGATCGCGGTTATTGACAGACCTCAACTAGGAGATCAGTGATCATTCGAATTCAAGGTGAGCCAGCTCGTTCTGGCCTTCCATGAACTCATCTATCTTCTCAGCCCATTTGTTCCCGAACTTAGACACTTTAGTTAGTTTTTTATATTATGATTTTCTAGGGTTGCACTCCCTTATGCTAGACATTTAGATAGAGTTTTGGTATAATAACTTTCAAGTTTTAGGAACATTGTTTAACATTGCTTAGTTTATTTCCATTAAGTTTATGAGAACTCACTTTTGTTTTTTATAAATTCGCTCCCGCAATCTTTAAATGCTTGAATCATGTTAAATTTTCTTGTTGGGATGTAGTATTATTGGTTCTCCTATCGGAGGCTAGTGAGAGTGCCACTCACGATTTTTTTGGTATCATAAGAGGGACCCTATGTGGCACAAATTTGAATTCTTCAAATTCTAATACGGTATCAAATACTTGATGAAAACAACCCCCCTCCTCTAACTAAGGGGGGAGGGGGGGAGGGGAGAGAGAGAGGGGGTTTTAAATTCAAACATAATTTATACTTGTAAATTTTTTTGATGAAGCGTATTTAATTGAACTCATTTAAACATGGTTCACCTCTGATGCATGTTATTTGCTATAGACAAAATCAAGACTTAAAGTCAATGAATTCAGAATTAATATGATCTAAGTATTTACATATATATATTTTTGGATTTATATTTATTCATATATAGTTTGAATAGTAAAATATATTTATAATACATAAACATATTTAATTTGATTTCATCTTTTATATGTGCCTTCTAATTTTAAACATGCACATATAGATACTTAAACTATATAAAATTGAACAAGCTAAGTAGACACACGCCTTAGATACGCTCAACTCTACAAAGTGTATATGTTAATTAAAAATAAGGCTTTCAGTTATATCCATCTCAACACACAGCAAAAGAGACAAGACACCCTCCCAAAAGCTAAAAAAAGAAGACAGTGTCAAAAACGAAAAAGAAGGAAAAGTATCGAAAGGACGCGGTTTTATGCGTTGTGTGGTCTATTATTCTACTTTATCTGTGAGTGCTCTTTTTGTCATTTTCTATTTCATGCTCATCCATTGTATTTTGCAAGTACAGATGCTGCTTTTACCATCCAACAATTCTTTTCCTTCCTTTTATGAATTGCTAACAAATGCAACACATCCAAACCAAAAAGAAAAAGAAGAGTGAATATTTTGTTCCAATAATACAACAAATGCACTAAAAAGTACCTTGATCAAACTCTCTCTTGCATAAAGATAAAATGACTATATAAGGGAAACGTCGCATCGTTAGTGCATGTGCCATATCGTTTTCATTAATTTCTTTTGCTTATTATGTTTTTCTTTCTTCAGGACAACAATATAAGAGAAGTCCAATATTCAACAAATTGACTTGGAAGACTTTACTAATGTTTATATTATAGTGGTATCAATAGGAGTTTTTTACACGGTAGGTGTAGGTTTGGTTCCCATTACTTTATTATCCACTATATTACAAATACTCAAATTAGACCTCAACTGACATGACTTTAAGTGAATATATCTATCCTGACAACTCAACTCATTTTCACTACGTCAATTGAACAGTTCAACATATAAAATGATTATCTAGATACCTTTAAAATTTATGTGTTACCTTAGCCTCATGTGTCCACGAGACACTGTAGAACAAGTTAAAGTATTTAATTGCCAGCTAAAAATAATTTTAGATGTACACTCTTCAAATTGAAGTGATTCGCCTCTATCATGGTCCCGGTCTACTCTCTGGTCATGACATTGGTAGTCCCAAATGTTACCAACCATACAAAAAAGGGGTAGACACAAAAGATCAAAAGTATTAATTTCCTCTTCCCTTTTGTGAACACAGAATGTAATGAGAATCTTTGAAAGAGTAACAGGTCAATCAGAAAGGACGATTTGCTGCCTTGCAGAAAACGCTCATTAATAAATATCATGGAAAGGTCACAATTCACGCTCGAGAGAATTTAACAGCGACCTTAGCATTGCGTTTCTTAATGCTTCTCTTTCCTTTATTTACTTGGTGTCTTAATTGGTACTTCGAGAATAATATTTCCAATTGATTGACTACATGAATTTTCATATTATTGGTGAGAATATTTATTCTCCATCTTGTAATTTCCTATCCCATGCCTTTTCCCCTACCCCCATGTAGTAAAAAGATGAGGTAATAATTTCTTTGATGGAGGTATGAAAAACAAGTTAATTAGCTAAGAGATATAAAGTGGTTTAAATCAGTTTTATTATCGGTTTGACTTCTTAATTATCAATTTGTAGATATATTAACTTGTTAAAAAACATGTTGATTATCAATTATAGATCGTTAACAATTTGATTATTATCGACCTATTCCGTTGTTACTAACGTATCTACATTAAGTGTATATGAAACTCACTCATCATAAGCTAGGATCAATTTCTTGATATACGAATACATTAGTTGTGATTTCAGATCGTACAATATCCCTACCACAAAGTTAAGTTGAAAGTGACTTACTGATTTAGTTTCAAACTTAAGTTTAAACTAAGGTTAATTTCCAATAATTATAGGTGGCCCACGACCTATCAAATTAAATGTCTATGAGTCTTTTCTCCAACATCGCTAAGTTTGTGTAATTTGAAGTTTGGTGTAAAAAGTTATAATTATTTTACTAAACACTATCCAGATTGAGACTGCCATAGCGGCACCGCGATGCCGGGAGACTCGCTATTAAATGTTTTTTCCAAACCTAAAATGTTATTTTACTTCCAAAATTAATCCAAGGTCAAGCTTGGGCCAAAAAGGGGCAATTTCAGCACCTTTTCATCGATTTTCTCCTCAAGGTAAGTTCTTCCATGAATTTAACACTTTTTTTTATTCTTTAATCCTTAGAATAACATTAGATTGATCATGGTGAGGTGGAAAATTTAACCTAGAAGTAATTTTCTAGTGTAAAGAGAATCAATAGATTGAAATCTCTTGAATTTGAGTAACTAGGGATAGATTATGTCCTTATGACTGAAAAAATAAATTATTACAAAACGTAGAGTTTTTTAGTAGATTGAATGGTAGAACTAGTGAGTTTGAATTCCAAAGTAAATGTTGGAAGACTAGTTCATTAATTACTCTTAAAATGGTTACTATTAGATGATTTAGCCTTTAGAAAGGCGAAGAGAAAGGAATATCATCAGTGACTGCTTATTGTTATAGCAGCTTGGCGCTAGGTAGGCTGGGTTGCAGCCTGCAATCTGAATTGAGGATGGGTTTTTGGGGTTAGCTTACCCTCGCAGAATCGCGATCCTTTGCCCCTACCATTGTAGCACTTGAGTCGCCTAGGGCATAATAGGCATGATGACTTGACGTCATCCTCACATTCTTTCAGCTTGTTACCGGTAGTCAGTTTAGGGTCCCAAACTTAACGATGGCAACTAAACATAAGGGTAACGCTCATTGTGGGACCTAATAACCCAACACCTTATGGCCCGAGCTGACGACAGCCACACATCACCTGTGTTCGCGTTCCCGAAGGCACCCCTCTTTTTCAAGAGGATTTACGGCATGTCAAGCCCCGGTAAGATTTTTCGCTTCGTATCATCGAACTAAACCACATGCTCTACCACTTGTGTGGGCCCCGTCCATTTCGTTGAGTTTTATTCTTGTGAACGTACTCCCCAGGTGGGATGCTTAATGAGTTAGCTATAACATTGCATGAGTCAATACACATGGCACCTAGTATTCATCGTTTATAGCTAGGACTACTAGGTAGCTTTCGTCTCTCACTATCAGTGTCAGTCTAGTAGAGTGCTTTCGTCGTTGGTGTTCCTTTCGATCTCTATATATTTTAAAGTTCCATTAAGAATTCTTTTTGCCCCTATCGTATTCTAGCTAGATAGTTTTTCACCGCTTGTTCAGGGTTGAGCCCGGGAATTTGACGACGGACTTAAAAAGCCACCTGTAGACGCTTTCTCCCAATCATTCTAGAGAACGCTTGCATCATTTGTATTACTGTGACTATTGGCATAGATTTAGTTGATGCTTATTCTCAGATGACGTCATTGCTTCTTCTCCAAAAAAAGAAGTTCATGACTCGTAGGCCTTCTACCTTCACGCGACATTGCTTTGTCAGGCTTTTGCCCATTGCAGAAAATTCCCCATTGCCTCCTCCCCTAAGAGTCTAGGTTGTGTCTTAATCTCAGTGTGGATGATCATCCTCTCAGACCAACTATTGATCATCGCCTTGGTAAGTAATTACCTCACGAACTAGCTAATCAGATGCAAGCCCCTCCTCGAGCAGATTCCTCCTCTTGCTCCTCATCTTGCGGGGTATTAGCGTTCATTTCCAACTATTGTTCTCCTTCCAAGAATATGTTCTTACATGTTACTCACCTATTTGTCATTGTAAACACCATTTCCTAAATGTCGGATTTCTAAATTTTCGTAAGGTCCTTTTGAAATTTCTTCCAAAGCCTGTTGAATAATCTTTATGGCTTCTGTCATTTCACTGATTCGTACTAAATAATGAGTTAATGAATACCCTTCTTGTTGCTATTGAACCTTCCAGTCAAATTCATTGTAAGACTCATAATCATTAACTTTATGAAGATCTCATTCTTTTCTAGAAGCTCGTAACATTGGTCCCTATAAATTCCAATTTAATGCCTCCTCTCTTTCAATAATTCCTACGCCTTCAACTCATTCTAAAAAAATAAGATTTCAGATTGTAAGTTTTTAATACTCAATAACCCCTGTTAAAAAAATAATAACAAAAATTTAAATATTTATGTATCCAGCCATAGGATAGATCGACAACCACTCCTCCAATACGAAAATAATTATGCATTATTCATGTACTAGTAACCACTTCAAATAGGTCATACATCAATTATCTTTCTCAGAAAATATAGAAGAAAAGGGTTTGCGTACCAATTGAGTAGTTATAAATTTATGTCTCATTACATAATATAACATAAATTGAGGGGAGAGATCATGCCTAGGTTTGTGGGCACAGAGTTTTAATTGCTAAATATGTTGTATTGCTATTAGCACAAGAATATATTATGTGGATTATGATTAGTCTGAGTCTATTGGCGATAGTCTAGTTATTGATTGTCCTTAATACTTCTTGTTGAGATGACTGATGATTCTTGTTAATTTATGTGTAAAGAAATTATTGGGTTATTGTGAGATCCCAAGACTAGTGATAGCTAAAAGGGTCCTATGTGGACTATATATGTGGGTAAGGAGGTCCAATGTGGACGATAGGCATGTGGGTGTGTGGGTATTCATGTTAACATTTCCTGTGACATGACAGAGTAATTTACTTGTAACTTCAAGTATGGTAACTGCATTATAGGTGATGGTTTAAATTTCTGTTTATGTCATATATGCTTTTTTACTACGTTGTTAGTATTATTTGTATATATGTGAAAAAGAAAATGATGAAATGAACCTAATAAATGACTATCTATAATCAAATTACATGCAATAAACTTATTACTTGATTGCACAAGTTTGTAAAATAATCATTGTAATTGCAATTGTAATTGTGATTTTGATTGTGGATCGGGTATCAGATTCTGACACATATTGAATTGGGCATCACATTTAGACACATTGAATAGAGTGTCACAGTCAGACATATATTGGACCGAGCTTTCACATTCCAACATGCTAACTATTGAATTGAATGTCACGTTTTGACATGCTAACAATTTGAGAGTGAGTTCCATAAGAGAACCATTACTGAGTATTATCAGTGCATGGTCATGATTATAAGTGGGATGGTGAAGAAATTGACATAATTGAAATTAATCATGCTCGTCTTGTATAAGAATTGATATGAAAGAACTAAAAGTTTATATGTTACCAAATTTCATATTATGGTGATGTTATTCATGTTGCCATATTTGTGATGTAATTTTGTATCATCTACCTTACTACATTGTGGTTATCTGTTATATTTCACATGATCAAGTATGAGGTTGCATATTATCAAGTAGAGGGTAGTTGATGGGATGTTAAGCAATAAATTGGCGACTTAGAGTCAAATATATTTGGTACTATTGTTATATACGTTAGTGAAAACTTGGAAAAGAAGTTCAAATTTCTATTTCCGTATAGGCTGCATTAGTAGGAGAAAGCTCACTTTGAAGATGCCACTATAGCGGGTTAGGTCTCGTCATGGCAAGCCAGTACGAGTAGAGAGAAAAAGTCTCAAAATGTCTTAATGTGGCCATTTTGCAAGTGAGTGACTACATAATCTAGATCAGGCATTATCGAAAATGATTGAACAAAAGTGGTACATTAATTAGAGCAAGTTAGTGATTGTGGGTATAAAAGCCTCTTTATAATGGATAAAAGGGTTAGGCCCTGATTGATTAGAGTTAGCAATGGAGTAATTAGAAGGCCCATGTCATATCATATACTAAGGATGATAACGATAATCTGAATGGTAAGAGTATGTGGGAAAAAGGATTTAGGTAATGCATTTTCTTATTGCATACTTCTTTAAAAAATTTACTTTATATTGTGTGGTGGATTTTGAGTTGACCGATGATGCCTATCAATTTATGTTGTTTGTACTGATACTACTCTTTCTATACCTTTTGGTATAGTCTGATTGTAGAATTAGTGATATTTTTTAGATGAAGACGATGACAATCTCCAACAACTTTTACTCTTCCTTCCTTATGGTAGGAGTTGTGTTTTTATTTTATTTATCACCATATTCTTAGAAGCTCTCGTACATGTTTACACTTGAATCCTTAGGGGTGTCAAATATCTTTTCAAAAAATTTAATTCAAATTTTTATTCTGTGTTTGGTAATTATATGATCATTTAGTATTATCTTCTATTTCCTTCATCTTTCTCTTAATTGGTTGAAAATTAAGGATTCTCCTATCTGAGTGCTAAAGTAGGTACCCGCAAGGCCTAATACAAGAGAAAATGTAGAATATAGACTCTTGTGAATTGATATGTTGATGTTTATGCTTAATCTTTAGGAAGTTATGAAGCATTCTACTAAGTGATTCAATTTTCTCTCTCTTTTCATATGGTCTGTCGCTTATGATATAGATTGAGTCCAATTATTATCTCTAGATTCTAATGAGTATTTTAATAACATCGTGGTTGAAGGAATACAAGCAAGAAAAGTTGGAACCAAGAAGGTTTCAATTGATATTTAGCCTTGAAGACTGTGTAAGCTCATTAGAGTTCAAAGGGTCACCCATGAAGCAATTTAACCAAGTTAACTAGCATTTCTTTTAAACTAAATTAACAAGTTAAGCTAGTTCAAATAATTCGAGAGAATTTTTGACCCTTTTCATATTTCTAATTAACTAGCATTTCTTTCAAACTAGTTATGGATAACTCGTGTTGCGCACAACTTCAATAACATTAATTTTACATCTATAATTTATTTAAGGCGTAAATATAATTTATACTTGGTTACAAAATATAACTCATTCTATTTCAAAAGGAATGACTGACTTTCTTTTTAAGTCTGTTTTTAAAAATGAATAATACTTTTCTTATTTGGTAACACTTTAGTTTTAGCTTTCTACATAGCATGTTTGAGATTACAAGATTAAAGGCATCTTGGTACAATTGACATACTCCCTCCGTCCATCTTTACTTATCCATTGTAATATTTAGAATCTCAAACAATACTTGTCCACTTTGTAAAATCAATAAACAATTTATCATTTTGTGTCTATTTTTACCTTGTTATTAAATAGTATTTACTTTTCAATGTTTCGATTACTTATATTTAATAAGGATGATTTGGTAAAATTATTCTTATCATTTACTGCTTTGTAGTTCCTGTGTGAAGTCAATAATAAAGAACACTTGTTGGACAGAAGGAATAATTTAAATTTAAAACCACAAAATTGAAAAGTCACTTAAACTCTGTGTCAGATCAAACTATGTCATTCTTTTTTATTGGAGGAAGCTCCGATCCAATTTTTCTATTTAAGGTGCTAATTTATTTCAAAAAAATATATATTTTATTTTTAATATGAAGCTGGAGTTGTGTTTGATTATACTTTTTAGGAAAAATGGTTAAAAATACACCTGAACTATTTGAAATGGAGGGAAAATATCCCTCCGATAGGATTTGACTAAAAAAAAATACCCCTCTATTAAATTTTTGGCAAAAAAGTAGCCTTCAGTTATATTTTTTGCTCAAAATACTGCTACGTCACGAGTCCACATCCGGGACGACCAACACTCAAAAACCATTTCTGGTCCCAAGTGAACCACTTGGCCTGACTACTCTACTTAGCGAAAGACTTAAGCAATAATGATAGGCTAGAAGTAATCACAACCACTGAATTTATGTCTGAAATTATAATGAATTAGATCAACTGGGAAGTCAATAGTCTGAAATACTGTCTATCAGTCTATGAAGCCTCTACTAGTTATGACTAGAGAATGGGTACCGTGACAAGTAGAAATGCTACCCCAAACTAAAAGAAAATAATTTAAATTGAAAGGAATAGCATCAAGGAGCCTCTAGCTACAAAGAGGTCTCACCACTGACAAGTTGAAATGTTGAATCACTTGGTGATATGTCTACTGGGGAACTCTATCACCTGTGTTTGCATCGTAAAATGATGCAGGTCCAAAGGACATCAGTACGTGAAATGTACGAGTATGTAAAATAGCCAAAAATAGAAAAACTGAGGATATAATGCTCAAATCATAGATTCAATGTAGAAAATAAGTCAATAACATAATTAATGCATTATAGCAAAATATCTAATTTAATACATAAATAAATGCAGTTCTGTCTGTGTTTGAGAATAATGTAAAATGTAACTTGGGATGTTTTTCTGACCGATAACAATCACTATGAGTTTCGTGATGATACAACGTCCTGCCCACGTTGCCAAGGCCATCCCATACCTTGTCAGGGTAAGGGATGAAGTGCTGGGGATCCATATAAACTGGGTCATCTCAGTGGCATATGTGGAGTTGTACATCTGGTACAATCCTATCCTACGCTGGCAACATAATTTATAGGGTTGGAGTTGTTGAACTCGTACCCACATCGGTGCTCAATACTACTTCTAAAACATGCATTGTGCTCAATAATTGTAAAAATGTCCCACTTTAGGGGTAAACTCAAAATCTACTACTTAGAGTCGTGGCTCGACGTATTTTCTGTAGACTAGCTTTTCTCAAACTTGTCTCTTAACTCAATCTCAAGAGAATCTTTTAACTCAAATTGTACATAAATCTGGGTAAATGCTTATAGTAAACTAATCATTCTTCAATGCAAGTAAAACAGGCTAGGGAAACCAAGTGGAATAGAGAATCAAGTCGTTGTCAGTCCTCAACTAAAAAGAATCAACTCAACTAGGATTCTTGTAACTGTAATAATACTTCACGATTTAAAGACAATGCTCAACAATGAAATTCTTAGGATAAGAATAATAATTATAATAAACCTTTAGTATATCTCAACAACTTCATTGAAATGAAACCGACGTGCCTCTTGGCTAGATTTCTTGCTAAGAACATAGAATAACTACGAAAATAGGATTTTTAGGTGGTCTTACATACCTGGACACGAGTTTTCTAGGAAATTTGGAGAGACTTTGTCAAGCCCTAGCGCTTCTCCCTTTTCCCTAAAGTTATTTTTTTGAATGATATTCGTAAAAGTGGAAAGAATGGCATGAGTTATGGGTTTTGTTTTAGGGCGAACACGACCTCAAAACGACGTAGTTTTGACCTAGGATGGCTGGAGAAAAGAATAGAATGTCCTTGCTTTTAAAACTGAATGTCAAGTACCGTATTAGGACAAGTCCGCGACGTGGATTTGTCGCGCTTCAGTTCATTTTTTAACTGAAAACTTAAAACGCGTTCAGAAACTGTTTTTCCATAAAATAACACAAAAATCGCATTTGTCAAATGTGTATTATGTGTAATTTTATGTAAATCGCCTTCCAGTCGATTCTCTAACCCCTTAGAATAATGGGACCAAAAATTAAGTGTAAGTCATCGACAAGTCCGCGACGCGGACATGTCGCGCACTTTTCTGAAATTGCATTTTTGCCTCAAAAAATTATGTTTCGATCCAGTTGTTCTAAAAATCAATCAAGACCATTTTCCCACACAATTTTTTATGCTGATCACATTTCCGACCTCGAATTTGCCAAGAGAGTTTGGGAAGATGTGTTATGAAGGTTCTCTCATCTAGGGGTATTTTGGTAATTTCTAGGGTGCAACAAATACCCCTCTCTCTAACGAAAATAAAAAAGGACTAAATGGAGCAAACATACTCCTTTATTAGATTTTAGTTCAAAAATACCCTTCCCTTAAAATTTTACAAAAAAAAGTACCTCCCTCCAAAATGAAAATGACACCATGCATGCTCTGTGGACAAAAAGCGCCACATGATCAGTCCGCGTCGAATCCCATTAGGGGTCCAAGAAATTTTCTCCTCAAATATTAGATTTGAGACTAGCCTTTTTCAAGTCGAAAGAGACTGTCATTTCACTTGCAAACATCTCAAAAAGCTTCGATCTTTGATTGATAACACTAATTCATCCTCGTTATAATCATTTGCCTCCTCCTTGTATCAGTTTCTCGAATTCAATATGATTCAACTCTGCAAATTTTCTAAACCCACCAAGCTTATCTAGAAGTTGTTGTGCTCATGTTAGCAATGTAACACAATCAACATAAGTCATCATTTTCAAGAAAAAAAATTCAATTGCAAGTATAAATAAAAGTTTTTCTTCTATTAATATAGTAAAAATTTGAACTACTCAAGGTTTGACAAGAATTGATTTGAGATGGGTAGGGGTTGAATTTTTAATGGAAGAGTGATACCATAAATAATAATTTTAAAATTTTAACGGAGGGACATTTTTTAGTCAAAAACTAACGAAGGATATTTTTGCGTCATTTCTAATATAAGGAGTATTATTTAGCCTAAAATTTAGCAAAGGAATGTTTTTGAGTCAAAACCTAACAGAGGGGTACTTTTGCTCCATTTCAAATAGATCGGAGGTATTTTTAGTCCTTTCTCTACTTTTTATAATATAGGAATAATCTTCATATTTGAATGTACTGATATTTTAAAATTGAGCTGAAAACGAGATATGCGTTATTTTTCTAATTTAAAACACAACATCAAATTAAATTTTAAATTTTCACGGTCAAACTTTGTTATTCAAATAAAGTAAATTTGTTTTGAGGAAATGTTAATGGTAATTTTTATAGTCAAATAGGTAACTTAGAGTGAAAGAAAATGTGCCCCACACAAGTAATTTTCTATTTTTTTCATGTGAACTAACAACTTTCCTTTGTCCTTATAAAATAGTGCCTTGTAAAATATTTTCCTCGCTCGCTTTTATTTATCCATTATATTAAAAATATTTTTTTTACTATCACCTCTCACTTTTAGCATATCAAAAGAAAAATATTTTCTTTCTTCACATTTTACCTACAACATGAATTACTTATTTTCGAATCATTTTCCAAGACCTAAGATTATATACCGATTAATATAAATATTTATTCTAATCATTAATTTAAAAGCCATGCAAAATTGAAAATGATCAAATAAAGAGAACACAAAGTATAGATGGAAATCCATGGACTTACCCATCCAAATGGGAAGGATCCTAATCAGTCATCTTTGATTAGATATATATATCACCTAAGTTTACAGCCTACTCGCGTGAAGCATTAATTGTATTATATGATGATTCCAGGAAAACGACATTCTCACAATTGGGTTTTAGTTTTAGGTTAAGTCTCTGTTGGTATCATAGACATGAGGATAATATATAAGTGCATGTCTACAACAACTAGGTAGTAGCACTCTATATAATTTGCTATCATTAGTCCATGTCTTATAATAATCCATGTGCAATATACATGGGATGATAGATACTTTAGGGACCAAACATAATGCTGCATTACATTTCTTTTGACTTAGTAATGCTAATCCAAAATTTGACAACAACTCTTTTTAGTTTTCTTTAGTTTCATACAAGAATTGAAAGAGACCTTTCATCTGTGGTATCAGACACAAAGCTAAAGTTTATAATTATGAATTTGTAAAATTGTATATCTAGGAATCAATAAAATTTATGTTCCGAATCTGCATTATTCAGTGTCAAGCTGATAGCCACCGATATGACTTCAATGTGTAGGTTCGTGCTAATAGATTGACACCATCCGGTACGCCACTAAGAATGAGCGCATGGAAATTCCTGCATCGCCTTCTAGTTTAATAGTGAATAGGTAAATTGACATATATATTACCTCTACTTTCTTGTTGATCAAAATTTGAAGGAAAAACAGAGTAGGAAATATTTACTAGGATTTAAACCTTCATGTGATAAAATTGAATATATTTTTCTGAAAATGTATTACTACAATCTTATCACATTATATTGACTTAAATATTTTATATATTGATTTATTTTTTACAAATTTAAGAAAAATGATTTTTCTACCTAAAGTCTGTACAAAACACTCTTTCCACCTCACCACTCAACCTCGACCCAAGATTCGACCTTGATAGGGGACATGACTCTCGATCTCGACATGGGTCGAGATAAGATCCTGGGTCTCACATTGGTCAAGAGTTGGACCCTAGGTCAGAGTCAAGGATGGATATCATATTAGAATCAAGGATGGGTCTTAGGTCTTGAGTCGGGATCAGAGTTAAGAGTCGGGTCCTGAGTTGGGATTGAGAGTCAAACTTAGGTTCCAGAGTCGAATATAGGATCAGGAGTCAGGTCCATTGTAAGCAACAGGAGATAGGTCTAAAGTTGGACCTAGAGTCGGGTCCTAAATAACGATAGGGGTCAAAATTTGGGTCTAAGGTCAGTGTCAAGAGTTGAATCTCAAGTTAGTTTTAAGTCCCTAGTTGGAGTTGAGAATAGGGTCTTGAGTCGGGGAATGGTGTCGATTCTTAAGGCTTGTAATTAAGGTTGCCAATAAAAAGGATTAGGCTCAAAAGGGACACTAGGGATAAAATCAATGCATTTGGTGGCTATTTAGGCTAAGTGGACTCAATTCAAACCAAAGAATGCCTAAGATCATTTTCCCAACCAAAGTCTATCAAGACCAACATTTCAAGACCAGCAAAGCAAGTTTTATGTGACATAAGTACACACAAGGAACAAAACAAAAACTCACAACACTCATGACATGCAAATTTAACAAGAAGGGATCAACATAGCTCTCAAGTAAGGTACACATGACTCATTTTTCAAATATATACATCTAGCAAGCAAGAGTAACCAAAAGAGCTAAAGTGTTGTCTCAAAGTCATCCCAATCCCATTTAGGTTTCAAAAATTGGAGGGGTACATTTTCACAATCCACAACACTCAACTAAATATACTAGTACCAAACAAGTTATAACCCCTAATGTATAGCTCCAATAAGAGTCAATGGCTACTCAGACTTCACAAAAAACTTTATTCTACACCCACTCACACACCAAATCGATGATTTTCCCTTAATAAAGTTATCACTCAATCCATCATCGGGAACCATCGGTTATATACACCATTAAAAAGAAAAGTAAGAAGCTACCAAACCTACTAAAATGACTAAATCTAAAAACAATATATACTAGCCCGATAAGGGCATACCTTAATTACATAAATCAAGCTCGACAAGGGAACATCATCAACACAAAACAAGTCAGATCCCTAGTGAGGATTCACCTCCCAAGTAAGGTTATGGGTTAATAGTCATGTTAGAGTCAAGAGTCGAGTCTCGATTTGCAATTTTGAGTTGGGGACAATTCAAATTTATAGTCGAGGTTGATTTGAGGTTAGGGTCAGGGTCTTAGGTTGGGGTTGATTCAATGTTAGGGATGAGGTCTCGAGTCAGTTCATGGTCGGACCTAACTCTCTAACCTAACTCGGAAGACGACTCTTGACCCTAACCCAGTGCCTAACCTTGACTTGAGACTTGACTCCTAACCAAGATAAGACCCTAACTCGGTACCTCACTTCCAATGTCAACCTTAATGTAGGATTTGATTATCAACCTTTACCCCGACCCACAACCCAACTCTTCACACCAATATCGATCTGGGACCCAACTCCCGACACCTACCTTGACATAGGACCCAACTCTTGACACCTAGCTTAACACGGAATCGAAACTAGACCCCAACTCCTCTACCCAACTACCAAACTTAACCTCAACTCTAGACATGACTCCTAATTTTATTCTATGCTCTCTAATCTCAAAAGCCTTACCGCTGCCAAAACCTAAATTTACCTACATCGACGGTGGTAATGGCCAACATGGTTATTCCTCTGTTGGAGAGAGGTCTACCAAATCTCACCATACCGCAACCTGGTTATGCTAACTTGTTTAAACCACAAACATTCGTAAAAAAAATCAATTTCACTAAAAACGTGTTTCATATTTTCATGGAGAACCTAGGGTGATATGGGGACAAGTGGAAATCGATCAGATAATCATCAACAAAAGTTTGAAATACACTATCATTGGTAAATTCTCATATGGGTGGTCTGCTATACAAGATCTAAGAAAACTAATTCCCAAATAATGTGAAACAAAGGACGAATGCAGTATTAGATTTCACAAATGAAGGAATCATGTGATTTTATCATCTAAGTCAACATTTTATACTAATCATCATAATGGATCATATCTAATAAGAACTTTGAAGTGGGATTCACTATTTGATCTAGAAGAGGAAATGTCTACAGCGATTGCTTGGATCTCTTTTCCGGCATTAATACCAAATTTTTTTGGTAAAGAAGCTCTTTTCTCCTTAGCTGTTGTTGTTGGTAAACCACATGTTGACATTGCAAAAAGAAATCAAATAAGGCCAAGTTGTGCAAGGGTCAAAGTTGAAGTAGATATATTAGGTGAATTTTCAAAACGTATTAATATTGGCATGAGAAAAAAGGATGGAGAGATAGTGGAGAAATGGACCAAGATTAAGTATGATTATGTTCTAGAGTATTATAAGACATGCATGATACAGGGATATAATGAAGAAAATGCAATGTTGAACACCCTGAACTATACAAAAAATCTAATAAGGTTGATGCGTAGAAGAAAACATTTGTTAACAATGCAAATGGAAAGGACAAAGTACAACTTAACAGTGTGGAGGATGAAAACACTAACAAAGGTACATAAAAATTTTAGGGGGAAAAACAAAAAAGAAGGGTGGAAAGGCACTAGAAATGACAAAAATAACCAATTGATGAAATGAACTAGGGTTGGGATTATATCCTCCAATCAATTTGAAGCTTTAAGGAGAATGATGAAGGAGAAAGCACATGAATGAAGAATCAAACAGGAAAATACAACCTCCAATAACAAAAACATAGGTAGAAGAAACCTTTTTCAGAAATAATCTATAAAAAAAAAAATAAGGAACCAGTGAATGATCTAGCACCAGATGATAAACAAAGAAATGGGCTAGTCAATGAAATTTGCTTATCTAAAAAAGTCACCAACTAAGGGGAAGGGGGCTTCATAATGTGGTGACAATTGATAAGAAAAAAAATTCTACAAGTGCTCTTGTTGAAGAAGTGGATAGTAGAAGCCAATTGCCAAACACACTAGCTCAAGATAATGTTGTTATATGATATGTTAGAGATTAAAATATAATGCCAATGCAGCTGTAACCTTTGTTCATCTTCCATCTTCTGAAAAGCTTCTTTGCAACCACATGTGCAATGAGGATAAGTAAGTGAATATGCAAGTTCATCCCATAACTTCTTAATTTTTGAAAATAGGATGCAATACTTAAAGACCCTTGGTGATGGAGGCAAATTTTTTCCTAATTTGATGGACTTTTGTCCCATTTGTCTGTCCATACCTCCTCTCAGTATCTATCTACAATTTATCTACAAACTCTGTGTACATGACACTCTCTCTGATCTCAAGTTCAAGACTTTCAACAACCAAGCAAGGACCATATCATTCGCCCTAGACCATGGCTCAAAAAGAGGAGTATTTGGAGTCGGTCTACTTCGGGTTCCATTGATAAGCCCTAATTTATTCTTACAAGAGAGTCCTATCAACATGCTCCTTCTCCAACTCCCATACCCTGTGCCATTGAACTTAGTAGTGACTAGAATCGTGCTTGGGCTATCAGAAGGATGCAAAAAAATATGGATGTGAAGACTCAACTGTGAAAGGAGTAAAACCTTCCATTGATGCAGTAGCAGTCATATCCAGAGAATTTGACATATCTCAAAAAAATGATGAACAGGTACACTAAGAAAATTAGGGAAGAAACCAAATTGAAAGGAACAATTAGAAATAACACCGAAACACCTTCACAGTTGAAGAGGAGATTCTGCAGTAGATAAGAAAACCTTCATTTGCGTTTAGAAATCGACAATTTTCTGAAATCCTAACTTCTCATTTGTCATCGAAGCACCCAAATTAAGAAAAATAGTTACAAGGGTAATATAGCTCGGAAGCTGAGATGAAGAGTTGCACAATCACATGCTCTGATACCATGTTACCTTTAAGAATCTAAGAAGAAATGGAGATATGCAGCCATGGAGTCGGTTGAAAATAAAGAGAAAGAAGAGACCTTTTATTTCATCTGTAAAAGTGATTTTGTCTCATTACAGTACACTAAGTCCCATATATACACATATTGTACAGAATGTAATAAAATGAAACTAAGTACTTAAAAATAATATTGCCCAATAGCTTTTAAGTATCAACGGGAGGATATAATACCAAGAGCAGGGGGAATCTAACTTTGTGGAACAATCATCTGAAAAAATTCATATGCAAAGAGATGAAGAAGAGAATGAACTATTGGAAGAAAATATACATCAAATAAATATAGCTAGCTTATCACCTTGGCATACTAACAACTTAAAAAGTAAGATTAGGAAGGAGAGAACCATACTATCTTTATAAGTGCAAACAAAGAGAAGCAAGGATAAAAATAACCAGCAGTGTTCGATGAAGATGAATGTGTTATTCTAGAACATAAGATCTGTGAACTCACGAAAATCTTTTAAGAGAATTCCATACACAAAAGACATCATTTTTCATACATGACTGTAATAGAGCATTTTGTGAAGTCAAATCAATTAGAAAATTACAAAGTCAAATTAGGAATGAGTCATGCTTTGGCGAATAGTTCTAACAAAATTTGAAACTTTTTAAGGAGGACCGGGAAGGGCAAGGGATTATGGATTCAGTCTAGCAAATTAATATGAAGTTTAGGAAAGATGGCAAGGAAAGTCTTGTGATAACAGTATATGCAAAGTGTTTGGCATTAGAAAGGTTGGAGTTGTGGGAGCAAATGGAAGAAATAGCTCTAGAAAGTTCCATATCCTGGGTTATAGGTGGTGACTTGTAAGGACTCGGATATTGTACGATTTCATCGGAACTTGAAAATGTCGTTTTGGGCAAGAATTGGAGCAGTGTTGTATCAAGGGAGACTACACCGTCCGTGTGAGGTCACACGGCTCGTGTGGCCTCCAGTGGAGTAACACTTGGCCTTAATTCTTGGTGTGTGGCCTTGGCGTGGAGTCTCGGACTAAGGCACGTCACACTTGGACCCCACACAGGCCGTGTGACACTTTACTGACCATGTGGAGGGCCGTGTGATGGCCTTGAGCTTGGAACACCAACAATTGGGGCTAAGTGAGGTGACACGGCTGCCTTCACAGGCCATGCGGTGAGCCGTAAGTCTTTCGGCGTGAAATCTTTCTAAGTATGGAATCACTGTCTCGTAACTTGATCGCAAAAATTTTTTCTAAGTGTTGGGGTACGGCCCATGTCACATACCGTGTGACATCACAAGGGTCGTGTACCTTCCAATGAAGCGACGACGTGCAATTTTTTCATCTGTTTCATTAATGGCATTTTTGTAAATTTGATTTATCCTAATGGTCTTTTAAGACCTCTTATGCTATCAAGGGACTCCCTAATGCCTTAAACCCCATTCCTAACACTCTAAGTTCACTCCTCACATTTGAACTCTCTCAAAATTCTCTCCAAGTCTTTCCTTCAAGATTCAAGCTAGGATTCAATTGGGGTTTCAACTTCAAGCTAAATTCTTCTCAAATTCCTCTTCTTAAACAAGGTATGTGGAATTGATTCTTGGTCCTTTTCAACCATGAAGACCCAAACTCTTTTCAATTGATTTTCATGGAATTTTTCTTACTTTAAATATGGGTTTTGAGAATTATTGTTTAATAAATTCAATTGATGTATGGGATGTACTTTATTTATGATTTTAAGTTACTATAATACCTATTATGATGATTTACATTGAAGTTATGAAGTTATGAACATACATATCCCCTTTAAAGCTTGATTTATGCATGGGTGATTTATATTATGATTTAAATGTGGATTTAATCATGAATTTACTTCAATTTTGTATTATATTACTCATTTTAAATTGAATCTCAATTACCCATGTTATTCCCACATCATTAATGGTATATGCATTCATGAACATTGGATTTTATGGAAATTATGAAGTGGGTTAAGCCCAATTATGTTCTATGATATGATTTTGATAAGAAATTGGTTATGACAAGAATGTGATCACATAAACGTCTATTGTTAATGGCTCTTTGAGCATTTTGGGTGCTTGCACCATATCGTCATGAGCATGAGCTATTCCTATGTATAAGTATCATGATTATGAATCATGGTTTGACTTTTGAGCCTCAATGTGCATTAAACGGGTTTGAAATGACTATTGTATCTCTTGAAATCATGTATATGTATAAGTATTCTCGTGGGATGTTTCACTTAACACCGATGGATTGGGGGCGTCAGGGCTATCCCTAAGGGCCCTCTCCCTTTCCTCAAACTATGTGCTAACATAGGAATGGAAGCCATTACCGAAAAGACCGGATCGTAAGGAATGGTTATTCATCGATTGATATGATATGAAATGATAATGAAAGTCCTTCTGAAAAGGTGTGGTCGTAAGGAAGGTGATCATTCACTAAAAAGAGGAAGTCATAAGGTGTGATATAGATTACCTTTGGAAAGTAATCTTCTCCTAACGATGGGAGGTCTTTATCGGACTAATTCATGTAACAGCTCACATGAGTTTGATTTGTCGGTTATGGTCCATCCCCACTATATATGAGCATTATGGCATTTCATGTATCATGGACTTCATGGCATATTGTATACTACTCTTCTTTGGATATATGACTCTTTCTATAATATGTGCCCTTGTCATCTAATACTGAACGCAGGTTTGGTAAGTCATACGCATTGCATGCCCGCATACTTAGTACATTCAAATGTACTAACGCACACCTTTGCCTACATGATTTCACCATGTAGGGACCGAGGAGTACATCTATCCACCGCACGATGTTTAGCTCGGATCTCAAGTTTCGCTTCTAGTGGTGAGTCCTATCTTCCAAGGACAAGCCACTTATCCTCTACCTATGGTGCTTTTGTTAGGTTATTTATAAATAAGGGGGAGCCCGGGGTATGTCTTGGCCCTTATCCTATCTTAGGACTAGAGGCATTATTGGACATCTTGTAAACTCCTTTACGTTTATATGCTAAGTGCTATGTTGAAGATTATGTTATGGCTTGGTTACCTATTGAATATTGTTATGTGTTTTGGTTATGAGTCTTATGACTTGATAGTATGATATGATGCGAAAGATCCTAAATCCCAAATTGCCCCCATAGCGTGAGTCATACTTATTCGTTCCTTAGTTTTTGTGCGCTATGTACTATGTGAATCCATGTTAATCCCCTTTCCCTATGATATCCCCATAGCGTGAGTCCTACTTTCCCGACCATTAGAATTATGTGTTTATCATTTGAGTATGCTTCCGAACCGATTATGTGAATTGGGATACTTTGAGGCTTGTTTGGGGACTATCGGGTCCACATTCGCCGTGACATGAAGAAAGAGAGAGGGAGACAAACACTTACAACGAATTACAGTGCTGGAGACAAGGTTCTACACTCCTCAGAGCTTCAGCTAAGCTCATCAACCTCCACAAACATTCACACTTGAAAAAGCGAATGAGATTACAGAAGCAAAGACAAAACAAACATGAAAGGGGTAGCACAACTTACTTATGCATGCTGAACAGGATTCTATCACCAATTTCGAGAAGAAACACGATTGATCACCCACAAGGTCTAGAAGTTCGAATTTGAAGAAAAGGTAAGAACAATCCAGTGGTAGAGCAAATGAGGGGAAGTGGAAAGGACGAGTGAGGATCTAATTATGAAACCCTATTTTGTAGAGTTAGTTTTCTATTTCCAACACTAGAGTTTTGTTGGATCGAATTTTAGTAATGTTGGGCTTCATTTTTTTTTTTATATCAATAAAAGGGCCATGAGTCCAAAAGTTAATAAAAAAATTACTCCTAATCTCGATCCCAACCCAAGACTTAATTTCCTTTCTTGACCCTAACTCCAGACCAAATTTTTGTTGTATAAATTTTAGGGATACCATACTGTGTTGGGAAAATCTCAAATAATCCCGAATCTTTATCAAATTACCAAAAATCCCGGATATTTATAATTATTTGATACCATATGCAGATCTTTGATACCTGCAAAATAAAACTGAAACATTTAATGCTGAACCGTTAAAAATGGTAATTAAAATTCTGCCAACTAACAAAATCCCTTCAATTAAGGATATAAGTTACAAATCAATCAATTAATACCTAAAAAACGTTTTTGGCGTTAGAATTTGAATTTAAAAAAATCAAAACTACATCACCATTACTAAACTGTGAAAAGAAAAAAAAGTCAGCCGAGTTTAAAAAAAAAATACAGCAAGGTGTGCAACAATGAAGGTATGTACATAGACATAGATTCATAAAATAATGTATGTATAATGTTGAGGTATCAGTAACTACATTAATAAATAATGAATCTGTTGAGGTATCAGTAATTATAAAAGTTGAGGTATCAATCATTGCTGTGTAGAGATATCAGTAGATAAAATATTGAAGTATCAGTATTTACAATGTTGAGGTATCATTAAGTATATTAATAAATATGAATATGTTGATGTATCAGATATGTCATTTACTTAAAAAAATTTATGTTTTTTTGATTTTACTTTTTTTGGTTTTAGGTCATTCCTTCCTCAGAATTTATTTTTTCAGTGTATGATGGTGGTCACAGATACATTGTATGCATTGAGAGAAAAATTTGCAGTTGTGGGAAATTCCAAATTGATGAAATTCCTTGTGAACATGCAATTACTGCTTTGAAGAGTAAAAATGTAGTTGATATGCATCCATACTGCTCGTACTATTACAAACCGGAAGCATTACAAAAAACATATGAAGTTCCGATGAAGGAATAGAATCCATTGTTGATGGATAATGAAGAAGATGGAGGATAAAATGGAGAATGAGGAAGATGGAGAATGAAGAATGGAGAATGGAGAGTGACAGTTTCAGCGGTGTAGAAGAAAATGGAAAAGTTTTGTGAATCAAAAACCGTAAAAAGTGAAATTTGAAATTTAAATGGTAACTGCCATTGAAATAAAAATAAAAAATTATAAATTAAAAAAAAACTGATTTAAATAAGGTAAAAATAAAAATGTAAAAACTGGTTGACATTAAATATACTTCCATATTTAAAAACCATACTAAATATATTATTTAATTAAAAACATAATAGTTAGGTATCAAAAAAAAAATAATCTTATATAAAAGTCGGTATTTTAGAAGTTTTTGAAAAATATTGGGAAAAAATGATATTTGAAAGAAAAAGTATGGGATTTCCATAAATTTTCCATTTTTGTTCTTGACCTCAATGACAGACCCAACTTCTAACCCCAAGACCCAACTACTGACCCTGATTAAGACCCAACTAACTAAATTTTTGACCCAACTTAATCTCTACCCCAACCTTGACTTGAAGCTTGACTTGACTGTTACATGACTTGAAGTTTTGGTATATGTTAAAGGGTGGAGATTTTCGTCTGGTGTCATTGTATTTTCTTCTAAATTACTAATCAAAACACCAAAAAATTAAAAAATAAGAAAATCACTTATTTTTTTAAAATAATATTTTTTATGAAAACTATTATTCTTGGTAGCAAACACACCACGAGGGAATTGTGGAGCTCATTAGGTCAAGCGCCTCAACTTTCAAATTGGAAACCGTGAATTTCAATATTTTATTTGGTGTTGCTGCCAATATTTTGCGCCACATCCATAAAGGATACATGTACTCTTTTTCTTTCCTTGCTAATGAAATTAATTAAAAATCCATTTATGAAATCAAATAAATGACCGAGTTTTTTTAATAATTGATGGCTGTGTAAAATAAAAAATAAATAAATAAAAACAAGTGTTTATTTATTCTTTCTCATCTTAAAATGTGACATTTCTTACAAAAAAAAAAAAAAACACGGGTTTGTTATTGCATGAAAGGATCTTTTATACAAATAGTCAGTTGGTTCACTATTTATTTTTTCTAACTAGTATACCTAGATAATTCACTATTATATGCATTTATAATATATTATATATTTGTTGTCTATTTATTATTTAAATGATTAGATGAACAATTATTTTAGTTTAATCTATATTATGTTAAAAGCGTGAAGACCCTTAGAAATATTGTTTGAACTTTTTGCTTTCATCAAAATACTTTGTTTTACATAAAATTGTTTTTCCACTATTATTTTAATTTATTATTTATCTTTTATTTATTTAATTTCAAGATTCACTTTTGGATTTGAATTTCTTTATATTTAGAATTCACTTTTAATTTAGAACTATTCAATATAAATAATTGCCTAGACTATGAAGGAAAGGAATAGAAAAATATTATTATTATTATTATTATTATTATTATTATTATTATTATTATTATTATTATTCTAATACTTAACACTTTAAAATTAATTAAAATTTTAATCATCAAATATTTATAATAAAAGTATGTAATATAACAAATTTAGAAAGAAAAAATGAGTAAAATTACGTTGGAAACATTAAACTATTCATTTTATATTTAGGAGTTTTTTTCACATTAAATTTTGATCAATTAATTATTTAACTTCTAACTATTCAATTCTAAAAAATTATTACTTTATGTATTCGTAAACTATTAACATATCTATATTATAAGTAATTGAATTGTTTTTTCATCCTTGCCGGTTCACAAACTATTGTATTAAATTAATAATATTTATTTAATTTTGCTTACATAAATATTGTATTTATTTTAGTAAGTAATATTTATATAAAAATTTTAAATTGACATAAACCTTATGTGCAAAGCAGTACACTAAACTAGTCCTTCTAAATAGGAAAAATTACCTAACTATGCATATTTTTTAACCTTATTTACTGTTCTTCCCTATCATATCAAAATATTTCAAAAATTCCTATTTCTCCTCCTAAAAAACTCCCACGCAGATACATAATTTCTTGTCCAAATTCTTCCAAATTTAAAACATATTAACTTCCAGACTTCACTCCCCCAATTTCTCGCCTAAAATCACGCAGATGCCAAATTTGAATTTCAAATTTACCATATCTCCTCTCCCATCTATGTTCTTCGACTTTACAGTGTACGTTCATCTTCTTTTTCATCTTTTTTTCTATTTTTGATAACTCATCGGCAATGCTCCTTCATGCAGTATTGGGATTACCCAATTACCAAACTCTGATTGTACTTGTGATTATGAAAATCCTGGTTGGGCAGAGAATAAGTCAAAGAAGATTCACAATCAAGTATACACGAAGAAATTGAAGAAAATTGCAACATCTACTCCAACTATCAAAGTGCAGAAACCCCCCCCCCCCAAAAAAAAAGGGGTAGTTTATTATCCAAGATTATTTTTTATGATACAATAGTGTAAATCTATTTATTTTTTTAATCAAATAATATAAAATCAGGTTATGTGTCCCTTTTTTTATCAAGTACAACAGAGAGGATATATAATTATCTGAAGTATTTTTTTTTAAATTGTGTATCTAATACTTTATTGTGATACAATAACTGTGTGTTTCTGTTTATTTTATTTCAAATACAACATTCATGATTGAAAATATCCTTATTTTGTATCTATACACTGTTGTGATATAATAATCATGCGTTCCTGTTTATTTTGTCTCAATACAATCATTCATGATACAAAATTAAGTTATGTGGTTTTTTTGTATAAGTTGAATGAATTATGCTTATGTTATATCCAATACATAATTCTTGAATACAATATATGTATTTATGTTTATTTTGTTTAAGTACAATCAGTCATGATACAAAACAGGTATATGTGCAATTGTTATATCAAGTATAACAGAGGAGTCTCATTTTGTATTTGATTTTCAATTCTTTTGTATTGTTGGTAATGTTGGGTTTTGATATTGGTGAATGGAGAAATGATGGGATGGAAAGTGAAAGGAATTTAAAAGGTCTTTTTGCTTTGGGAATGTTCCTTTTGCTTTGGTTAAAGCATTTGTCCCACATAGGAAAAAGAGAGAAAAAGAAAGGTGTATTTATCACATTACACCTTATCTAGTTGCCAAAAGGGTTGAGGGGGCAGGGACCCCTTGCGCCGTCGTCGCTCGCTCGACTTCGGCTTCGGCTTCAGCAAAGATTGATTGATTATCTTTTTGGACAAACTTTTCTTTGATTAATTAATTAATTAATTAATTAATTAATTAAATAGAAAAATCCAACGGATCGATCCTGACCCGCATGACCGACCCGATCCGTTTTCTGTTTCCAAAATTGGTGACTGATCTGAATGGTTGCAAACATTCAGAATCAGTACCTCCAACAACTGGTGACTGATCTGAATGGTTGCAAACATCCAGAATCAGTACCTCCAACTCTATAAATTCCAGTTTGTTTCCAGAATTCAAAACAAATTTTTCTGCAATCAAACTTCCTCTCAAAATTCTCTTTTTTTTGTGTGATTTACAATTGTTGAGTGGTTCGCCGCTACCAGAATTTGGAGTAATACTATTCTGGTAAGATAATCGTTCTATCTTGGGAGGGGATATTCCATCAACCTCGAGTACTGTGAGGGGAATAATTTCCTTAAGGATACACTTTGAACTAAGTGGGCTCGATTATATTCTGAAAGTTTTCTTCCCTATTCATCTTTTAATTCTATTAATTTTTCCAGCAACAATCTTAAGGAAATTAGATATATTATTATAATCTGTATTCTGTTTTGGAGACTAAAGCCTGTGTGGTTTTCTACTCCGTATGAAATTTTGTATTCTGACTTGAAGATATAAAAACTTCGTTGGAATATTAAAGTTCATACTTGTACAACGATTTGAAGAATATAAAAACTTCATCGTTGTTGTTGGAAAGTTTTTCTTTTTCTGATTATTAAGACAGTTTGTCAATTTTTGACAGTGAAAAGAAATGGCAATTGACTCTGCTACTCCTTTTGCGACTGCAACTCCTTTTGTGAATGTTGCACCAGCGGTTACTCCTACAACCCGTACCGCTGTGCCACCGGCGGAGAAACCTACTAAGTTTACCGGTACCAACTTTAAGGGATGGCAGCAAAGAATGTTCTTTTGGCTTACTACCCTTGGCATGCAGAAGTTCACCAACGAAGACCCTCTTGTGCCTGCTGCTGATATGCCGACCAATGAAAAATTTATGGTTGCTGAGGCATGGAAACAGGCTGATTTTTTGTGCAAAGGCTATATTTTGAGTGCCTTAGAAGATGACTTGTACAACGTCTACAGTGCAGTAGAGACCTCCAAAGAACTATGGAGTGCACTTGAAAAGAAGTACAAAACAGAAGATGCTTGCTTGAAGAAGTTTGTGGTTTCCAAATTTCTAGACTACAAAATGGTGGATGAAAAAACTGTTGGAACCCAAGTTCAAGAGCTTCAACTTATCTTCCATGATCTTATTGCTGAAGGTATGGTGGTTAATGAAGCATTCCAAGTGGCTGCAATGATTGAAAAGTTGCCACCCTCATGGAAAGATTTCAAGAATTATCTTAAGCACAAGAGAAAGAAAATGAAGTTGGAAGATCTTGTGATTCGTCTCAAGATCGAGGAAGATAACAAAATTGCTGAGAAGAAGTACCGTAAGAGTTCACCAATTGAAGGGGCAAACTTCATTGAACATACTGCTCCGAACAAGAACAAAAAAAGGAAGAGGTCTTCTGCAAAGGAGAAGAATCCTAACAAGAAAAAATTCAAGGGCAACTGTTATAATTGTGGTAAAGCAGGCCATAAAGCTCCCGACTGTCGTGCCCCCAAGAAGAACAAAGAGAAAAACAAGGGCCAGGCAAACATTGTAGAAGATGTTGATGACCTGCGTGCAATGTTGTCTAAGTGTAACCTGGTTGGTAACCCAAAGGAGTGGTGGCTTGATTCGGGCTCCACTCGACATATATGTGCCTTAAAGGAAGCATTTGCAACCGACACTCCTGCTGGACCCGAAGAGGAGCTATACATGGAAAATACTGCAACAGCCAAAGTTGAAGGATATGGAAAAGTTCTGTTAAAGATGACATCCGGAAAAGTGCTGACTCTCAACAACGTCATGCACGTTCCAACAATTAGGAAGAATCTAGTTTCAGCCGCACTACTAGTGAAAAATGGGTTTAAGTGCGTGCTAGTTAGTGATAAATTTGTACTCAATAAGAATGATATGTTTGTAGGAAAGGGCTACCTCACCGAGGGCCTTTTCAAACTTAATGTAATGGTTGTTGACAGTATTAATGAAAAATCTGCTTCTTCTTACTTATTGGAGTCAAATATTTTGTGGCATGCTCGTTTAGGACATGTCAATTACAAAACCTTGCGAAAAATGGTTAACCTTGAAATATTGCCTAAATTTGAGTGTAATATATCTAAATGTCAAATATGTGCTGAATCAAAGTTTGTTAAGCAATCGTATAAGTTTGTTCAAAAGAATTCGAATCCTTTAGACTTAATCCACACTGACATTTGTGATATGAAGTCAATACCATCTCGCGGTGGAAAAAAAAGTATTTCATAACTTTTATTGACGATTGCACTCGATATTGCTATATTTGCTAAATAGTAAGGATGAAGCAATAGAAGCATTTAAGCAATATAAGAATGAAGTCGAAAATCAATTGAATAAAAGGATTAAAATGATTAGAAGTGATAGGGTGGAGAATATGAATCTCCTTTTGCAGAATTATGTTTAGAATATGGAATCATCCATCAAACCACTGCCCCCTACACACCACAATCTAATGGAGTTGCGGAAAGGAAAAATCGGACATTGAAAGAAATGATGAATGCTTTACTAATCAGTTCCGGTTTACCGCAGAATTTGTGGGGGGAAGCTATCCTTACAGCTAACCGAATACTCAACAGAGTACCCCACAACAAACACACTCTATTCCTTATGAAAAATGGAAAGGAAGAAAACCTAACTTGAAATATTTTAAAGTGTGGGGGTGTCTAGCAAAGGTACAAGTTCCTTTACCCAAAGGGTGAAAATAGGATCAGAAACCGTGGACTGTGTTTTCATTGGATATGCAACAAACAGTAAAGCATGTAGATTTTTGGTTTATGATTCTGACAATCCCAAAATTCATAATAATACGGTAATTGAATCTGATAATGCTGAATTCTTTGAAAACATCTATCCGTACAAAATTGAATGCGAGTCTTCGAATGAAAGATTTAAACGACCACGGGAAGAACCAAAGGAGAATGCCCCTAGCGAAGGAGATCCACGGCGTAGCAAACGTCAAAGGACGTCTACTTCCTTCGGTCCAGATTATGTGACATTCTTGCTTGAAAACGAGCCTCAAACTTTCAAGGACACTATGTCATCTCCTGATTCAGCATTTTGGAAAGAGGCAGTCAATAGTGAGATTCAATCAATCTTAGATAACCACACATGGGAAGTGGTTGATCTTCCTCCTGGAAACAAGCCTTTAGGTTCTAAATGGATCTTTAAAAGGAAAATGAAAGCTGATGGCACCGTTGACAAATATAAGGCAAGGCTTGTGGTCAAAGGTTATAGACAAAAGGAAGGTCTTGATTATTTTGACACATACTCGCCTGTAACAAAAATAACGTCTATTCGGGTGTTGGTGACTCTGGCAGCCTTGTATGGTCTTGAAATTCACCAAATGGATGTTAAAACAGCTTTCTTAAATGGTGATTTGGAGGAAGAAATTTACATGGAACAACCCGAGGGATTTGTTGTTCCTGGTAAAGAAAAGAAAGTGTGCAAACTTGTAAAGTCACTTTATGGACTTAAACAAGCACCCAAACAATGGCATGCTAAATTTGACCAAACCATGTTAGCAAATGGATTTAAAAACAATGAGTGTGACAAATGTGTTTACATTAAAAACACTCTAGGCCACGAAGTTATTGTTTGTTTATATGTTGATGACATGCTGATAATGAGCAAAGATATAGCAGATATAAATGCTACAAAGCGCATGCTGGAAAGCAAATTTGACATGAAAGACTTAGGAGTCGCTGATGTAATCTTAGGAATCAGAATTCATAGAACTCCACAAGGTTTAGCATTATCACAGTCTCACTACATAGAGAAAATACTTGACAAGTTCAAGTACTTGGATTTCAAAATTGCCAGAACTCCAATTGATGTGAGTTACGCACTTCAAAAGAATGAAGGTGAAAGGAAATCACAAGGGGACTATGCGACAATGTTGGGAAGTCTGATGTATATCATGAATTGTACACGACCAGATATAGCATGTGCTATTAGCAAACTGAGTCGGTTTACAAGTAATTCCGATCACACGCATTGGATGGCAATGAAACGAGTTTTGGGGTATCTGAAACATACTCAAGACTATGCTTTGCACTATAATAAATATCCCGAAGTCATTGAGGGATATAGTGATGCAAACTGGATCACTGGATAGTCTGAAGTTAAACCCACAAGTGGATATGTTTTCACAATTGGAAGTGGAGCAGTGTCTTGGAAATCATCCAAACAGACTTGCATAGCCCGTTCCACTATGGAATCTGAATTTATAGCTTTAGACAAGGCCGGTGAAGAAGTTGAATGGCTCCGAAATTTCCTAGAAGATATTCCATTCTGGCCCAAACCTTTGGCTCCTATTTGTATACATTGTGACAATCAAGCAGCAATAGATAGGGCAGGGAGCGTAATGTATAACGGAAAATCTCGTCACATACGACGGAGACACAATACCGTTAGACAACTCCTCTCTAGTGGCGTTATCACGATTGACTATGTAAAGTCAAGAGATAACGTAGCGGATCTGCTTACAAAAGGCTTAACTAGAGAAGGAGTTAGTAGATCATCAATGGGAATGGGGTTAAGGCCGAGGACAAGTCATCATGGCGGTAACTCTACCTAGTAGACTGGAGATCCCAAGAGCTAGGTTCAAAGAGATCAAACAAAGTTGTGACTGACGGTTCAACATTGTCAAATAAATCAACCCATTCTCGGATGAAGACAATGTTCAGAAATAAGGATAAAACTTTATGGCTCGTTAATGAGTTAACAAAGCATTAAAGTTTTTTAATCATTATCTAAATCTGGCAGTGGATGACCAGATAATGTGGCTAAAGAACCACATGTTTAGAAATCACCTATGTGAGGGTTAAGTGTAAGCCGATTTTAAGGGGAATGACAGTGAAGGCCCATTCTCTATGCACTCATAAAACCAGGCAGTGTTCATGGTTGAAACGAACACAACTGTGAGAACCATAAACAATTGAGGGTTGATTGTGTGACTTATGTTGTCTAGATATACAACAAAGTTCAACGGTTCAAAGATATCAAATCTACCGATTGATCGGGTATATCCGATATAAGTTCACTACGGAAAGTTCAAAGGGAAACCTACTTATCCAGATGCAGTCAATCTTCGCCAGTATATCACACTCGTCCGCGCATCCATTTATTTTATGGCCATTCCCCATTCATGCGGGGGATTGTTGGGTTTTGATATTGGTGAATGGGAAATGATCGGATGGAAAGTGAAAGGAATATAAAAGGTCCTTTTGCTTTGGGAATGTTCCTTTTGCTTTGGTTAAAGTATTTGTCCCACATAGGAAAAAGAGAGGAAAAGAAAGGTGTATTTATTACATTACACCTTATCTAGTTGCTAAAAGGGTTGAGGGGGCAGGGACCCCTCGCGCCGTCGTCCTCGCTCGCTCGGCTCGGCTTTGGATTTGGATTTGGATTTAGATTTGGCAACGATTGATTGATTATCTTTTTGGACAAACTTTTCTTTGATTATTTAATTAATTAATTAGTTATTTAATTAAATAGAAAAATCCAACGGATCGATCCTGACCCGCGCGTGACCCGCATGACCGACCCAATCCGTTTTCTGTTTCCCGGATTTTTTCCTTTTTCGAATTTCCCTCCAAAATTGGTGACTGATCTGAATGGTTGCAAACATTCAGAATCAGTACCTCCAACAACTGGTGACTAATCCGAATGGTTGCAAACATTCAGAATCAGTACCTCCAACTCTATAAATTCCAGTTTGTTTCCAGAATTCAAAACGAATTTTTCTGCAATCAAACTTCCTCTCAAAATTCTCTTTTTTTTTTGTGTGTGATATACAATTGTTGAGTGGTTCGCCGCTACCAGAATTTGGAGTACTACTATTCTGGTAAGATAATCGTTCTATCCTGGGAGGGGATATTCCATCAACCTCGAGTACTATGAGGGGAATAATTTCCTTAAGGATACACTTTGAACTAAGTGGGCTCGATTATATTCTGAAAGTTTTCTTCCCTGTTCATCTTTTTATTCTATTAATTTTTCCAGCAACAGGTAACTAACACCACTTTCCCAAATGTCTGAATGCCGCAACAATATAGACACATTCATTATTCATCAATCGCAAGACGATATTGATATCAATTTTTCTACATTCATATGTAACATGTGTTCAAGAATTGTATATTGGATACAACATAAGTATAGCTCATTCAACTTATACAAAAAAATGCACATAATTTAATTTTTATATCATGAATGATTGTATAGAGACAAAATAAACAGGAACACATAATTATTGTATCACAACAGTGTATTAAATACAAAATAAGGATATTTCCAATCATGAATGTTTGTATTTGAGGCAAAATAAACAGAAACATACCCTTTTTCACTCATCTAAAACTGTTAATTAATTAACTATAATTTTTTTAATTAATCTGAAATTTAAAGTATCTGCGCTTCTCATAAATTGAATTTTTTTTAATAAAAATTAAAAAAAATAAAAATAAATAATAACTATTATTTTATAATATGTGATTTATAAAATTTATCCTTCTAAATATCTATGTAATGTGAGAATTAGAAGAACTTGTTCATCTCAATGCAAACGTCGTTCGAGATTCTCATGAGCTATATATTGGACGGCTCTGGTGGGCTTTCATTGACCAGTAAGTATTAGTCTTATAGACTATTGCATAATATTTTTGTAATTTCAATGTTAAAATTTTCTTATTTGCTCTTTTTTTAAAAAAAAATGATAATTGTTTCACTTTTTTGTAAATTTCTTTTTGTTATTTATTATTTCTTATTTATTCTTTTATTTTATTAAGATGACAATGCAGGTTAGTCACATAAATATAGATATCGATATATTTCATAATTATATATACAGTATTGATATACGATTATGCATCATTTATATAATAATGATACATTACGTACCTTTGTATATAATATCGATACATGTTTATATATAATTTATACAATATCAATACATATTTACACACTATTTATATAATATCGATATATACTAATACACAATTTTAGACAATGTTGATATATTACATAACTATTTATACATTATTAATACAAGTTTATACATATTTATATAATATTGATACGGTACATATACACTACATAAGTAATTTTGGAAATAATTTTTAAAAAATTAATTTTTTATTACAGAAAATTCAGTAAAAAATAATTTTTTTAAAAAAATAAATAAATTCAATGTTGCAGAGGAAGAGAAAATAAGAAAAAAAAAAAAAAAAAGGCCTATGCTGTGTGCTGAAAAATAGCTGAGCTGAATTTTGGACTCAATAATTGAACTATTTTTTTATGTAAATAAAACATGGTCTACTTTTTTCTTAAACTTTATATATATATATATAGTATAATTTCTCCTTATTTTTACTTGTCATATTTTGCTTTTTAAAAATAAAATTGACTAACTCCAAAGCTAAATAAGATTTAATCTCTCTCTTTTTAATCATATTTCCTTGATTCCACCCTAATTTCTTTCTCTAACAATCCCTCGATTTCCTGTTTTATTGGAAAAGATGGAAGGTCATCCCAACGCCCAATTTTTGAGTTTGTTTAATTCAACAGTGAAAAAATCTCAATCTTGAAATTACAACTAAACGAAAATTCAATATGCATTTTTAGTGTTAAAAATACGTAGGCGAAATTATTAAGTAAAACTGAGGAAGATTAGAGGCGATTGAGCAAGTTTGGAATTAAATTTCAGATTTAGAATGGAAGTGGAAAACATCAACTTTGTCTTGTATATCTTGTCTGAATATTGTGTATATGAAATACATATTATCATGATTATACAAAAAATATACAAGAAAACATAAAATCAAAATTTTGATTTAGCTTTCCAAATATGTTTTCGTGCTATTACACAAATACCAAATTGATTTAACACCACCTTTTGGATTTTTGGACTTCATGTTAAAAAAAACTCAAGTGCCGCATATATGAAAAGAACACTTGATGCTTCATTATCCATTTTTCTTTGGCTCTTTAGTTCTCACAAGTCATGATTGCTGTCCATATGAAGGTTTTTAGTGTGGTGTGTGATTATGATATGTCATACTTTTGCTTAAATTGATATATCATGCAATAAGCAACAATTAGGCTCTCTTTTTCTCATTAAGTGGTCCAACTGGTATTAATGAAAAGTCACTTTGTTGATATTAATTGCGGAAACTCATTCAATATGACAAGAGTGAAGAAAAGGATGATGGGGAAAGGGGCATAACCAGATAATTCAAACAACAAAATATAACTCATATACAGTGGCGGCAGAGACTGAATTATTTTATATATTGCTAGCAAAAGATAGAATGCATGACTCAAGAAATATTTTAAACCTCTTAATTACTATACTATACGTTTAGCTTGTGTCAAGACGTGTCAATACTTATATAAATATTTATTAAATTAAACTTTGACCTATATATACAATGTAATTTTTCATGAAGGGGTGTCAAGCCAAGAGTGACTCCGCTCCTGCTCATATATAATAACAATAGTTTATTCTTTTAACAACGTAGTAATGGAATATTTACAAAATATAATAACTAAAGTAAAAAGTAAAAAATATACGATAAAAAATAATAAGAACATGTGTAATGAATAATTTTGATATTCTTCCCTTGATACTTTCTCAATCTGTTTTTTAACCTGCGTGATTTTCTTTTATTTTATTACACAGATCTCTCTTTCATCACATCCAATCAACCTATGTTATTTCAGTCTAAAGTCGTAGTTTTTCAAATAGAAATTTCATCGACTAAACCAACGTTAAAAATGACGGAATGTAGCAATGTTTCAATTTTAATTCATTAGGGTGAAAAAAGACGTAACATATAATTGTATTGAAAATAATCTATCAAATTTATAAATATTACAAAGACGTTTAATTTGGTGGATGTTTCATTCATCCAATTTCCTAATGCATGTATCTACTTATTATATTAATTGAATATTATACTAACGTATTGGTTAAGAGGATGTAAACATATGATTTTGTCATCCTATAAAAGGGTATTATTCACCCTTTTGTAAAGTGATACAAAAAGAGAATGAACAATATTCTCTACAGACTACTCTTTCAATATCATTTTGTCTTCATTTCTTGTTTCCTATTGTTCTGATATTGCTAATATTTTACAACACATTATCAGCACGAGTCTCTAATCAATTGAGATTTGCTTAAATCAGGATTATTTTTTTAAAAGGTTAACCAAATTTTTTCCGGTTCAATTTTCATCATGTAGAATTTGTCAAAATTTGAATTTGTGACACTTGACATTTTTGGAAAGAACTATTTTACCATGAGTACTTGATGCTGAAATTCACCTTGCCACTAAGGGTCTTAGTGATACAATAATCGAAGAAAATAAAACATCAAGTTAGGATAAAGCAAAGGCTATGATTTTCCTTCGTCATCATCTGGATGAAAGCCTGAAAGTTGAATACTTGACCGTGAAAGATCCACTTGAATTGTGGAGAGGTTTGAAAGGAAAGTATGACCACCTTAAGGCCACGATATTGCCAAGGGCTCGTTATGAGTGGATGCACTTACGGTTTCAAGATTTAAAAACTGTAGTTGAATATAATTTTGTTGTATTTAGAATCACATCCCAATTAAAATTATGCGGGGAAATCATAAAAGATGAGGACATGTTGGAAAAGGCATTAACTACTTTCCATTCCACAAATGTGATATTACAACAACAATACCGTGAAAAGGGTTTTTAGAAATATTCTGAATTGATCTCATGCCTTTTGGTGGCTTAGCAACATAATGCGTTGTTAATGAAAAATCATGAAGTCCATCCCACTGGAACTACTCCATTACCGGAAGAAAATATGATTGAAGCACAAGGTCAGTCTAAAATAATACAAAATAATCAGGGCCAAAATTATGTGTGTAGGCGTAGCAAGGACAAGGAACGATATAATAATCGTCGAGGTGGTCATCATAATAAAAGGGAGAACAATATGAGTTCTCTTAATAATCCTTCCGGAGGCAAAGGTAATCACTGTCACTGTTGTGGCCTGAAAAGTCACTGGAAAAATGAATGTCGGACACCTGAACATTTTGTCAGGTTATATTAAAATTCCTTCAGAAGGAAAGGAAAGAAAAGTGGTGCCTCTAATTCTAAAGTTCGGATGGAGTCATATTTGCCTTTTAAAGATTATGCCCGAGTAGGGCCTTCTCATGAATATGATGAGAATGTTGAGGCAAATTTGGCATTAAAAGATGATATTTTTTGGACTCGATGATATTACTCATCTAAAAGCTGGAGACTTCTTTGGGGATCAAAGCTGAAGATTGATTACTGAATTTAAAAACAAATAATGTTGTGTTTAATTGTTTTACTTAAAGTTGAAGTACTTAAATTTTCTTTTGTTAGTTTTCTCTTTTGTACTTCTTATGATGTATTTTTATAAATAAAACTTTCTGTCTTCAGTTGGATCCAAGATGAATAATGGAGATATGTGTCTCTTAGACAGTACCACAACTCATATGATACTAAGAGAAAAAAATATTTCTCTAATTTGGTTATGAAAAAAGAATGTATTAATACAATATCCGGTAGTACAAAATTGATTGAGGGCTCTGGAAAAGCGGCCTTATTACTACCTGGAGGAACAATACTGGTACTTGATAATGCATTGTATTATAGTAAGTCGCAAAGAAACTTGTTAAGTTTCAAGGTTATTCGCCAAAATGGTTATCACGTTGAGACTATGAATGAAGGAAAGGTTGAATACGTTTATATATATTACTACAATAAATACAGAGATGAAAATTGTGCATGAAAATTACCTGCACTTTCTTTTGGGTTATACCATGCATGAAAATTACCTGCACTTTTTTCTGGGTTATACCATACAAATATTGGTATAATTGAATCATATGCCATAGTAAATAAAAAGTTTATTGATTCTAATGATTATATCACTTGGCAATGACCGGTTGCCATCCCGGTTATAATATGATGCACAGGATAATTGAGAATTCACATGGGCATACTTTGAAGAACCAAAATATTTTTAAGTCAAATGAATTCTCTTATGTTGATCTTTCTCAGAAAAAGTTTGTTGTTAAACCATCAGCAATTAAGGTTGGGGGTGGAATCCCCTGCATTTCTTGAACGGATATAAGGTGATATATGTGGGCCTATTCACGCTGCATCTGGACCATTTAAATATTATATGGTCTTGATAGTTGCATTTACAAGATGATCACATGTGTGCTTATTGTCAACTCGCAATATGGCCTTTGTGAGGTTGTTGGCTCAAATAATAAAGTTAAGAGCACAATTTCTAGATTATGCAATAAAGACAATTCATCTTGATAATGCTGGTGAGTTTATATCTCAGGCATTTAATGATTACTGTTTGTCCATTGGGATAACAATTGAGCATTTTATTGCTCATGTTCATACTCAAAATGGTTTAGCAGAGTCAATGAGTAAACGTCTTCAATTGATAGCTAGACCATTGTTGATGAGGACAAGTTGCCTGTTTCAATATGGGGGCATGCTATTTTACATGCAACAACACTTATGCGCATAAGGCCAACTGGTTATTATGATGTCTCCCAATTGCAGTTGGTTTTTAGTCAAGAGCCTAACATTTCCCATCTTAGGGTCTTTGGTTGTACAGTATATGTTCCAATTGCTCCACCACAACGCACAAAGATGTGTCTCCAAAGAAGGTTAGAGATATATGTTGGGTATGAATCTCATTCTATTATAAAATATTTGGAGCATAGAACTGGAGATTTATTTATGGCAAGGTCTGTTGATTGTCATTTTGATGAATTAGTATACCCAATATTAGGAAGAAAATATAAGCAATTGGAAAATGAGATAGAATGGAATTCATTGTCATTATCTCATTTAGGTCCTCGAACAAATCAATGTGAGCAAGAAGTTCAAAAGTTGATTTGTTTACAAAGTATTGCAAATCAACTGCCGGATGCATTTACTAACCTTTCAAGGGCTCCTAGCTATTAATACTCCAATTCGAGTTGATGTCCTAGTAGGACAACTTGTCAAGACAAATGAGTTTAGGCCACACTTAAAACGTGGAAGACCAATTGGTTCGAAGGATAAAAATCCTCGAAAAGAAAAGGAATAAATGATCAAAATGATCATACGGAGGCAATTGCTCAAGAAGAGTCCTAAGACATAACAAATGGTGATATCACCGAGGAGGTCCAAGCACCTAAAAATAATGAGAATGGAGAAATCTCAATAAATTATGTCTCGGCGAGAAAAGGTGGAACCGAAATAATATTCTGGTTGATAATATTTTTGCGTATAATGTTGCTATTGAAATAATGCAACAAGACGAGGACTTGGAACCAAAATCTATCAATGAATGTAGGCAGAGAAATAATTGGTCATAATGAGAGGAAACAATTCAAATAGAATTGGCTTCACTTGAAAAACATGAAGTTTTCGGACCAATAGTTCAAACACATGAAGGTGTCAAAGCCAGTTGATTACAAATGGGTCTTTGTGTGAAAATCCAATGAAAATGGTAAAATCGTAAGATATAAAGCACGACTTGTGATACAAGGATTTTCCCAAAGGCCTGATATTGATTATGAGAAGACATATTCTCCTTTGGTAGATGCAATTACTTCAAGTATCTAATAAATTTTTCAGTTCATGAAAGGCTTGAAATGCATCTAATGGATGTGGACATAGCCTATTTGTATATGGCTTCTTGGACCATGACATTTTTATGAAAATTCCTAAAGCATTCAAACTTCCTAAAGCATACAAAAATTCAAAAAAAAACTTGTTCAATAAAGCTTCAGAAATCCTTATGTGGATTGAAACAATTAGGACGGATGTGATATAATTGTCTTAGCGAATATTTGCTAAAGAAAGGGTACAAAAATGATCCTATTTGTCCTTGTATTTTTATACGAAGGTCGGGATCTGAATTTTTTTTATAATATTTGCATATGTTGATGACTTGAACATCGTCGGTACTCCTAAGGGGCTTTCAAAAGTTGTTGAATGTTTAAAGAAAGAATTCGAAATTAAAGAGATTGGTAGGACAAAGTTTTGTCTCGGCCTATAGATTGAACATTTGACTAATGGGATATTTATCCATCAATTAGTATTCACTCAAAAGGTTTTGAAGCGATTCTACGTGGATAAATCACACCCATTGAGTATTCCAATAATTGTGAGATCACTCGATATTAATAAAAATCCATTTTGACCTCAAGAAAAGTGACAACGATTCATTCAAAATGAAAAATAGTTAGAAAGACTGATATTATGAAACTTCCAATCATTAATTTAATGTGAGAAAAGTTTTCATATTCACCATTTTGGCCTAGAAGGAAGTGATAGTGACATTCTAGTCCTACCAAGAATTGTCACAGACATTCATATACATGAAATCAATAATATAAATGTTCTTATTTTGAACATTTATGCTTTTATAAGTAGATTAAATAATTAAAATTATTTTTGTAAATAATGTATTATGTATAAAATATATGAATATAATTTATCAGTTCGATTTGATTTGGTTATTTCTTCAATTTTTTGAACAAACCCAAATCTAAACCAAACACTATCAGTTTTTGAAAAACTAAGACCACACAAACCAAATCCAAATAAAATTGATTTATTTAACGATTTGATTCGATTCTCTGATTTGGATCGATTTTTATCGAACCATATATGTTGAATGCATATATTGAATGCATATATTGGTGAAAAACTAAGACTCACCAAAAATTGAATGCATGCCACTCAAAATTTGACCATGATAATATAATGAGGCTATTACAATGGCTAGTAAACTCTTTACTCTTTTTAGGAGTGCCTTCAACAAAAGTTATTCTATCCACGTTTATTAAAAATCTAAATGAAATAACTTGAAAAAAAAAAAGTTGAAAGAGGAACTAGTGTGAAGATTAAAAAAAAAAAGTTCTTACAAAAAAACAAATGAGTGAAAAAGAGTAAAATAAGAGAGAAAACAAAAAATGTAGCTCCCCCAAAATTGAAGATCTAATTAGAGAGAGTAAAATTTTTGTACCAAGAATAATGGTATAAAATAATAACCGTGGGTGAAAATCTAAAAAGTAAAATAAAAAATTTCCTACTCCCAAAACCTATAATATCAGCAAAAGAAACATTCCTCAAAAAATTATTTTACGAGAAGTAATCTAAGATGAATTGATTATCGAAGGTTTTTAAGAAGTTTTATATTTTTTAAAAATATTAATTTTGTAAATAAATTGGGGGGTAAAATAGGTTAAAGACTTCTCCTATCTTGATTCTTTTCAAATTGACAAGTAAAAATAAAAATTAAATTAGAAATTTTTTATATCTAATATGAACGGAGGAAGGACTTTATAATTAAAAATTATATTTTATTAATAATAGATAGTAATTATTCATGTGATTTGTTTATAATGTAATTGAGTTTTTTTATTGCATTTTAAACTCATCTTCATTTGGCTCCTTACTTTTAATTTTCCTCTACAAATATATGTAAGATTAACCTCATTTTTACAAAATTCAAAAAACCTTAAACCCTGCTGAGTACTGATTCTTGAATCTATCACTGGCGATCATTTTCGATTACAATGAGCATGACGACAAACCACCTGTATCAGCAAAACCATTTAACGATTTTCTTCATCCTGCAAACCCTCTAGGGTTTCTAGAATCAGTATTTGAGTTTCTAGGCAGAGAATCCGATATCTTCAAGAGCGATTTTTTGATAACTGATGACAATACTGTGATTCGTATGGTGAAAGACAAGCTGGAAACTGAGAGGAAGAGGAAAAATGAGGCACAGGGCTCACCTGGAAAGTCCGACAAGAAGCTTAAGGAGGACGTTCCTGTTGTTGTCTCAAAGAATGAAGTCCAGTAGGTTAAGGAGTCCAAGAAGGAGCCTCTAGGTATTTTTCTTTCAACAAAATGTCTCATTTACTATTTTCTTTTCTTTTTCTTCTGTTGGCATTAGGGTTTTTGAGGGGTCTTTAATGAGAGGCATGTGTATATTTATGCATGATTACTTGGAAAATCATAAAAAAAGAGTTAGTAATTATTTAATTATGAATTGAGAGGTATGGAAACAACAACATACTATCACAAGTGGGGTCACTGTCTGCATGACTTATTACAACTATCTGGGGAGGTAGAAAGGTTGTTTCCAAATAGTACGATAACCAAAATATAATAAACAACTAACGATGCTAGATTTCAAAAGCAAAAATAATAACACAGATAATACAAAACAAAGCAGTGGAGAACATATATACAAGGAACGGTAACAACAACAAGATGAGATCACCAAAACACATGAATAGGTGATATCAAATGCAATAGCTAAATAGTATATGAATAGGCTAATACTTTGACGAACACAGTGCTCTTGATAAAACTGCTCTTAATAACTATCTACTAACTTTTTACACTTATCCACGACTCTATGGATATAAAGACTTCATTGCTTAATTGATATATGATGGTTCTACTAAGAGGTTGGTTTGGAGGTACTTGTGCTCCAACTCCACTCTCTTGAACCCTTGGCTTTCAAAATTACCACTCGGGGAAAAGATATAATAATTATTGATTTGAACATTGAGCTTGTATATCTTCTACTATATTGTTTATGGTTATTACTCAGGGTTGACACTCAATTTTGACTTTTCGTATTTAATTAGCTAAACTTTTTTAAAAAAATGATAATAAAAATTTTTACGAAATAATTTTTACTATTATTATTATTATTATTATTATTATAAACTAGTATTCGTACCCGCGCGTTGCGCGGAAAATTTCGAGTCTATAAAATTAATAAATAGTGTTCATAAGTAAAAATTAAAGATATTGATAACACCAAAAACTTACTTCATAAGCATTATTTATAAGACAAAATATCTTTAAAAATCTAATGACAACCTATATATTTGGTCAAACAAAATATAATTATGTGAAGTCTACAGCATAATACATTCTAAACTTTTAGAATATCATGATTAAATTATCAAAATGAAGAGCATATCATATAATTCAGACATCTTTATTATATTAAAATAAAATGTCAAAACCAATGTCACCAAGAAAATTATATCAACCAAACTTCACAATTTAAAAAAATTACATAATTTATCCATGAATAGGTTAGATTAATTTCTAAATAAAAAGTGTATGTATAATAGTATTAATCATATTTATGTAGAATAACATATACAAAAATATTGTCTGAAAAGAGAACAGACTTCAATATATAATGCATTTATTTTTTTAATAAACACAAATAAGATTAAATAGATAATTATGTTTTGAAGGTTTTTTCGTCATATTTTATAAAATGTTTTCCTTCTGATGTTGTCGGGATATTTTTGATATAAATTTAAAAGCTTTTTATCTTATTGTGTTGCAAAACTATTTTAGTAAATTTTATATAATAAATTTATGATCGTTGTGCAATTATACTTTATAAAAATCTTGTAAAAGTATTTTTCTTTCTTATTGGAAGGTTACTTTTATTACATTTGTAAAAATATTTTCTTTATCATTATAAATGTACTTTCATTACAATTATAAAAGTGTTTTACATAATCATCTTATAAGAATACTTCTAGTATAGTTTTGAAAGTGTTTTTAGTATAAATTATGCAGCTTAATTATTATTTATTTTTTAATACAGTTTAATGTATGTTGGGAAAACTAATGTATTGCACTTACTAAAACTTGATTCCAATTAAAAAGGAGTTTTAATTAGGATAAAATTTATCTTATAAATAAAATGAAAAATTTTGAAAAATTTGAATTATTATTTAAAAGATATGCATACTAAATAAATTATTTCATTAAGACCTCAACTAATTTTATAAGAATCGAAGTAACTATCATTAAATTTTTTTATTTTTCAAAATTAAGTATTGACAGATAATCAATAAGATAACTTTGTTAATGTATAAAACTAAATGCCCAAAATATTTTAATTAAAAATTATGAAATATGAAGTTAAAAATATAATAAATAAATTAGTCACTATTTTAAAAGTTTAAATTGATTGCCAATTATATTAATATTAGAATTTATGTTTTAAAAATATATTGTGACGGTTGAAAATGTATTTAGGTGTAAATTTTATCTGGACAAAAATTATTTATTTATTTAAATTGAGAATTATAAAAATGGGAAGTTATAAAACTCCCCATTTACCTGGAAATGTAATGGGAAGTTATAAATTCCCCCATTAATTGGATAAACATTTATTTTTTCAAATTAAAAATTATTTTTTTCAAATGGTGTCTTTTGAAAAAATAATTAGGTTAACATTTTTTTTCTGAATAAAATTTATTTATGTATTTATAAGGAGAATTTTGAAACCGTATGTAGCGTATTATTTTAATCAATAAAATGTGTAACCAAATAAATAAGAGTTTTAAGTAATATAAAATTTCTACAAAAAAATGGAAAAGTTTTAAATTTGAATTAATAATTTAAAAAGTTATGCATAATAAATAAACTATTTCATTAAGATATCAACTAATTCATACGAATCTATTTAAGTATATTTAATTGTTATTATTTTTCTTAAATTAAAATATTTCCAGATAATTAATTAGTTACGTTTGTTAATGTATGAAAAGTTAAAACTAAATACCCAAAATATTAAAATTTAAAATATGAAGTTAAAAATATAATAAATAAATTAGTTATTATTTAAAAAGTTTAAATTGATTGCCAAATATATTAATAATAAAGTTTTTGTTTTTAAAATATTATATAACTTTTTTAAAAGGTGTTTAGATTCACATTTTTTTTATAATAAAAATTATTTATTTAGTTATTTTGAAAAGTTGACTCGTAATTAATATGATGAGGAGTTATAAACTTCCCATTTACTTGGAAAAGTGATGGGAAGTTACCAAACTCCCTATTAAATTGGATAAACATTTTTGTTTTTCTAAAGAGATAAAGATTGATGTGATTTTCAAATTATGACGGTTGAAAATGTAATTGGACAGACAGTTTTTTAATATTAAATTATTTTCATTTGTTTTTATGTATAATATTTATGGGAAGTTTTAAAATTCCTATTTATGTGGTCATGTTTTTTTATTTAAAAATTTTTGTATATTTTTTTTTCATATATCATACTTAGCAACGTGTATTGTGTACAAAAGTTATATTAAAATTTTAAAATATAAACTATATTATGTAATTTTATTTGGCAATCAGTATAAACCATTAAAATAAGTACTAAGCTATTTAGTAGTTTTTTGTTAAGTTTGTATTGTTAAATTTAATTTCTTAGGTGCGCAGTTTTAAATTTTAGATATCAACTAAGTTCACTAATTAGTTTAAGAATGAAAATGAAATTTGCACGGAAAATTTAGTTTTAAAATCTATTTTGACTTTTGAAAATGTATTTAGGTGCACTTTTTTTTCTGAATAAAAATTATTTATTTATTTAAATAGAGAATTTTGAAAATGTAATTAATATCATGGGAAGTTATAAAACTCCCCTTCGGTTGGAAATGTGATGGGAAGTTATAAAAATCCACATTAAATTGGATAAACATTTTTTGACAAATTATTAAAGATCAATTTTTAAAAAAAAATTGTGTCTTTAGAAAAAATATTTAGGTTAACAATTTTATTTGTAGAATAAAAATTATTTATTTATTTTTTATATTGAGAAATATAAAAACCATATTTAGTGTAATGGGATTATGGAAGTTATATAACTCCCAGTTCATTTTCAAAATCAAAAGAATAATATTTATTTTAAATTGTGAATTTCAAAAACTTATTTGGGTATACAATTTAATTTTTAATGTTGCAAAATTATTTATTTATTTAAATTGAGAATTAGAAAATTATATTTTGTATTTAGTTTAATTTAAATTAACCAAGATTCGTAGAAGGACTTTTATGGGTGTTAAAAAAACTCTTATAGAAGTACGACTGTTATAAATGAATTCAACTTCAGGATTTGTCGAATTTTGATGAAATTGTATTTTATCTAAAAAGTTTTTAAAAATAAACTTTATCCTTTTGTTGTTTCAATTTATGTAACAATTGTTACAAATTAAATATGTATATATATTTTTGTAAATTTTATCTCTACATGTAAAATAATTTTGATAAATTTAATATTTTTATAGTTACAATTTACAACTACAAAGAATTCATTTTTTTTTTAAGAATGACATCCCTCAAAATACCTGCTTATTTTGTCGACTTTTGTATTCAAATTGTCATCTATATTTTAAATTAAAATAAATGACATAAAACAATATCAAGATCGTAAATTTTTTTAAAAAAAATACAATATAGTCTTTAAAATTCATATTGAAGTAGTTGCTACCAAACTACATTAAAATTGACTTACAATACACATATTTTATGATATGATAGCAAAATTGCATATATATTAAAATTAATAAATATAACGGGAATGTTTTCTATCCGAAGCTTGCATTTATTAACCTAATTTGATGAGTACTCATAAAAAGTATTTTAATGTATTCTTTTTAAAAATCGATAGTTTGAAAATATTTTTATCGATGATCTTTTATTTTATTTTTACAAAAAAACATATTTGAAATATTTAATTTTTTTTAAAAATCAAATGTAGTTTTTTTTTGTGATGTTTATATGACACTTTTGCATTTGCAGTTATATAGGCATAAGATTAAAATATATAATTGAGTTTTCAAAGATTGGGATAATAACATAAATAAGTTGGTGAGGAGTTTTAGGGATGATTTTGGGTTAGTTGTTGTTTTTTCTTGATCTTTATCCTTTTTTTAAAAAAATTTAACCTATATATTTTTAACTATTTCTTTATCAATATTTTCTACTTTATGGATTGTTATTTTGTTTATATAATTTTATCATGACATTTTTTGATTTTCATAGATATTGTCACTTAGAACAGCAAAATTGCGGTAAAATAAACAATTTTATGAGTAAGAATTTAATCATCTTTAAGAAGAGAAATGTGAAAAATGGGGGTAGTGGTAATCTTTTAGTCTTCTTTTATTATTTTTTGTTCTTGACAGTGTTATTTAACATTTTTTTCATAATTATTTAATAAATTAAAATTATATTTTGGAGATAATTGGTTTTTACAAAATAATCAAATTGAAATGTTGAGAATTATTTTAACAATAAAATGTGACACTATTTTGCAACATAGAAATTTATAATATATTGTTTTTTTTTTAAGAAATAATAATATTTTACTAATTAATATTCCAATCTAAATTTGTCAATTTAAAACTGCTCAATGTACACCCACTTCTTCACAATATCTAAAGCTACCTAATTATTTATTCTTTTAAATAAAAAAAACAATTAGTATTTGAATTATACATTCAATATTTTCTTTCATATTTTGAATTTTAAATAAATTAATAACTTTTATAATTCTTTCATTTATAATATATTTTTTATACTACAACTATAATAACTTTCTAGTCTTGATAATACAAATATTTATATTAAGAATAAGGAAGAAGGAATTTTATCATTTACATATAATTTAGAATGTTAAATTTTTCAAAAATAATGTGAATTAGTTATAAGAACACTAAAAGTACCTGTAAAGAAAAATAATAATTTCTACAGTCAAGTAGTTATTTGACAAAAATAATAATAAATTATATCTAAAATTGATATATTAAACGAATGGCCAGCACCTCGTTTTGTCTAGGACGTCATTCTCATTTTTTTTTTTAAGAAAATAAGAAGTAGCAAATGTTTAAAAAAACAAATAGTTTACACCAAAATTATATCTAAATCAATTGATTTCTTTAGAGAATTTATGTGGATTTCATTGTGTGTTGTGTGTTATATTTGTGCAAAAAAAAAAAAAATTCAAACAATACTATACATATATAGATACTACTGTTAAATTTGAATAGTATATAAATTGTAAAAACTTCAACACTAAAAGCTAGTGTTAACTATCACAAAGATTTCCAACATCAACGTATTAATTAGTTACTAAAAAATGAAGTAAGATAATCATAATTAAGTAATACATAATTATCAATGAAATAGTCATTCCTCAATTGAATAATAATAATAATTCTAAATCAAGAAAAAGGAAAACATATACATGTGCAAGTGTTCAAAAAAGAAGAAGAAGAGAACGAATAGTAATCCAAACTTAGTAGGTATGCACCATATATAATGAATATTCTAACTTATCACTTCAAATCATGAAGATTCATGGCAAAAAACAAAGAGATTAGAAAAAGAAAGTCTTGAAATCATAAGAGCACCATGTGAAGCAAAAGAGCAATATGGAGTTAAGACAATCTTTATTTTCATAATACGTGGGTTATGGGGTTAAGCGGTTTTTAGAGATAGAATTAGTTATTCATCTTTTAAAATTTGAATTTAAATTTAATTATTTTCTCATTTAAAAAAAAAGATATTTCAGATATTTATTTAGATATTTCCTTTTAATAATATATAGAAGATAGATGTTTTATGTTTTGATATAGATAATGTGTAATCCGTTAATTGAAATTTTCAATAGTTTTAAATATGTAAATTTAATAATTAATAGTAATATCAATTAATATATAATATTATTTAGTTAAGGTTTGACATCAATTTAAAAAAATTGATTTGTTCTTTTTAAGATTTTCGTTATTGCTTAAATACTTATATAAAGTTAGTTAATATATTGATTAAATACTTATTTAAAGTTAGTTAAATATAAATTTTTAAAATTATTTTAATTTAATTGTAGAAAATATTTTATATTTATATATTTTATTTTTATAATTGAATTTGATTTAATTGTAGTAAATATTGTATATTTATATATTTTGTTTATATAATTGAAATTAATGTAATTGTAGAAAATATTTTATATTTATATATATTGTTTTTATAATTGGATTTATTATTTAAATTAACTAATAATTTATCTAACTAATTTTTTTCCTAAGATGCCACTTGGCATATTTATAGGCTGCCATTTGGCTCAATATGGTGGCTTTGTCCTCTCCTTTTAATAATATATAGATTTTGTTATTATTATTATTATTACTATTGCTATCGTTGCTATTATTTTGATAAATTTTCTTATTTTTGTTCGACAAATCATGTTATGGATATTATTTCTTACAAAAGTTAAATATTTCTTTTTTAAAAAAAAGTAAATTATTTACTACTTGCTTTAGTATTTTTGAGAATTTATGACAAACAAATATATTTTAAGTGCTAAATCAATCCTTGATTAAATACAATTCCTCGTTGTTACAAATAAAATTTCTATATGAAGAAGCTTAAGTGATTAATTTTATTTTTAATCCATACTAATTTCATTTTAGAATTATTAACTTTTGTCAAATAACTTAATCCTACAAAGGTCATTTTCTTTTACTTTTTATTTTTTTTAAAGTTTGGGCTCTCTAATAATTTTAAAATTTTAAATTTTTAGTTTTGGCTTTCCGTGTTCAATTAGTTAAACTTAAAAAGAAAGATAGAAAAAAAAAGGACTTTTTTTTAAGGGTTGATAAAACTTTATGAAGTATGAAATATTTTTACTACTACTATTATTCTTATTTTATTATCACCGTTGTTGTTATTTTTATTATTATTAATAAACTTCTCATTTTTTTCGTTTGACCAATTATTTTATGGATATTACTTCTTATAAAAATAAAAATAATAATAAAATACGTATATGAATGTTTACTCTTTGCTTTTATCATTTTGGGAAGCTTATGGCAAATGAATATCGTTTTTTAAAGTGTTAAATCAATTTTTGATAAAACAATAATTTTTTTATTTGAGATAAGTATTTTTCACACATTATGCAAAAAAGGGAGCTTAATTAATTAATTTTGTTACTAATCCATACCAATTTTGTTTTAGAATGACCAAATTTTGTCAAAATATTCAGTCTTGCAAAATAATTATTATTAGTTTATTTGATTATGGCTATTAATAAGTAAATTGTTCATAATTTAAATAGGCTAATTTGGGCAAAACGTGACAATCCCAAATCCCTTCATATTGGCCACTCCGTTTGTGCCACGTAGGCAAACATATGGATTATGTTTCTTCAACCTTAACTTCAACCCTCCCCGGTAGTTATCAATTATAGAGCTTCTTCAATTTCTAACAACTTTGAGGCGATCATCTTTGAAAAATTTGGAATATCATACGTCTTTTTCAAATAGTTTTTTTTAAAAATATTTTGAAATAATTATGTACTCATATATTTACATATGGTTTGTATATAAATTTTTTCCTCTTTGTAAATATTTAGAAACGGCCTCGAAAAATAATTTTTAGCTTAAATATGTATTTATTTTCTGCGAATTAGTCAATTTTATAATTACTGTATAAATTAGTCCTAATTTGAATAATAAAACTGTGGTTTGTAATTTTTTTACCTTGTTTGAATCGAAGAAGTTAAATAATTGAGTTTCTTCAAATCTAGACAATTGATCTCAAATCAACTACATTCCAAGCTAAATTGGCCAGATTTATAATGTAATAAATCACCCAATTCGGCTAAAATTGCAATACTTTATTTATTTCTTAAATTACCCTAATTTAATCCTAACTCCTCCGCCTCTATTCTTTCTTCCTCACACATGTTTTCGTTTTTTCCCCTTGCCTGCGTTTCCCTCCCCCTTTCCAGAGATTTGGCCACCATCGCCGCCTGACACCATTGCCATCGTCGCCTGACATCTACCACTACCCGATGTCCATCATCATCACCAGTTGCCCATCGCCCCAACTTTCCTTCTTTCTCAGAAAAGGGTAGAGGCGCCCATACCCCTCCCTTTCATCTTCTCTTATCTTTTCCAGAAAATCCAATCACTATCACCGCCTGACATCATTGTCATTGCCACCTGACGCTCCATCTCTATCACCACCCTACCTCATCTTCTCTCAAATCAATCTGAAAATATCACTTCAAGCCTACTCATCCTCCCACTTACTTTAAGACTTAGACTCCTAGGAATTGGAATTTTGAATTCTTGAGGCTTCACTGAGAAGAGTCTGTTGCAAGCTTGAAATTGTCTATAGAAGGAACAGATTGAAACCAACAAAGAGGACCAGGGAGAGTTTATCTGAAAAAACAAACAGAAACATACTTCTAGCTTTACAATTCGAATTTTTTTGTGTCCTTCTATCTTTTTCCTGGATTTCAAGTTTAAGTTTGGAAGAAGTTTTGGTCGGAATTCTTCACATAGAAGCCCTTGTTTGCTGCTCGACAAAAGGTAACACTTCTTTCCAATGATTTTAATTTCCTTCATCGTGGATTGTTGGTTGTTGATTCTATGTGTTAGCCTTTCAACCGTTGCATTTTGTTTTTAAAGTGATGACTGCTCAATTTTTGGCTGTAGAGAGTTTTCAAAGTTACAGCTATATGAATTTCTTGACTAGCTGCTGGCTTGGAATCATTGATATATTTGTGTTCTGATTTGGTGAACTCTTTAGGCCGAGCTTATCGGTTAGGTTATGAGATGTATCACCCGAACATCTGTTAGCTCATTACAGTGTGCATTTTGTATCGTTACTGGTTCATTTCTTTTAGTTTGCTATGACATTGTGAATCATTATTGCTTGCCTCTGTATCGGTTTTTCTCAGTGGCATTTGATTTCTCCTAATAGCTCTGTATCAACTGAGAATGCCCCATGAGTGCTTATTTTGAAGCTTAGGCACTTTAAGGCTGCTATATGTTTATCAATCTTGTTGTCTTACGTATTAATTACTCGCATAATTCTATCCAAAAACAAGTCGCATATGGGTCGTCTTAATTTAGTAATTAATCGAGTGTTTGTTCAAGTTTGATACTTGTTTCGTCCTTCTGGTCTGCTAGTTATTTTTTTTATCTACATTTTTCATGATTTTGAGTATTTTGGTGACTAAACATTGTCTTCTTTAGGCTACTATTATGATCATCTACTCTCTCTTTATTTATCATTTGGTCACTGTTTGTTCGATTAATTGAACCATAGTTTCAAGTTTTGTTATGTTTATTTTTTGTCTAGTTTTTGCAGCTAGTGAATTTTAGGGGATACTTTGGGTGTGTTAATCGTGTATCTCATTGGAAGCCTAGATACTGCTTTGGTCCTCAGCATAGACTTCCATGCCTTCTCTTGTTTTATTTTATTTCATGTATTACTAATAATAAGTTTACATGCTTTTGACTCTTAACAGTTTAGTGGAAGTATCTCATCTATTTTCATTAGCTTCTTGCTGTTTTGGTATGATCATATCATGTAATAATATTTAGGAGTTTCTTGACATACATTTAATGATTCTTAAAACTTATGGAGATAATATAATCTTATTTCTTTAAATCTGATAGCTCTCTAAGAAGGCAAGTACCATGTTGTCTTCATGTTAACCCATTTTATAAGTATATTGTTGCACTTTGTTTACTCTATCGTATGATGACCAAATGGTGTGCTTATTTCTACTCACTTGTGTTATAAGATAGTAGGAAATTGGGACTTATTCACCATGTCCTACCTTGTTCACTTAGCCTTTAATTTCCCTGAAAATGATCTTTAACATGCTTGAATTCTCATCACTGTTATGAGAGTTCTCTGGCTGCTTTATGCAGTGGGACAATCGTTAATGGAGTTCCTTAAAGTATTTTTATGTATTCCTTTGATCTGTTTCGAATGGATACACTTACATGTTATCATAGCTGCCAACCATTCTATATACTGGTTCATGTATCAGCGGCCTTCGATTTTGCGTGAAAAGAACTCTAAGAGGCTGAGAATTCTATGAATGTTGATTTTGTCCATCATGATATTTTCTATCTTTTCAAATGTTCAATTGTTGGGGCATTTATGTAAACACGTCTTTGATATATCATGTGTGTGCATTTTTTTTGTTAGCTTCAAATTATAGCAAAACGATATGGGTTTGAACTTTGGTGTCTTGTTTGCAGTTTCTTACTTCGAAATCCAATATAGACATCATGTTTTAAAAAGAGAATATTTTCAATTATTTGTGAATTTGTGAATAGTAATATGTTCAACTAGTCACTTGTGAATTTGTGAATCCCTCTTAAAAGAGGTAATCTGTTCACTTGATCAACTGCACACTTTGGTTGCTCTATTTCTTGTTTATTCAAAACTTTTTGGTTCCCATTAATATATATCTTATTCCACTAAATTTATCACGCTACTTTACTCGAGCAATTCCTAAAAAAAAATTCTTCTCTTTTATGTTTCATGTATAACAGGAGAGCTGGAGTTCCACTTTGGAACTCGTTTTGGCCCAAAATATGTGCCAACAACCATTAGGATCACCATTCGAAGTCTCAAAATTAGGAGTCGATATTCCCTGGCCATTCCCGTTATACTTAGATTGCATTTTTTATGATACGAATCGATAAATATATATTTCATATATGTGATTGTTGATATAATGACTAACCTCTTGTCTTTATTTGGAGATTAATTTATGTGAATTAGTGTTATTTGCTAACGTTGATGTTATTTACTTTTGACAACATCTTTTTATCATTATTTAAAAGATTATTCTTGAAATAGGTCAAAATTCTTAGAAAATTTATCCTTTGCGAAAAGTATTTTAAACTAATTAAAGGCCTAAAAATAATCACCTTTAGAAATAGATTATTTTTGATAACATACTTTGGTCTATTAAAGTATTGTAGGTTTTTAAGTTGATTTTCTCAAATATGATGTTATTTTTTTATTTGGGTCATTTTAAATCCTTTTAATGAATTTATTTTTAAAATGATAAAAACAAAATGTATTTGGGTGTCTTAGATTATGTTGATTAGATTTCTCATAAATTATCACTATATCTTTTGGTAAAATAAATATGACTTTTGAGGTATTACGCTATTTTCTTAGTATAACCTCTCGAGATATAAGTTTTTTTCTTAACAGGTTCAATAATACAAGGTATGTATATGTATGCATACGAGGTATATTTGATCCTAGTTTTTTTCTATACTTGGTATATTGTTATTATCCATCACGTTTTAATAGATATTTTTTTAATATATATATATATATATATATATATATATATATATATATATATATAAAATTTACACCTTTATCATATATTTTACTACAATATGTAGCTATTGTTATTTTATCACTACATGAAATAATGAGCCCTCATACAATTTGAACAACATATTTATTTTATATGAAAGGCAACGAGCTTTACTTAATATTTGGACATTTTTAATTTTTTTTTTCACAAAATTCCATTTTTGAGATTCCTATATCACATGCCACATATATATGACTATATATTTACATCTCATTTATTTATTTACTTTTCTGTTTTTACATCTTAATTTCGTATGTGTATAAATAAAGTAGTAAATTTTCATACCTAACATTCTTATGAATTGCCTACGACAAATTTTTACAAGTTCGTTCACTCTATATGACTTTAAACATGTACCTATATTTTTCCTAATATATAAATTCTCACACATTTCAAGTTTATTTATTTATCTATTATTTTATCACCGAATATATATATATATATATATATATATATATATATATATATATATATATATAGAGAGAGAGAGAGAGAGAGAGAGAGAGAGAGACAATCGTATGACATACCTCGTATTTTGTTCCTAACTCAAATTAATCATTATTTTTTATCACTAATTTAAGAAATAAATGAATAATTTATCACTAATCTTTTTTTTTTCCTAAGCTAAGTTTAAGGATTATCTTCGGATAGGCTCTGAGGGATGCCTAACAACTTCCCTCGAGTAAACAAAATCCTTACCTAGAATTTTACTGGTTTCGCAAATCAAAATAGATTCTACATTTACATTTTCTTAAATTAGCTTCATAATATATTCCTTAAAATTAGGTGGCGACTCTAAAGCATATTTTTTTTAAAAAAAAACCAAGAGCACAACCACAGGATGTTGCTTTGACCGATTTGAAAATGGGGCGCCGACAGCCAGAAACACAATTTGTTTGAGTTAGATTTGTAATGCAATGACAGTTGAAGGCTAAGTGGTTTCAAATGTTAGAATGTATCAAGTATGTTTAGAGCCTAATATTCTGTAAACAAATAAGAGTATCAAATAGCCCATTAATTTGTTGAAGCTCCACACTTGAGTTCAGAGTTATATTTGTACCACATTTAAAGTGACAGTTAATGGCTAAGTGGTTTCAGATATTATCATTTATCAAGTGTGTTTTGATTCTAATTTTCTTTTATGATAAAAAGAATATCCAATACTTTGATCAAAGAAAAAGGAAGTCCATTAGCCCATTATGGAAGCCCTACTCTTGCTCTCTGGAAATTTGAAAATTGATAGCAGAGGACTTATGTAGGCTTCATTTGCATTGTGTCAATCTGTTGGGGGAGGGTCATCAAAAGGTTGACTATACTCAGTTTGAACTAGTTATACCTTTTTATAAGTTGTGAAGGTGTATATGCTTGTGGCATACTGTTTATATTTTTTCCGGAAGTCCTCTAACTCCAATTCCCTGCTATAGCATTATTCCTTGTCTACAACAACATACGCAGTAAGAATAATTCTTTGTCTAATTTCTTGAAATTTCAAACTCCATATTAACACTTGGCTAGTTTTTGTTCTCATCATATGCCAACTTTATATTTTCATTGGTGTTACTGTACAACCTTGTTTGTTTCACATCAGCAATAGCTTATTGTACTTGCTGTTGATATGTATGCAACTCCTAACATAGGCAATGGCCTCCATACAGGAGGTCAATGTTAACATTCCTGTACCTCAGGGAACAAAATCACGATTTATTGTTTGCGATATAAAAAAAGAACCATCTTACAGTCGGACTAAAGGGTCAGCCACCAATAATTGATTCAAGTGCATTTTCCTATTTCTACTTATTCAAAGTATCTTTTACTGTATTCCTTTTCAAAATGTAAAAGATTTGTGTGATTTTCTTCTGAGCCCAGATATTAACATATATCCTCTTTGTGGTGGCCGGGAGAACTCTATCGACCTGTCAAAATTGAGAATTGTTTCTGGAGCTTAGGTAAGTTGCTTATATGTTTTGATGTATAGTTGCTTGACTTTTTTATTCTATTTACATCTGTTGTAATTAGTACCCTTTCAGTTGATTTTCAATGTGATATATTGTTTCTAAGTATGGACATGTACCTGTTAATCCAAAAGTTAGTTTTGCGAGTAATCTTACTATAATCTGTGCAAGAACAGCGACTGCAGCTTTACTTTGAGGAGCATAAGATCGATAACTAACTATTGCTGGCATTTTTGCAGAGGATCAGATATCCATCTCTATACTCCTTACAAAGAAGGACCAGATGGAATGGTGGAAATGTGTGGTGAAAGGTGAACCTGAAATCAATGCGCAGAAAGTTGAACTTGAAACAAGCAGGCTAGCAGAATCGGATGCAGAGACTTGATCTACTATTGAAAAGATAATGGTAGGGTTTTATTGTTAATTGAAATTTTTCTGCTATGGTAACACTTCTTTTGGTCAGAATTCTTGTGTCACTTCATTTTTACTTATTTCTGCCAAGTCAAAATTCGCATTTATGTTATTCATATGGAAGTTTCTAGTTTCACTAACATGGTATGTACTGCATAATTTGTGCTTATTCTATATCTTATGAGTCATTTTGTTATCCACACTAGTACAAATTTACCAGTACTGTGCTCTACTAGTATTCCAAAAATACGTTTTGCATTTGGGGAAAATGGGTCCCTTTCTGACACCTTTACATTTTTGACATGCTTGGTAAATGCCCAAAAAAGTATTTCGTGTCTAGTTTGTACAAACTTAGCATAGAAATGTGTTGTCGAGAAAGAACTTTAGATTTGGAGTTTAGGAAGTTACTTTTGAGCCTAAAATTCTTCTAGTATATTTCAGTTCTCAATTGTGAAGTCATAATGTACATTTGGAAGTCAAGAGGCTCTTTTGGGAAGATTTGGATAAGGTGGTGAAAGGCATACCAGTGACGGAAAAATTTTTCATTGGGGGAGACTTTAATGGACATATTGGGGGCTACTAGTAGCGGGTTTGAAGATGTCCATGGAGGCTTTGGTTTTGGGGAAAGGAATGGTGGTGGGACGTCTCTCTTGGATTTTGCTAAAGCCTTTGAGTTAGTTGTTGCTAACTCATGTTTCCAGAAGAGGGAAAGTCACTTGCTAACCTTTCAGAGCGCGGTAGCTAAACCTCAAATTGATTACCTACTTCTCCGGAAGGGTGATAGAAGCCTTTGTAAAAATTGCAAAGTGATTCCGAGTGAAAGTATTTTCACTCAAAATAGGCTTCTAGTGATGGACTTAGAGAATAAGAGAGAAAAGAAGAGGAGGATTGTATACACCCAACCAAAGATTAGGTGGGGGGGCCTGATTCCTGCCCTCTCTCATGAGATAGAAGAAAAGCTGAGAAGCTTAGAGGCTTGGAGTAGTGGCGGAGAGGTGAATAATATGTGGGACAAGACTGCTGGTTGCATTAGAAAGGTTGCTTCTGAGGTACTAGGGGTTTCGAGAGGAACCTTCGGTGGACGTCAGGGCGATTGGTGGTGGAATGAAGAAGTTCAAGACAAAGTAAAAGCTAAGAAGGTGGCCTATGCGAAGTGGTTGGAGTGTAGGGATGAGGATGAAAAACAAAGGCTTAAGGAGAGTTATAAGACGACTAAGTCAGAAGCAAAGATGGCGGTGACAAGTGCTAAGACAGCAGCATTTGAGCGCCTATATAAGGAGCTAAGTGATAAAGGCGCGGACAAGCGAATGTACAGGCTTGCTAAAGAGAGAGAAAGAAAAGCTCGCGACTTGGATCAAGTGAAGTGCATCAAGGATGAGGAGGGTGAAGTGCTAGTGGATGTGACTTCCATTAAACAAAGGTGGCAAGCTTACTTTCATAAACTTTTAAACGAAAAAGGAGGGAAAGAAATTGAGCTGGGCAAGCTGGCACATTCCGAAAGTCATTGAGATTTTGATTATTGCAGGCGGTTCAGAGTTGAGGAGGTTAGAAGGGCTATTAGTAGGATGAAGAGAGGGATGGTGATCGGACCGGATGAGATTCCGGTAGATTTTTGGAAGAACATGGTCAAAGATGGCATAGAGTGGCTGACTAGATTGTTCAATGCTATCATGAAGACGTTCAAGATGCCGGATGAATGGAGGAGGAGTACAATGGTTCCACTGTATAAGAACAAGGGTGATATTCAAAACTGTAATAATTACAGGGGTATCAAGTTGTTGAGTCATACTATGAAGGCATGGGAGAGAGTGGTGGAAATGAGGGTGAGAAAAGTTGTGTCTATTTCAGAAAACCAGTTTGGATTCATGCCACGACGGTCGACTACTGAAGCGATTCACCTTGTTCGGAGATTAATGGAGAAATATAGGGAAAGTAAGAAGGACATTCATATGGTGTTCATTGATCTTGAGAAGGCCTATGACAAAGTCCGAGGGATGTCCTATGGAGGTGTTTGGAGGTGAAAGGCATCTCAATGGCATATATTAGAGTGATAAAGGACATGTATGACGGAGCCAAAACTCGGGTAAGAACGGTGGGAGGAGACTCAGAATATTTTCCTGTTAAGATGGGACTTCATCAAGGATCGGTGTTGATCCCTTTTTTATTTGCGTTGGTGATGGTTGAGCTGACACGATCTATCCAAGAGGATGTCCCATGGTGTATGTTGTTTGCAGATGACATAGTACTGATTGATGAGACTCGGACCGGAGTTAATGATAGGTTGGAGGTTTGGAGACACGCTTTGGAGTCCAAAGGATTTAAACTGAGCAGGACCAAAACAAAATACTTGGAGTGCAAATTCAGTGTTGCGAGGGATGAAGCAGACATTGATGTGAGACTTGCGGTTCACCCTATCCCTAAGAAGGAAAGCTTTAAGTATCTGGGATCCATCATCCAGAGTAGTGGGAATATCGATGATGATGTCACACATCGTATTGGGGCGGCTTGGACAAAATGGAGGTTGGCCTCTGGAGTATTGTGTGATAAGAAGATACCACTTAAACTCAAAGGTAAGTTCTACAGAATGGTAGTTAGACCATCTTTGTTGTATGGGGTGGAGTGTTGGCCTATAAAAAATGTACATGTTCAGAAGATGCAGGTCGCAGAAATGAGGATATTAAGATGGATGTGTGGTCACACCAGGAGTGATAAGATTAGGAACGAGGCCATTCGGGAGAAACTAGAGGTGGCCCCTGTAGCTGACAAAATGAGGGAAGCGAGACTGCGATGGTTCGGGCATGTGCAGAGAAGGAGTACTGATGCCTCTGTCAAGAGGTGTGAGAGGCTAAATCTGGGAGCTACACGGAGGGATAGAGGTAGACCTAAGAAGTATTGGGGGAGGTGATTAGACATGATATGGTGAAACTTGACCTCACCGAGGACATGACCTTAAATAGGAAGGAGTGGAGGTCGAGAATTAGAGTAGCAGGCTAATAGGGTAGATAGGAAGGAGTTGTTAATTGTATACCTTTTATATGTTATTTATCTGCCTTTACATGTTAATTCTCCTATATTTACTTATTATCATATGCTTTTCATTATGAATTGTTCTTCCTACCTGCCTGTTTATCATATCTAGCCTATTCTGCCGATGAATTTTTGTGACGAGAGTTCCCAGGAAACAGCCTCTCTACCGCTATGTGGTAGTGGTAAGGTCTGCGTACATCTTACCCTCCCCAGACCCCACTTATGGGATTCCATTGGGTATGTTGTATATAAAAGCTAAGTACCGAAGGTGCTTATAGAAAAACTTAGCTTCTCGGTTAATTGGTACACAATTTTTTAATTGAATGTTCTGTATGGCACAAGAAAGAAACTGAACTTTAAAAGGCCATCGTGCCAACGGGCATAGATAGTTCCATACAGTTAGTAGAATTTTGTACTTAAGGTCTTCCATTTTTTTCCTATCCCTCAATTGATTACAGTATATTCTGGAACCCCTGAATGTTGTAGTATTTAAATAAATGAATAGTCTATTGTTGCTACGATAGGTGATTGTTTATCAGGAGGTTTACGTCTCATATAGCTATTGTTGATGATGCTAAGTTGTGCCTACCAGCTTCATTTGCCCGCTAGCCATCCTTAATTACTGGACTTCATGGTGTCGGACACGCTTACCTTGGTGATAAGCAAAAGCAGGGGATGCTAAAGAAATTTATGGCTGAGGTACTTAATGATAATGTGTTTTTTAATCCTACTCCCTCCCTCGAAAAGTATCCACGTTAAATTTTGTTCATGATCTTCTGCAGCATTCAGGGATGGACTTTTCTAGGGCGAAGATATCCTGATTTACAGGGTGTTGTTCTGAACGGGAAAAAAAGCTAAACCATATTTTTGGCATCTCTCCTTTACTTCGGCTGGGATTCACGATGTTTTTGTACATACGGGAAATGTATATTCTATAGTGACTTTTCTGTAGACAAAGGAAGAGATATATATGTGTGTACTGCTAATGGAGTAATTGATCTAAACAGTAAACATAATTTTAACATGTTTACGTTCTAATTTATGCTGCTTCTCCTCTTCTCTATGCTTCTTGAACTTTTGTTCTTTGTTGCGGTTCATGTTGAGTTCTCTCTACACTGCTATTGGAATGTGGTGTCTGACCCCGCGGTTGATCTCTTACCTGAATTTATGTTTTGATGTTTCTATACGACACAATTCAGAGTGGTTCTCTCCACATTTTAGCAATTTATGAGTCCACACTCAAAAGAGCAGAATTGTTGCAGTTAGTTATCTTTTGGTTTGGCTCATGTCGCCCCAAAAGATGAATACTCTGTGGGTGGAGTGCCAGACTGGAGGTCATTTTTATGCGTATTATTTTGAATCTCCTGAATACAAGATTTAGTGATTCTGGGGTTCAAATATTTACTTTTAGGTTTCAAGTTTAACTCTTAGGCCCTATATTTTTTTTTTAATTGCACCGGATGTCCGAGTCTCTTTGAGCTCGACTAATCCCGGGGGTGCACAGGCCCTCGGCAAGGAGTTTCCCGCAAGTGCACCACGGTTAATTCAAGTTTTACCCAGTCCGATGGCCCTCAACTCTTAGGCACTATATTTTTATTTTTCAAGATCCGGCAGTGGCTGTTATCTCCTTGTGTGTAATTCTTGCTCTTTTATTTGATGTGTTATTGGCGACTGCGGTGGTTGTTTTGCTGCAATTTACCTATATGTGTTTGCTTCATAAGATGTTCTCTCTCTAATCTAAAAGCCAAGTTAGGTTTTATTCTGGTAACGGCTAGTACTAACTCAAGCTAATCAAGACTAGCATCTGTTAGTTTTCTTCATACAAATTTGTTCATGATCCTCCTTTTTCTCTTGTTGATTTTGTCCCCATTTCTTTGATCATCTCATATTTGATATTTGTCTTGAAAGGTCGTCTATGATGTCTCAGTTACTTATTAAGCATGGAGTGCATGTCTTTGACAATTGACAGAAATAACTACCTTTTCTGTCATAATGTCATTCCTTTCGGAGTAGATCTACGGTGATGGAAGGCACTTTTGAAAAATCAGTAATTTTTGTAGATCCTGCATTTGTACTAAGAAGTTTATTAAATATATAAAAAAATATTTATTGCTAATCCAATAACAAGATATCTACTGAGTTCTGCAGTAGAAATGGAACTTGCTTAAACTTTATTTTTCTTCTTCATGAAGGTTTGATTCATCTAGTGTGTATACGATAAAGTTTTCAAAAAATAATTTTATGATTAAATAGGTACTAGATAAATACATGAGCCCTTGAGAGACGAAGTTATTCTACTTTAAAATATCTTAGACAAACATAGTAACTCTTTTTTCTTTTCTTTTTTTGGAAAAAAAGGTAAGAGTAGCATTTACGGAAAATATAAGATTATTTAATTGAAAAGTTGACTCGTACCCAAGGCCTAATTTTAAGAAAATGAGAAACAGGTGTCCCATAGAATTGCAGATTTTGATTGAGACAAGTCGATATTGTGGTCCCCAGTCATACCCTCCACTCAGTCTAACGACACGTATACAATGGTCCTCCCATCATTCCCAAAAACCAACCTCTTTTTTGCCATCTGTTATCTCTTACTCCATCATAGCCGTCAACGTGTGTAAATTTGTTCCTTTCACCTTCTCGCCCTCCTCTCCTCTTTTTTCAACTTTCACATGCACCTTAATTCTTTCTCTCTCCAAATAATAAAGCCAGCTCGGAAGCTAATAAATTAAATAATATTTTTATCGTCTTATTTTAAATAATTATTTTATATAAATTATTTGATTTGACATAATACTTTTTTTAAAAAAAATCTACAATCATTTCTAAATATTTAGTAGTTAAAAATTATTTTATTAAGAATAAAAATAAAATTTTAAGGATAAATTATTTTAGTTCTAGTAAGATGACATTCTTTTGGGGACGGACTAAAAAGGAAAGACTGCTACATGAAATGAAATAGGAGAATAATAGTAAACTTCGTCTCTGAACTTGTCACGAATTATTAATTTCAATCCTGAACTACTAACAAGTTTAAAAAGACTCTTCCACTTAACTAATTAAACGTAAATACACGTCTGACATTAATAAAATACATCCTTAAATTCTTGCAAAGCTTAGAGTGTGCTCCAACACTTCTCTAAATTTTTATTAAGATCTATACGGTCATACAAGAGTTTGAGATCATTCGCTATGTCATGTGGCAACTTAATAATGTATTTAAATTGAGTTAGTCGAGTATTATTTAGAGTAATGGCAAAAACACTCCTTCAAAAATATATAAGTATGAGAATTTTGTTTTCCCACCAATAAAAACAATAATGATAACATCCAAGCAAGTAGGAAAATTCACCATAAACTCGGCACTTTGCATCATTGTTTTTATTAGAGGCGGATATGGATCATTGGATTGGATTAATTTGAATTTTTTAAATACTAAATTACTTGTATTAAATTTAAAAATGTGTAAATCAACTCAAGTCAATAATAAGTTGGATTTTTAACTTTGAATTTTCTGACTTTCGTAAAAAAGTTTGTATTTTTGAAATATTAAAATTAAAATATTATAAAAAATGAGTTTTTTTTTTTTAAACGGGAGAAGTATATAATATTAGCTTACTTTGAGCTCGATTTGACATTTTTGTAATTAAAATTAATTATTTTTAATATCGAATCAAGTTAAATTAGAGGATAATTTTTTTTATTTGACTCCATTTATGTTCTGATATATTGGGATTTTGTTCACCCGTAGTTTTGTTCATTTATATATTCCCAAGCTGTCCCTTCTGGCTGCAATGTGTTTGTCAATGTTTTCAACCTTCAAACAATGACTGATGATAACCTTAATGCTACGTCGCCGGGAAATGGTTTTAAGCTAACCACGTTGTCGGAATCAGATGCAATGTCAGATCGTCATCTCAATGTGAAACAACAGAAGTTCTCTCGCCGGTTGAAGCCACTGTGCCGTACAATGTCTGACATCTCTAGTAATGGTGATGTTTTAGTAACCAAGTACAGGTGCTACAAAAAGAAACGGCATGAAAATATTGGAGTAACTAATAAAGACCATCAAACGAGAAATGGAGAAGAATATTCGGAGAAAAAAGAGGTTCTAGTGTCTCTGTTATTCACCATGAGTACTACTACTACCGATCATCATCGGAAGCATTCAGAAAACGACAGGAGTTGTAGTTATGTCGATGAAGTGAAGAAGGAAACAGAGAATTTACGATCCATTAGGAGGTATTCCCATGGATCTATCTCTTTGATCGGTGGAAGAAGAGAAATGGAGGACGCTCTGTCTGTGAAGCTGGATTTATTGACGAATTATGATTTTTTCGGTGTTTACGATGGGCATGGAGGGTCACATGTAGCTCATGCCTGCCGTGACTTGTTACACAATTTACTGACGGAAGTAATTCTTGAAGAAGATGAAAAATTAAAGGAAATAAATTGGAGGAAAGTGATGAGTAGGAGCTTCTATAAGATGGATGAAGAGGTGAATAAGATGAATGGAGCTGAAGTGGCCACAATCGGATCAACGGCAGTGGTGGCGATGGTGGGGGAGGGAGAGGTAATAGTTGCGAATTGTGGGGATTCAAGAGCTGTGCTTTCACGAGGTGGAGTTGCATTGCCATTGTCAAATGATCACAAGGTATTAGTACAAAAAATTGCAATCTTGTTTTTCTTTCTATATTTTCACTACTATTGATGGATAATTATAGAGTGAATTTTTAGCAGGAGTAATTTGTTTAGCTGTACAATGCAGAAAGGTAAAGCTGTGAGGTATTTTTTTTTCTGAAACTAAGATAAAGCAAAGAATAGAATGAAGAAGAAGCAGAAAGGGACAACTAGTTAGCCATTTCTAAATTTGATTATATTCTTCCTGTAGGTGCACTTAAATGAAATAAATGGAGTAATTCGTTATTTGGTTGTTAATTTTGTAAATTGACTTTCCTGTACGCAGCCGGACAGACCTGATGAACTGGAGAGGATTGAGAAGTCAGGTGGGAAGGTCATCAATTGGAATGGGCATAGAGTCTTAGGAGTGCTGGCTACTTCAAGATCTATAGGTATGTTTGTAAATCCGACCATCGTCTCAGTGAAGTAGCCCATGTAGGGGATACGAATGATTAAGAGTTCTTGGTTAAAGAAAAGGTATATATTAAATTGAGGTGGAATCTATCCTACTCCCCGCTCCTCTTTCAAGCGGTTTGAACTCCTTCTAAGCCTTAAAAGGCCAAGTGTGTGCCCCAAGTGCTCTGTCTTTGAAAAGGCAGAATGGTCCGCTATTTTAGGAATAGAATAAACTTTGTGTTCTAATCAATGTGAGATAATTTTTCATCCCAGCTGCTGTCAAATATACAGAAATGTTTAAATTTGTGAATCCAAATGATCATTCAGATTTCTGACATAAGCTAACATATGTAATCTTTCTGAAATATTCAATTTGATAAACGAATCAGCGAACGATACATTTTAATTTAATGCAGGGGATAACTACCTAAAACCGTATGTAATACCAGAGCCAGAAGTCACAGTGAGCAAGAGAAGTGATGCAGATGAGTTCTTAATACTTGCCAGTGATGGTCTGTGGGATGTTATTCCTAACGATGTTGCTTGTGATTTTACAAGAAGATGCTTGAGTGGTCAGATTAGAAGAAGTGAGTCACCTCAAAATAAGGTGATGAAAGAAAATGTTGCAGCAGAGGCAGCAGCCTTGCTGGCTGAATCAGCCATTGCTCGAGGTAGTAGAGATAACATAAGCATCATTATAGTTGAGTTGAACAGCAGAGATGGAAATAGTATTCATACTTCACTAGTTTGACACTTCATTTCGTTTTTCCTTTTTACTTTCTTGCTCTTACTCCATTATGGATTGCTTCAATAACATTCTACCACCAATGGAAGTCCTAAAGTCTTATCTATTTTATCTTATTGTTACTCTTGAATTCTCTTTTGCTCTTCTCCTTACCATCAAGTAATTTTTACTCTTTTTTCAAAAATAACATAAACTCTTATGTAACTTTCGTCTCTGATAATGTATATTTTGGTCCCACAATGAACACAGTCATAACACGTCTTCCATATGATTGAGTCCATGTCTCAATTGTAGAAGACTATAAATCGTTCAGTAAATCTTGGTGAACCCTTAGACTGCCTATTTCCAGTTGATAAAAAAAAAGAAGTAAAATACAACTACAACTAATTATTCTCCTCCCGTTTCATTTTTTAGTTAATTCCTATATTAAAAATAATTTTTCCTTTGTTACTTGTGAATTGTCACTTCTAATAAATCAAGATAAATTTATCATATTCTTCTAATACTACCATTATCATTAACATAAGTAGTATTAGTCAAATTTAGACTTTCAAAAATATAATTAATAAGGTTAATTTAGTAAAATAATCTCTAAAAAATATTTTCTTAAGGAAAGTGTCAAGTCAATATGAGCAGTAAAATGAAACTGAGGGAGTAAGTTGATTCAAGCCAATAATTTAACTTGGACAGAGATTTTGAAATTGAAATTTAAAAATTTAGATTTTTAAAGATGTGATTTTTAGGATGAAATTATGTTTGTACACACATTTTATTTGGAAAAAAAAATATCAAAAATTTTGAGAGTGAAAGTCCAAAAATCTAGCACTTTTTCTTTAATTTAAAATAAATTATTTCTTAATAATTCTTTTTTACAAAAAGAGTACCTTCTTCCCAATTAGTTTTTGAAATCCAATGCTAATTATTTCAATTAGAAAACGACAAGTTTTGGGAACAAAAAGATGGTATTGATCATTTATTTTTGATTAATGCAAATAATTATCTTTTTGTAAAGGGTGTGCCACAATTCGAAAATTGATCATTTATTTTGCACTAGAGTCAAATAACCACTTTAATTAGGATCATTAATTCATTTTCACCGTGATTTTAAAACTAGTCAATTATATATATATGGGGTAAAAATCGGATAAAATTAAACTAATAAAAATTCAACATGTGAAAATACGATTTAAGAAAAAAGTCAGATTTAAAGAAGGAAATTTTGCTACTTGCTTAACCTAAGATAGCTAAAAGGGTGCATCAAAGATTCTCCCTTGATCCATAACATTAGAGTTGTCAATATGTGTTACATACGTTGGGTTGGCTAGGCTGAACTCATGATTTAACAGATTTGGGTTAAAAAAAATTTAGTTCATTAAGAAATAGGCTTTTTAGCCCGGCTCCACATAAGCCTGTTGATTTATGGCGCTTTTGCAATATGGGTTAGGCTGATCCAGGGATCGAATAAAAAAAATAATTAAAAATAAAAGAAAATAAAATAGAGTATTCAAAATAATAAGAGTCCAAACTCAAAGTTCATTTAAAAATTTTAAATTTAAAAATTTAGATATAAAGTATATTTTTATAATATGTAATAGTAACACTAATAATATGTAATATAGTTCTATTGCTTTTTATTTTAATATTTTAAAAATATATTTAATTTAAAATTTTATAAAAAAAAATATACTTGTAAAAATGTGGGCTAACCAGGCAAGGCCCGCAACCCATGTAATGATAGACTGGGCTAGTTATTTTCTGGCCCACAAAAACAATGAGCAAGCCCAGCCTGACCCATTAAATTTCAAAACTTGTATAAACTAGTATGAATGGGATGGACCTGTTGGGGCTCCTTCCTTAATTGGAGAGATTTTAGAAAATTCTAGAAAAGTGTAGAATTTTCCAGAATGATTCGGAGAACTCTAGACAAGTACAGAACTCTCTAGAAGCTTATGGAAGCATGTGGAAGTCTCTGAAATACTTTAGAGACGTGTGGAACCTTATGGAAGAAATTAGAAGAGCGTAAAAAGGAATGGAAGAGTAGAGACTCTCTAGAATGTATGGAGCATTTTAGATACATCTTCTCCACCATTCACTAAGGAGGTGGAGTAGTATAAATAGAGGTTGGAGTCTTCATTCCTAACCATCCACAATCAAGAGCAATCCAAGTGAAGTAATAATCCACTTGAGAGTTATCCTAAAAATCCAAGTGAAGTAAGAATCTACTAGACAACAATCCACTTCCAAAGTGAGAGTGTAAAGCTTAAGAGGTCTTAATCCTTAAGCTTGTAAGCCACCTTAGAGTGAGGAAATCTTTTGTAAACATATTCTTGTAATCTTACTATTCTTTTGTATGGTGGAAGAATCTCCTATTTGAAAAATTATATACTCTTGCATTCCTACCACTACCTTAATTCTTAAAGTGCATATCTTAACTTCACAAGCTAGGAAGGATCGAACTTTCCCAACGGTGGTATCAGAGTTTGGTTCATTTGAAGCCGTCATTAGCTTGTGTAGCTCAAGATGGAGGACAATGTCACTCATGATGGAGACATGTTTAAGCTTAAAGCCAACAACTACTCATATTGAAAACCGATGATAGAGAATCATCTATATTGCAAGGATTCGCATGAGCCCATCATCTACAAAGAAAAGGTAAAAGGCAAGAGCGATGCTCAATCAGAGCTACTGAATCGGAAGGCCGTTGCAATGATTCATAAGTACATTGATAAAACTCTTTTCGAGCATGTTTCTACTTATACAAATGCTTACGAACTATGGATGAAACTTGAATCCATGATTCAAAAGAAAACGCCTCGTAACAAGGCTAATTTAGTTCGACGGTTGGTGAAATTGGAGTATAAGGATGGCAACAGTAGGATTGAGCACTTGAATAATTTCAAGGGGCTCGTAAATCAATTAACAAAAGTTGATATGAAGATTGATGATGAGCTACAAGCCCTTCTACTCTTTAGCTCTTTGCTGGAAAGTTGGGATGCACTTATTGTTATTCTGAGTAACTCAGCTTCGGAAGGAAAGCTCACTATGGATACCGTCAGTGATAGTCTTCTTGGTAAAGAAGTACGGAGAATGGAACGAGGCGAGTCGACTTATCCTATGGCCAATATCATTGAGAATCGGAGTAGAAATAGAACTCGTGGATGTAGCAAGAGTTGAGATATGCACCAATCTCGAGGGAAATCCAAGTCATGCTCCAAGATTACATATTATTAGTGTGGAAAGATGGGCCACAAGAAAACTGAATGCCATTCTCTAAAGAAAGATCAAGAAGGTATTACTGCTTTACCATCAAAAGAAGATCTGCTCTATCTCGTTGATGAAGGTAATATCCTAAACATCGCTTGCGATGAAAGCTCATGGATTATCGATTCCAGTGCTTCCTTCCATGTTACCCCACATAGAAGTTTCTTTTCATCCTATTAAGGCGGTGACTGCGGTACGATGCAAATGGGAAATCAAGACATGAGCAATTTGTCGAGATAGGAAATATCATCCTAACTACAAGTACTGGATGCAACCTTATTCTAAAAGATGTGAGGCATGTTCCAGCTATGCGCCTTAATTTTATCTTTATTGGAAAACTAGTCGATACTAGTCTGATGAATTACTTTGGTGAAGGAAAGTGGAAGCTCACCAAAGGAAGTTTAATTATGGCTCGAGAAAATAAGGAAGGATCATTGTATGTAATGCAAGCCAAACATTACAAAGGAGAGATAAATGTCACTGCTGATGATTTGGAGATATGGCACAAACGACTTAGGCACATCAGTGTGAAAGGTCTTCACATGCTCCCTCGGAAATATCTCCTCCCTGATGTGAAAAGTAAACAACTTGATCCTTGTGCTCATTGTTTAGCTGTAAAACAACACAGAGCTACTTTCAAAGATTATCTCCGCCCAAAAGGAGAAAGAACATCCTTGACCTCAAACACACTGATGTATGTTTGATGTCAGAGAAATCCAATGACGGTGCATCACATTTTGTCACCTTCATTAATGATCATCAAAGGAAGGTATGGTTATACCTTCTAAAGATAAAGGATCAAGTTCTCGATGCATTTAAAGAATCTCACACTCTAGTAGAACGTGAGATCGAACGAAAGATCAAGTGTGTACGATCTGATAATAGAGGAGAGTATAGAGGTCCCTTCAAAGCCTATCGCAGGAGATATGGAATTAGATTGGAAAAGAATCCACCGAAGACACCACAATTGAATGGGCTTGCTGAGAGAATGAATCGAACTATTGAAGAAAGAGTTCGATGTGTGCTCTCTCATGCCAAGTTATTACCCAAATCATTTTGGGGGGAAGCTGTGATGACTGTGGTTGATATTATCAATCTTACCCCATCAGTTCCTTTGGAAGGTGCTATCCCAGAGGAAGTTTGGATAGGCAAAAAGGCTTCATATAATCATCTCAAGGTGTTCGGATGCAGGGCATTTGTCCACATTCCCAAAGATGAGTGAGTTAAGCTTGATGCTAAAGCAAAGGAATGCATCTATCTTTGTTCACCTCAGAATGAATTTGGATATAAGCTTTGGGATCCAATCAAAAGTTGTTCGCAGCAGAGACATCATATTCTTTGAAGACCAAACAATTGAAGCATTAAAAATTCAAAGAGACCAAGATTGAGAAATTGCAAGAACATTGAACTCACTCCAGTCCGAAGTGAAAGCAATAATAACACGCCAGAAACCAATGATGCTGAAGATCATAGACCTCTGTTCGAGCAAAATAACGAGGAGACACATGATGAACCAGCACATAAAGAGCCTTAATCTAGCACTCTGATAGCACCAGAGCCAAGATGACCTTGAGGGAGAGAAGACAATCCACTCGCTATAATATAGATGAATATATTATGCTCACCGATGAGGGGGAGCCTCAAAGCTACAACGAAGCAAATAATAATGAACATAAAGAAGAGCGGATAAGAGCCATGCAAGAAGAAATACAATCCTTGCATGAGAATCACACTTATGAGCTAAGTGGAGCTACCAAAAGGGAGAAGAGCCTTGAAGAATAAGTGGGTGTACTGAATCAAGACTGAAGACAATAGCTCAAAGCCTCGCTACAAAGCTCGGTTGGTCGTCAAAGGATTTGGACAAGAAAAAGGTATTGACTTTGAACAAAAATGCTCTCCCGTGGTAAAGATGTCATCTATCCGAGTTGTTCTCGACCTAGCAGTAGTTCAGGATTTGGAGATTGAACAACTCGATGTCAAGACAACATTCCTTCATGGTGATCTGGAGGAAGAGATCTACATGGAACAGCCTAAAGGATTCAAAGTTCCAGGCAAGGAATTTAGTGTGCCGTTTCATGAAGAGTCTTTACGGCCTTAAGCAAGCAACAAGGCAATGGTACAAGAAATTTGACTCCATGGCAAAACATGATTTCAAAAACTATTTTTGCATTTAAATGTAACTATGTTCTAATTAGATTGAGTAATTTACTTTTTGCACTCTTAATATCCTTTGCAACTTATGACCTTTTTTAAAAAAACAACCTGCACCTTAATCTACTTGATATCTTGCAAAGCTTTTTAAAATCTTTTCTTTTCCACTTATTTGGTGCATATTATTATAAAATAAGAAAATAAGGTATAAATTTAGTTTTTCTCGGATATACTAGGTTTGCAAATTACTTAGAGCATGTTTGGAAAGTCATTATGTAATTGAGATTTGATATAATTGGATGTAATTACATTATTTGACCTATTTGGCAGGCTAAGTAATTACTTGACAAGACATGTTTTGAACGTAATTGAAGAGGTGTAATTACACTCTCCAATTCTCAAAGGGAGGTTAAGGAATTTGCGTAATTATATCATGTAATTACATTAATTTTTTTTTTAAAAAATTCTTCCTTTTATTTTATATTTTAATTATTTTAAATTCTTTATTTTTATTATTCTAATATTTTAAAAAAATATTTTTTTAATTATTTATATTTTATTTTCATCTCATTCTCAATTTATTTCTTCATGTGATTCTGTATTTTTTTTATATTATTATTTTTTATTTATTCTAGTTTATTTTTTCATTAGCATAATGCTATTAGTATTCTAATTTTTAAATTAAAGTAAAATTCATTGTCGAATAAAGTTATAGCGTTATGTTTTCTTTTTTCTTTAATACCAATAACATTTATAATATTAACATTTTGTCAAAAATGCATTTTCTGATGCTCAATAAAATTTTGTACTTTTAGTTTTATGATTAATTTAATTAAAATATACTAATTCTAAAAATCTTAATAAATTTTTTTATAATATTAGTTAGAAATATATATTTACTAATTAATATATTTTCAAAAAGACATCATATATTTTGCTTCTGGTCATTTGTTATGAAAAACTATATCGCATGTGAATATACGAATTTTCGGAAGCAAATTTGTGTGGACAATTACAGCACAGGTGTTTGTTTGAATGGATTAGAGCTATGTCATATTGTTTGAATGGATTAGAATCTCACGTTGTTTGGAGAATAGACTGATGGTCTGTTTATATGAATTTGGACAATTCTCACTTTGTGAGCTAACTTTTAAATTCGAATTAGACTCATATTTCATATATTTACACGTACTAATCAGATTAAATGTTCGCTCTTTGATTGGTTTGGTTATATTTGAACCAAGAAAAGGTTGAAGGGGCGGCATTAAATCAATTTTAAGAACACGATTTGAAAGGAATGAAAACGTGAAAAGCTATGATGAGAATATAAAGAAAGAGAAGTGGTGACTTGAAAAACATTAGAAATTGCCAAAGTTAATCACATTGTTAGTTTGGTGCTTCATATGATTATTTCCCAACAGATTTGATACTTTGTAGTAACAGTAATTGGAAAAAAGTAACTGTTTCTTATGCTGGGGTAGTGTGTGTTTGATTCAGATGTTTATCATGTTCCTATGATAAGAGAAATACTCTACTCAACCATTGTTGTGGATGAGCTAATACCTCTATGATATAAAACTCAAAGCTATTCCACTTCTGATAGAGGAGTTATCTTTCTAGACCTTTAACTTCCTTCATCTTCTAATTTGAATTGTCTTCATCAAATTTGGATCAGCATATGGATGAGCAGAAAATCCTAAATGTCGTTTGAATTGAGAAGGATGTGGATGGATTCCACCCACTAAATATTGGCCGGCTTGCGATGCGAGGTAGAGAGCCCTTACTTGTCCCCTGTACACCCAAAGGATGCATTGAGCTTCTGCATCGGTACAATGTGGAAATCAAGGGGAAGAAATAATATCAGTTGTAGGGAAGCCTAACATGGTTAGAGGTAGTTGGATCAAGCCTGGGGCAGTGATCCTTGATGTTGGGGTATACTTTTATTTTTGGTTGTCATCCTCATGATTATGCAATAATTTTTGTGCCTCATTTAATAACTGAATGTGTTACTTCTGATATTAAACCAAAAAGCAGAGATCATGGCCAGAAAGTCGCTGCACTTTGCAATTACCAGGGGATTGCAACAGTTCATGAAAGCAAATGGTGTCCAAGTTGGAGATACTTACAAGTTTAAACACATTGGAACAATGCGTCTGAAAGCAAAATTTCTTTTCATTGTTTCATGAATTTTGTAAAAAGACTCCGGTAGCTGTTGAACAGAACCATTCACCATTAGGATGCTTCAAAGATCAAGAATATTTGAAGAGCATATTTGCCTTATCAATAACCAACGTATTATGTTGGGCCGTGCGACGGGCTTGCCCCTCTAGTTATAAAATAAGAAAACAAGGTATAAATTTAGTTTTTCTTAGATATGTTAGGTTTGCAAATTGCTTGAGATTTGGTGTAATTATACTATTTGACCTATTTGGCAGGTTAAGTAATTACTTGACAATACATATTTCGAACGTAATTGAAAAGGTGTAATTACACTCTTAAATTCTCTAGGGAGGGTAAGAAATTGACGTAATTATATCATGTAATTGCATTAAATTTTTAAAAATTCTTTTCTTCCTTTTATTTTATATTTTAATTATTTTAAAGTTTTTATTTTTGTTATTCTAATATTTTCTAAAAATATTTTTTTATTGTTTATATTTTATTTTTTTTCTCATTCTCAATTTTTACTTCTTCATGTGATTCTGTATTTTTTTCATTTTTTTTATTTATTCTAGTTTGTTTTTTCATTAGCATAATGTTGTTAGCATTCTAATCTTTAAATTAAAGTAAAATTCATTATCTAATAAGGTTATAGCGTTATGTTTTCTTTTTCTTTAATACTAATAACATTTATAATATCAACATTTTGTCAAAAATGCATTTTCTGATGTTCATTAAAATTTTGTACTTTCAGTTTTATGATTAATTTAATTAAAATATACTAATTCTAAAATATTAATAAATTTTTTTATAATATTGGTTAGAAATATATATTTACTAATTAATATATTTTCAAAAGATATCATATATCTTAAATACTTAATTTAATATTATTTATAACAATTACATTGTGACAAATAAATAAATTAAAATAATTATCAAGCTATGTAATTAATAGGTTGATAATTGCCCTACTAATTACTTGCAATTACCAGACAGAGCACATTAGTAGTCATTGGTGAGAATCCCACCAATTGATGGATTTGTAGCACATGTTGATGCCGTAAGAGGACTGGGCGGAAGAATCTTGAATCTGACACGCGCCCTCCACACTCCCTTTTCCCCTCACTTTTCCATCCATTCCCTTCCCTTCCCTTCCCAGGTACCTAATTTCTCTTCAATTTCTTTAATCTTGTAAGTTTTATACAAAGGTTTCATTTCCATCACCAAAAATGTTTCTTTTTAGCTATATTGCTAGTATAAGACAATAAAGTGTGATGGAAAGAGTGATTTTTGGTTATGCAAGTCGGGGAAAAAAAAGAAAGAAAGATAGGCTTAAGATTATGCTATCATGGCTATTTGGGGATAGTGTTTTTTTACAATTGTGTTGTTATATGATGCTATTCTTCATTTGATTTCTGAGGGCCCGTTTGGATTAAGTAGTTTCAAGCCTTTAGAACGATAGGAAACTTAAAACATGACAATTCCAGAGTCTGGTTTTTGGCTGGAAAGGAATATCGAATGCATCGATAGCAACTGATTTGCTAGTGATAGAAGATTTCAAATAACACCTAAATAAAAAAGGAGTTCTAATTTGAAAAGGGTCACACAAATGATTTGATGTTAACAAGGAAAGTTTCTATTTGTGTTTACTTTTACAATTTGTGTGTGTAAATAGATGGATTCAGATCATTTGCATTCACGTGGAGTAGGGGTGTCAAATGGGTGGGTTGGACTGAAATTGGAGAGCTAAAGCTTAGATTTTGTGTTATTTGCTGCAAGACTTCAAATCTAAAACATTCTCATTGTACTCTGCAGATTTTCAATTGTCCTCCGCCTGTAAACTTCATCAACGTCTGTTTCTAAATGTTGGGTAGTGTAGCTTCTGCTGCCATTTTTACCAATCAATCTGCACCGTTGAATAATGTAAGTAATCCTCTCGAATAGAACAATGTTTAGTTCAAAATAAGTGTCAGAAATGAACTTGTGTTGGAGCTTGGATAACTCGTGCTTAACACTTCTAGCTAAAGGTTATCACTAGTTTCACCCTTTTGTAACTTTGCGGGTCTTTCCTTTCTTCAGGGATTTCAAGTTGCTTCTTTCTTGGTTGTTGGATCTTCCAACCTGTCGAGGAAGTATTCAATTCCACAACCTTTGTTCAAAGTTCCTGGCTTTAGGGAACATATTTTCCAATTTGTAGCCAGTAGTAAGGGAAACCTTGCCCGAAAGAACATTGTCTTTGCTATTCCAAATGAAAGGGATGATGCTGAAAAAGAAGGCTCAGATTGCTATATTGATTATCCAGTCGTCGTTGATCTGAAAGATGATGGGAGTTCTTGTGCAGCAGAGATGGAAACGACTTTTTCCTTATTGCCATGTGGTGAAGGTATTCCTAGAAGTAATGAGATCAATGCTAAAGAAGATGGCCTACTTGCTAAGCTGATGGCGGTTCATTTGCATGTACTAGCAATGGAACAATGGAATGCTTCCAAACTTAAAATGTCCCACAAGTATGTTTTCTTTTCCTTTAATATTTTCCTTTTCAGTGAGAGTGAGAAAATGCATGTCCATTTATATTGCGAGATAATAAAGTTTATCCTCACTTTTGCTCCTCTCTCAGACTACGAAAGGAGAAATTCAAGCATATAAAGTTACATAAGACAAGAAATAACAATATAAATTGAAACGTGTAGAAAGGATGCATTTGAAAGAATTAATGGGAGGGTTATATGTTACAAAATGCGAACATTGCCAGCATGGAAGATTTAGCCAGTATAGTACCGACAATCAGTTTTGTCCTTTCCTTTTTCTCATTAAAGTTGTTTGGTTTCTTTAGGTACTTTCATTTATTGTATCTTGAGTGCTTTAAAATAAATGTAAATCATCACGCATAATGTGATTAAAGTGATAGAGAATGGCTGCACTAAACAATGGCGGACCAGGATTTACATCAAGAGGTGTCAAAATATAAAGTAGTTAGCACACAAGAAAATCAACAAAATAAATTTTACTAACGAAAGCAAAACATAATTACATTCATCTCTTGAAATGTTTTTACAATAGCATCATTAGAAATATTAATAAACACATCTTTTTCTACATAAGGAACAAGCAATCGCTCAAAAGCTCATCATTCACCCGATTTCATAAGGCATTCTTAATAAACTTCATTGCCGAAAAAGCTCTTTTAACGGATGCAGTGGCAACCGGTAAAAGCAGAGCAAATTTCACTTAGTGGAATGCAAGAGGAAAGTTTGAATCCCTAAAGTATATTTCAAAAAAAAATTAAAGTCAAATAGTCAATCATTTAAAAATTAGAGAGGAAAAATGATTCAGTTAACTAAAAAATAAAGACAAAAAGCGCTTCAGTTGTCTTAAATTTTTTTTGAAAAAAACCTGAAATGCTGGAAAATCTCAGCTATGTTTGGACTACAGATGTCCAAGGAGACATTCTGCAACCGCTTAACCGCTGAGCTGACTCTTTACCTTGTGTCAAGAGGTGTCAAATTTAGTGTGTGTGTGTGTGTATGTCTGTGTATATAATATATATATATATATATATTAAATTTGACTTATCTATGCAACGTAATTTTCCAATGAAGGGGTGTCGTTTGACACCCCTCGGCCAATGGTAGCTCCGTCCCCGGCTCTAAATACCTACTCTGTATTCAGCTTTTTAATCAGAGCAACTCTACTGCTATTTTCTCCCTGCTTGATCATCTTTCCTGCAACTAACTTGAGATTCCATGAATGACAGAAATTACTTGGTCAGTGCGACAAACCTAATTCATTTTTTGGCATTGAAAAGCCTCGATATAGAGCAGCTTAAAGAAGAACTTTCTTCCATTTGTTTCCTGAATTTAGACACAATAAATCAACATGTTCTAGCAAGTCTTTCGGCAGGCATCCGGCTTTTAGATTATGTAAAATATGATTCTTCAAGTCATACTATCTCTTATAGTGAACGAATCTCTTCAACAAGAAGTTTGGACAAACAAATGAAGGGGGAATTTTCTATTAATACACTAAGGAAGAGGGCATCTGATACTGTAGACCTGTTATTGGGAAGATTGCCAGAGAAGACAAACACCCATATCATGGTAACAGTGGGCCAAGAAGCTATAGAAAGTGAAACACTAATGGAAGATCTTCTAAATGCTGGAACTACCATAGTTCGTATCAATTGTGCTCATGGAGGCCCTGAAATTTGGAGTGAGATTATCAGAAGGGTGAAAAGCAGCTCTCGGATTCTTGAAAAGCCTTGTCGAATTCTCATGGACTTAGCTGGGCCCAAGCTTCGAACTGGAAAACTGCAGGCTGGTCCATGTGTGTTAAAAATATCTCCAAAGAAGAATGCTTATGGGCAAGTGATATATCCTGCCCTAGTTTGGCTCTCAAGCCTAGGAGCTGGTTCTCCACCTGCCAATGTATCACCTGATGCTGTTCTACATGTGGACGGTAAAGAACTTCTTAGTAAGCTCGAGGTTGATGACGTTGTGACATTATTTGATGCTCGTGGAAGACGAAGGACCCTTAAGATCCTAAGCAGGTATCCTGTTTTCTCAGGCGTCGGATTTATGGCGGAGTGCAGTAAGACTGTTTATGTCAAGTCAGGTGCAAAATTGTTTATCAAGGACAAGAGAAGAAAACTATCAGCTGGACATGTAGTAAATATTCCTCCTCTCAAGCAATTTATCAAATTAAGGGTTGACGACTTGCTGACTATCTCACGAGATAGTCAAAATGAAGAAATTGACTTGACTTCTTCCACCGGAGCGCACAGGATAACCTGTTCATCCGAATATGTTTTTGATTCAGTGAAGCCTGGGGAACCAATTGCTTTTGATGATGGGAAGATATGGGGTATTATTAAAGCAACTAGCACTTCAGAAATTCTTGTATCAATCACCCATGCAGGTCCCAGGGGTAGTAAACTTGGGTCAGAGAAGTCCATAAATATTCCACAGAGCAATATTCGGTATGAAGGCCTCACTTCAAAGGACCTTATAGATCTTGACTTTGTGGCCAGCCATGCAGACATTGTGGGGGTGTCGTTTATTCGAGATGTTCGTGACATTCTACTGCTGCGCCAAGAACTTGAGAAGAGGAAAAGAGGTGACTTGGGGATTTCTTTAAAGATTGAGACAAAAGAAGGATTTGAGAAATTGCCCCTCCTACTGCTGGAGGCAATGAAAATGCCAAATCCTTTAGGCATTATGATTGCTAGAGGAGATCTTGCTGTAGAGTGTGGATGGGAAAACATGGCATATGTACAGAAGGAGATAATCTCCATCTGTACAGCTGCTCATGTTCCTGTCATTTGGGCAACACAGGTCCTGGAGTCGCTCGTCAAGTATGGAGTGCCCACTAGAGCTGAGCTTACTGATGTGGCAGAAGGAATGAGGTCAGTAATCTCGTTGCCAGTATGTATGTCTATCTGTATGGGGTGGGGTGGGGGTGGGGGTGGAGGGAAATTGCATTTTGATTCCTATCTTTCCTTTTGAGGTTTGAGGAGTAGAGGAGGTTATAGTCTGGCTGCTTCTTTATTTTCGTGATATTTGTTGCACTTCCCTGACTTAGAAGAAGGTAAAACTCTGTTAGTGAGGAATATATAATTCTTAATTTGTTTGAACGTAATGCTAAACATCCTTAAATTTGAGTTTGAAATGTTTTGCAACTTCTAACATTAAAATGTGACATAAGTTATCAAGTCAAACACTTGAATGCTCTTTTATGGATCAGCTATTTCACGAAAAACTGAAATTCTTTCAGCACATATGCATAAGTTTGACTAGTTTAGGTGTGAAAACTTGTGAATGGATGGACCGCACATGGTAGGAAGATAAAAAGCGTCTTCTGGAAATATACATAAGGCTGAGATCATGTATAATATTACAAGCTCTAAATAAACCCATATACAAAGAGAAATAGATGATAGCAGAGTTAATTAGCATTTAATGATACAAATAATCAGCAAAGGACCTGAATGTTTTTAAATTAACTCTGATAAGGTTTTAGAGAAATTCCTAATTAATAAACGGTTCTTTGGGGTTTGAGTGGGTAGAGTTGTGTGTGTGGGGGGGGGGGGGGGCTTGTGTTTGATAACAAGCTGCCCCCTTTTTCATTTGAGGAACCATGAATAATTTTGAGAATTAAAAGTCAAAGAATGAGTATTCAACATTATTACCACTTTCAAAAAAGAATGTCGAAGAATGAGTATTAATTGGATGATGGAAATAGTCATGGAGATATTATGTCAAACTTTGTAAGAGCAACTCTTCCATTTCTGTTGAACTTGGTATTCATTTGCTTAAACTGATTCTTAGAAGCACTGCCCCTTCTAGTTTGTAGCACGAGATATAGGATCGGTGTTGAGTAGGATTTACTAGCTCATAAACAGTCTAAAAAGGATACTTTCCCTTAAATCAGTCTAAGAATGGGTTTTTTTTTTCTTAATAAGGTAAAGATAGTTTCGTTAAAGCAGTAGCAAGAAGGTACTGCAAAGTGTACAAAAAAAGTATTACAATGACTGCATTACACCATGGAGTACAAAGTTTAAAAAGATGTTTTATATTCTCTTTCTTGTGTTGCCTGCACCACAAAAATAGACTGCAGATACAATTAGATTCCAATACTGCTGTTGTTTCTTCTCTTCAAAACATCTCTTATTTCTTTCCAACCAAATATTCCACATGATACATGTGAGAAATATTGGGGGAGAATATTATTGAAATTGTTGTCTACATTATTACATTGAGACCCTATTTATATATACTATATTAGACTCCTTTTCCAATTAGGATACTAGAATACAAACTTTTTCCAAATAGGATTCTATATACTATTGTAAATCCTATTCCTATTCTAAGTAGGATTGTATTTACCTTATTCCTATTCTAACACTCCCCCTCAAGCTAGTGCATACACGTCATATGTACCTAGCTTGTTACAAATATAATTAATATGAGAATCGATGACGAGCGTGTTGAGATATCAGCAAGTTGATCTTCACAAAATTAACAGTCAACCTCAATGTCTTAGTCTTCTCATGCAATTCCGAGATTGCATTGTTAAACTTCCCAAACCAAGCTTGAGAAGATTGTTTTAGACCATAGAATGATTTACACAACCGACATACAAGGTTATCAGACTCCCCCTGAGCAACAAAATCAGGTGGATGCTCCATATAGGTTTCTTCCTCGAGATCATCATAGAGAAAAGCACTCTTAATGTTCAACTGATTAAAAGGTCAACGGAGAATGACAATATGGATCATCTCGAAATCACTCTAAGAAAGTCACTTTAAAACTTCTCGAGACCTGTTTATGCACCAAATTATTAGATTTGATGGCTGAAAATGGTCACAAATTGAGAAATAAAATTATATGAGAAGGGTTGGAATGATGACACGACCCTACAGAGAAGAGAATTATATAGGTAGGGTCGGAATCATGGCACAACCCTACTGGAAAATAGAAATTATATAAGTAGGATCATATTGACGACATGACCCTACTGCAAAAGAAAAATTGTATGGATAGGTTCGGAATGATAGCACGACCCTACGCAAACTAGATTTAATGAGTCACCGAAAAGACGAATGGAACTACGCAAATCAAATTTGAGTCACCAAAAAAGACACAGTGCTATGCAACTCAGATATGAGAAAGTAGTTCGAAAAATTCACGGTACTACACAAATTGAATATGAGTAGTCCGGAAAGATGCACGGTGCTACACAAATACATTGAGACCCTATTTATATATACTATATTAGACTCCTTTTCCAATTAGGATACTAGAATACAAACTTTTTCCAAATAGGATTCTATATACTATTGTAAATCCTATTCCTATTCTAAGTAGGATTGTATTTACCTTATTCCTATTCTAACAATACACAATGGGACAGTCCTCCATATCTGCTTCAACTTGTTCTGAATTTTCCCTCCCTGCCAACTTGACAGCTCTTGACATCCTTTGGCATCACCCACTGCACCTAAAAAACATACAGCAATTATGTCCAAACTTGCCAGGTTGAATCACAATACAGCAGTACATGATTAGTGGTGTTTCCTGCTTTCTCACATAAAATGTAAATCTGCTACACATTGAACTACCCCTCCTCTGTATGGTGTCTTGTGTTAGACAAGCACTCTTGGCAGTCACAAGAAACCTTTGGAGGGGCTATGTTTTCCAAATCATTTTCCATGGCCAATCGACCTCTCAGTTTCCAGCTAGCTTCTGTAACCTCCTGTAACAGCTTCTCTCAGAGAGTTCACCAGTTTTAGGCTTTTAGCAGCTTACCCAATCATCCTATTTTTGCTATTATCCTCCAGTAAATGGGCTTCAATAAATTAAATAATTCGCTGATTTCATCCATCTCACAATCATTAAATTGTCTTCTAAAAAGTTAGATTTTGTCCAGGGTTGGCAAAGAAATAGTGTCCTTGTCTAACCACTTATCCTCAAACTATTCTTACCTGCCGAATCCTTCCAAACAATCACAAACATGAGCTGTTTTTAACTCATATTAGAACTGAGGTAGAAGCTTCTAAAAAGGTAGATTTCGTCCAGTGTTGGTAAAGAAATTATGTCCTTACCACTTATCCTCAAACAAATCTTACCCGCCTAATCCTTCCAAACAATCTCAAACATGAGCTGTTTTTAAATCGTATTAGAACTGCGGTAGAAACTTGATCTTTTCCCCTTTTTACCTGAGAATGTTCTTCAACAGCACGACTATGTTTAATCTGTTTTCTTATTGCAGGACAAGTTGTATCATGCTGAACAAGGGTAAATGCATTGTGGAAGCTGTCTCTTTCTTACACAGAGTATTGAGCAATCGCTCCACCAAGTCAGATGCACAATTTAAGCCTCTCGCTCTATCCAGCCACGACTTCTAGTTGGTTTGACTGTATGAGCAGCTGCTGATATGTGCTCCCTACTTGTGTACATCTTCTGCCTCACCATGAAGATTTTTTCTGCTATGTACATACATTAATATTCAGTGAAACCAAGCAGTTAGTATTTCACAATTGCATTGTTTTAAGCGTAAAAGAACAATGATTGAGCGTAGTTCCAAATTTTAGCAGATGCTAGGTGATTTCTTTTCATCAGCCTTAATTTCGATGGGCAAACCATATGATTTACTTGATACCTAGTGAAATAGTCTAAGTGCATGCAAGCTGGCTGAACATTTCTTTTGTCCAGGAGAAATAACCAGTTGCACATTTATGAAGAAACAAATCCATATTTATGCCCAATAAAGAATATATGCATATATTGATGATCCGGGGGCTCAAGTTAAATGGCTTATTCCGAGTCATAGCATTGGCAACACAGTTGAAGACAGGGGAAGCATTAGGCGGACATCAAGTGTAACTCTGCTGCACCCACCCCAGTCACAATGGATGATATTGTTTGTTAGCTCATTCTATCTGGTGGATGGCATTTTAAACTAATTGGTTGACTCTACCAAGCAATCACCATTAGCCTTTATCTACACTCAAAAGAATAAAAAAGGAACTTTGCATGCGTGGATGAGGAGGATTGCAGTAAGTTGATATTAACAATCAACATGAAACCGATCAATTTTAAGGAAATCTTACAACAGAGAATACATGGACTAGAATAAAATAGGTCGAAATGGATCTTGAGGTTTAGTGTGGTTGACCTCAATTCTTTTGGAAGTTTAGTCGTTGTGGATTCTATAATTATTTTGTAAAATGGTAGAAGCATCATTTCTTTTGTACAAATTTATTCCGACAAGCCTTTAGGCTTGAAGAAATCACCTATTATACACAACAAACATGGCCAAAAATGCAACTCAATCATTGATCACAAATTACGTTGACTAAGGCCAGTTATTTATCTTCAGCAGTAAAATCTGGCTCTATTGGTTTCTGAAGCAGAATGGGTGATATCCTGTCTGGCACTCTTGCTTTGTTTGCAGTATTGTGCCGCAAAGCACGAAGTGCGTTAGCAGCAAATCTTGATGCATAGATGGTAGCACCAAAACTTCCTTTGCTAATGCATCTCGCAACCTGCTTTCTATTACACGAAGAGACTCTTCTACCTTCTTCCTATAATAATTGCGCCATGCTGCGTGTATGAAGCAAGCTGCCCAAGTTCTCCAATGACCCGAGTAAAACCTGAAAGTATGGCGGAGCTGCTTACTGTGAAGTCTTCGAAACTGAGAGGCCACAAACTTTAAATCATCAGCAACTAAAGCAAATGCTTTCTGAGAGTGCTTGTGCAGTTCGGGTTGAGATAGGTAAGTTGATGAATGTGGGTCAAGGGCCCAAGTAGCTCCTCTCCACAAAAATCACCAGCTTTTAGATACTCTGAGTTAAAAAAAAACCTGTCCTCCGTCCGTTAGTGGTTACAGACTGTAGTTTGCCCCTCATTACAAACAACATTGCATCAACTGGGTCACCTTCACGAACAATGAAGCTATCCTCGGTGTAGAGCACTAGCATAGTGCATCCAACAGTTGTTCATCCATTTTTTCAAACATTGGCACCTAGAGATAATCATGCCTAATCAAAATCAGCAACTGATAAAGAGATCTTTTACTATTTTACTCTTGGAAAATCTCACTTGTATAATTAACAAAACAAACCATGAGAGGGGGATAAATCACATCTGTATTCGCGAATAAGAATGAAACACAGTCAGAGCATCAGTTACAAAACTTACTCTCATTAGTAAAGGAAACAGAGATGGCGCTTTATATCTCTTCTGAGGACTTTGGGAAGGTTGTGAATCAGATTCTCTTCCTCAACACCCCTTGTTTCCTGCCACTTGTATTGCTCATAGTGCCTAATTCGCTCTCTGAGGTTCTCAGGGAGTAACTGGTGTGACATCAACTGTTCTTCATCTCGCCTTTTCACTCTCATCTTCTCTAGTCTCATTGTTGAGGACTGCAGACATGTCTATCACAAACAAGTATTCAGCTGATTAGAGTCTGGGATGAAAATTTCCAAGTATAAACACACAAGGGTAAAATGACATTGTTTTTAGAAGCCATAAATCCCTGCACCCCTCATTTATTAATGCAGCTTACTTCACAGCCTGTGAAGATGTTTCTCACATACGACGTGCCAAAAATGTTGCAGCAAATAAATTGATATTTCAAGTAGACTAAATTAAACAGGTTACAACATGACAGACAAAGGAGATGTCATACAACAGAATGAGAATTCTGCAATACAAGTTCTATTTTTTTGATATAGAATTTTTGATTACTTTTACTTTGATGGCTCATTCGTATGCTGTCAAATTCCATTTGTTTTCAGAAAAGTGAACATAAAAATGAAAGCCACAATGTTACCTGCATATTTCCAATGAGAAAGGCAAATAGTGTCAGGCCAGATATGGAAATGAAAACTGCAAAGCAAATTTCCCATATGTAGGTGCTTGTTTGGAGGTTTTGACCAAGGGAACTGCAACATAAAGGATCAAAGTTTGGTCAACAAAAAATAGACAGAAAACTCAAACAAACTGAACTTTTTAAGAGACAACACAGAATTTTAACAGGAGTTGACAGCTATCCTAGTTTGGAAAGCAAATAGATAAACAAAGGATAACATATCAGAAATGTCTACTGAAAAAGTCAACAAGGCTGCAAAATAAGAGAAGCTAAAATACAACCTGAACGTAATCTATCTATATAAAATGGAGAAAGCATTGAAAAGAGAATGATGTTTTCTATGACTAGAATTGAAGAGATATCACAACTCATGCACCCAAGTAAACGTATCCCGTCCTTTAAACAATTATTATCAATACAATCCCGATCATTCTAAAGAAATTGTCCATTTTTTGGGAGTCCCACATCAATCATACTCTTATAGAATGAATAAATCATGTTTTCCTGCTTTAATTTATGAAAACAGGAAAATAATATTTCTTATTTTCACATCAAGTGCAGAAAATGAAGAGAAAAAAGAGAGGAAAGTTGCTCAACAGTTAAGATTATCTGAATGTACAATGTACTATAACTAGACTCCATTTTTGCTGCTGCCTGAGCAAGCAAACAATATCCTATATATGAATGGATTATCGCCTTTGTGTTTCTAATTCATTTTGGCTTTTTTCCCTTCTTTTTGAAAAGGTGGTGGGGGGCTAGATTAGCTTGGGCATGCCTAGACTATCTACAAGATACTTGCTACTTCCCATCAAAACAGACTCCATGCTTGGCTAGCTGAGAAGAAATCACCTAGTATTTAGTCTATGTTAGAATCTGAGTCTTTGGGCTCTTATGTGTTTAATGTTGTAAACATTTTTATAAGATCATTTGTTGATTTGGCCTAATTCCTTCATTTTAACCCACTTTCTTTTAGAGGAATACTAGACCAATTCCCTAAGCTTGCAAATTAGATTCAAGCAGAAAAATCAAACAAAAAGTATCAAAAATTCAATCGAACCTATTTCTGTTCAGTTTCGCTCTACTTATTTATAAACCAAAATACCAGACCGAACTGACCAATGCCAACCCATATACGCTACAAACTGATCTAATTAACAACTTTTAAGTCTATAACTTGTATCAAGAGCTTAAGATTTTTTTGCACATAACCATCTTTGTGCATGTCCTAAATGCTATTGACATCCCGCCCCCTTGTTTACCAAAACATCCATCTCTCACTTTGTCTCCCCCTCATACCAAAAAAGAACTCCCTATCCCTCACCAATGATCCACCCCTCCTATTTACCCGTGTTATTTTCCACGATCAAAATGACTTCTCTTGTATTTGTTGAAGACCTAAAGAAATAGATAGAAAGTATCCCCTCTTTGAAGCTCAAACACTTAAGTGAGTAGTCACCAAATTCAACAAAATATCAATGGACACGACCTATTGCAAAGTTAAATGCTTTCATTTGCTTAGTCCTAAAAGAAGAAGAAGAAGAAAGAATTAGGTACATTTGACATGACACACACTACTAAAAAAAAACATACCGAACTCAAAAATACCGACCTCCAATGGAAGTCGGTATTTTTTGACTTCCAGAAGTCAGTATTGTTAAAACTAATTAAAAAATACAAAAACTTAGGAAAACCGACTTCAGGAAGTCGGTTTCTAATGACAAAAAATGCGGGAAACAACATATCAACCTCCAGAAGTCAGAATTTTCCCGAAAAAAAATAAATACAATAAAACCGACTTCTTATAGTCGGTATTGAATTTAATAAATAAATAACAATATTTTATTTTATCTCAACTAGATATAAATAAAAAAAAAGAAAACTAATAAATCAAAAAAATAAATTATAATACCGACTTCTAGTGGTCAATAAGTTTAAATTTTATATAATTAAATTAATTTTTATTAAAATATGTAAATTGTGACTACCAGGAGTCGATATTTTTCTTTTTATTTAATTGTTCTTATTGATATCGACCTTTAATGGTCGGTAATATATTATCAAATCAAGAATAAAATTTAATCTTATGTAAATTAAAAATACAAAACTAATAAAATAATATTTTCTATTAAATTTAAAGAAATAGTCCTATAAATGTCGATTTTATGTAAAATAAAAAATAAATTAATATAAAATACCGATCTCCAAATGTCGGTATTAACATGATCAATTTTATTTTTATTTTTATTTAATCTGATACCAACCACTAGAGATCAGTATACACCATATTATCTAATTATTTTTAATAAAATCGACATACAAAGGTCAATTTTTTAAAAATTATTTTTATTAATCATTATTTTCTTACTTAGTATAATATTATTTTAAGCGTACAATTAATTCTTTTAAAAATGCAATGTCTTTTTATAATTTTATTAAAAACATTAGAATTCGCGAAATAGACAATAAAACACCGATAATTCACATTCAAATATGAAATACAGTTGATTTATACATACATACATATATATATATATATATATATATATATATATATATATATATATATATATATATATATATATATATATATATATATATATATATTAGTGTGTGTACAAACTATATCAAAGTATGTGTGTCCGAACTTAAATGAATCTCTCGTATAGTAATATCATAGGTAAAAGGCAAATGAGAATATTCATCGAACATGTATGAATTACGTTAGGATGTTATATATACTCGTCGAGTAGTGTAATAAAAAAAAAGTGCTATGTACTAATGGTTTGAGTATGAATAACATTATCAATTAAAGAAATTTAATTGATTTATGAAATTTATATGCATAATTAATTAACTATTCGTCTAATTAACCTTGAACATCTTATCCTGTTAAATGATATACAACAACATACTAGTTCTATGCCCTTCTACTATAGTTCATAAGTGTATTTTTTAACAAATTTTGACCTCCGTTATTAAAAATGATCCTATCTGCGCCGCTAATTGAATTCAAGTATGAAATACGTTTGATATAAGTAGGATGTAATAAATGTAAACTATATTGTTATACTCGTTAACAAATCAAATCAATTTCTATAAATATCAATCTTTGTGGATAATCGATGATTTATTTGTTTATAATAATTTATTGAAAAAATAAAAGTATATATAAATAATATATAAAATTATTCTTCAAAATTTGACCTCAATTGATTGGTAAAATTTAAAATATATATTTATTTTTAAGAATATCAATATCTTAAGGTTGATATTCATTATATAATTTTATTTTATTTAATAAAATTTGACCTCAAGGGATCGATATATTTTCATTATTATTTTGTATAAATAATATTGACTTCTTGAAATCGATGATTTTTAAATATTTATTTTAATATTAATCAACAAAATTGACCTTAAGAGGTTGGTATTATAAAGTCTACCATATATACTAATGAGTTTAAAAAAGAATTTCGACTTTGGTGATATTTTTTTAAATAATAAAAATACCGACCTCTGAGGTTAGTAAATTTTAGCCAAATCCTAAGTCAGATTTTTCCACCTCTGTTAAAACAAACCCTAAGAAGACGACGAGAGGCACCTTTGTTTTCCCTAAGAAGACGACGGGCGGCAACCATTATCCGGCGATTGCTAGCGGCAACCTTTGTTCTGGCGGCGAACTCTCTCTGATAGAGGTTTTTCTACTAGATTTTCTACTTCTCTGGTTTTTTGTGACTTGTTTCATTTCCGGCGATTGCTAGTTTTTCTACTAGATTTACTAGATTTTTTACTTCTCTGATAGCGGCAACCTGTTTCATTTCCTTTTTTGACTTGTATGCCTCCATTGATGGATTGCAGAGACCCGAGCAGCCTCTCATTCAAAACTGTCTAACATCAGGCTTGAAGGGTAAAATTTCAGCTCTCTCATTCCATTTGGCTAGATTTAGACTTAAGTACGTCTACATGTTACTTCCTTATAATCAACCTTGTAATCAGTTCATAATTTGTCTGCTTCCATTAAAAAACTCGTGTTCCTCTGTTGCGAGTATTTCCCTCATATGTTGATGTCTTTGGTTTCTTCTAGAATCTTTTTTGTATATACTTGTAACTGCTTTAGCGATATTTTGATGTGGGCTAATAAAGTTTGTTGCCAATTTTAAAGATTCTCAAAAAAAATGAGTGAACTCTCAAGCCACAACCTTTTCTTTTGAAAAACAAGGAGGAATTTGATGATCTCAACAAGACACCAATTTGGGTATCATCAACAAAGTTGATTCTCCATGTAGTAATGTGGGTGACCTTTATAACCTAGGCAGCTTTTATTTTCTTGTTGCCAACAAATTTCATTAATGAACTGGAAGAGAAAATTATTAAAGTCACCAAAGGAACAATTTTTGGGACATATTTTTGGGGTTGCACAAGTTTACTCCTGATTCTTTACCTTCTTATTGTAATTCCTAAGCTGATACATATTTGGCTAGTTATCATTATCAGACTGCACCTGTATAAATGAACTCCTGGAAGTGCATGGGTCTGTGTAAGTTGGCTTTTTTGAATGATGAGGATAACTAGAGTCTTATGTTGTTGCTTTTAGGATGGTGAGGAAGATGATAATGATCCTGATGATGAACCGTGTGCTGATGTCGAGGGACGAGTTGAGAAATATATTGGTGTGAAAGTGAAGGTATGTATTTCTTACAATTTTATCTTCTGCTATATGTGATTATCTCATCGTTATTGAATTCTATTTTGGAGCAATAGTTCCAATAATCACACAAAAAATTTGTGTGATTATAAATCATCTCATTTAAAGTTAATATTTATTACTATGTGTCACATATTTTTTAGTGTTTATGTTTGACAAACGACTACAAAAGAATCTAGTCCTTATCATTTCTATAATTGTAGAAATGTAGACACAAGAGTGAGAAAAACAGGTCTTTCGCAATTAAGTAGAGACGACTTTCGATTGATGATATTTTAGTTACAGCAAACATGAAAATATTATTATATTTGAACAAAAGGAAAGAGTCTTGAAAGGACAAAATGTTAGACAAATCACATTTGAATTTTTTTAACCAAATTCCAAGGGGGTCTGAGAAAAAAGACGAGAGGATTACATCTCTTATATAAAGCACCACATTAATCTTGGGCACATATAAGCAACATGTTATTATAGTTCTCGAGCTGTTAGGTCAATTCTTTGTTGGTAATGTTGTAATATATTTATTTTATTTGAAGTTTTGTAATAGGTATTTGATTCTTGAGTTATAAAAAATTTCAAAACTAGGTTAGTGTCTTGGAAGGGGCAATTGCAACTAGGAAAGATAAGGTACTAGAATCAGTATGCATAGATAAAATAACAATAAGCATCAAAGCAAAGTTCTTTCAGTCGACGTTAATACCTAGAAAAAGACTTATTCTTCAATATATTAGGTGACAGCATAAAATAATATGAGATTACTCGAATTCTAATGATCACATGTAAATAGACTTATACATAGACTATTGACTATGGATGTCTGTTTCACTACTCTAATCTTTCCCTTTTAAGATTAGACCTGGTGGTGTTCATATTCCTTAGAATTTATTTTCTTGGCTTTCTATTTGTTTAACTAATATGCACTAATTCATCTTCCTTATTGAGTATCATTATTGACTGTAGTGGTTTCCATTACTTTTCTTCCTTGTTTTACATCATATGCACGTGTACTTACAGTTATCACTTCTTTATGCATGAATTGCTTCAATTCCTCATTGAGTATTATTGTTGTTGTTGTTGTTGTTGTATTGTTGTATTTCCTTTTCCATAACTACTTTGCTTGATGTAATATTTTTATTCTAATAGTTTTTCATTTAAATTATAGGAGAGGTTTATGCAAAAACTATAGGAGTATCGTAGTACGCTACCTGTGGAAAGTCAAGATGCACCACTGTCACAAGAAATTACCGAGCAATTGTGGCGAGAGAGTGCAGGTGAACCGGTTAGAGGGGTAGTCTACGGTTACACAGAAAAGCCCTATCATGAGAAGAATGCTTGATTTTATTGTGCATCCTCTTCAAGCGTTGATGGTGTAGATAAAGCGGCACTATCTAAAATGGAGGATAAGATATCTTTGCTCACTGCCGAACTTGTTGCAGTAGCCGAAAGAGAGAAGAAGAGAGATGAGCAAATTGCAGCAGATAGCCAAAAGTATATGGAGCTTCGGGCCCAACTAAATTCTCTTTTTGATTCAGAAAAATCATTCCTTCGGCTAGTCGAGCTTTTGGGGATGAGAGTGAAGAGGAAAGTGAAGAGGAGAGTGATGAAGCATAGTTCTATTTAGTAAATATTTCACGTTTTGTACTAATACTTTGATGGTATTTTGATTTTATTTGAATGGATTCAAGGTTTAATTAGTTAATCTAAAATTGTGTAATAGAAATATTGAAACTGCTCTGTTGGAATTCTGTTGAGGTTGGTCAATTGTGCATACAGGTGGGCAAGAAATTTGCAGCAATGTGCTGCTAATTCTATTTCCAGGTGGGCAAGAAATTTGCAGCAATGTGCTGCCAAATTTGTTTCCAGAAAACCGATCTCTGGAAGTCGCAAAGAGGTCGGTTTCGCAGAAAATAAAAATAATAAAAATAAATTAATATCGACCTCTGGAATTCGCAAAGAGGTCAATAATACCGACCTCAGTGGGTCGGAAAATAAAAAAAATTGAAATAAAAATAAATAATACCGACCTCTTGTAGTCGGTATCAATAATAACAGTTTATTATATAACGACCTCAGGAGGTCGAAAATATTAAACAATTATAATAATAAAAATATATAATATCGACCTCTTGTAGTCGGTATCAATAATAATATTTTATTATTTAACTGACCTCAGGAGGTCGAAAATATTAAAAATTAGGAAAAAAAAACATATACACTATAGTGACCTACTGAAGTCGAATAATATTTAAAAAAAATAAAATTACTAATTTTCCGACTTAAAAATGTAAACGACTTCGTGAAGTCGGACGAGGTCGGTAAATACCGACCTCCAAAAGTCGGTATAGAAAAGCGACCAAGGTTTTTCCGACTTAGGCTCGAAGTCGATTGTGAGTCGGTAATTACATTAATACCGACCTCCGGAAGTCGGTATTTCGTGGTTAGTTTTCCCTGTTTTTTTAGTAGTGACATTTAAATCTAATTTAATAGATAACAATATATTCTTGCGATTTGAGCAAGTAGATGAGATGATCACAGATTTCGACATTATAACATCAATAAAAACCAACTAGTTCTCCAGCATCGGGAAGTCTAATATGCTCAAACTACAAATAAGTGTGGTTTGTGATAGTACTTCCAACTAGAAGTGAAAAAAAGAGTGTCACCACCCAAAATGGGATCATGACTGAAGGACCACTTAATTTCAATCCCAATCATAAATGTACCCTAGAAGGAGAGAAATCCAATAAACAAATAGTCACGACATAAAAATAATATCCCAAAACCTGGTGTCACGAGTATAAAGAGCATCTAATAACTAACTAAAGAAATAAACGCATTTCAGTCTTCGAATCAAAGTAAAGACTAAACAACTAAGATAGAATCCGAGGGAAGCTCGAAGCCCTGAGTCTCACCACTGGATCTGGTATGAACCAAGTGCACGAGCAATTCAACTACCACGTGGAATAGCCTGACAAGAATCTGCGGGGGAGAAAGGAGTAGGGGTGAGTACACATAATATGTGCCCAGTAGGTTTAACCAACTGGGAATTTGAAATTGAACAAACCATGAAATAATCTAGGAACGCTTCCACCTGCAACAGAAAAACCAGTCCGGCATCGGTGCCGCCAATATATATATGATAGCGCAAGCAAAACAACATACAATCTGACATAAGCCAACCCAATCAACCAAAAGTAGTAAAATAAAATGGTAAGCAATGTCGTGCAGTGCAATGCAATGCAAGGTGGTATCAAGACCATCGCACAGCCTGTCGTATACACCCCCGTCGAGCTAAGGCTCCCAGACTAAGGGGACCCATGGGGACCTCGCAGGCCATATACCTCAATCACAATATATCAACTACCTTGCCACCCAAGTGCCCGTGGTCAAGGACTCATGATAAAAATCACCATTCACAACTTACCAGAATGCCATGACATATAGTATGAGGATGCATGCAACCAAGACACAATTATGGAAGCGATATTCTTCTCAATAAGCGTAATAAATATCAAAGTTCTCAAAGTTTATCCATTGTAATATTCACCCTCTTTTATACATATTTGAATACAATTCTCCTTTAAAATATTTCACCAAAATTAGCAACCCGACACATGATACGATCTCATCCCATAGATTATCACATAAGGATATTCAATAACTCAGTCTCAGTCCCAAAGAAGGATAGCCAAACCTACCTCGATGTCGAAACCGCACTCGAACACTTCTACCGAATGGACCAAACCTTGAATTCAACTCCCACAATGAAAATTCTCTATCAAGAACAAAACGTACATGTCACAAGGAGTCCAGTGACACCCATATTACTATATGTCTAACCCAGACCCACAACTCGTTCAATTCTGTAGTAAATTCCCAAATTTTCAAGCTTAGGGTTAAGTCTTAAATCCTCCAAATAATATAATTCTAATGGTTTTTTTTATATAGAATAAGATACATCTAATACCAAATATCCTGTTATTATTATTATTACCAAAAAATGAGAGTATAATATATATATATATTCTCTTAATAAAATAAAATGAAACAGTAAGTGAATAAAAAGGGTATAGTCCATAGAGTAAAGGTGTGAATAGAAAAATTCAACACCTTATTTTAAAATTAAAGTAATGAAATTTTAATTAGAAAAAAAATAATCCAATATGCTCCTATTGTTTATCTCCTTGGAAATCACATACATCATTAACCTACGCCTCCATGTAATTAATTAGAATTGTAAGCAGCGCCTCAACTCAGTCAAATTGCTGGCAACTTTCTTGTTAACATTTTTTTGCTACTAACTTATGAAACCAAAAGTGAAAGTAATCACTTACCTGCAGAGCAACGTTGCTGTCCCCTGCGGCACGACGGCCCCCTTTTTTTTTCCAACCCTTTTTCCTCTTCTCTTACTTTCTTTTAATTAGGCATTAAAAGTGATAATACTACTATTTATTTTAATAGTCATAAGACAAGTATTATGGGATAAGTTGCCACTTTAGTCCATTAACTAAATTAAATGTCTAACTTTCCCCTGTGAATTCAGTAGCTATAATTAGCCGAATAGTCCAAACTACCCATTTAAAATTTACGAGCAGGATATTTTAAGAACATAAGAGGACTAATTTTTAAAATAATCTAACGGGTTATTACATCATCCACCACTAAAAATCATGTTCGTCCTCTAACATAAGGTAGAAGAAAGTACCTGAAGCTTAAAAAAGCTGAGGGTATCGAGCACGCAAATCCGACTCTGTCTCCCAAGTAGCCTCCTCAACAGGCCGATGTCGCCACTGAACCTTAACTGAAGCAATCTCCTTAGTCCTGAGCCTACGAACTTGTCTATCTAGAATGGCTACGGGCTCCTCCTCATAAGTCAAGTCCGGATCCAACTCTATGGTATCATAAGAAATAATGTGAGACTCGTCTGGTATGTATTTTCGGAGCATGGAGACGTGGAATACTGGGTGAACAGCTGACCATCTAGGTGGCAAAGCCAACTCATAAGCCACCTCACCTACTCTCCTAAGAATCTCGAACGGGCCAATAAACCTCGGGCTAAGCTTGCCCTTCTTCCCGAACCTCATCACACCCTTCATGGGGGATATCCTCAACCACACATGCTCGCCAACCATGAACTCCAAGGGACGAACTCTCCTATCAGCGTAGCTCTTCTGCCGACTCTGGGCTGTCAATAGTCGACTCTGTATCAGGCGCACCCGCTCCATAGCATCTCTGAGCAAATCAGTGTCCAATGCCTCGGTAGTGACTGAGTCGAACCACCCAATAGGTGATCGACATCTATGCCCATACAAAGCCTCAAATGGTGCCATCAGAATACTGGAGTGATAGCTGTTATTATAAGCAAACTCCGCTAAGGCAAGTGTTGATCCCATCGAGCACCAAAATCAATCACACAGGCCCTAAGCATGTCCTCCAACACCTGAATGGTCCACTCGGACTGACCGTCTGTCTGAGGATGAAATGCCGAACTCATGTCTAATCGTGTACCCAACCCATGCTGCAATGCCTTCCAAAATCGGGAGGTGAACACCGAACCTCGATCTGATACAATAGAGATAGGCACCCCATGCAATCTAACAATCTCCCGTATATAGATCCTAGCTAGCTGCTCCGCACTGTGGCTAGTCCTTACTGGAATGAAGTGAGCTGATTTGGTCAACCTGTCTACAATCACCCATATAGAGTCAAACTTGCCCAACGTCACGGGTAATCCAGTCACAAAATCCATGGTAATACGCTCCCACTTCCACTCGGGAATGGGCATCCACTACATCGGACCTCCTGGCTTTTGATGCTCATACTTAACCTGCTGACAATTCAAACACTTAGCCACAAACTCCACAATGTCCCTCTTCATTCCACACCACCAATAATGTTGCTTCAAGTCATGAAACATTTTTGCTGCACCAGGGTGAATGGAATACTTAGCACAATGACACTTCTCCAAAATCAAACGAACCCAATCACCTACCTTAGGCACACAAATGCGCCCATTAATTCTCAAAACCCCCTCAGAATCAAGAAAAGCTGACTTAGCTTCGCCCCTCAACACTTTATCCCGAATCACACATAATTTATCATCATCAAACTGGTGAGCACGAATCTGATCCATCAATGTAGATCTAGCCTCGGCGAAGGCCAACGCACTGTGCGATGGGGAGATGTCAAGTATGATCAACTGTCTGGCCAAAGACTAAACCTCTAAAGCTAAGGGCCTCTCTTCCGCTCTAAGATATGCCAAACTACCCATACTAGAAGGATTCCGGCTCAAGGCATCCGCTACTACATTAGCCTTGCCAGGGTGATAGAGAATAGATATATCGTAATCTTTCAGCAACTCCAACCATCTGCGCTGCCTCATGTTCAAATTAGGCTGAGAGAAAATATACTTGAGGCTATGATGGTCTATAAAGATCTCGCAATGCACACCATAGAGATAATGCCTCCACAACTTCAAAACAAATACCACCGCGGCTAACTCCAAATCATGAGTAGGGTAGTTCCGCTCATGGACCTTCAGCTGTAGCGAAGCATAAGCTATAACTCTTCCCTTCTGCATCAACACTCCACCTAAACCGACACCCGAAGCATCACAATAAACAACAAAGGCTACCCCTTCCTCGGGCAATGCTAAAATAGGTGCTGAAGTCAATAACTCCTTGAGCCTCTGAAAGCTTGCCTCACATTCATCGGTCCATAGAAATGCAACTTCCTTCTGAGTTAGTTTAGTCAAAGGAGCTGCGATAGAGGAGAATCCCTGCACAAATCGACGATAATAACCTACCAGCCCAATAAAACTTCGAATCTCAGTCGCTGAAGTGGGTCTCACCCAATCACGAACTGCTGCAACCTTGGCTGGATCAACCATAATACCATCCTTAGTCACCACATGACCCAAGAAAGTCACAGACTCAAGCCAAAACTCGCATTTGGAGAATTTAGCATACAGTTTCTCCTCACGCAATCTCTGGAGCGCGGCCCTCAGGTGACGAACATGGTCCGCCTCACTCTTGGAATACACCAATATGTCGTCAATAAATACAATCACAAAGGAATCCAGGTAAGGTCTGAATACTCGGTTCATCAACTCCATAAAAGCGGCAGGGGCATTAGTCAGCCCAAACGACATAACTACAAACTCATAGTGCCCATATCGAGTCCTGAAAGCAGTCTTTGGGATGTCTGACTCCCGGACCTTCAACTGGTGATACCCCGACCTCAAATCAATTTTAGAGAACACTGAGGCACCTTGAAGTTGATCAAATAAGTCATCAATACGAGGCAAGGGATACTTGTTTTTGATGGTCACTTTTTTCAACTGACGATAGTCAATGCACATTCTCATAGTACCATCCTTTTTCTTTACGAACAACACTGGTGCCCCCCAAGGCGACACACTAGGCCGAATAAACCCCTTCTTCAACAAATCTTCTAATTGCTCCTTCAATTCCTTTAACTCTGCAGGAGCCATTCAATAAGGAGAAATGGATATGGGCTTAGTGCCCGGCTCCAAATCAATGGCAAAGTCAATGTCACGATCTGGAGGAACACCTGGTAGAGCTGTAGGAAACACATCCATGAACTCCCTCACCACCCTCATGGTTAGGGGTGGGTTCGGTTTTTGCGGTTCGGTTTTTTTCTAAAACCAAAGACGGAACGGAAGGTCATTTGGCGGTTCGGTTCGGTTCGGTTTTTGCCCCCAAGAAAAGTAAACCAATCGATTTTCGGTTCGGTTTTTTTCGGTTCAATCTTCGGTTTTTTTTCGGTTTTTCGGTTTTTGTAATTAAAAGGAATTCACAGTCATGGTCGTAATGTTTCCACCCTTTTCCACCCTTTTCCCAAGTGACATATCAAAGTATGACTGAACCTGGTCCAATATGAGAATTATTGGCATGTCGTGAGCTAAACAATTAAATAATACTGCAGCTAAACAAAATAGACAATATTAGTTAGATTCTTCCTTTATTTGTTTCCTGTAACATTTTTATCAATTAAAAAACTAGCAAGGTAAGTCAATTCACAGATTAGAATTAGAAAGTACAGTGACAACATGCAGCTTTAGAACATAAATTAGAACACACTTGATTCAACTCCTTGTCAAAGTTCTACAAATTAGACTAAAATTATCCAAGATATTACAAAAAGTCCTATCTATTGCTGGAAGATAGCATGAGCAGTCAGCAGATTTCTTTAGCAACAGCCAACAAGTACCTCTAGCCTCAAATGTAGCAGGTCTTTATATCATCAACAGGCAATTGATAGAATTACAATGCTCAATTTCCTCATATTGTCTACAAACAATATCTCCAAAACCATCTATTAGAAGTAACAAATGAAGGAAAGTGAAATTAAAAGCAATTCAAATTTCAAAAGCTGAAACAACAAACTGAAGTTTTGATCAGCAAAAACTGAAACAGCAATCTGGAACTCTTTGAAACAGCAAACCAGCAATGATCTTGGAAGGTGGAACAGCAAACCAGCAAACCAGCAAACCTACATCTACATGTTTAAGTCTAGTAAAATCAAAACCATCATGCTACACAAAGTCACAAACAGTACAATTATACAATGCATCAAGAGAAGAAAGGTGGAATCAAAATCAGCAAGTCCACAAATCAAAAGCAAGTAAGCAACCTCCAAAGTCCAATTGATGAAACTAACCCGAATTAGCAAACTTTTTCTTCATCTTGGAACTCTTGGAGGCAATTTAGACCCTTCAACTCCACCACCATTTGCAATTTCTAAAGAAAAAGATTTAGAACGAATCAAAATCTATTAGCAAATTAACGAATAAAAAAATAAAAGAATAAACAATAGAACAAAGAAATTAACTTAAAAAGATTAATACTTCTCACCTTTCTCAAGTTCTTCATAAAATTCCATTTCTTCAATTGTTGGCTCATGATGTAAAGCAACGTTAGTACTTCGAAGCCAATTTTGTGTGCAAATTAAGGCCTCCACCATTTTGGGACTCAATGAGCTACGAAATGGATCAATCACCCGTCCACTAGTGCTAAAACATGATTCAGAAGCAATTGTGGATACAGGAATCGCTAAAATATCTCTTGCAATGCATGCCAAAATTGGGTATTTAGAGACCCCGTTCACTCTCCACCAATTCAGAATATCAAAGCTTGAGTTATCATCCCCTTCAATTGCATCTAAAATATATCTATCCACATCATTGCTTACAACACTAGCTTTTTGTTCTCTCCTTTTTTGCTCCTTTTCCATTAACTTCCTCTCAACTTGTGTCATTGATAAAATAGAAGTTACATCATGTTGTATTGGAGACTTGTCAACACCACTACAAGTATTCATTTGAGTCGTGTCGGAAGAGAAAGATCCACTTGATGCATATATATTATGTAGAGAAAGCAAAAACTCTTTCACCTCAAAAATGGTGTCTTCAACCCTTTTATCAAACTCCCCATAAATCAACTCTAAATAATCACCAAGTTTCTCAAATTTATAACGTGGGTCAAGAACCATTCCAACCAAAATATAGTCATTCACCTTGGTGATATCCCCCCAATACTTGTCATATTTAGCTTGCATGGGTGTTGCAATAAAAGATAAAAGTGTGCTTTCAGGTTCTTTCATGACACCTCCAATTTTAACCAAATCACCCAAGAGGTTTTGAATTGTTGGAGTATTTGAACAACACACTCTTAATGTAACATCATAAAAAGGTCTTAAATAATGTGCAAATACCTCAGCTTTTTCCCAATCATCAGTAGAAGGTGGTCCTTCCCTTGCCTTGTCTTGATTGTCACTTTTAAAATATCCCATGTAGTAGCCATCATCCTCTTTCAATCTGTCAAAAGCTTTACGAAACTTCAAAGAAGATTGTAGCATTAAAAATGTAGAGTTCCACCTAGTTGGAACATCCATTATCACAAGTCCCTTGCTCTCAACTTTAACTTTCTCCACACAAACTTTAAACATCTCTAATCTTTGAGGTGATGATCTTGTGTATCTAACAACATTACGAATGCTTTGAATTGACTTATTCAATAACCCCAAGCCATCATTCACAATCAGATTCAAAATATGTGCCACACATCTCATATGCAAATTCTTACCATTATGCAAAAGTGCATTGTTAATTTTCCAAGAACTTATTTTTTTAATGAGTTCTTTTATGCCAAAATCATTTGAAGATGCATTATCAACCGTAACAGTCAAAATTTTTTCAATTCCCCATTCTAACAAACACTCTTCTAAAAGTCTTGCAATTGAATCCCCGCTGTGGTTAGGAATCACACAAAAGTTTAAAATTCTTTTATGCAAATTCCAATTCTTATCAATGAAGTGTGCAGTAATAACCATGTAATTGATATTTTGAATAGACGTCCATGTATCAGTTGTAAGAGACACCCTATATCCATTCAAATCATTCTTCAGTTTACTTTTCTCAACGTAAAATAAGTTAAGCACATCTTTCGCCATAGTCTTACGACTTGGCACTCTCCAATAGGGGGATGCAACTCTACAAAAATATCGAAAACCTTCTCCTTCCACAAAACTAAAAGGTAACTCATCTAGAATTATCATTTGGACACAAGCTTTAGTGATTTCATCTTGAGTACTTCCCCTTACCACCAAATCTTTTGATTTTTCAGAAGTCAATATTTTTTGTTTTTGATTCCACAAATCTTTATTCGGTGGGTACTCTCTACATTTGTCAATATGAGTTTTCAAAGCAGTTGTACCATTCAGTTTAGGGTGAGCAGCAAAATTTTTATGCTTGCAATAATTACAAAACGCTCTAAGTTTACCTGACACAAACTTTCGAGTAAAATGCTCCCAAATATCGGCTCTTTCTTTAGCTTTCAAAGCTGCCAAGTACTCTTCTTCTGTCATTCCACCCAACTTTGTTGTGTCATCTGAATTTTCACTGCCCGCTGTACATTCCACATTACTATCACTTGTCGTTGATGCTTGAAAAGATGGTATTTCACTTGTGTTTAGTGATTCTGTCTGCATCTGCAAGAATAATATGCAAGGTAGATCAAATTTTGTTAGCAATTTAGGACATTACAATCTTAAGAGAAAACAAATTAAATTAAATAGATGATAACCTGACAATGAGAAGAAGCAACTTTGGGGACTTTAGGCTTCGCTGATGATGTTGAAGATAAATGCCTCTTCATGATTCCTATTCATATAACAAAACCATTTAAGCCAAAGAAAATTAAGCAAGAAACCTTATATAATTAACGATGGCTTTTCTTTTTAATTTCTTCTTCCCAACAAACTTAAGGAAAATAAATTGAAGGAATATACTCCTGACGTGACAGTGGTCAAATGGTGTTTTATGTGAAACAATAAGTTGGTCAATATTGGTAACAGCACAATTTCCAAGTTTATGATTTTTGCAGTATATTTGTATTTATTCATACAAAATTACTCACTATGGAAGAAGAAGAAGACAAGTTTTTGCCTAAGTATTAGACAAAAAAACAGGATTAGACAAAAAAACAGGATTAGGTCCTATCATGAGATGAAACTTATTCATATAACACTAATCAATGCAAGCTTTATCCAACTCCAATACTCCATAACCAGTGCTAATAACCCATGACTAGGGCACAAACAAGGATCCCATTGCTCAATAACATCCAGGAGATTAAATAAGCTTGTAAAAGAGTAAAGAGCTAAAGGAGCAGTCGAGCAGATAGCCAGATAGTATAAAACTGAAAGATTAAGTCATTAAACGGACCTGTTGGCTGTTGGCGCCTGGCGGGAGGGACCGAGGGTCGACTGTCGACTGTCGAGGCTCGAGGGATTAGGGAACTTTGTTGGCTGCTGGCTGCAGGCTGCTGAAGCTGAACAAACGCAGTGCTGCTGCGGGACAGCGGGAGTGGCGGACAGCGGAGTGCGGGCGACGGGCAGGCTGGCGGTGGCAGAGTGGCGGAGTGGCGGGTTGTGCGAGGGTGGTGACTCGTGGGCGAGGGTACTGCCGCGGTGGGATTAGCCGATTAGGGATGTTCTGATTTGGGGGAAATGCTGAAAATGGAATTGGGATAATTTAGGAATTAGGGGCTCGGGTTTTTTTTTTGGTTTATATATAAGTGGGTTCGGTTTTTTAGGACTAAAACCGAAACCGAACCGCACAGATTCGGTTCGGTTCGGTTCTTCATATTCGGTTTCGGTTTTTTACGGTACGGTTTTTTTTTGGTATTTTTCGATCGGTTTCGGTTCGGTTTTCGGTTTTTGGTTTTACGGACCCACCCCTACTCATGGTCCCTAAAGAAGATGACTCCTTAGAAATATCACGTACATGAGCCAAGTAAGATAAACACCCATGCTCTATCATATGCCGAGCACGAACATAAGAAATAATCCCCTTAGGGTAAGAGTTGAGAGCACCTGCCCACATTAACTGGGGTAAACTGGACACGCTAAAGTCACAGTCTTAGCATAACAATCAAGGATCGCATGATAAGGGGACAACCAATCCATACCCAAGATAACATCAAAGTCAAGCATGTCTAGAAGGATCAAATCAGCCTGGGTCTCCCTACCTGAGAATATCACAATACAACCCCGATAGACCCGATCCACCACTAAGGATTCACCCACGGGTGTAGAAATAGAAATAGGCACCTCAAGAGGCTCACACACACCATCAATATCATGAGCAAAATAAGTGGATACATATGAATAGGTGGACCCAGGGTCAAATAATACTGAAGTTGAACGATGGCAAACTGGAATAATACCTGTAATCACAGCATCAGATGTCTCTGCCTCTGTACGGCCTGGAATGGCATAACACACCCGGCGCTCTCCACTAACTTGCGATCCACTAAGAGCACCACCTCGAGCTCCACCCCTAGCACCTCTAGTGCTACCCCTCGCACTCTGTGAAGCGCCTCTAGCTGCTGGAGCTGGTGTAGACCGGGTCGTCTGTGCCCTCGATGGAAAAGAAGCAGGAGCACGCTTAGGACAATCCTTGGCATGGTGGCCGAACTCATCACACACATAACAACCTCTAGGTCCGGACCTGCCTGTACTACCTACACTAGGAATGGCAGCATGATCTGGCCTCTCCTGATAACTCTGAGCGCCCTGCCTCTGAGAATCTCTGTCTCTGGGTGCATAACTGCCAAACTGACCGTGATAGCGGGACCTCTTACCACCACCCTGCCGGGCCTGTCTGATGCCCTCTATCATTCTAGCATGGTCAACAATACTCTGAAAGGAACCACCAGATAACACAAGAGAGGTTGTGGCCTCCTGAAGATAACTTGTGAACCCCTTCACAAACCGACGGATCCGCTCAAACTCTGTGGGAATACTAGACATGGCATAACGGGATAACTCATGGAATCGTGCCTCGTACTCGGTCACAGTCATCGAACCCTGCTCCAATCTATCAAACTCATCACGACGTCTATCACGAAGGCTGTAAGGTACAAACTTCTCAAGAAAGATCTCAGTAAACTGCCCCCAATCCATCGCTGGAGCATCAACTGGTCTCCGAGCCATAACCGACCTCCACCACTCTCTGGCCAGACCTGTGAACTGATAAGAGGTGTAAGCTACTCTATGGGCCTCAGAACATCCAAATTAAACAATCGATCCTGGCACTCTGTCAAGAAGTCATATGCCCCATCCCCGGCGGTACCATCAAATTTGGCGGGAGTCAATCTCACAAATCTCTCAAAGCTCTTCTGCTCAGACAATGACATAGCAGCACTGGCAGAAACTGGTGGGGCTGAAAACCTCGGAGGTGCAATAGAAGGCATAGAAAATGGACTCGGGGTCTGAAATCCCATATTATGTCCCTGAGCTGGCTGTGAAGGACCAACCGATATAGCAGGAATTGGGGTACCTAGAACATCACTAGAAGCAGGGGTACCTTCCAACCTTGCCAACAACCGAATCAATAGCTCTTGTAATACTGGTGTACCCTCTAAAGATGCCGGAGGCTGAACTGGGTCCTCAGTCTGCTCCTCATGCTCATAAACTGGGTCAGCAATAGGCTCAGGTGAAGCCCCTCTAGTCTGACCTCGAACTAGTGCTGCTCCTCTAGCTCAACCTCGACCTCTAGCTCTGCCACGACCACTGCCTCGCCCTCTAGCGGGGGCTTGGACCACAGGTACTGACTCATCTTCGGTATTTCTAGCTCTAGTTCTCGCCATCTGTGCAGGAAGAATAGATTAGAAGCGTATAAAACTTGAATGAACAAATCGCACGAAATGAATCAATGGAAAGAGGATTTCTCCTAACAAGCATCCTGTAGCCTCTCGAAGATAGATACGGACATCTACGTACCGATCCGCGAGACTCTACTAGATACCCTGCTCTTTAACTAACGAGACCGGTGAACCTAGAGCTCTGATACCAAACTTGTCACGATCCAAAATGGGGTCATGACTAAAGGACCACTTAATTCCAATCCCAATCATAAATGTACCCTAGAAGGAGAGAAATCCAATAAACAAATAGTCACGACATAAAAATAATATCCCAAAACCTGGTGTCACGAGTATAAAGAGCATCTAATAACTAACTAAAGAAATAAACGCATTTCAGTCTTCGAATCAAAGTAAAGACTAAACAACTAAGATAGAATCCGAGGGAAGCTCGAAGCCCTGAGTCTCACCACTGGATCTGGTATGAACCAAGTGCACGAGCAATTCAACTACCACGTGGAATAGCCTGACAAGAATCTGCGGGGGAGAAAGGAGTAGGGGTGAGTACACATAATATGTACCCAGTAGGTTTAACCAACTGGGAATTTGAAATTGAACAAACCATGAAATAATCTAGGAACGCTTCCACTTGCAACAGAAAAACCAGTCCGGCATCGGTGCCGCCAATATATATATGATAGCGCAAGCAAAACAACATACAATCTGACATAAGCCAACCCAATCAACCAAAAGTAGTAAAATAAAATGGTAAGCAATGTCGTGCAGTGTAATGCAATGCAAGGTGGTATCAAGACCGTCGCACAGCCTGTCGTATACACCCCCGTCGAGCTAAGGCTCCCAGACTAAGGGGACCCATGGGGACCTCGCAGGCCATATACCTCAATCACAATATATCAACTACCTTGCCACCCAAGTGCCCGTGGTCAAGGACTCATGATAAAAATCACCATTCACAACTTCCCAGAATGCCATGACATATAGTATGAGGATGCATGCAACCAAGACACAATTATGGAAGCGATATTCTTCTCAATAAGCGCAATAAATATCAAAGTTCTCAAAGTTTATCCATTGTAATATTCACCTTCTTTTATACATATTTGAATACAATTCTCCTTTAAAATATTTCACCAAAATTAGCAACCCGACACATGATACGATCTCATCCCATAGATTATCACATAAGGATATTCAATAACTCAATCTCAGTCCCAAAGAAGGATAGCCAAACCTACCTCGATGTCGAAACCGCACTCGAACACTTCTACCGAATGGACCAAACCTTGAATTCAACTCCCACAATGAAAATTCTCTATCAAGAACAAAACGTACATGTCACAAGGAGTCCAATGACACCCATATTACTATATGTCTATCAAGAACCAAGTGCACGAGCAATTCAACTACCACGTGGAATAGCCTGACAAGAATCTGCGGGGGAGAAAGGAGTAGGGGTGAGTACACATAATATGTACCCAGTAGGTTTAACCAACTGGGAATTTGAAATTGAACAAACCATGAAATAATCTAGGAACGCTTCCACTTGCAACAGAAAAACCAGTCCGGCATCGGTGCCGCCAATATATATATGATAGCGCAAGCAAAACAACATACAATCTGACATAAGCCAACCCAATCAACCAAAAGTAGTAAAATAAAATGGTAAGCAATGTCGTGCAGTGTAATGCAATGCAAGGTGGTATCAAGACCGTCGCACAGCCTGTCGTATACACCCCCGTCGAGCTAAGGCTCCCAGACTAAGGGGACCCATGGGGACCTCGCAGGCCATATACCTCAATCACAATATATCAACTACCTTGCCACCCAAGTGCCCGTGGTCAAGGACTCATGATAAAAATCACCATTCACAACTTCCCAGAATGCCATGACATATAGTATGAGGATGCATGCAACCAAGACACAATTATGGAAGCGATATTCTTCTCAATAAGCGCAATAAATATCAAAGTTCTCAAAGTTTATCCATTGTAATATTCACCTTCTTTTATACATATTTGAATACAATTCTCCTTTAAAATATTTCACCAAAATTAGCAACCCGACACATGATACGATCTCATCCCATAGATTATCACATAAGGATATTCAATAACTCAATCTCAGTCCCAAAGAAGGATAGCCAAACCTACCTCGATGTCGAAACCGCACTCGAACACTTCTACCGAATGGACCAAACCTTGAATTCAACTCCCACAATGAAAATTCTCTATCAAGAACAAAACGTACATGTCACAAGGAGTCCAATGACACCCATATTACTATATGTCTATCAAGAACCAAGTGCACGAGCAATTCAACTACCACGTGGAATAGCCTGACAAGAATCTGCGGGGGAGAAAGGAGTAGGGGTGAGTACACATAATATGTACCCAGTAGGTTTAACCAACTGGGAATTTGAAATTGAACAAACCATGAAATAATCTAGGAACGCTTCCACTTGCAACAGAAAAACCAGTCCGGCATCGGTGCCGCCAATATATATATGATAGCGCAAGCAAAACAACATACAATCTGACATAAGCCAACCCAATCAACCAAAAGTAGTAAAATAAAATGGTAAGCAATGTCGTGCAGTGTAATGCAATGCAAGGTGGTATCAAGACCGTCGCACAGCCTGTCGTATACACCCCCGTCGAGCTAAGGCTCCCAGACTAAGGGGACCCATGGGGACCTCGCAGGCCATATACCTCAATCACAATATATCAACTACCTTGCCACCCAAGTGCCCGTGGTCAAGGACTCATGATAAAAATCACCATTCACAACTTCCCAGAATGCCATGACATATAGTATGAGGATGCATGCAACCAAGACACAATTATGGAAGCGATATTCTTCTCAATAAGCGCAATAAATATCAAAGTTCTCAAAGTTTATCCATTGTAATATTCACCTTCTTTTATACATATTTGAATACAATTCTCCTTTAAAATATTTCACCAAAATTAGCAACCCGACACATGATACGATCTCATCCCATAGATTATCACATAAGGATATTCAATAACTCAATCTCAGTCCCAAAGAAGGATAGCCAAACCTACCTCGATGTCGAAACCGCACTCGAACACTTCTACCGAATGGACCAAACCTTGAATTCAACTCCCACAATGAAAATTCTCTATCAAGAACAAAACGTACATGTCACAAGGAGTCCAATGACACCCATATTACTATATGTCTAACCCAGACCAACAACTCGTTCAATTCTGTAGTCAATTCCCAAATTTTCAAGCTTAGGGTTAAGTCTTAAATCCTCCAAATAATATAATTCTAATGGTTTTTTTATATATAGAATAAGATACATCTAATACCAAATATCTTGTTATTATTATTATTAATTGACAAAAAAATGAGAGAATAATATATATATATTCTCTTAATAAAATAAAATGAAACAGTAAGTGAATAAAAAGGGTATAGTCCATAGAGTAAAGGTGTGAATAGAAAAATTCAACACCTTATTTTAAAATTAAAGTAATGAAATTTTAATTAGAAAAAAAAAATCCAATATGCTCCTATTGTTTATCTCCTTGGAAATCACATACATCATTAACCCACGCCTCCATGTAATTAATTAGAATTGTAAGCAGCGCCTCAACTCAGTCAAATTGCTGGCAACTTTCTTGTTAACATTTTTTTGCTACTAACTTATGAAACCAAAAGTGAAAGTAATCACTTACCCGCAGAGCAACGTTGCTGTCCCCTGCGGCACGACGGCTCCCTTTTTTTTCCAACCCTTTTCCTCTTCTCTTACTTTCTTTTAATTAGGTATTAAAAGTGATAATACTACTATTTATTTTAATAGTCATAAGACAAGTATTATGGGATAAGTTGCCACTTTAGTCCATTAACTAAATTAAATGTCTAACTTTCCCCTGTGAATTCAGTAGCTATAATTAGCCGAATAGTCCAAACTACCCATTTAAAATTTATGAGCAGGATATTTTAAGAACATAAGAGGACTAATTTTTAAAATAATCTAACGGGTCATTACAAAGAGATACAGGCCAAGCCCTTCCAACATGCATTGTTTACACTATGTAAGCCAAAACTATTCTAAAAATGAGTTTCTTTCTATTCCTGCAGATCCTGCTCGAGCTTTCTGTTGAGAGAAGTAAAACAAGCTGATGATTAGCAAAATAACTAACTCTAATCATAGTTAGTTAGAAGTAATAAAGTAGTTAAATGGTAGTTAGGAGTCAGTTTTAAAGTGACAGCTGTGCATTTACTGTCACTTAATTGTGTATATATACATACTTGTGACCACAGAGTTGTATAACAGAGAAATGTAAAAATATCTTTCCTCTCCTCAAATTCTCTCTTCCTCTTCGTCACCTTCATCTCAAGTACAACTTACTCCAGGTTAACATGGTATCAGAGCGAGGTTCCGGCGTCAATTTCAAGTCCGGAGAAGCTGCAATCTAACCTGGTCCAGTTGATGCAAGTAGAAGAATGGCAGGAGAAGGAGTACCTGAAGCTCCGAGCTCGTCTGCTTCAAAAAAATCTCAGTGGAAGTGAGATAGATCACAATCATCCGTTGTATCTCCATCCAAATGACACTCCAGGTAGCTCTCTAGTCTCAATTCAACTGGTATGCTCTGAAAATTATGCACCGTTGAGTAGATCTATGACCTTAGGTCTGCTCGAAAAAAGCAAATTAGGCTTTGTCGATGGAAGACATACCAAGTATAAGTTCGAGAACTCATTGCATGAGCAGTGGAAGAAGGTAAATGCAGTGGTCCTATCTTGGATTATGAACTCAGTTGGAAAAGATCTGCTAAGTAGTATTATATATGCCTCAAATGCTCATAAAGTGTGGCTAGATTTGAAGGAAAGATTTGACAATGTGAATGGATCTAGAATTTTTTACTTACACAGAGAAATTGTAACTTTAGTTTAGGGAACCATGTCTGTTCCTGAGTATTTTTCTAGGATGAGGAATTTATGGGATGAGTTTGATGCACTCATGCGCTGCCTTGGCTCTAATAGTTCTGAATCCAGAAATTATGCTCAACATTTTGGCTATCAAAGACTGCTTCAGTTCCTTATGGGATTAAATGAGACCTACAATCAATGTAGGAGTCAAATTCTCATGATGTCACCTACTCCCACTTTGAACAAAGCTTACTCCATGATCATCAATCATGAAAGTCAGAGATCCATACGCAGTATTGCATTAATGGTTAGTGATACACCGGAAGGAGTTGTATTTTTTAGTCAAAAGGGAGGAAATACTTCAACCTACAAGAACAAAGGAACAATCAGTGGATCTCAACCAATTCAAAACAAAGGAAATATATCCTTAGGTGGTAGTAACTCAGGGGAGGCTCTACTGGAAACTTAAATAACAAAGCCACACCAACTAATAACTATAGATCTCAGAAGAAGCTGCTAGGGGTGTGTGAATATTGTGGCTATAATGGTCACACAAAAGAAAATTGCTACAAACTTATTGGATATTTTTCAGATTGGCCAAAGAATAAGAAGAAGGGGATTACTCAGTATGCTAATCTTGAAGAGAACAACCATGAAAGGAAAAGTTACACTATCCATGATAATTCTAATTATCAGGTCAACACTCCATACTTCACTCATGAGCAGTATCAACAAATTATTCAAATGTTGAACAAAGGTAATGAAGGAAGTGATCATACTCCAACAACAAATGCAGGTACTATGAATTACTTAAACACTAATACAACTCAGTCTAAGTGGATAATAGATTCAGGTATAACTAATCATATGACCTCTAGCACTAAGTTGATACATAATTATACAAGAGTACCAGATCATGAGAATAGTTATGTTCATCTACCCACAGGTGGTGAAGCTCAAGTTACTCACAAGGGAAAATCACAAGTTTTGACTGATCATCTGATTTCTAATGTTTTGTTTCTACCAGAGTTTAAATGCAATCTATTGTTTGTATCTAACTTGACCAGGGAATTATAGTGTTCAGTAAATTTCTTTTCTGATTTTTGTATATTCCAGGATCTTTACACTGGTTTGGTGAAAGGGATTGGTAAGGAAGAGCAAGGCCTGTATCTTCTCAGAGGAACCACAACTACTACCCAAGCTACTCACTGTACAGTGAATAAAGCAGACAACTCAGATAGAAAATCTTCAACATCTAGTACTCTTTGGCATAGAAGACTTGGACATGCTCTTCTTGAAGTCATCAGGAAACATTTAATTCTCCAACAACTAAGTCCTCAAGATCGTACATGTACTGTCTGTCCTCTTGCAAAACAAACCAAACTTCCTTTCTCCACAAGTACTTCAATCACTAAATCTCCATTTGAATTACTCCATTGTGATATTTGGGGTCCATACAGAGTTCCCACTCATAGTAATAAGAGATTTTTTGTCACAATATTAGATGATTTTTCTAGATATACTTGGTTGTTCTTTATTCAGTCTAAATTTGAAGTTCTTGTTGTCTTGAAAGACTTTATTACAAGAATGATCAATTTTTTTCTACTTCTGTCAAAATTCTTAGAATAGACAATGGTTGTGAATTTTTTAGCATTGAATTTCAATCTCTTATGTCTTATTTTGGGATCCTTCACCAACCTTCATGTGTCTATACTCCTCAACAGAATGGAGTAGTAGAAAGAAAACACAAAACTATACTACAAATTGTTAGAGCCCTCAGGTTTCAAGCTGATGTACCCTTGAAATTCTGGGGAGAGTGTGTAAATACAGTCTACCTTATAAATAGACCACCATCCAAGGTTCTCAACTTCATCTCTCCTTTTGAACTACTATTCAAACACTCACCCTCACTTACTCATTTGAGGGTCTTTGGCAGCCTAGCCTATGCTTCCAATACCAAATTCTCAGATAAATTCTCTGCCAGAGCAATTCCTAGTGTCTTCATGGATTATTCTTCAACCCAAAAGGGATATATATTCTATGACATACATTCCAAATCATTTCTCACCAATAGAAATGTAGCATATATGGAAGTTGTGTTTCCTTTCCAACACCTCAAATCTCTTGGTACACCCCTATTTCTAGTTCTATATCTCTCTTCCAACACAGATCCTTTACCCCCTCATCAATCAAGTCCTCTTCCTGACTCTACCCAAGGGGAATCTACTACTGATCCTACCCCCACTACACCACACTCTATATTCCCTAATACTGTTCAGCAACCTATAGCTCCCAGAAGGTCATCCAGAGTCAAACATCCTCCTATTTGGATGCATGATTTGTCACACCTTCATCTACTCACTCGTGTTCTTATCCTGTGTCTTCTTTTGTCACATATTCTCATCTCACCCCCTCATATCAATTGGCTCTTGCAGCCTATTCCTCTATTGCAGAACCAACCACCTTTCATCAAGCCTCCCAAGATCCAACTTGGGTTCAAGCAATGCAGTTTGAAATTGCTGCTTTGGAAGAAAACAATACCTGGTCTATAATTGATCTTCCACCTGGCAAAACACCTATTGGTTGCAAGTGGATGTACAATATAAAGTATCAAGCCTCAGGAGCAGTTGAAAGGTATAAGGCCAGGCTGGTAGTAAAAGGATATAGCCAAAAGACTGGTCTGGATTACTCTAAAACATTCTCTCCTGTTGCTAAGATGGTGACTGTCAGGACCTTGATTGCCCTTGCTGCTTCTTGCCATTGGTCCATTGTTGCTTCCCTAGCACACGCAAGTGTACGTGGTCAACCCAAGTAATATAGTGGCTCTCTGAGAGAGGCCGGGATGTCGAACCCAAAGGATTTAAAGGTTATTGATTCTTCCCGAAGTGATTCTGCTAGATTAATGTTTGAGGTGATGAATGATGAAATTCATCAAAGAACAATTTATAGCTAAAATCAAAACTTTATTTCTAAATTCGAATTATATGAAATAGGGATATATCAACTTAAAGATGATCCCGGGATTGTAGCCAAGGCGACTTCGTGTCTCTCAATCCATAATCATGTATCTGGGTTTATACTTATTAATTCACAGGGTTGAATTTACCTAACAGGGTTGCACACCTCTGCAGGCCTACCTTTAATGACTGCCTAATTACATCGTTGAGCGGGGATAGACAGACCACCAAAAATGCATTAATTTTATCTTCCTGTATTAAGAACTGAGCGAGGTGTAAGGGCAGTTGTCACGGGTCTCCCTTCCACGAACCAATCTAATAACCTAGTTGGACCCGCTCCCTGTCCCACTGTGTTCTGATTATTCCAACATCTTTCGAATTCAGAATAACTAACATGGTTCCTCCCTAGTTGATCAGGCCAAGAAGTATTAATCAAAGTGGACCAAGAAGAAGTAAGAAACCCATCATACATAAATCAAGATTAAAAGATCACATAGTCTAGGGCTACAATCCCAGGATATGGGAGAACTAGCCACTCATGGTTGGTTTCCACATCAAAATTAAGCTGAGAGTAATGAACATTCAAGAATACAGAGATGAAAAGACAAACCAAAGTTGACCTAGGTTCTGTTCTCTAAGACTCCCATCTGTTTTTCCTCTCCAAAAATGAATAATCAAAAAAGTCTCTTTCAAATAATTAATAGCTATCTTTTATCCAAATCCCGTAACTTGCTTTTCATTGGAAATTCGAGCAGTCCGCGATGCGGACTATATAATTTGACCCAGTCCGTTATTTTGCTGACTGGGCTAATTCACCTCTTCTTGCAAACTGGTCCGCGATGCGGACCCTGCAACGCACTTGCACTTTGTGTCGTTTTCTTCTCCTTTTCTAATTCTGCCTATCCGCTCCCAGGTCTGCGACGCAGACCTGTGTCTTTGCTGCATCCTCCTGCTTTGTTCCCTTGCTTTTTGGGATGTTTTCATCCTTCCAATTTGCACTTGACTTCGGACTGCTATTATTTGGCTAATTTCTGCAAAATGCAACCACATGGAGTACTCGACCCCCAAATTAGAAAAATAACACAATCATATTAAAAATAGTTGTTCTCTTTATATTTACCCTCTGACTTAGCTCTCTTTATGGGTTTATTTGGCCAACTAGGCGTATAAATACGCCTAAGATCATCTATCTATCAGATGGATGTTCATAATGCATTTCTTAACAGTGACCTACTTGAAGAAGTGTACATGGTCATTCCTGAAGGATTTGGCAGACAGGGGGAGCATCAGAAGGTTTAGAAACTTCACAAGTCACTTTATGGCCTAAAATAGGCCCCTAGACAGTGGAACAGGAAGTTGACAGATGCTCTCCTACATATGGGGTTTACTCAAAGTCACTATGACTACTCACTCTTCACAAAATCAGTTAACAAAGAGTTAGTGATCATCTTGGTATATGTGGATGACCTACTAATTACTGGGAGCAGTCAAAAGCTTATAGAAGAGGCCAGGAAAGACTTACAACAAAAGTTTAAGATGAAGGATCTTAGAGAGTTGAAATTCTTCCTAGGAATTGAGGTGGCCAGATCACAGGAAGGAATAGTAATGTGCCAAAGAAAATATGCATTAGAAATAGTGTCACAGACTGGTTTAAGTGGAGCAAAACCTGCTGCAACACCTATAGAAGTAAATCAGAAGCTAACCTCAGTGGAATATGACAAATATGTTCCAAGTAAAAAGGCAAGTAAAGATGAGGAAATAAGTGATCCTACAACCCATCAGAGTTTAGTGGGAAGGCTACTATACCTTACCATGACCAAACCTGATTTATCCTTTGTAGTCCAAATGTTGAGCCAATACATGCACAGGTCCAAGAGGTCACATATGGATGCTGCATTGAGAGTGGTAAGATACATTAAAGGAACAACTGGTGTAGGCCTGTTTATGCCTGCCAGAGGCTCAAATCAGCTACAAGCCTTTTGTGATTCTGACTGGGGAGCATATGTAGAGACCAGGAGGTCAGTGACTGGGAACGTTGTAAAGTTTGGTGGAGCTCTAGTGTCCTGGAAGTCCAAGAAACAAGACATCATATCCAGAAGCTCAACAGAAGCTTAATTTAGAAGTACGGCCACTTATACTGCAGAAATCATTTGGCTGACAGGTTTGCTCAGGGAATTGGGAGTCCAAGTTCAACAACTAGTTGAGCTGATGTGTGGCAGCAAAGCTGCAATTCAGATTGCAGCAAATCCCATCTTCCATGAAAGGACAAAGCACATTGACATAGATTGCCATTTTGTGAGGGAAAAAATTAGTCAAAGCATGCTCAAAACCAATCATGTATCATCTAGGGAACAGTTAGCTGATATACCCACTAAAGGACTAGGCAAGGCAACACATGAGTACCTACTGAATAAGCTGGGGCTGAAGAATATATTTAAGTCATCAGCTTGAGGGGGAGTGTTGAGGGAAGTAAAACAAGCTGATGTAATTAGCAAAATGACTAACTCTCATCATAGTTAGTTAGAAGTAATAAAGTAGTTAAATGGTAGGTTAGGAGTCAGTTTTAAAGTGACAGTTGTGCATACTTAGTTGTGTATATATACATACTTGTGACCACAGAGTTGTATAACAGACAGATGTAAAAATATCTTTCCTCTCCTCAAATTCTCTCTTCCTCTTCGTCACCTTCATCTCAAGTGCAGCTTACTCCAGGTTAACACTTTCAATAGCTGGTTAATGACCACTACATTTACGTGCAAATGTGTTTAAACAGAATGACACATTTGTTCTTATATTAGCAAAAGAATAATTATATTAGCAAAAATGTCGATAAAAATTGCAGAGAGACAAGAGAGGAGGATTTTTTTATTCTTCCAAATATATTCAAGTGTTTTTCAAATCTTCTAAGTGCGTAACACAAACAAGAAAGTAGACAAAAATCGTAGAGAGACAACAAATGAAAGTTTTCTTATTCTTCCAAGTATATTCAAGTGTTTCTCAAATTTCAAGTGTATAACATAATCTTCAAGACTTATATTTATATGGTTACATAGAAGCATACAAAGAGATAGTATACCAAAATTGTAGAGAGATAAGAGAGGAGAGTTTTCTTATTCTTTAGTATCTTCAAGTGTTTCCTAAATCTTCAAAGTGTATAACATAATCCTTAAGATCTCTGTTTATATTGTTAATAGAGGCATACAAAGAAATAGCAATAAACATGACATTAATCCTTGAGAATGTGAGGAAGATTGCCAAAGAATGTGGAAAATAAATAAGGAGGTGGTAGAGCTGTGTATCATTACATAAAATGATGGAATTACATCTTGAAGTTATGGACATCAACATTAATATGATACATTTACAACAAAACATTCATTATTCAACACTTATACAAATATTAACTACGTTAAAATAAGGAGAAAAACTAATAAATGTCTAAAAAAGAGAAAAAAGATAAATAGGAAGATGCATATAATTTAAACTCAAATAGGAATAGAGGCCATAGAGAGGTGCCACTAAGGGTGGCAGCAGACCGGGTTTTCTTAAGTCCGGACCAGTTTCCGATCCGATACAATCTGGTTCCGTTTGAATCGCTAAGGAATCGGTAACATATGGTACCGAAATAGGTATTAAACCAGACGGGCTATTTTTACCAGTTGACCCGATTTTGGACCGATTCAACGGTACAATTTTGTCCAGCAATCAGCCAACGACTATATAGTCGTTTCTGCTCTTTTTGTGAATGTCGGAGGGGCTCACTAACGGCTATGTGGCCTCCCTTCACCCCCTTTACACCTCTCTACCCCATTACCCCCTAACACTATAAATATAACTCATTGTTTTCAAGTTTTCCTACAAATTCAATCTCCTCTCTTACAATTTCTCTTAACTTTTAACTCTCAATCTCTCTTATTCATTATAAATTTTATTTTTGTGATATTGATTAGTTGGAGTTTGGAAGTTTTTTTTGGAAGTAATTGGCAAGCTTCAATTGACATCTCTCAATTTCGACTTTTGGTTATACGTCTGCTTTTACACAGACGTTCGGTATAATTCGTTTCAACTTTATTCTTGTTATTTATTTATTTACTAAGTTTCTATTTTTTTTATATTCATCTTGCTTGTTTTGATTGTATTTTTATTATTTTAAATTTTAAATATGGATTCATAAGTAAATGTTGGAAAAAGACGAATGTCTGAAAAAAATAGGGGTGGAAGTAATTCTACTAGAAAATTGCCGCCTAGATTTAGAATTAATATTGATGATTTTACTCATGTTGATGAAACTTCTTTTGTGTCATGTCCTAATGTCATAGAATTTAATTCATAAAATCAAATCGACCATGAAACATTAAATAGATGTTTTACTAATTTTGAGGAAGATTTGGATGAAGAAGTAGAAATAGAAAATTATGAAAAAGATAACACCCCTGCTAGTCCTGCAACGGATTTACCTCCAACAAGGTGATGTCCCCGATTACCTACGTTTATTAAAACGACAAAAGCCAAACGTCCTGAAAGATCTTTAGTTTGACAATTTTTAGTAAAAAAAAAAGGAAAAAACTATTGTTCAATGCATAAAATGTAAGAACATAATGAATCATTTGACTACTTGGTCCCACGAAGGAATGGGACGGCTAACTACACATTTGAGAAAATGTAATCCAGAATTTGCTCGTCTAGAAGCTATGAATCGGGCTAAAAAAAGGTGAACCAATAATTGAAGAATTTGTAGGAGGTTCAAATATGGTTCAAAGTGTTCTAAATATGTCTAATCTGGCTGGTCCAAGCAAACCCCGCACGTATAGTAAAGAAAAAAATGTTGAAGAATTAGCAAAAATGGTTACTGTTTGTAGTTTGCGTTATAGTTTTCCTTCGCATCCCGATTTATCCATTATATTCGAGAAGTGTATAACCCATCTTTTGAAGGTTTTTCAAGGAATACAATTAAAAATGCTATTTTTCAATATCAAGGTGAACATTTTCATTATCTTCGTTGCTTATTTGCTTATTTTGATGGTATATTTTCTATTTACGTCTGATATGGGTCGTAGTATTAATGGTAATGATTATTTTACTGTTACTATTCATTGGATTGATCACAATTGAAATATGCAAAAAGGAATAATAGGCTACAAATATGTCGAAGAGACTAAAACTGGTTCTTCTATAGCCTCAACTATAGGTTCTATTTTGAATTATTTTGGATTATGTTTGATAAAATAATGAATTGCACTTTAAACAATGCTTCTAATATTTTGAGAATAGTTGATTTTTTTAAAACAGAGAATTTGTCCAATTGATGATGATGTTTTTCATATTAAATGTGCATCACATATTTATAATTTGGTACTAAAAGATAGTGTAAGTAATTTTGGAAATTCTTGTGAAAAAATTAGACTTTCTTATAATTGGATTTTTAAATCTAAAATAAAATCTAGACTTACAAATTTAAAAATCATTGTAAAGAAGATAAACTTGAATATAGAAAAGTTCCAAGAAAAGTTTTACTAGATGAAATTCTTTATTTGAAATGCTTGAAGTTGCTTATGTTTATCAAGATCTGATACAAAGGGTTTTTAATGCTCATGATTCATGTCGCACCCCATTTTTCCTTGCGGAGAAACGGAAACCTGGACGACGTCGTGGCAACGACTCTTTTGGGATTTTTAATCAAGGAGAGTCGCCACCTTCTAACCTGCCTGGGGCTTGAGAAATGCACACAATGTACCACCTAAACCTGAACCTACTGACTTCTGTCAGAAATTGATAGATGTGGGGGTATCGCGTCTCATTTTTTCTTCGCGGAGAAACGGGAACCTGGACGACAACGAACCGAAAAGGAGTTCCCACCAACGAAACGGAAGCTCTCGAAACTTGAAGCTTCCAACTCTCGAAGAAGATGAGAAAAAAATACATAAAGAATGGGTGTAAAAAAAAATTCTTCAGAAATTTTTATCCAAGAAAAAAAATTTTCTCTCCTCTCTCAGATCCTATGGAATTCTAGAGAAGAAGAGGAGAGAAGAAAAAAAAGAACGTTGGAGAAGAAAGAAAAAAAGGGAAAAAATCTCATGGGAGTGATTTTTGGGTAAAATAATTTCACCAGAAAGGAAAAAAAGTTTGTGTAAAATCTGTCCAAAATGAAAAGATTTTACCAAACTTAAAAATTTGAAAATTAGACAATAATTGGGCTAAATAAAATTCTAGCATAGTATAAATAGCTACTAAATTATTACGTAATAGATTTATTAAAAATCACAAATTATACTTATTAAAAAAAAATCAATGTTATTTACGATAAACTAATAACTTAAGAAAATTTCTCATGCAAATATTTATAAAATAACATAAAGGATAAATGCCAAAAGTGAGTAAATAATAATAATAATAATAATTTTGTAAATTATGAATGCAAAAAAAATATACGAATTTCTGGGTACAAATTAAAATAGAAACTTATACAAAAAATATTTTTTTAAATACTTGAATAGTCGAATAACATAAAAAACAGGGTTAAGGTGGGTCAAAATTGGGTGTCAACAGCTGCCCCTTCTTTGCTCGAGAATGAAGGATGAATTGTTGAGCAAAGAAAGTTGACAGAGTAGTCAATTTTGTCCGACCGATAAAATATTATCGGAAGGACCGAATAGAACAAAAGGGGTTGCGAGAATAGTGCGGCCGAGACTTCGATTTCAAGTCGCCTACATATCTCTGGTTATACGAGAATCAGGCCGTGTGTAGTTCTGGATTTAGAAATGACTGAAACTCCTAAAAATAAGATTACGGGTGCAAGGCTTGAAGTAGGAACGATAGCAGCTTGAATTGGAAGGATAAGATGGTACAAAAGTGCGAAGGTATAGGGAATGATTAAGGTATCGATAGAAGAGAAGGATAGGGGATAGAAAGAAAAGCAAACGGGCTCATCGTAATCGAGATACAAAATGAAAAGTATATCTTAAAAGTGAATGGCGGAATGCACCAAAGTGCGGGATTCTGCAACATGTAACTAAAAAACTAGATAAAATGTTTAGAGCGCGCGTATTAATGACAAAATAATTCATAAACATGATACAATTCCCTTTTAGACCATGAAATTTGCTATAAGACGATAAGGATGATGTTTTAGGCTATGATGTCTTGGGTCATGCTAATAATAAATTGTATCCTCAGGTCATGAAATGATGTCCGTAGGCCATGAAAGATGATGCCTTTGGACGATGATACCTTTGGATCATGATAAACATAATTAAATCCCTAGGCCATGAAATGACGTCCTTAGGCCATGAAAATGACGCCTTTGGACCATGACGCCTAAGGGCATGATAAGCAGAAATTAAATCCCTAGGTCATGAAATGATGTCCGTAGGCCATGAAAATGATGCCTTTGGACTATGACGCCTTAAGGGCATGATATGCAGAAATTAAATCCCTAGGCCATGAAATGATGTCCGTAGGCTATGAAAATGACGCCTTTGGACCTTGACGCGTTAGGGGTATAATATGTCATGTATCTTCGGGCCAATGCAGATGGAGCTTTGATCATATGTGAGTTCTCAGGCCAATATTATGCAAAAAACGTAGTTCGAGCATAATGTAATGCAAATACAATTTCTCGGGCCAATATCAAAATATAATTTCGAACACATGCAGTCTAACTTTCGGGCCAAAAAATGCAATTTTCTCGGGCACATGCAATGCTAACATCAAGCACATGTAAGATTCTCGTGCACATGCAAATTCTCAAGCCAGTGCAATTTTTCGGGCACATGCAAATTCTCGGGCCAATGCAATTTTCTCGGGCACATGCAATGCAAATATCGTGCACATGCGAATGGAGATCTCTGGCATTTATAATGCAAGTATAGGGCATATGCAAATGCAAATGTTGGGTATTTACGATGCAAATATCGGGCACGTGCAATGTAACTTTCGGGCCAATGCAATGCAATTTTCACGTGATTTGTAATTTTGGTAGACCAAATGCAAATGCAAATTTAATTTTATGCAAATTTTGGTAGGCCGAATGCAAATTCAATTTCATGCAAATTTTGTGCAATTTTTAGTAAGCCGATGCAACAAAAATGCAATTCAGTAGGCCAATGTAAAAATGTATTTTTATGCAACTTTTTAGTAGGCCAATGCAAAAATGCAATTACAGTAATTTTAGTAGGCCAATGCAATTTTCAGTAATTTTAGTAGGTCAATGCAAAAAAAATTCAATTTTCAGTAATTTTAGTGGCCAATGCAAAAAATGCAATGTTCAGTGAGCCATGAAAAGCTTTCAAAGAGGGCAGTATAATTTCAATAGGCCATGGAAAAATGCTATTTCACGTAATTTTAGTAGGCCGATGCAAAAAAAATGTATTTTTCAGTAGGCCAATGTAAAATGTAATCTCAATAGGCCAATGTAAAAATATAATGTCACGCAATTTAAGTAGGCCAATGCAAAAAGGAAATTTTATGCAATAACAAAAATTTAATGCAATTTTTGTAGGCCAAATGCAATTTTAGTAAGCAGCGAAAAGTAGGCCGATATAAAAGGAAATAAGATAGTTTAACCTTCACCTATTGTAAGAAAAATGTTGATTCTTGCATGACGTGAAAAGGCCACTTCTAACATGCCTACTTATCCTTTCTAGATAAGTATTTTTTGTAGAGATTGTTTTAACCAGTCCATGATTAAAAGGGGAAATAAACAAATTCATTATGGTAAGACCGAACTCCATAGGAGCGCCTACGTATCCCTCTTAAACGGGAATCAGGTCTGACGTAGTTCATGAACACCAGAGAAAATGAATAAAAAAAACCTTTGGCAAAATTAAGAGGTTGGAAAACGATTATATGTGAAACAAACAAATAAATATTAATTACGCAAATAGAGACACCCAAAGAAAATAATCCCACATAAAACACAAAATACGTAATGGTTAGAACCTAGAATCCCCAGCAGAGTCGTCATTCTGTTGCGCCCCATTTTTTCCTCGCGGAGAAACGGGAACCTGGACGACGACGAACCGAAAAGGAGTTCCCACCAACGAAACAAAAGCTCTCGAAACTTGAAGCTTCCGACTCTCGAAGAAGATGAGGAAAAATATACATAAAGAATGGGTGTAAAAAAAATTTCAGAAATATTTATCCAAGAAAAAAAAAATTCCTCTCCTCTCTCAGATCCTATGGAATTCTAGAGAAGAAGAAGAGAGAAGAAAAAAAAAAAGAACGTTGGAGAAGAAAGAAAAAAAAGGAAAAAAATCTCATGGGAGTGATTTTTGGGTAAAATAATTTCACCAGAAAGGAAAAAAAGTTTGTATAGAATCTGTCCAAAATGAAAAGATTTTACCAAACTTAAAAATTTGAAAATTAGACATAATTGGGCTAAATAAAATTCTAACATAGTATAAATAGCTGCTAAATTACTACGTAATAAATTTATTAAAAATCACTAATTATACTTATTAAAAAAATAAAAATAAATCAATGTTATTTACGATAAACTAATAACTTAAGAAAATTTCTCATGCAAATATTTATAAAATAACATAAAGGATAAATGCCAAAAGTGAGTAAATAATAATAATAATAATAATTTTGTAAATTATGAATGAAAAAAAAAATATACGAATTTTCGGGTACAAATTAAAATAGAAACTTATACAAAAAATATTTTTTTAAATACTTGAATAGTCGAATAACATGAAAAACAGGGTTAAGGTGGGTCAAAATTGGGTGTCAACAATTCAAATACTAATTTAAGACTTTGTAAAGATGATTGGGAAGAGATAAAAGATCTTATTGAATTTTTAAGAGTTTTTTATATTGCTACAAATGTTATTTCTGGACAATATTATCCAACTATTTCTTCTATTTTAGTAAATATTTGTGCTATTTCATCTCAATTTGCAAAATATAAAAGAAAAGATAAGTTTAGAGAATCAATATATTTTATGAATGAAAAATCCAAAAAATATTATTTTCCTATTCCTCAAATTTATTTGACTTCTACTTTATCTAATCCTTCTAACAAATTAAAAGGTGTTGAAAATATTATGCTAATTTAGAAATTAAACTTAATGAAATTCCCTGTCTTGAAGACTGTAAAAGTAGTATAATACCAAAAAACTGAAAAATTATATGATACATATAAAATAATAAAATAAATGCTCCATCAATTGCACCTCCACCTGTAAACATAGAAAAAAATGATTTAGATGATATGATGGATGATTATTTTGGTCTTGAAACTTCTAATAATAATGACTTTATTGAATATATTAACTAGGGACTGGAAAAGATTAGGAACGAGAATGGAGAACCTCAATTATTATTGTGGTGGAAGAATCATAGAGAACAATTTTCAAAACTTGCTAGGGTTATTCGAGATGTGCTACACTACAAGAAAAAAGACTTTTAACGACCATTTCTTAACGACGAGAAGTGAATTCGGTCGTTATAAATACACTTATAGTGACCAAAAATTTTTCCGGTCATTATAAATATACTTACAATGACCAAATTTTTTTCCGGTCGTTATAAATATACTTATAGTGACCAAATTTTTTTTCGGTCGTTATAAATATACTTATAGCGACCAAATTATTTTACAGTCGTTATAAATATACTTATAGCAACCAAATTATTTTACGATCATTTTAAATACACTTATAGCGACCAAATCTTTTTTCGATTTTTATAAATACACTTATAGCGACCAAATCTTTTTTCGGACATTAAAGATAAATTTCAATCTAACATTAATGAGGGGACAAATTTGATTGTTAAAAAGCATCGCATCACATCGTTAAAACATATTAGTTAGGTAAAAATATGTTTAACTAATATGAGAGTAAAGAGATCAGATCAAATCATGTTATAAGTATAATAAGTGGTGTTTTGTTAATCTTTCTGATAAAAATCCTCTATCTTTTATAATTTTGCTTATTTTATAAAAAAATTAATACAAAGAAAAAATATTAATATATTATTTTCTAATAACTCTTTCCATCATGTTTATTATAGTAAATTATATAAAATTTTGAAATAATAAAAGTATGTAGTTACAATCTTTTTGACATAATTTTTTCAACTTAAATATTTTCTTCATATAGTTTCTATATATGTTTTTATTTTGAGAGACAATTTATTCATCTTTACTTGACATTTTTAAAGATGCAAGGTGAAGTAGGTCAAAACAAAAAATTGTAATGAAACAAAAAACTAACAATAAAAGTAATAATATTAAATATATAATTATGAGCTTATGAGATTTATTTAAGGTAGAAAAGTTATATAAATTTGGTCGTAAGTAATTTTCTCAAGAGGAAAGATGTTTCTCCACTTGCAAATTATCTCGATCAATAGACTTAAGAATTTGTATCCAGTCATAATGTTTCTTCTAATATATATATATATATATATATATATATATATATATATATATATATATATATATATATATATATATATATATATATATATATATATATATATATATATATATATATATATATACAAAGATATACATTATTGGTTGTGAAACCAATAGAGATATACAAAGAAAAATCATTCGTTTGAGTTAGAAAAGTATAACGTGAAATTTTACCCAAAAAAAAAATTAAAAGCTTTACATAACATATAATCAACAACTAATTAATTAAGAAATCTGATTTTTTTATTATTTAAAATTTAAGATGATATAATTTATTTGTATCTCATAATAATTTTAGTGATATTGAATTATTTATATTAGGTGAATACCATTAGTATAAAAAGTAAAACTAAAAGAAGTTGGGGGTTTTATCCATGAAGCAATGTGCGAAAAGTCAATAACTTAAGGTACAAAATACAAAACAAACAATTTTATGTCTAGAACTAGGAAGCACAACTTTCTTTTTATATGGTTGTGAGAACGGAAACAAATTTTATATTTCATTGTGGTTAATCTTTGATTTTGCAAAAAAGAAAAAGGAAGATAATAGTTATTAGAAGTATTATTAATAACTTTACATGAAGTTTTTATACTTGTCTTTAGACATGATATGCAATTTGAAGAACTCATTCTCTGAAAAAGTGTAAAGAAGTATAAGCGACAAAATATTTTGAAGCACAGGAAGAATGCATTTCATATGTCAGAAATTGTTTAAAGATATTCTCGTTTTTATTTTATTAAGAGTTAAAAAATATAATATTATATAAATTTGTATGTCTATATTTTTGTAACTTTACGTAATATCATTCTTTGTAGTGAACTATGAAATTTTATATAAATATAATAAATTTGTATGTTTTCGTATGTGCATGTATTTATATCTTTGTGTGTGTAAATCCATACGCAATTTGCACTTTTCCTGATTTGATTTGTGGTTGTAATTAAGGTTTTAATAGCTAGAACTGAAGGGAGCTTTGGAGTAACTGGTAAAGATGTTGTCATGTGACCAGGAGGTCACGGGTTCAAACCTCGGTAGCATCATCTGGTAGAAATGCAATGTAAGGCTACTGTACAATAAATCCTTGTGGTTAGACCCTTCCCCTGAAGTGCACCGGGCTTGCTTTTTTTTCTTTTAATAACTAGAATATAAATTAGTGAAGGAAAAATTTGGTTGCTTAAAAAAAGGTATAACGACCAGATTTTTGTCATCGTTAAAGCTTTTTTAACGACCAGATTTAATTCGGTCATTAACTTTTAACGACGGGATTTAATCCGGTCATTAACTTTTAACGTCGGAGCTACTAACGACCGGCGACGACGGGATTTTTATTGGTCGTTATTGACTAATAACGACCGGATTTATAGTTTTAACGACCGAATTTTCCCTCGTTAAAGACCTATTTTCTTGTAGTGCTACCAATTCAAGTGTCATCAGTAGCTTCGGAGCAAGCGTTTAGTGCGGCGAGATATCAAATTGGAGATTGTTGATACTCATTTGCAAAGCATAATTTAGAAATATTAGTGTTGTTTAGAGATTTGATCAATGTTGAAAGAAGGTTATGAATTGCCAAAATTATCTCCTCAAGTGGAAGATGAAATTGAAGAAATACTTGGAGAGAATAGTGATGATGACATGAAAGCAATGGAGGAAGAACGACAAATACAAGCTCTAGAAAATCTTTCCCGAGAAATGATAGATATTTTACGACAAAAAATGTTCCTACATTATAATTATAGATATTAATATAATATTAGAGACTTAGTTCAAATAGAACCCTTCCTCGAAGGTGGTTGGTAGATTAGGTAATGTGACTCTTTTTATTATTTCTAATTGTATAATTTTATTTATTTGAAATTTTGGATAAAATATATGGTTTTGCTTTTAAAAATTGAAAGTTTAAAGTTTTTATTATTTTATAACTTTTTATAATAATTATTTTATTAAAAGTTAATAACTTTTTATAGTAATAATAAGTTAGTAAATATAAGAAATAATATATATAATACAAGTTAATAATTTAACATTAAAAAGTTATAAAATAATAAATATATATAATACAAGTTATTAACTTAACATTAATTTTTTTTTAGAAATTTTTTAAACTTATATAACTTGTAAGTTGTAATTTCTTTATTAAACTTATAACTTGTGAGTTTTAAGTTACAACTTACAATTTTCAAGTTTCAAAATTCAAATTCAAAATTGAAAGTTCAAAGTTTTTATTATTTTATAACTTTTTATAATAATATTATTAAAAGTTAATAACTTTTTATAGTGATAATATAAGAAATATTTAAATAATATTAAATATATATATAACACGAGTTAATAACTTAACATAAAAAGAATTGGTAAAGCTTTGATTCCGATACCAATCCAATCCGATTCCAACTCGGTAACTATAGAACTAGGAACTCTCTTAAAAATTCGGTAGATTCAATTCCGAAAATTTAAGAGAGTTTAAGGAATCGATACCAATCCCCATAAAACCAGTCCATTTGGTTCCGGTTCGGTTTGCTGCCACACACATTACCTTCTCTATGTGATAAGTATGCATAATTTGTTTTGAATGTTTTGATTAAATTCTAAACACTAAACTATATAAGGAGTATAGTAAAAAAAAAAATATTTTTTCAATCGAACAGTTGATTCTCTCCCAAAAGTGAGCTTACCAAAATCTTTTACATTAAAACCTATAGCTGTGGATCCGAATATATTATTACAGAACCTTTTTTAAGTAAAATTTTCTAATATATAAAAGAGTGAAAAAAATTATATTAATATTTTGGAAACCACATCACATAAATTTAAATTAAGAAATTTTATATATTTTTTATGCTCTTGCTCTTTCTTATCACTAGTTCAGTGTACACGTCTGTGCCACGTCAATTTAAAAATTATAGATAAAGAGTACTTGTCAAAATAAATACAATATTCATGTAAATAAAATTAAATAAATACTATTAGTTTGATGCAATAATATTTTAGTCTATTGTGAAATGACAAGAATGAGGAAATCAATTCAATTGTTTGTAATATAGATGTGTTAATAGTTTCTGAAAACATAAAGTAATGATATAGAGTTGAATAATTTATAGTAAACTAATTAACTGACTAAAATTTAATGTAACAAAAGATTCCTAAATATAAAATGAGTAGTTTAATGTTTCCAACATAATTTTACTTAATTTTTTTCTTTTTAAATTTTTTATATTACATATTTTTATTAACAAAATATTTGATGGTCAAAATTTTAGTTAATTATTTATATAGAATAGTCCTAAATCAAAAGTGAATTCTAAATGCAAAGAAATCCTAATCCAAAAGTGAATTTTGGAACTAATAAATAAAAGATTAAATAATAAATTCAGAAAAATAATGAAAAGCCAATTTTGTCTAAAGCGAAGTGTTTTAATGAAGTACGAAAAATTCAAATAATATTTATAAGGACTTTTACGCTTTTAATATAATATAGATAATGTTGTCATAATTATTTTAAAAAATCTATTATTTTCAATCAGAGAAACATGTCATAAGTTCATATATATATATATATATATATATTCGACTTAATAAGTATTTCTTTAGCTCCTTTTACTTGGTTCATATTGACTTGACACAAGTTCTGAGAAAATATTTATTAGGATTTATTATTACATTAATTTATTAATTATACTTTACAAATCTAAATTTAACTATTTGTATTTTATTAGTTACTTGATCATAAAATTACTATTAGACAAAAATTCTCTCTGAATTTGTTAAAATAAGATAAGTAAAAAAATAATAATTATTTTTTCATATAAGATTTATATGAAAAGAAATATTTATAGCACCTACTTAAGTTTATTCTTTAATTATAATTAGTTAATAAAAATTGTCATTTCTTAGATTATTACTTAATTATTTTAAATTTAAACAGTTCGGTAAAATGAGGAATTATATTACTTGATTCGAATGAGAAATTAGGTGTAAGAAATTAGAGTAGACAAAAGGGCCGAAAAGAAAGGAATTAAAAAAAAAAACTTGAGTGTAGCCTGTGTAGGTCAGTTCAACGGCCATAAATATTTATTTATTTTTATATTATGAAAATATAAACTCGAAAATAAATAAAATATATAAGTTAATTTATTTAAATAAATGTATTAGTACAAAATCACAAATATAAAACATAAATTCAAGAAGATAAAAAAAGTGTAAAAGAATTTGAGGGTTTTTGTCCTTATATATTTATCCCATGATATTTAATCCAAGGTATTAGATAAATTCACAAAATGAAAGGTATTAGCTATACATAGCCCAAAAATCCTACCAAATACTATAAAAATTTGACAAATACCAAACTCAAAGAAGTAAATGCCTAAAAATCCCGACTTTTATCAAAATTACTAATAATACCATTTATTTTGAGACATTTGATACACAGTTATAGAAGGCCGATACCAAAAAAAAAACGTGTGATACCTAATAATTACCTTTTTAAATTGGAATCAGTTTCGCTAATTAAGGAATCCTAACAGATCCTTTAATGAGATTCCTTAATTAGCGGCGATTGAGTTGTTGTGGAATAATCAATCCCAACCAAATCTCAACAGATTCTTGTTACCGTATTTTTTTTTATATAGAAAATTTACAAAATAACAGCCGTTCTGCCATTGTTGAATCCATCCACAACGGAAATGAATATTTCAATTTTGATTCGTCATTCAGGAAGATGAGAAAATGATGTGATATGCAATGGATACAAAAGTGATAGTATCATTGTTGGTGATAACATATCATATTGTAATCTACAATCGGTCATTGTTACGGAGTTGGGTATTGATGAGCAGCGGAAGGAAGTTGTGATTCGATACATTGTTGATTGCAATGCATCACCAATAACAATTCGCAAAGACATGGGTGTGAAGCTTTATGTCGAAATTAAAAAAAAGAGAGCCTGGATTTAGGATGTATCCGTTATGCGTAGATATACGCGATGTGCAACAGGCTGCCAAAACTGTATTCGACGCCTCATCTGGAATGATTGAAAATCGATTGGTAGTTTCAGAATATGTGGCTAATTCTGATGTATCAAAAGTGATTACGGATGTGAGTATCAGTGTAATGTACTAATTAAACATGTATCATTATATGTATCAACAAAAAATGTATAAACAGTGCAAAAAAGGCAGGTATCACTGCATACCTGATACAGTTTAATGGTACACATTACAAAACTTATTTTAGCAGTTAAATGATATGAAAACGTAAATGAAGGGTTGCTAAATTCACAGATCAGAATAAATGAAGGTATCACACATTGTGTACACATGTGAGTATCAAAGTAATGTACTAATTAAACATGTATCATTGATTGTGTCGACAATAACTGTATAAACAGTGCAAAAAAGGACAGGTATCATTGCATACGTGATACATTTTTATGGTACATATTACATAGATTTCACATATTAAGAGAGGTATTAAATATATCCATTAACAATAACGGGTTCGACTTTTTTCCTCTTCTTTGCATGCATTTTTTTGATGGATGGCTTAGAACTTGAACTCGTATCCTTCATCACACCCATTTCTTCTTCGGGTTCTTCATCAACCGCATTATCCATGGTTTTAGGATCAACTTCTTCCATTGCAACTGGTGAAAATGAAGGGACATTGACATTATCACCAAGGGATTGGGTTAAACCAAGACTAAAGGAAGGAGAATCCATAAAAAATGGTGGACGAAAAATGGAAGAGAAAGAGTGAAAAGTGACGGAATAAAGGAAGAAAGAAGGAAAAGTGGCGGAATAAAAGAAGAAAGAGTAAAAAAGGGTTTGGACCTTAGATGAAAAAGGAGTTACCATTTACGGTTCCCAAAGTAATTTCAAATAAATTAACTGCCAGCAATTAATCCGGAAAAGGGAATTAATTAATTAAATAAAGTAATTGATTTGATTGGACTGTTGCCACAAAAAAAGGCATAAAAAAGGTTGTGGGAAAATGTTAATTGTTTAGGTATCAAAAAAAAAGGGAAAGATTAAAAAAAAAAAGATTTTAGTAATTAATTTAAATGGTAGAGAATATTGGAGATTAAGAAAAAATAAGTTGTGTATTTGTGTAAATATCCCTATTAACTAATACCATATATAGTACCTAGATTATTTCTTCTAATACCACCTACCAAACGACCCTTCAGTATATACATCAATTCAATATATTGAAATCATGTGTTTGGATTTGCAGCTTATTTTATTTAACCTTAATTAATTAACATGTATTTTATTTAATTAAATTATCTAACTAAAAAAAATATAATAATTTAATGTATAAAAATGTGGATAAATTCTTACCGAACTGTGACAAACATCGAGTAACGTGCTGCTGTGGCCATACCTTCACTTTGAGAATGATTTCACGTGATTTTTGGGATAATGTTACTCCCTCTTCATTTTTACTTATCCTTGTATTATTTTAGAATATCTAATAATAGTTGTTTATTTTATAAAATCAAGAGATAATTTTATAATTAATTTTTAATTTGTTTTCATAGTTAATTATAGTTATTTCTCTATTTTATTTTTTAAGACATTGTATTAATTACATTCAAAAATGATTTGACAAAAATTACCCCTATTATTTACTACTTCTTAATCTCCGTGTCAAGTCAATAGAGGCTAAGTAAAATTGGACAAAGAGAATATATTGTTTCAATATGAACATAATAATATAACATAATTGCTTATAACAAGTTAATAATAATAAATAGGAGATAAAATACAAAATGACAATTTATTTATATCATGGTGAATAAAAACTGAAAGCTATCTATCAAAAATTAACACCATGATATTTTTTTGGGTTTCTCACCCGGTGTTCGGTGTTCACATTGAAGCTTGACTATATCCGAATTTGAGCCGCGTAGGACCCCATTTGGGAGGAAGTACTCCTACCAAGGATTTTTCTATTCTCAGGATTCAAACCCGAGACCTCTGTAATCGGAGACACCAACAGGCTTCCTTGGTAACCAATGGTCGTTGCACGAAAGAATTATTGCGATCTTATTTTAGGCACAAGAGAATAGTACTCCCTCCGTTTTCTTTATATGTCATCTTTTGGAATGACACTTGCATTAAGAAAAAAATGTGAGTTTACTATTTTGTCCTTATTTAATAGTAATTGTCTTTTTAGTTCTTTTAGTTGGTCAAAGAGTATATATTTTCAAAGTGATTAATTATCAAAGGCAAAATAGGAAAAAAAGTGTAATCTATGCATTCGTATTGTGAAATAACATATATTAAGAATCATATATTTATAGTAAGAACGATATCTAAAAGGGACCAGAGGGAGTATATAATTAGAATTTTATTGTTGGAGTCCTTAATTACTACCCCTCTTTTCATACATTTTAGGAGTCCTAAACCACTTTTCATATATTTAAGGAGTCCTTAAAATACTACATATAAAAATAGTAGTATAATAATTAAAAAGATGATTATATTTAAAACGAAATTTTTTAATAAAGGACAGAAAGTTCAATAGTATTCTAAAGCCCTCCATAAATGTAACAGTTGAGATAAATTGTGTATTGAAAAAAATTGTGTTGACTATTTTGTTGTTCACAACATACATGCCAGATGAACCTCATGATTCCTGGCACTATTCTCCATTATTTTGTCAACTGACTATGACTTTGAGGCAGCATTGAGATAGTATTAACTTATTGTGATTGAAGACAATTTTCCTGAGGATGACCCTTTCTTTAGAGACAGTTGTTAACTTATGTCAAAACAATTAATGTTTTTTTGTGCTAACAAAGTTGAAGCGAGAAGAGGATTCCATTAAACTGTGCTTGTCAGCTGTGATTAGCACATGAGATGAGTCAATTCATGAAGTTCCATTACAAGAAAATAAGTACACACACGGATAAATAAAGAACCCTATTGAACTTCCAAAAAGGAAATAAATCAGCTGCTAAAGGATTCAACTTCATGTTATAAAAGATTAGAGATGCAATGTGCATATATACTCCCCTACTTTTTTTAGTTGCAATTCTGAGCAGTTTTGTGTTTCTGTAGGAAAATATAATATACTTGGCAAGTCTTACAAACACCAGAAGAAAATGTTTTTACATGGGTCATTAATTTCACAACTCAACGAAAGTAAACATAACAATTCCATCAACGAATCAAGCCTGCATTATATTATCTCCAAGCATACCACAGTAAAACACTAAGACCATATAAATATAATTGATATATCGCACCAATCAAGAGGCAATGAAGTATGGTTGGTCCTATAGGTCAATGAAATCTCTTCATAACCAGTACATGCCTCTACTAGTAACTTAGAAACCTTCAAATGACAACCAAAGAAAAGGGAATAAGAAATAGACACAAAACGAAGAACTAAGATATGCAGTCTGGACCGAAATATTAGTAAAATTTTGGCATAGATCTTGCTGCAACAAAATGGAATCTGGTCTAGAAATTTGGGTTCTCACTAGTGCTATTGTGGATGATAAGGAGGCATTCCACCAGTAGAATGTGGTAGGCCGTTCTGTCCATGCATTGGCATCATCCCAGGACCCATTTGAGGAGGTCCACTTGCAGGCATAGAGTAATGGTGATTGTGCATCTGCATCGGCATTTGTGGAGGTGCAGCACCAACAGGTGAGTTCCAGCCTGCTGCTGAATGCTGAGGTGCACCAAGACCTTGCGGGGCTGGGGCATATTGTGTAGGCCCATTGTATGGATGAACATCTGGACCTCCTACCAAAGGTGGCTGCTGCCCCATAACTGTGGGTTGAGAGTTCATCATAGGGGGTTGAGAGTTTATCATAGGAACATTTGGGAGTGTATAATCTCTGCTGCGATCATTATTCACCTGATATTAAACCAGAAAGCAAGCAATTTAATGGACTACTCTTTCCAAATAGGGGGAAACATCAAGTGAGGATATGGTTGATGCTAAACTGTGTAGTGGCTCCTACACACTACTCCTGGTATCTCTAGCAAATAAATTTTTCTATGACCCTTTTTACCTTTATACTGAGATCAGTGTGGCGAGAGTAGGAGATATGAAGCTTACAAAATCCTCCTTCATATATGGAATGTCCTTCTAAAGCTTCCTTTGCAGCAACTGCTGTCTGCACATCTGCAAACACATCACATTTATTGCTTTGCTCAAAGTACAAGCACTCCTAGGACCAAGTAACTGGATCCATTCCAGCAATGCAAAACCAGTACAAGGGGCGCATATTGTTGTTCAGAGGGTAAAAATCCACAGTTCAGGTCAGATACAAGTATAATAACCACTAGAGCTTCTTTAATCAATATATCTATACCTAAAACAAAGGACAACCTCATTGCTGAAATATATATGCTAATAAAGCTGAGAACTATCATTGGCGTCTTTGCTAGAAATACTTTCGAACCAATAAACAAGCAGCTAATGACTTTTCAGTGGAAAACACATCTCTAAAAAAATGGAAATTTCCATCTCACCTGGATATTGTATCAGAGCCTGAACCCCACCATTCTTATCAAACATTGCAATCTTTAGCACAGGGCCGAAAGCTGAAAATACCTGAACCCCACATATAAAAACAAATAAAGCAATGAATACTCTGGGATCTAGGTCACAACAGAATGTACAGAAACTATGTTGTTACTAAAGCGGGGTACCATGTGTAGGACATCCAAGGTTACAGCATATTGCATGTTCTCAATGGAAGCTAGAAGAACATTACTCTCAGGCTCCAGCTTCTTCCCATCTAAACCCACAGTGATCTGAAATGTGAATGGAATAAATTTCAAAGAAAGGAAAGAAATCAGCATTTCATCACAATATCAGCCAATCAACTACAAATGTACCCTACGCACAGAAACATTAAAGGTGTACCCAGAGCACAGAACATTAAAGGCGTACCAATTAGACAAAAGATAAGCATACAAACTGCCACATTCTACCAGTTTATTCATAATCTCCATGAAGATGAATTATCATAATGTAGCCCTCCAAAATGCAAAATACGACATGAAAGGCATTAGCTCTTTTATAAAACTTGTATTTTTTATGTATAAAGAGTATATCTTGCTTCATAAATAGAAGTAGGCTAATTTGATAGATAGAGATGGTTACATCACATGCTTAAAACTGATTCCTTCCTACTTAAAGAAGCCTTTTGACTTGTCAAAAGGGAATATCCAGGATTTATACAGAAGGAAGTTGGAAGACAAAAATCAGAATCCCAACGCATCCTTCCGTAGTTCCATGCAACTAATGAGTAATGACTACAGTCAAAGAATAGTATGTAATTGATTACCTGACCATTTGCATCAATGGCTGAGGGAGCAACAGGAAGGAGAGGATTGGTGTAGTCCCTAAATCAAAACCAAATGTAGAATGATGATTAAAGAAACAAGAGAAGTAGTCAGCAGATCATAAAAGAATAGGAAATAAAATGAGTATGGGTTATGGAGGATATAAAGATGCAGTATGTACAACCAATTTTCCAATAGGAGAATAATCCATCATCATGAATGTCTGTTTAACAGAAAGAGGAGGGAGGGGGGAGAATGTTCTCTGTGTGTTTGAGAGAGAGATCGGTTCTACCTGCTACGATGACTCTGAAACTTTACACTCAGATCAGTATGCGCAGAATACGTTATTTTGAGTGAGCAAGGTCCCAGTTCTGGAATCAAATACCTAATGCCGAAGAGAATGAAAATATAAGTCAATGGCTACTCTGCCACACACTAAATAGGACGAGTATCTACTGAAATTGAACAACTGAAGATGGGTACACAGACATAGCAGTGTATTTTTCTTTACAATATCATAATAGTGTTTGAGCATATGCACATCAAAATAGCTAGCTATTAGCGAGTCTATGAAAAAATCTCTTCTGGCCAACACCTTTTAATCAGGATCAGCAAATATTTCTTAAGCTAGAAGATGCAAGATCACTGGTTGTAATTTATGAATAGGTTCAGTAGGAAAGTTTTTAACTGCAAATTTTAGCAGTAAACAGGTCGCATCGCTAGAATTACAATGAACCTAAGGAGCATTAAATGCGAACATATAATGAGATATGGAATTGTCAAGGAACACGCGTGTACCCCTTAGGTAGATTCTTATAAAAGTTCTTCAAAGATGTCGAGCCCCAAGGTATGTGCACCACATCTACAGTAAATGATCCATAACAGTTGGGATACACCCCAATCTGAAATATAAATCCACAATCACCTGGGAATGCTTCTTCCATCAAGGGCATCCTTTGCAGAAGTGGCAGTTTCTGCATCAGAAAATTGCACTAGAGCCTGAAAAGGTTCCAAGGGAAAGTGGTGGACTTATCAGCTGAATCAATGGTCTAGCAGCATAACAAAACAAAATCCAACTTCAGTAACATACTAACCTGGAATCCAGCAGTTTTCTCAAATGTAGTAATCTTATGAACAAATCCAAAAACTGAGAACACCTGAAAAAATAGGATTATAAGCAGAAAAAAAAAACAATTGAAGGTAAAACCAAAATGCAAATTTGAAAACCTCTAGATGTTATTATGCAGTTTCAATCATTGACTTCTTAAATAAAGAAGTTCAATACTTCAAGATAAAAGGAAAACCACCAAGTTTCAAGTGATTATCAACTATATATATACCCAAAGGGTAGGAGTAAGGTCCGCGTAGAACCTACCCTCCCCAAACCCCGACTTCTGGATCACACTAGGCATGTAGATTAATAGTGGTGTTTGCATCAACTTGCATGCACCTAGACTATTCCATTAGGTACCGCCTACCTCCCACCAGTTCACCAAGAATTGTGCAGATGGAAATAAATCACCTAGTATTTTTTGCCTCTCTCAAATGATTATCAAATATTCTCACTTACAAATATAAAGCCAAGAATCTCCTTTCCAGGGAGGAGACCTATCAGTTGACCTAAACAAAAGCTTAAATACAAAATAAGGTAGAAAAGAATTTGTTCCCCTCATCTACTCCATCTGATGCAACCTAAAGCTATCAGAGCACATTGTATGATCAAACAAACATATTTACATCAGCCATTCATGTATTCAGAACATTCATCAATCTTTCACTAGCAACAATGTTGATCTAAGAGGTGTTTGGATTGGTGTTTTCTAAGTATCTTATAAGCTAAAAGCTAAAAGTAATAAGTTGGTCGTACCCAACTTTTGACTTTTAGCTTATTTCCAAATACTCCAAAAATGAAAAAGAGTTTAAAAGCCAAAAGCTACTAAAGATAAGCCATCCAAACACCCTCTGAGTATCTTTTTTCTAAACTGTAGTGTCTGAGCCAGGTTGTATGCACCTCAACTAGTTCCAAGTGGTACATGCTACCTCCAAAATCTAGTCAATAGATGATCATCATTGGTGGGGTCTTCAGCAGCAGTAAGTGACGAGACACATTTAAAGTATCTAATTAACTATAAAAATTAGAATAAATTTAGGAAAACATCAACACGAACAAGTAACAAAGAAAGAGGGTTTAGGCACCTAATTGACCAAGGACAGAACATTGAAGTTCTCTTAGACTATGTTCTTCGGACTATTCAAAAATGTAAACCGGTGCGTGTCGTATTCTCCAAAAATAGTTTATTTTTGGAGAATCCGACACGAGTGCGGCATCAAAAGTGAAGAGTCCGCGCAACTTAGCTCTTAGACATAAGTGTAGCTCCACGCTAAAAATTGAGTAATTTTAAAAATAAGAGAGAAAATGACACTACAACAGAAGACTGAAATGCTGCATCCACTACAAATGTCATACGCACAAAAAACAAGTTCACCTCAAATGATAAGATGAGCAGCATCAATTATGCACATGCCAATGAGAGGAAGTCAATTTTCAAAAGAGATAAAAGAGAAAAAGAAACATCTGACACTCCAAGGGAAGTCGAGATAGTTAAATTAAGAGAAAGGGTGAGAAAGAGCCAGTGTTAAGCAAAGGAGAAAGGAAACAAACACACATGCGCTCTTTCTCCCGATGCAATAAGCTGCCATTGCAGATATATCCTTGACATTGGCCTGCTGATCCATTCATATTCATGTCAAAGAAGCACTCAACAAAGCAAGACATACTATAACCTAATACTAAACTACACAGAAGCCTTTCTATGAAGGTGGGACCCCCACCAAATGAATATATGGGTTAGTGATATAATTACTAACCAAGTGTAAAACATCAATACTGACAAGGCGTGCGTCATTTCCCTCGATAGTTACCAACAATACATTTCCAGCTACATCAGCAGTAGTTTTGTTGTTCACTATCTCTTGCCTGTTGGAATACTGTAGGTAGACGGTTTTCCCTCGTACCTGAGCCGGTTCTGAGGAAGACGCATAGTACGAGATCATTGCAATAGCTTGATTCAACTCTGCCTATGATAATCAATAATAGAGAATATGAACATCAAAAATTAAGTAGACTTCAATAGAAACAAACAGAGATTTGAAGATGATGAAAGTTGCACATACAAACTCTATAAATGCTTGATTTCTATTTGCTCCAACATTACACTTGGTATTGACAACTTTACCAAATGGCTTCCCCAATTCGATCAATTCCTCTTCTGTGCACTCCCATGGTAAGTTTCTTAAATGTAGAACCTTAGAAGGAGGCTGTGTGTATCTGAACTGAGGCTGGCTAGATACAGATGACATTCCGAACCACAAACCCAAGCTCCAATACAATCAACACTGATAAAGCCCAGCAAGTAATGCTCCTTCAAAAGTAAGACCATATTTGCACATAAACAAGATGTTTACAATATGCAATTTCATACGTCATCACTCAAAAACTGTACCTAGCTAAAAGGTATAAGCACATCAATCAAAAGATAAAGCATGTTTCTACAGTCACAAATCAAATTTCGAGTAACTTCGACTTTACTTCCATATACTATCTAGTCTTTCTTTAGGTTTTGACCCTGTGTCTCTTTTCTTAAATGCTATTACACTATGATTTTCCTAGAAGGTACAACAACACCAGAAATTACTCTATCCCCTTGTGTCCTTTTCTGACTTTATACAGAGGGAAAACAGCTACAAAGAATAAGGAATGAAACATACACTTCTTATCCTCTTCCTTGTGTTAGAAAGTAATCTTTCAATATATTTTTTCTTTTTTATTTGTTTTTTATGAAGTGAGATGATTTCATTAAAAGCTTCAAGAAGATGTCGATTGTACAAAAGAGTGAGCTCAGAGGACAAAAGTCAGCTATAAACTAAAGAAAAAGCTAGCCAAAACTAAAGAACAGATAAGTCCAAAAGATTTTCAGGGCAGTTGGTATGAGTTGGATTTAGGCAACTATATAACCAAAAAAGACATCTAGCTTTGTGGATAGAAATAGGAGTTGATAACCCATCAAAACATCATATTAGACAGTTCTTCCCCAACCCCAACCCCAACCCCAACCCCAGAAAGGAAAAAGAAATACCCCGAGGAAAAAAGAAGGAACGAGGATTGAATCACAAAACATCCAAACAGATTAAGCAGCATTTCAAGAATAAAAACCATAACGTAGTTAGCAAAAAGACACAAACTTTATTTATCATCAACTGTTTGACAAAGTTGGGTTGCTCGATGCTCGCAAATCCAACAAATAAGAGCGGTAAAAATAAATAGGGTACAACCCCTCAAGGTAAAACCCAGTGGAACAGATTGGACAAAGAAAGCAAAAACGTTGCAGAGGGCAAACATGAATATAAAGTTGAACGAAGATAGATTTAGGGCAAACGAACCAAAAATACCAAGACGAGAACAGCACAGGATTTTGCTCTGATAACAAGTTGAATAGATCTTGATAGCGCTAGGAATATTGTGCAATCAAAACATATAGGATGAGGTACAAACAAAGCCAAGGGGCGACGCCGGAAACACACACAAATAGGTAGGGCGTTACCTCTACAATAAAAGGAAAATTATACTACGATAAAATGCCACTATTTTATATACACGTATATATAAAAATACAAATTAGCACCCTTTGACACATTTACAATTTTGTTAGAATATATAATTTTGTATCTTTCTTTATAAATATAAAATTTTTATATTAAAATTGTCCAATTCTTATGTAATTTTAGCAAATAAAATAAATTATATTATATAAATAAAGTATTAAAATACCTTCAGATGTCAAGTTAATAAATCGTATATCTCTATCTCTAATAAATAAATATTTGCCATTGTATGTTACTATCAACTTTCAAATACACATAATATAAGTAAGATCTATTGGTTAAATAAACCAATAGTAATAGTAACTGGCTATTTTTTTTATATATATAAAATTCTCTCGTATTATATGGACAATCTCTTTAGTGGAGCAAAAGTCTTTTTTAAACAAAATTTTAAATTATGAATTTCTCTGTATAAAAGATTTAAAAATCAGCAACTTTCTTTCTAGTGAAATCCTAAGCACCGTGGACCTAAGTTTGCCTACTTGGTGGCCATGGCCGCTCCGGCCAGTGGTCAACCCTCTTCCGAAGGAGGATCTGTTACCCCTGCATTATCTTATGCAGCTTTGTTGAAGCAACCTAAGGAACCAGTGAAGACATTACTGATCAAACCAATCACGTATGTACATGGAGAGCCACAAGTCATATGGGAGCAAGATGAAGTGGATCAGATGATCATTAATAAGAATTTGGAGTACATAGTGATTGAAAAATTCTCTTATGAATGGCCAAAAATTTGGGAATTAAAAAAACCAATTCCCAAACAATGTGAGTTGAAGGGAGAGTGTAAGATTGGGCTTCTATGTAATAGGCACATTCTGATTTGCACGTCCTTAATGGAAGATTATGTGCACTAACTCTCCAAACCAGCCTTTTATATATTTCATAGAAGAATACATCATATTTGATGGGAACTTTCAAATGGGATCCAATGTTTGATCTAGAGGAGGAAATTTCAAAGGCAGTAGCATGGATCTCTTTCCCATCATTACCCCTTAATTTTTTTGGAAAAGAGGCTATCTTTTCACTTGCTAGGGTTGTTGGGAAGCCATTACAGGTAGATATGGCCATAAAAAATCAGACTAGGCCAAATTGTGCTCGTGTCAAAATAGAAGTGAATCTATTACAAGAATTCCCTAAGAGGATCAAAATAGGAGTCGGAAAGCCAGATGGAGAAATTGCTGAAAGGTGGATTGCTATCAAATATGATTATGTTCCTAAGTATTGTACCACGTGTATGATACAAGGACACGATGAAAGTCAACGTTATGTGCTTCATCTAGAGCTTTATTTGGACAAAAAAGGAGAAGAAACAACAGAAAAATAATAATGAAGGGAAAGGACTGGTGTGACCAAAGGGGCAAGGACTAAGGACAAGGTCAATCAAGAAGAAGTGGAGGAGCAGAAATTTGTAGATCCAAAAAATAAAAATATTGGAAAAGGTAGAAAAATGCAGGAAAAAAGTGTAGAATAAAATTGGTATCAAAAGGCACTTCACAATGAGCAGCAGGAAAAAGGGGATGATCAAGAGGAGAGGGCAGAAACAATGGAGACAAGTATTCAAGATAATGATAGCAGCGGTGCACAAGCAGACAAGGGCAATGCAGTGATAACAGTGAAGGATGGAAGCCCTATGCGTGCAGTTGACTCTAGGGCAGACAATGGAAAAATAATTCGATTAAGGCAGCCTCACAAGCTCGAGAACAAATGAAAAAGGTGGATCACAAATAGTGTTTGGGAACAAAAGATAATAGGGAGATTAGAGGGATAATAGAGGATATCTTTGGTGAGAATTCTCAAGGAGATATTTTCAGTAAAGATAAAATAAGGGAAGAAAATATTAGAGAGACTATAGAAAAAAAGGGGCATGCAGTTGATCTATGAAGATGAGTCAGAGATCCAACGAAGAGAGCAGATGGAAGATGTGATGCTATATTGAGTATAACATTCAGTAGACTAGTAAGGCAGGGGATTTATCACCTAGACATACTGTAGTATAAAGAATAGGTCCAAGAGAGGAAGATCTACAATACCTTTACAGGTCAAGACAAGGAGCAGGAGAGACAAGTCAAACAATGATCAATGTTAAAGAGAATGATATTTTGGAATATTAGATCCATAAATACTAAAAAATCTTTTTAGAGGTTGATGGATTTAAACAAAAGATATCATTACTCTTTCATAACACTTATGGAGTCGTTTTAGGAGTCATCTCAAATTGAAGAATATAAACGAAATTTGGGGTTTCACCATGCTGCGACTAATTACTCCAAAAGGATTTGGCATTTTTGGAGAGAAGAGTGGACGGCAGTGATATTGTTAGACACTATCCAACAAGTCACAGTGAAGTTTGTTTACAATAAAAAGTCCTTCCTCATCTCTGTTGTATACACAAGGTGTAGCAATGTAGAGAGGGTGGAATTATGGGATAAACTATAGAGCATGGGAGAGAATTGTGATACACTATGGATTATTGGAGGTGATTTTAATGTGGTACTTAATGAAGAGGAAAAGCTTAGGGGGTTAGACTTTGAACAACAGGAGGTTACGAATATCGTTATGTTTATAAATAGCTGTGACCTTTCAGAAATAAGGTATATTGGGAGCAATTACACCTGGTGGAATGGCAGAATAGAAGGGGACTGTATTTTCAAAAGATTTGATAGGATCTTGATAAATAATACATTTATGGAGTTATTTCCATCATCATAGGTGCAACATCTCATAAGACAAGGATCTGATCATACTATCCTTCACCTGATTTGTAACTCAGAGGTGAAAATCTCCGTAAAGCTCTTTTGCTTTCTTAATTTTTGGACCAAACATAGCCAGTTTAAAGAAATAGTGAAGAAGAATTGGGAGACGGATTTCATAGGCGGGCCTTTCTTATAAGTTCAAGAAAAGCTAAAGAGTGTCCAAAAGGCTTTATCAGCATGGAGTAAAGAGACTTATGGTAATATCTTCCAAAATGTTGACACTCTAGAATATGTTATCAAGGTTAAAGAAGCCCAGTTTGAAATACAACCATCACCTACTAATAGGGAGGAGTTGAAGAGGGTGGACGCTGATCCAAAAAAATGGCTAAATGTAGAAGAAGAATTTTGGCAACAAAAGGCTGGAATGAGATGGCTATAGGATGGGGATAGAAATATCAAGTTTTTTCACCACATGTGAAAAGAAGGAGAAGAAAATTGCATATTGATGAGATCACAAATGAGCAAGGAGAGATTATTAAAAATGAGGAGGTTATAGGGAATGTTATTGTACAATTCTACAATGAACAATTTGAAGCTAGAGGATATGAAGGATACTCAGACTAATTGATTATATTCCAAATCTAATCACAGAGGAGGAGAATACATATATACTCTCATTGCCTGATAAAGAGGAAATTAGAAGGGTTGTGTTTGATCTTAAATGAGAACAACGCCAGTGGGCTAGATGGATTTACAGGTGCATTTTATCAGCAATGTTGGGATATTGTAGGAGAAGACATTACTAGGATGGTGAGAGCATTTTTTGTGGTCAAGAACCGACCAAATTTATAACTCACACCAATCTGGTCTTAATTCCAAAGAGGGAGACTGTGAAGGGATTTTTAGATCTTAGACCAATCAGCTTAAGAACCTTTGCCAATAAAATCATATCTAGGGTGATTCATGGCAGATTGGTGAAGATGCTACAAAATATTATATCTCGGAATCAGTCGAGCTTTATAAAAAGGAGGAATATTGCAGAGAATGTATTGTTGGCTCAAGAAATCATTACAGACATTAATAAGAGAAGCAAAAATGTGAATGTGGAGGTTAAAGTAGACATGGAGAAGGCATATGATAGGGTCTCCTGGATTTTTCTCACCAAAGTTCTTAGGATGTTTGGTTTTTCAAAGATTTTGATAGAAATGGTGTGGAGGTTGATGGCAAACAACTGGTACTTTGTGATTATAAATGGAAAGTCCTATGGATTTTTCAAGTCTTATAGGGGCCTAAAACAGGGAGACCCACTATCTCCAACTTTATTTATAATTGTTGCAGAGGTAATGTCTAGGGGGCTGAATAATCTTAATGATGATGATGAATTCCTAGGTTATGGATTGCCAAAATGGAGTCCCAGAATCAACATCTTGCATATGCAGTTGATACGATTCTATTTTGCTCTACAGATAGAAAGACTGTGATAAAGACGATAAAGGTCCTCAAGGGTTATGAAGAAGGGTCTGGTCAGAAGATAAATAAAGGAAAACATTCTTTCTTTCTACATGATAACACTCCTCTAGCTATTGGTAATAAGGCTTTGGAGATTAACTGGAATCAAGCAAGATAATATTCCTTTTACTTATCTTGGATGTCCAATTTTTTATGGCAGGAGTAAAAATAGTCACTTTGAGGAGATTTTGAGGAAGATTTCTGAAAGAATTTTCTTATGACATAACAAATTGTTGTCTTTTGGGGGAGGCAGATCTTAATTAGCCATGTGTTGCAATCCAAGCCAATTTATTTGTTATCTATTATGCATCCATCAGAAAGTATTATTGAGAAGATACATCAACTGTGTCACGACCCGAGGTCGGGGCCTAGATGTGACACGGCGAATGGGGACCCGAGAGTCCCCAAACAAGCCTCTAAGTATCAAATTTCCACATCATTGGTTCAAAATAAATTAGTTAAGCACATATATCTAAATGACGAAAATCAAATCTCAAGAATCCATTCATTTATAATTAAACAAAATGAGAAAGTTTTACAAGTGCCCAACATTTGCCTCTAGTCATAAGATGGGACGGGAGCCAAGACATGTCCCGGGCTCACCCTCAACTAAGAAGATAAATAGGTAACAACATAGGTAGAAGGAAGGTGGCTTGTCCTTGGAATATAGGACTCACCACAATATCAACTCTCCGAATTCGAGCTACCCTTCAAGTGGTGGATGATCATAACATACGGTCCCTACATGGTAAAATCATGTAGGCATAGAGTATGCGTTAGTACGTTTGAATGTACTAAGTATGCGGGTATGCAATGTACGTGACTTACCGAACCTGCATAATCATGTTAAGTGGCAAGGACACATAATATACAAGGAATATATATTCAATGGAAATTTAATATACAAGATTCCATGAAATGCGTGATACGTGCAATGCAATAGTGCTCCTATATAACGGGGATGGACTATAACCGACAAACCAAATCCATGCGAGCTATTACATGAACTGGACCGATTTGGACCTCCCATCGGTAGGGAGAAGATTACTTTCCAAGGGTAATCTACATCACACCTTACGACCCGCTTTTCGGTGGATGGACACCTTCCTTACGACCCGCTTTTCGGAAGGATTTACAGAATTAGAACAAGACAAATCATAATCATATACAGATAGACGAATTACATTCGTCCCTATGTAGGCACATAGTTCAAGGAAAGGGAGAGGGACCTTGGGGATATCCCTAACGCCCCCAATCCATCGGTGCTAAGTCTTACACATCCCACAAGAATACTTATATATATACATATGCTTCAAGAGAGAGCCAAGTGCAAGTTCATAATGTTCAAGGTATATTTAGGCTCAATGCTAATTTATAAGACCATATTCAAAATGCCAATGCAAGGAATAGCTCATCTACACATATACCATAATGGTGCAAGCACCCATATTGCTCAAGAGCCATAATCATAGACATATCGGTGATCACCTTCTTGTCATATCCCATGTCTTACCAAAATTCACATCATAGTTTCCTTTTCGGACAAAATTTGGGCTTAACCCACATTTCCAAATTTGCATATATCAATGCCATGAGTATGATGCAATGCAAAAATGTAAGAATGGCATGGGTAATATAGAGTATATTCAAATGTAGCAATAAGAGGTAAAAACTAGAAAATCCATAGTAAAATTAGTAAAAATAGTAGTAACATCACCCATGCATAAAACATAATTAAAGGGACATGCAAGTTCATAATTCCATAAATCCAAATAGTTCATTTTCATAAAACCACCCTAAATCATGATAGGGAGCCTTAACTAACACATGCATGGTTCAACATACTAAGAACAAGCACTGAAAATTCACATTTTAAGTACACAAGTTTACAAATTAGTTTTAATAAGAATTTGGGTCTTCTTGGTTGAAAGGAACCAAGAATCAAACCCCACATACCTAACTTGAAGACAAACTTGAGGAGAAGTGGGCTTCAATTGAGAGCCTTGACTTGAATTTCCTAGAGAGAGAGGTTGGAGAGTCTTGGAGGAGTGAAGCCTTAGTGAGAGGAGTGAAATGAGAGAATGGGTGAAAATGAAGAAGATCAGCTGATTTATGGTCTTAGGAGGGGTGGAAAATACCCAAAACACCCTTAAACTAATTTATATTTACATAAAAACCAAAATTGAAAACGGATAAAAATATTAAGTACTGTTCACGGTACTGTTCACGGCACTGTTCACGGCCAGTGAACAGTGACACGGTCCGTGAACAGTAACCGTGTGACTTTACTTAGAATTTTCAGAAAATTATTTCAAGCCAAGGGCTTCCAACGGAAGGTCGTACGGACCGTGTGATGCTTAACGGACCGTACAAGGGTCCGTATGAAGGTACCAAGGAAGTACACACACTTAGAACAAAATTTGGCAAGAAAATCGTGGGCCAAAGCAGCCTCACGGACCGTTTGATGCCACACGGTCCGTGTGGCTGGCCGTGTGGCTTGCCTGCAGGAACAGTCTTAACGAAAACGAGCATAACTCCTTGGTCCGAGCTCGGAATTAAGTGAAACCAGGTTCGTTGGAAATATAATTCAAAGAGCTTTAATTTGATATATGGTAGGACACCTAGTGCATTTTGTGCTAAGAGATATGACCATTTAAATTTGACCCTTCTACCGAATCATATGAAAAACCTTTAGGTTTAGTGTCGGAGAAGTTTAGGAATGTAAAAAGGGTTTTAAAGGTCATAAAAAGCCTTGGGGATGAACCAAAATATCAAAAACACCTCAATAAAATGGATCCTTAAATTTCCCAAGGGCCTTGACACGGTTAGCTTCACGGTCCGTGAAGCTTTTCACGGCCCGTGAAGGCTCCCGTCTGGCCCAGACAGGTTTTACGAAAAAGGGCGTAACGTCTTGCTCCGAACTCGGAATGAGGTGAGACCGGATGCGTTGGAAAGATAATTCAAAGGGCTTCGATTTGATATGTCATGATCCACCCAGTTCATTTCGAGCTAAGAGATATTATTATTTAAAGTTGGCCCATCTATCGGCACTTGAGAATAATATAGCCAAGGGAATTCCTTTGAACTTGACTTGATGTAGGAGACCCATGATGATCTTAAACAACATAGATAAGCTAGAATTGAAGTCTTGAGAGTGAATTTAGCTTGAGCATAAGGTCCGTACTTAGAAATATCTCACTCCGAAAGCTTTACGGATGACCTCACGGCCGTGATGGCTCCCATGAAGTGCCACCTTGGTCCAAAACTTTTCCGAAATCAATTTTCATGCTTTCTTGAGGTCGTACAAAATTCCGGGTCCTTACATCATCTCCCCCTTGGAAACATTCGTCCTCGAATGTGGAAGAGCAAGGCTTGAAGGGCTTGACTTAGAACATGAAACATCCAAACACAAGATACAATGCATAGTTTATCATTTGAAAATCATAAATCCTTTAAAACTGATACCAAAACATATTTAAATCACTCAAAACATCTTGAAAAATCATTTTTGTGCACATGTATGCATGTCATGTCATGAGACTCAAGAATGGAAGAATTAGGACCATAGAGAATAGGAAAGGACCTAATATTATGGGCTTGAGTAGATTGGAAAGGATAGAGGTATCACCGCATCAAACTTGATTCCACTCCCCACGTAGACTTTCCACATATTGGTTTCTCCGAAGTACGTTAACCGAAGCCACATCCTTGTTACGAAACCGCTTCACTTGTCTTATTAAAATCTCAACCGGAGCTTCCTCCGTAAAACAAGTTCCCCTCAACCCCAATACCTTCCAAAGTCAAAGTAGCACTAGAATCACCAACACTTCCTCAACATAGATATATGCAAAACCGAATGACTAGAGCTCAATTTCGGAGGCAAATCCAACCTATAAGCTACATCTCCAATCCGCTATAATGATCTCATAAGAACTTATATACCGGGGACTTAGCTTTCCCTCCTTCCCTAAAATACACCACACCCTTCACGAATGAGACCTTTACATATATCCAATTACTAATACAAAACTCAAGATCCTTCTTTCAAATATCCAAATAAGACTTTTGATGACTCCAAACCACTGCCAACCTTTCTCAACCAACTTCACCTTCTCCATAGCCTTCAATACTAAATCCGATCCAATCAATGCCATTTCCCCTTTCTCAAACCACCCCACCGGAGACCTACACATATTACTATATAAAGCCCCAAACGGAGTTATACCAATGCTAGCATAAAGGAAATTGTAGTAAGCAACCTCAAGAAGTGGTAGATGATTACCCCAATTACCTTTGAATTACAACACACAAGCCCTCAACACATCTTCCAAAGTTCAAATTATCCTCTCAGTTTACCCCTCGGTTTGAGGATGAATGGCGGTGCTCAACTTTACCTAGTACCAAGTCATCCTTGAGACGACCTCCAAAAGTAAGAAGCAAATTAGGTACCACGATCAGATATGATAGACCTAGACACACCGTGCAACCTAACCAAATTCTTGGATGTACAACATTGCATACCCTTCAGCGCTAAAATAGCCTTGACTGGTAGGAAATGAGCTATATTAGTCATCCGATCAATAATAACCCAAATAGAGTCGAATTACCTTCAATCTAGGGCAACCCAACCACAAAATCCATATTAACATTCTCCCACTTCCAAGTAGGGATCTCAATATTTTGAGTCGCACCACCGGGCCTTTGGTGCGCTACCTTCACTTGTTGACACTGGGGCACTTAGGTACGAGCTCGGCTATGCCCTTCTTCATACCATGCCATTAATATACCTCCTTCATATCGCAACACATCTTAGTGTGTTCCGGGTGAATCAAATGCAAAGAGTTATGGGCTCCACTCACAATCTTCCTGGAGAAGACTTGAAAAAGGATTTCCCGAGCATGGTTGGGATGGATTATTTTTCCCTAAGATCACCCACATCCGGAACACATAACTGACTTTGATACCGAAACGCACCATCTCCCCCTTGGGAGAAAACCACTATCCTATTGGCAACCAACCTCTTCAACACAACCAATGACAGATCTAGATCTTGTTTAGCCTTAACATCAACAATCACTCAAGATTCCGCCCCATTCTAAACATAAACACCAACATTATTAGAGTCGGTCAGCCTAACAACCAATCTAGTCTATCGGTAAGCATCCTTTGCTAGCTCTCTCTTCCCTTCACCAACAGAAACCACATTTCCCATAGATAGCCTATTCCGAGCAACGGCTATAACACTTTCCTTGCCAAAATTACATTGTACACTCATCTCATAGCCCCCAAAGAGTCTCAACCCTCTTCTTAGTCCCAAGTTAAGATCCCTTTGAGTGAACACATATTGCGATTCTTGTGGTAGATGAAAACATTGACACATACCCCCTACAAATAGTACCTCCCAATCATCAAGGCGAACACCACAGCCGCTAACTCAAGATTAAGAGCCGGGTAATTACGCTCTTGCACCTCCAATTGCCTTGAAGCCCAAGCTACAACCCTAACATGTTTCATAAGAACACAACCCCAAACAAAACCGAGGAGCACCATAATACACCACCAACCTATTTAAGCCATCCGGTAATGCCAAAACCGAATCTGATGTACGCCGACCTTTCGAGGCATGAGAACTCACCTCACATTAATCCGGCCATACAACTTGGCCTTCTTCTAGCCAACTTGATCAACGGAGATGCAATAGATGAGAAGCCTCCAACAAACTTCCATCGTAACTATCCAACCAAAGAAAACTTCGAATATCCAAAGGAGCAAGCATGTCAAACAATGCATATCTTTCACTAACTCCCTTTTGGACCTATCCATAAGATCGCTACAACGCCTTCCTCTCCTAGATTTGCATTATGAGCTCAAGGTAACTCTACCTATTCGATAGGGAGGGATGGAGACAAAGGATTTTAAGACACGCACCAGGGCACGATTAGAATCAAGATAAGTGAAACATTTCCTAAAACGCCTTGTAGCCTCTTACACATAGATGTGGCGCGCTTCACACCCATGAATAAGACTCTACTTGACGCGGCATGTTGGACTCCGAGGACCATTTATAAACCTAGTGCTCTGATACCATCTTTTGTCACGACCCGAGGTCGGGGCCTAGATGTGACACGGCGAATGGGGACCCGAGAGTCCCCAAACAAGCCTCAAAGTATCAAATTTCCACATCATTGGTTCAAAATAAATTAGTTAAGCACATATGTCTAAATGACGAAAATCAAATCTCAAGAATCCATTCATTTATAATTAAACAAAATGAGAAAGTTTTACAAGTGCCCAACATTTGCCTCTAGTCATAAGATGAGACGGGGGCCAAGACATGTCCCGAGCTCACCCTCAACTAAGAAGATAAATAGGTAAAAACATAGGTAGAAGGAAGGTGGCTTGTCCTTGGAATATAGGACTCACCACAATATCAACTCTCCGAATTCGAGCTACCCTTCAAGTGGTGGATGATCATAACACACGGTCCCTACATGGTAAAATCATGTAGGCATAGAGTATGCGTTAGTACGTTTGAATGTACTAAGTATACGGGTATGCAATGTACGTGACTTACCGAACCTGCATAATCATGTTAAGTGGCAAGGGCACATAATATACAAGGAATATATATTCAATGGAAATTTAATATACAAGATGCCATGAAATGCGTGATACGTGCAATGCAATAGTGCTCCTATATAACGGGGATGGACTATAACCGACAAACCAAATCCATGCGAGCTATTACATGAACTGGACCGATTTGGACCTCCCATCGGTAGGGAGAAGATTACTTGCCAAGGGTAATCTACATCACACCTTACGACCCGCTTTTCGGTGGATGGACACCTTCCTTACGACCCGCTTTTCGGAAGGATTTACAGAATCAGAACAAGACAAATCATAATCATATACAGATAGACGAATTACATTCGTCCCTATGTAGGCACATAGTTCAAGGAAAGGGAGAGGGACCTTGGGGATATCCCTAACGCCCCCAATCCATCGGTGCTAAGTCTTACACATCCCACAAGAATACTTATATATATACATATGCTTCAAGAGAGAGCCAAGTGCAAGTTCATAATGTTCAAGGTATATTTAGGCTCAATGCTAATTTATAAGACCATATTCAAAATGCCAATGCAAGGAATAGCTCATCTACACATATACCATAATGGTGCAAGCACCCATATTGCTCAAGAGCCATAATCATAGACATATCGGTGATCACCTTCTTGTCATATCCCATGTCTTACCAAAATTCACATCATAGTTTCCTTTTCGGACAAAATTTGGGCTTAACCCACATTTCCAAATTTGCATATATCAATGCCATGAGTATGATGCAATGCAAAAATGTAAGAATGGCATGGGTAATATAGAGTATATTCAAATGTAGCAATAAGAGGTAAAAACTAGAAAATCCATAGTAAAATTAGTAAAAATAGTAGTAACATCACCCATGCATAAAACATAATTAAAAGGACATGCAAGTTCATAATTCCATAAATCCAAATAGTTCATTTCCATAAAACTACCCTAAATCATGATAGGGAGCCTTAACTAACACATGCATGGTTCAACATACTAAGAACAAGCACTGAAAATTCACATTTTAAGTACACAAGTTTACAAATTAGTTTTAATAAGAATTTGGGTCTTCTTGGTTGAAAGGAACCAAGAATCAAACCCCACATACCTAACTTGAAGACAAACTTGAGGAGAAGTGGGCTTCAATTGAGAGCCTTGACTTGAATTTCCTAGAGAGAGAGGTTGGAGAGTCTTGGAGGAGTGAAGCCTTAGTGAGAGGAGTGAAATGAGAGAATGGGTGAAAATGAAGAAGATCAGCTGATTTATGGTCTTAGGAGGGGTGGAAAATACCCAAAACACCCTTAAACTAATTTATATTTACATAAAAACCAAAATTAAAAACGGATAAAAATATTAAGTACTGTTCACGGCACTGTTCACGGCCAGTGAACAGTGACACGGTCCGTGAACAGTAACCGTGTGACTTTACTTAGAATTTTCAGAAAATTATTTCAAGCCAAAGGCTTCCAACGGAAGGTCGTACGGACCGTGCGATGCTTAACGGACCGTACAAGGGTCCATATGAAGGTACCAAGGAAGTACACACACTTAGAACAAAATTTGGCAAGAAAATCGTGGGCCAAAGCAGCCTCACGGACCGTTTGATGCCACACGGTCCGTGTGGCTGGCCGTGTGGCTTGCCTGCACGAACAGTCTTAACGAAAACGAGCATAACTCCTTGGTTCGAGCTCGGAATTAGGTGAAACCAGGTTCGTTGGAAAGATAATCCAAAGAGATTTAATTTGATATATGGTAAGACACCTAGAGCATTTTGTGCTAAGAGATAGGACCATTTAAAATTGACCCTTCTACCGAATCATATGAAAAACCTTTAGGTTTAGTGTCGGAGAAGTTTAGGAATGTAAAAAGGGTTTTAAAGGTCATAAAAAGCCTTGGGGATGAATCAAAATATCAAAAACACCTCAATAAAATGGATCCTTAAATTTCACAAGGGCCTTGACACGGTTAGCTTCACGGTCCGTGAAGCTTTTCACGGCCCGTGAAGGCTCCCGTCTAGCCCAGACAGGTTTTACGAAAAAGGGCGTAACATCTTGCTCCGAACTCGGAATGAGGTGAGACCGAATGCGTTGGAAAGATAATTCAAAGGGCTTCGATTTGATATGTCATGATTCACCCAGTTCATTTCGAGCTAAGAGATATTCTTATTTAAAGTTGGTCCATCTATCGGCACTTGAGAATAATATAGCCAAGGGAATTCCTTTGAACTTGACTTGATGTAGGAGACCCATGATGATCTTAAACAACATAGATAAGCTAGAATTGAAGTCTTGAGAGTGAATTTAGCTTGAGCATAAGGTCCGTACTTAGAAATATCTCACTCCGAAAGCTTTACGGATGACCTCACGGCCGTGATGGCTCCCATGAAGTGCCACCTTGGTCCAAAACTTTTCCGAAATCAATTTTCATGCTTTCTTGAGGTCGTACAAAATTCTGGGTCCTTACAAACTGTTTGTCAAGTTCTTTTAGAGCAACATAGTGGGGGCCAGGAGTAAGCATTGGGTGGCCTGGAATGACTTATGCTATCCTAAAGAGGAAGGGGTTCTTGGCTTCAGATCACTGTATGATGTGAATAAAGCTTTGTTTGCAAAGCTATGATGGATTTTTAGAACATCTACCTCTTCTCTGTGGGCTCAATTTATGTGAAACAAATATTGTAAGAAGATGCACCCAGTCATTGCCACTAGTCAGGGAGCCTCTCAAACATGGAGAAATATGATGAGAGTAAGAGAAAAAATGGAGCATGAAATATGGTGGGAGACAAAAGATGGTAACTCCATTAGTTTGACAATTGGACCAAGATTGGGGCCCTATACTTTACTAAAGACAGTCCAATTACTGATGAATAGGTAGAAGTGAAGGATTTTATCACCAATGGATAGTGGAATAGAGATAAGTTGCAAGAGGTTATATCAAGAGAAATGGTAGACCATATTATTGTAAATATTGAATCCCTAGTAGGAGGGACTACACTGGATAAGACTTGGTGGATGGGTGATACTATGGTACATTTACTGTTAAATTTGCCTATAACATATTGAGGAGCAAGAGGCAACAACTATAGTGAACTAAAAATGTATGGATTAAAGGTCTTCCTTTAAAGATTGCTTTTTTTTCTATGGAGGCTATGAAAGAGGAGAATTGCAACAAATGACAATCTTAAAAGGATGAAAATAAAGGTGGTTTCCACGTGTTACTGTTGTGAAAAGAAGGAGATAAAAACCATGGAACATTTATTTCTAACAGCTCCCATAGCCTAAAAGCTATGGAAGCAGTTTGCTAATTGTGTAGGTATTCATATAGAAGGGATACATTCGCAGTAGATAACTTACAATTAGTGGGACTTTCAAGGCCCAACCAAGTTGAAGAAGGCCATGCAAAGTGTCCCAGCTATTATTGGGAACTGTGGAAGAGGAGGAATGCATATAAACATGAAAATGTGTATTTTTATTACTGGATATCTTATCAGCGTCATCAAAAATTTTTATTACTGGATATCTTATCAGCGTCATCAAAAACTAACCTAGTATATTAGGAATAATTTTCCATGGATGAAAAGAGATCTTAATCAGTGGAAGGAAGTGGTGAATGTTCTGTACAAGTATATGCCAAAATTATACTTTTATAAAGTAGAATGGAGGCCTACAAGGAGAGGAGGGGTGATTTGTAATATTGATGATGCTAGCAAAGGGAAACCAGGGCAAAGTGCATATGAATTTTGTATTAGGAATGAAGAGGGTAATCTAATCATGATGAAGCACAAGCCGTTAGATTAGCTTCAAACATGGAGGCAAAAGCTATGTCAACTGAAAAACACTATCCTATTGTACTAAATAGGGGATTAATAAGATACAAATCCAGACAGATTCACTAGCTATCAAAAGTATGTTAGTGGGTGAATGGAAAGTTCCGTGGGAACTAATAAAAAATATGGAGTGCATACAAGGAATCATGCACATATTGGAGATGGAGATAATACATATTTTTAGAGAAGCCAACCAGCTTGATTATATTGTTAACCAAGCTTTCATACATGAATTAAACAACGATACCAAAGTTTTATGCAGTTACCAAGTACAACCAAGAGGATCCTAAATATAGACAAGTCCCAAGCACCATTATTGAGGGTGAGAACCAAAGAAATAATAAACAGAGAAACATGAACCAAAGATATATAATAGACATTCATGGCACAAAATACAGGACTAGAGTTTTTATAATCATTGGGTTAGGCCTAGTCAGGATAAAATATAGTGAGCAAGGTTGGTTCTACAGCAAAAAAAAGGGAAGATAATAATAGACTATAGTCATTGAGTTAGACGGGATCATCTGGTTGTGCACGCACCACATGTGAAATCATTAAAAAATAGGGTTAAAAATCACCAAAAGGAGAGACGTAGGTCAGGCGGGCCATGGATGCACACGTATCTCAATGTACCTCAGAGACAACACTAGTTACTGTAGAAAAGGAGCAAACGATGAGTCCCAGAAGAAATAGAAGATGAAGAAAATGTTAGAGAGAGGAGAGAAACTTACAAGTTAAGCTTAAAGGAGAAACAGGAAACACAGATCTTCCGTTGTAAAGTTGGCCACGGTGAAGCATCGCAAGGCACACTGAAGAAAGGAGAAAGTCAGAGAATGTTTGTAAAGAAGGAAAAAACTAGAGGAATGAGTTGACTTATCGGAGCAACATGCAAATGATGAAGACGACAAATATGCGAAAGAACCAAATTAGGCAACCACCATAGCAGAGTGTTGGATGCATCTGGAAGGTCAACAATTGCAAAAGGGGAAAGAAGGGGAAGGGATGGACGATTCTGGAAACACTTATGATATAGGGTCCAAATGCATCAATTGGTCTTGTGCCGGATCATCTTTTGTAACATGACAATATAAAGTTTTATGTTTTTAATAAAATGTGCCTTGGACCGCAATTTAATTTTAAAAAATGAATTTCATTGTAAAATATAAACTGTGGATCAAGTTATATTTTTAAATAATTGAAATTACTATTTTGAATTTTCAAATCCTACTTTTTGATAAAATTGTTTGAAATCATGATTTGAAGTTGAAGTTGAAATTCTATGCAGATTTTATGCATATACGTTAATTTGAAATCAATCTCCCAAATTCTATGAACATACGTGTACTTGATATAATAAAAACTCCTACATGAGAATTGTCTTGCATGATTCATTCCTCTCTTATAATTATCTACTGCCTCTCTCTCCAAACCCTTGCAAACTATGGATGCCAAAATGATCAACATTGATGTTTAATGTGATCCTGCCATATCTTTCATTCCCCAAAAACCTCCGGACTTAACTGTTACTACCTTGGAACCCACTGTAAATTCTGCTGGAGTCAACTTTAATACAAACTTTGTGCTATCGAGTCAATAATTGCCATAAATACAAACAACTATGAAGTTAAACAACAATGTAATTCTTGAACAAATAGGGAAAAGAGGCCCAACAAAGTCATTAATGGTATTAAAATAATTGTCTTGTCTCTTAAAATGTAATTATCTGGTTGGTCATTTTTGAGCTTATCTGTGAAATTACTATTTTGTTCTTTCGTAAGTTGTTTTGGACCTATTTTGAACTATTTGTGTGGTTGGAACTGAAATACTAAGTTTGAAGAATGGAAAATATGAGTTTTGGCCTTTTTGGAATCTTAAGTTGTTGAAAAAGTAAGTTTTTGTACAACTCTGAGTTTTGGGTGTCAGATAAAAAATATGTCAATCCCATTAGCTCTAGAATATTGAATCTTGTCTAGGAGAGGTTGCAGAACTGAATTTGAAGTTAAAATGATTATTTTAGACCCAAAGTTGCATTTTTAGTTGTTTTCGGAGTCAAAGTTTGACTTTGGTCAACATTCAGAGTTCGGAAGTTCAGAACAAAATTCTGACAGTTCCAGTAGTTCTGAACGGTGAAACTAACGCAAGAAATGGTCTCATCATAATTTTTGGAGTTTCCAAGGGTAGTTTTGATATATTGAGTTTTAAACTAATTTATTGGGGTTACATTGGTATTTGGGTCGAGAAGACGTCATAATCGAATTTTGATAATTTCGTTGAGTTCGAATCGCCGTTTCTAGTATAGATACATGTTTGATTTGTGGAATTAGGGTTTCGAATGAATTCTGAGGGTCCATCACGAGAAAATTCATAGCTGATTTTTCCTGATCTCTGGTGCAATTACTAGTACTCTCTGCGTTCACATCTATTTCTCCGCGTTCGCGGAGGGTCACTTACCTTGACCTCCACGTTCGTAGAAGGTTGTTGACCCAAAGCCCCGCATTCACGGAGATGGGCTCGCGTTCATAGAGCATTGATGCTTGTTGACTTTTGCGTTCGCAGAGAAGGCTTTGTACCCGAACAGTGTTAAAACGTGAAAACGCCATTTTCCTCCATTTTAATATTTTAAGCTTTTTGAGGTGATTTTTGACCAAGCTTTTTGCGAAATTTTTTTGGATAAATATTTTTATCATCATTTTGATTAATTTTCATGACTTTTATCTTGATTTTGTCTTGAATTTCTTGATTTTGAATGTGAAAAATTGAGATTCTCATGGTTTTAAATTGGAAACTGTAATTAATGATTTCTCCTTTGATTTGAGCTCAATTTTAGTGGGATTTTCACCCATGAACTTCTCTTCTCGCATAAAATCATTTTTCGGTCAATTTCTGAATTTGGGGACTACGAATTTTAATTCTAAGTTTGACCATTTTGCTCCTAAGTCTAATTCATGCTAATATGGGTATTAAAACTCACCTCTTGACATGTAGTATCTATTTTTAATAGCGATTGGTTGATTCAGAGCTCTTTTTGAGGGTTGTGGTGATCTAAAGTTTGGTTCAGGTGTGGTTTCGGCATCGAGGCATGTTTGGCTAACCTTTTTGGGACCGAATTTGAGTTATTGGACATATTTATGTTGTAATTGTAAGATTTTAGATTGTTAATGAGTATTTGGATCGATATGATATAATTTTCGTAAATATGCGGTAACAGTTATGTTGAAATTGAAGTAAATTATGTCTTTATTGGTACATTGGGTTGTATTCTTGAGATTTGAGATAGTTTGGATAGTATTATGATAATATGAGACTTTTTACATCATTTCGAGAGTTTTGTGGTAATTTGATGATACTTGAGATCTTTTCGGGAAACATGTGTATATTTTGGGACGTGTGAGGTCCGGTATTGACGGTCCACTTGACTATTGGCTAAAATATGATGATTTAAGATATGATGATGGTTTGTGGTACCGGTTTTGGGACTTGTTATTATTCTCCATGATTCTATGATGGTTACTTATCGGTATTCTTACCATATTGCTATTATTTATTTTGATTTGTGCCATTGATATGCATTCATTCCATATTGCATTTGTACCACCCCTTGACCATGGATAGGTGATGAGGATTGAGATATCGTACCATATTTTTATAAAACCCCTTAACCCATGCAGGAGGAAAGGGTGAGATGTACCACTTTTCAAACCACTTGACCACATGCAGGTGGTAAGGTTGAGATATTGAGACACTTAAGAGATTTTGATATATGGTCTGACGAGACCCGAATGAGTTCTACCATGTAGCCTTAGCTCGGTAGATGTATACACAAGCCGTGGGACAATCGCGATTCCACTCCATGCATTGTATTAATACATTACATCTGCATTGCATTGGTGAATATTATTACTATGTTATCTTATTCTTATGTATATTTTAATTGTGCACTAACCCTTTTAATGCAGGTGATAGGATTCTTCATTATTACATACTTGTTTGATTTGTCTTACCCCGTCAACTGAACCTACTGGGTACATTTTAGTGTACTCACCCCTACTTTGTTTCCTCCCTACAAATCGAGCACAGGGACCCCTCAGTGTAGTTGATCTTATCCTACCAGAGTCTTCTTCCATCTATTTCAGGTCTTACTGGTGAGGCCCAAACTCCGAGTCGACGTAGGTCTATTGAGACATTCCTTTATTGTTTTTTATTCCAAACTTTGTATTTGATGCTATCAGACAACTTTGTATTTACTTATTCATACTACTTTAGATGTTCTTGTACTTATGACTCCAGGTTTTGGGATTTAAATTAAGTCTTGTGGTTTATTTTACTTCATTTTACTTTTTTTAGTCACGATTCCATTTTGAGTCATGACAATATTTGGCATCAGAGCTTTAGGTTCGTTAGGCTCGTGAGTCAAGAGTAGGGTGTCTAGTAGAGTCTTGCAAATCCATATGTAGATGTCCATACCTATCTTCGGGATGCTACAAGACACTTGATAGGAAAAGCTTTCATGTCTTGCTTCTATTCATGTGTTTCTTCATATCAACTGTTTTGAAAGTGTCTAATCTACTCTTTTTGCCCAGATGCCGATTACTACAGTCCGACGGTCAGTGGGAGAGCCTAATCTGGCTAATGTGGCTCCCACTCCTGGTCGAGGTAGGGCTTGTGGTAGGGCCAGGGCTGAGGACGTGCTAGAGGGGCATCTTCATCAGAGGACAGGCTAGATCGGCTTCTCTCGAGCCTGAGTATGAGTCAAAGGGACCTCCGACCCTTGTCCCACCATCTTAAGCCCATATTCTATGCCTTCGATTCAAGAGCTACTATTATGGGTATTGTCTAGACTTGAGGGAGCTTCTTCGGCCCCAATTATTATTGATTCACTGGCTTCTATAGTGGCGGCTTGCCTTTCTATAGCTTCAGCTGATCCAGCCATGATTCATATTGGTCTTTCCTTAGTCCTAGTGGATCCCCCTATGACTTTTATGATCCCACCTCAGACATATCGGCTGATTTCTGGTTCGCAGCTTCATGGATTGTTCATTGCTCTCACTATTGCACCACCTAGATTTATGGTGCCATCATCTTCTACTAGCCCAGCCATGTCTACTGCAGAGCAGAAGATTTTTGAGTGATTTTTTTTATTAGCACCCTTGAGATTTGATGGGATGCCTGGTGATAGCGCCTATAATTTCTTATTAGAGTTTCAGGACCGATTATGTAATTTGGCCATCCTTGAGTCGCATGGAGTTGCTTATACCTCTTAACAATTCACCAACCTAGCCAAGGAGTGGTGGAGGTCAAGTTTGGCTCATAGACCAATATGGTCACCAGTTATTACCTGGGAGCAGTTTACTTAGATGTTCTTAGAGAAATTTGTGCCGTATAGTCTTTGATACAGTCGTCGGGATGAGTTTGACAGGCTTCATCAGGGTTCTATATTAGTATCGGACTATGGGGCTAGATTTCATACATTGTCCAAATATGTTTTGTCTAGTATCCTAATAGAGTTTGAGCGGATTTGGCACTTTGCTAAGGGATTGGCAGGGTATTTTCAAGAGGCCACAAATTTCTTGGTTTTAGAGGGTGGCACTTTCCAGAGTATAGTGGATCATACCCACATAATTGAGCGTATCAGACATGACAGATAGGGTGGCAGAAAGAGATTTCGTCAGCATGGCCAGTTTAGTGGACCCCACCACGAGACAGAGAGTTTATAGAGGTAGGGCCATTAGGGCTGGGTTGTTCATGCTGCCATCCCTACATCAAACATTGTTGAAAGCCTACTCTTACTCAGATAAGTCATGATAGCTCTACTAGTGCAGCTAGGCACATTGGCTTTTTAGGACAACCATCTTAGGGGCGAGATTCTAGAGCTTGCTATGTTTGTGATGAGGTTGGGCACTTCGCCAATGTTGTCTATATCGTGCATCTTTCACCTAGGCTTCAAGGACTTATCCAGCCCGTGCAGCCTCAGCACCAGCACCTAAGGACACCTCTCAAGGCATGAGGGGTGGTACTAGAGTAGGTCGTGGCATATTGAGAGGTAGAGCTCGTAGAGGCCCACAGGCTAGTGGTGAGTGTAGAGTGTATTATGCTATTCCAGATAGAGCCGAGGCAGAGGCCTTTGATGTGGTTATCACAGGTATGGTTCCAGTGTATCACCATTCTACTTCAGTTTTATTTGGTCCAAGCTCTACTTATTCATATGTTTCAGCTTATTTTGCCATAAATCTTAACATTATGTGTGAGCCTCTTCCGAGCCTATTTGTGTTTCCACCCTGGTAGGTGAATCATTAGTGGTAAATCAGGTGTATCGTGGTTATGCTGTGACTTTTATGGGGAGGGATACTATTTCTCACTTGATAGTTGCTGGATATGGTTGAACATGCTATTCTTGACTACCATGAGAAGACCGTGACTCTTGTCTTTTTTGAATTTTGCCTCAGTTGGTATGGAACAACGCTTCTAGTTCTTACCCCAAAGGGGTGATTTCTTGTATGTATATCTGTAGGTTGATGGATAAGGGATGTTTGTCATACTTGGCTCATGTTTGGGCCCGTTCTTAGGAGTCGCCATCTTTGGAGACCATCAGGGTTACTAGATAGTTAATGGATGTATTCCTAACTAATTTGCCAAGTGTTCTGCCAGATCATGATATTGACTTTGCTATTGATGTGGATCTGGGCACAAAGCCTATTTTCATTGCCTTCTATTAGATGTCTCTGGCTAAGTTGAAGGAGTTAAAGGAGCGATTAGAGGATTTGTTGAAGAAGGGATTCATCCGTCCGAGTGTATCTCCCTAGAGTGCTCCTATTTCGTTTGTGAAGAAGAAGGATGGAACTATGCATATGTGTATTGATTATTGTCAACTGAACAAAGTGACCATCACGAACAAGTATTATTTGCCTCGCATTGATGACCTATTTGACCAATTATAGGGTGCCTCAGTGTTTTCCAAGATTGATTTGAGATCCGACTATTATTAGTTGAGAGTTTGAGAATCTGATATCCCTGAAGACAACCTTCAGGAATCGTCATGGTCATTATGAGTTCATGGTTATGTACTTTGGGTTGCCTAAGCCCTAACCGCTTTTATGGAGTTGATGAACAGGGTGTTCAAGCCATATTTGGATATTTTTGTGATTGTGTTTATTGATGACATCTTGGTTTATCCATGAGCAAGTCCGACCATGTTCAAAACTTGAAGACTGTACTTTAGAGATTAAGGGAGGAGAAGTTATATGCAAAGTTCTCAAAGTGAGAGTTTTGGCTCGAGTTTGTGGCTCTCCTTGGGAATGTGGTGACAAATAATGGTATTATGGTGGATCAACGAAGGTAGCAACAGTTCGTGAGTGGGCTAGGCCCACATTTGTTACTGAGATATGGAGTTTTATTGGTTTGGGGGGGGTATTATTGGCATTTCGTACAAGGATTCTCTTTTATAGTAGCCCTATTGACTAGACTTACTCAGAAGGATGTGACATTCCAGTGGTCGGAGAAGTGTGAGGCGAGCTTTCAAAAGCTCAAGGATTTATTGTCTTCAATATCTATTCTTGCTTTGCTGAGGAGGAAGTGCCATTTGTGGTGTATTGTGATACTTTTGGAGTGGGTTTGGGTGGTGTATTGATGCAATGGGGGAAAGTGATAGCATATGCCTCTAGACAGTTAAAGGTGTATGAGAGGAACTACCCTACCTATGATTTAGAGTTGGCTACGGTGGTAATTGTATTGAACTTGTAGCGGCATTATCCTTATGGGTGCATGGTGAGATCTTTATCGATCACTGGAGTCTCAAATACATCTTCTCTGAGCCTAATTTGAACATGAGATAGCATAGGTGGTTGGAGTTGCTAAAACACTATGACACCTCTATTCTATATCACCCCAAGAAGGCAAATGTGGCAGCAAATGCTTTGAGCCGGAAGGCCTCTAGTATGGGGAGTTTGGCATTCTTGAGGGATGAGAAGAGGCCCTTAGCTTTGGAGGTTTAGTCACTTGCCAGACAATTTATTTGGTTAGATATTTCTCCTCCTCGGAGTATTCTAGCCTTTGTGGAGGTTAGGTCTTTTATTACTTGAGTCGGTATGTGCTCACCCATTTTATGATCCTAGCTTGATTTGTGATAAGGTGTTAGGGTGAAGCAAAAGCAACTACTATTGATTCTAGGGGCATATTGAGAATTAATGGTCGAGTTTGTGTGCATAAGGTAGGAGATTAGGTGTGATTGATATTGGAGGAAGCTCATTGTGTTAGATATTCGATCCATCCTAATGTGGCAAAGATGTATCTTGATCTAAAACAACATTCTTGAACTATCAACAAGTATGAGCACCAAAGGCTTGGGGGTTTGATGTAGAGATTGCTTATCTCCGAGTGGAAATGGGAGTGTATCACAATGGATTTTGTGACTGGTTTGCCCATGGCCTTGGGAAAGTTTGATTCAATTTGGGTGATAATGGATTGGTTGACCAAGTTGTCTCACTTCTAACTGGTGAAGACTAGCTACAATGCAGAGCAGTTGGCTAGGTTGTACATCTGGGATATTGTTAAATTGCACGGGGTGCCAACATCTATAATGTCGAACAAAAGGTCTTTGTTCACTTCCTATTGTTGGAAGTCCCTACAGCGTGGTTTGGGTACTCAATTGGATTTGAGTTCAGGTTTCCACCCTCAGACTGATGGACAGTCCGAGCATACCATTCAAGTGTTGGAGGACATGCTTCGAGCCTGTGTGATAGATTTAAGGGCCCGATGGAATCAACACTTACCGTTGTCAGAGTTCGCATATAACAATAGTTATCACTCCAGTATTCAGATGGAACCATTTGAGGATTTATATGGCCGGAGGTATAGATCGTCGATCGGATGGTTCGATTCAAGGTCAACTGAGGTGTGGAGTGTCGATTACCTTAGAGATGCCATGGACCGATTCCAGTTGATTTAGGGTAGATTGTTGACAGCCCAGAGCCGCTAGAAGAGTTATACTGATAGGAAGACTAGGCCTCTTGATTTTATGGTTGGTGATAGGGTGTGGCTGAAGGTTTCACCCATGAAAGGTGTAATGAGATTTGGGAAAAAGGGAAAGCTTAGTCCTAAATTTATTGTCCCATTTGAGATTTTGAGGAGAGTTGACAACGTTGCATATAAGTTGGCATTGCCACTAAGATTATCAACAGTTCATCCTGTATTTTATGTCTCCATGCACCGTCAGTACATTCCAGATGAATCATATATGATTTCATATAATTCAATTGAGTTGGGTTGAGACTTGTCTTATGAGGAGGAGCCGGTAGTTATATTGGATAGGTAGGTCCGGAGGTTGAGGTCCAAGGATATACCTTCAGTGAAGGTTCAATTGCGACACCGTCCTGTTGAGGAGGCTACTTGGTAGATGGAGTTTGACATGCAGGCCAAATATCTCAATCTTTTGAGGCTTTAGGTACCTTTCTTTTCCTTATATTCAAGGACGAATATTATTAGTAGTAGTGAATGATATAATGGTCTGCTTGTCATTTTTGAGCTTATCTGTAAAATTTCTATTTTGCTCTTTCATAAGTTGTTTTGGACCTATTTTCAAATATTTGTGCGGTTGGAACTTTAATACTGAATTTTGACCTTTTTGGAAGTTTAAGTTGTTGAAAAAGTGAGTTTTTGTACGAGTTTTGGGTGTAGGATTAGAAATCTGTCGATCCATTAGCTCTAGAATGTTGAATCTAGTCTAAGAGAAGTTGTAGAACTGAATTCGGAGTTAAAACGAATATTTTAGATCCAAAGTTGCATTTTTGGTTGTTTTCGGAGCTAAAGTTTGACTTTGGTCAACACTTGAAGTTTGGAAGCTCAAACCAAAATTTTCGACAGTTCTAATAGTTCTGGATGGTGGAACTAATATTAGAAATGGTCTCGTCATAATTCTTTGAGTTTCCGAGGGCAATTTTGGTGTATTGAGTTTTAAACTAACTTATTGGAGTTGCATTGGTAATTGTTTTGAGGAGACCTCCAAATGAATTCTGATAATTTTGACAAGTCTGGACTGTCGTTTTTGGTAAGGATACATGTCTGGTTTGTGAAATTTGGGTTTCAAATGAATTTCAAGGATCCATTCCAAGAAAATTCATAGCTGGTTTTTCCTGGTTTTTGGTGCAATTACTAGTACTCTCCGCGTTCACACCTATTCCTACGCGTTCGCACAGGGTCACTTACCTTGGTCTTTACGTTCACGGAAGGTTGCTGACCCAGAACTCTGCGTTTGCAGAGATGGGCCCACGTTCACAGAGCTTGATGTCTGTTGACTTTTGCGTTCGCAAAAGCCTATCCGCGTTCCGGAGAAGGCTTTGTACCTGAACAATGTTAAAACATGAAAATACCATTTTACTCCTTTTTCAATATTTCAAGCTTTTTGAGGCGCTTTTGACGAAGAGTTTTGAGGAAATCTTTCAGGTAAGTGTTCCTATCATCATTTTGATTAATTTCCATGACTTTTATCTTGAATTTCATTATTTTGAATGTAAAAATTTGGGATTTTCATGGTTAAAAATTGGAAATTTTAATTGATCATTTCTCCTTTGATTGGGCTTAATTTTAGTGGGATTTTCACCAACGGACTCCTCTTCTCACGTAGAATCATAAATTTTTTTTTATCAATTTTTAGATTTGGGGACTTCAAATTTTAGCCCTAATTTTGACTATTTTTCCCTGAGCCTAATTCATGCTAATATGGGTATCAAGACTCATTTCTTGATGCATAATATCTATTTTTGATAGCGATTAGTTGATTCAGAGCTCTTTTTGAGGCTTGTGGTGATCTCAAGCTTGGTTGGAGTGCAGTTTTGGTATCGAGGTAGGATTGGCTAACCTTTTTGGGACTAGATTTGAGTTATTGGATATGTTTATATGGTAATTGTAAGATTTTGATTATACTTGAGTATTTGGATCAATATGATAGAATTTCGGTAAAGATGTGGTAATGGTTATGTTGAAATTGAAGTAAATTACGACTTTATTGGTAGACTCAGTTGTACTCTTGAAATTTGAGATAGTTTGGATAGTATTGTGATAATATGAGACTTGTGACATCATTTGGAGAGTTTTGTGGTAATTTGATGATACTTGAGATCTTTTCAGGAAACATGTGTTTATTTTGGGACGCGTGAGGTTTGGTATTGATGGTACACTTGACTATTGGCTGAAATATGATAATTTGAGACATGATGATGTGTGGTACCATTTGTGGCACTTGTTATTATTCTTCATGATTCTATGATGGTTATTCACTGATATTCTTATCATGACGCTATTATTTATCTTGATTTGTGCCATTGACATGTATTCATTTCATATTGCATTTGTGCCACCCCTTGACCACGGCCAGGTGGCAAGTATTGAGATACTGTACTACCTTTTTATAAAACCCCTTGACCCGGATAGGAGGGAAGGGTGAGATGTACCACTTTTCAAACCCCTTGACCACATGCAATTGGTAAGGTTGAGATATTGAGACATTTGAGAGATTTTGGTATATGGTCTTACGAGACCCGAATGAGTTCTACCATGTAACCTTGGCTCTATAGATGTATACACCAGCTGTGGGACAGCCGTGATTCCACCCTATGCATTGCATTCATACATTAAATCTGCATTGCATCATTGATTATTATTGCTATCTTATCTTATTCTTATGTATATTTTTACTATGCACTAACCCTTTTAATGCAGGTGATAGGATTCTTCGTTATTACATACTTATTCGATTTCTCTTACTGAATTGGTTAAACCTACTGGGTGTATTTCAGTGTATTCACCCTATTTTGTTTCCTCCCTGCAGATCGAGCACATGGATCCCTACAGAGTAGTTGATCTTATTCTACTAGAGTCTTCTTCCATCTATTTCAGATTTTAGCGGTGAGGGTCAAACTCCGAGTCGTTATGGATCTATTGGGACATTCCTTTATTGCTTTTTATTCCAGACTTTGTATTTGATATTATCAAATAACTTTTTATTTACTTTTCGTACTACTGCTCTTGCACTTATTAATCTAGGTTTTGGGACTTAAATTAAGTCTTGTGGTTGATTTTACTTTCTTTTATTCGCAATTCGGTTTTTGATCTTGACATAAAAATAAGAAACGCTTTCACACTCTATGGAGTTATTCTCTCATAATCAACCAGAAGAGAAAACGAATTGTCCACCACTATCGAAAATAATGAACCTTCAACCTTTAATTCTTATTTGAATAACTTTTTATTGTTATTGATCCATTTGAATCATTACTATTTGAAAGTCAAAATTCAAGACCTGTGGAAGCCATTGGAAATTTCCACTCATTGATTTGGGTTTAGACTATTATATTATCAAGTTCTTTCAAGAGGCAAATATAGTGATCGCACTACAATATGACCAATAGTTTATTAATGTTCCTTATATATCCATTCATCGGTAAAGTTCGTGTCAGAAAATGCTACATAGATACATTCAGCTATTTGGGTCAGACTTCCGCAACTACCAAACAGTTCTATGATGAACTGCTATTACAAAAAAAAAAAATAGGAGCATTAGGCAAGTTGTTAGAAGTCGATGTATGTACAAGTGCTACACTCAAAGGACGCTACCCACTTATGTGTCAGATTCCAATGGATGTGCCAGTGCTAAATTATATTCAGATAGGGTCTCATATTCAACATATAATATATGAGAAGAAGGGTTTTGTGCAAAAGATGTGGTAGGCTAGGACATGTTCAGATGAAGTGTTGGTACTCAATAATACCTTCGTCGGGCAATCTCCAAACTCCTAACCCTATATCTCAAAATGAATTGCAACATAATCCATTATCAATGATTGGTAAATAATATCCTTTTCTTGAAGAAGGGTAAATCACCTACCACTAAAAAAGAACATAGTACTTCTACTTCCATGGTTTAGTCACAATAAGGGAGCAATCCAGGTATCAATGTAAAAATTCTTTTGACGAAATTGGGTAACTTTCTATCTACGCAAAAGTTTTCTAACAAATCAGTTAAGTTAAACCCCCTATGAGGACAATTTTTTAAGCAATCACCAAAGATTGACCGTCCTTCTAGGATAATGATGCCCAATACTTCTCTTAACACTAAAAACATGAATAATGATATTACTATCACATGTCCACCTATTCAATCTTCTAGAAGATTCTCCATTTTACCTCAAAAGGTAGAGGATTAGTTTCCTTCACACAATTGTCAAGATGATACAGAATGTCAAAATGTAATGCCCGATAAAATTACCAAAATACCCCTAGAGAGGGTATACACGTAACACATCTTCTGATGCTCATATGGAAAGTCCAAGGCTGGATTTGTGATCAGCATGAAAAATATTGAGTGGGAAAATAGTCTCAGTCAATTTTTAGAGCGATCCAATCCAAAGATCATTTTTCGATCCGAAACATAAAAATAGTGTTAGTACGCGACATGAGCGCGTCGTGCACCCATTGCAGACCAGTACTTGTATTTTTTCTTTTACATTTTCGACGAGATTGAGGAAACTCGTTCAGAAACTTTTCCTGAAAACACGCAGTACGTGACCAGTCCGCGTCGCGGACTAGGTCTTATCCGAGTTAAAAATTTCTAAATTATTATGAGGGGCGTTCCGATGAATTCCCCACCCCTCCTAAACTCTATACACGATCTAATGAGGTCGTTTTGATGTAAAAAGGATCTAAGACCCCCATTCTACGTCCTATTCCATAATCTAACAAGGCTAGGGCTTGAGGAGAGAGGAGAAGAGCTTGAGTTTGAGAGATTGGAGATGAAATTCTTGACGTGCTTGGTTGATAGCTGCATCCCAGGTATGTAAGGCTAAACTAAAAGCATGAGATTGTTCTCTCATGTGCCCCATAGAGGTCATAGATGAGTTGATGATTGAAGAGTCTACATGCATGAATTTTTTATGGTGTTTATTGAAAAAATTGATTTGAAATTACATGTTTGCTATGTTGATGATCATCATACTAATTGTTTTCTTGAATTGAACATTTTTATGAAGAATTTGCATAACCCTACTTGACTAATTTGAAAAGCATGCATAATGAACTTGAGAATTGAGTCTAGAGCCTTGAGTTGAGATTGTTGAGCATGGTGAGAGAATGATGATGAGTTGATAGCATTTGATTGTCTTATGAGTCTTTATAAGCGAACTCTACCGATGTGTCTATTTAATTGCTTCCTAATGATTGTTTTAAATCTTGAGTTATTGATGAGATTGATTGATGAGAGGGTTAAAGCCCCTATGATATACCGGTCGTTGACGAGGAGTGAGTCCCTGCGAGATTGGTTGAGGTAGAGATTTTATGAGCATTGAGTCATGGGAGGAATATTGAGCACCGAAAGAGTGAGAGTTAGTCCGACTCGAACTTGTCAAACTACGTCGCCAAATATAGGAGAGGCATAGAACCATCACATATATTATGGTTCCCTCGAGAGTAACAGTCCCTAAAAGCAATAGGGGACTTATTGAGTTTGACTCCATATTTGGTGAGCTGATATGGTTTTTGAGCGTTCCCTACCTGGCAAGTTTGGAACCACTGTGGAAATATTAGGGTAACTGTTGTACGTTCACTGGCTCATAAGTGTGTGTTGTTGTTGGATAAGAGAAACTCCCATAAATTTCCTACCTTGAGTACTCCGAGTCTGAGATGAGTTTTGAAATGAGATGAGAGGAGGTAAGCTCCTCTGAGATGAGAGGAGGTGAGCTCCTTTGAGATGAGTTGAGACTTTTGATGATTTTGAGTTATTGATGTGTCACTTGTCTACTCTTTATTCTTGCATAGATAAATATTTGACGATTTGAGGTTATTTTGATTAAAACTTTGAGTTGATATTGTTTCCAAACTATTCTACCGATTTCTTTTTCATTCAGTCATTTTACATACCGATACATTCCAAGTACTGATGTTCACTCTGGATTGCATCATTTTATGATGCAGAGGCAGGTACTAGAGATCGTCAATAGGCGCTCCGTTGAAGATCTGAGATTTGTAGCTGATTTGGTGAGCCTCCCCTACTTTGGAGGATCCACCATGATTTATTCATCTTGCTTTAGAGTTAGAGTTTGGACTATTTCCTTATTTTGATTTCGGTAGCCATGGGTCTGTCATTGAAACCATATGAGTAGTAATAGAGGCTTCATAGACGATGGTTGAACGTTGATGTTGAGACTTGTGAGCTAGTTCTTTCTACTAGCCTTTATTTTTATATATTTATTATGAGGCTTTAGATGAGATGTGCCCATTTACTTACTTATACTTTTCGTTGTACAGTAGAGTTTATCGATTGAATGATGTGATGAGACTAAGTGGTTCGCTTGGGGACTAGCAATAGTCTCTGAGTACCGCCACACCAAGAGTACCCTCCTGGGGCGTGACAAACTTGGTATCAGAGCATAGAGTTCAAGTATCTTAAGGAGTCTATGAAGTTGTGTCTAGTAGAATCTTGTTTATGAGTGTGTTTTCGACCACATTTCATAAGTTGGAGGCTATAGGACATTAGGAATGATAACACTCCTTTCTTATTCCAATTTGTACGATAGAGTTAAACTCTATGGAAACTCTCTCCTAATTCGTGCTCTACACATGCAGAAGTGATAACATGCCTCCCAGAAGAGTTGTTAGAGGAAGGGGACGTCCTGCCAGACAAGTTGTTAATCCACCCGAGCCTCAAGTACCCAACGAGCCTATGGATCAAGCTGTTCCTGTTGAGCAACCCCCTCAAGATGAGGTCTCCAATGTTGAGCTATGTCGGGTTATTTAAGCTCTAGCCTAGGCTATCACAACACCTGCTTTGAGACAGGGAGCGGGTAGACCAGATTCTCATGACACCTCTAAAGTTCGAGAATTTTTTAGGATGAATCCGCCTGAGTTCACGGGGTCTGCATCAACTAAGATCCTGAGAACTATGTGGAGGAACTTGGAAAGGTGTTCCAGGTGATGTATGTGGCCGATGCTGATAGGGTTGAACTGGTTGCTTACCAACTCAAGGGTGTGGCCAGACTGTGGTTCGACCAGTGGAAGAAAAGTAGAAGAGATGATGCTCCATGTTTGACTTGGGCAATATTTGAGAAAGCCTTCTTGGGACATTTCTTCCCAAGAGAGAAAAGAGAAGCTAAGGTGAGAGAGTTCCTAAATTTAAAACAGGGCTCTATGACTATACAAGAGTATGGTTTGAAGTTCACACAACTATCTCGCTATGCTCCAGACATGGTTGCTGACATGAGGGGAAAGATGGGAATGTATGTTCATGGGTTGAATATAGGACATAAGAGAGATGGTAGAGGATTCATGCTTGTGAGTGATATAGACATCAGGCGATTGATGACATTTGTGCAACAAGCTGATGAGGAGAGACATCATGACAAGGAAGAGTTCAAGCATAAAAGAGCTAAGACATCCAGCCATGAGGTTGGAAGGAAAGGCAATGGTAAACGATTTCCAACACCATCATCTGCTAGTGCACTTGTGCCTAGAGCCAGGTATGATCAAAGTTTTCAGAATGCTGGAACCCATGGATCCTAGTCGCAAGCTAGTGTGGCTCAAGGTTTGTTGGGTAAGCCACCATGTGATAAGTATGGAAAAATGCACCTGGGGCAATGTCGCGACGGGAATGATGTGTGCTGTGGATGTGGCCAATTGGGTCACTACAAGAAGGATTGTCCAAAGAGGGATGACCAGGCTTAGTCTACTACAACAGCCCTACCGGTTAGAGGAAACCAGAGGGCCACTATGTCAGGCACAGGCGGAGCAACAAATCGCTTGTATGCCATGGGTAGTCACCAAGATCAGGAGAACTCCCCAGATGTTGTGACGGGTATGATTCAAGTCTTTACTTTTGATTGTTATGTTTTGATGGATCCAGGTGCCACATTGTCGTTTGTAACTCCTTATGTGGCTAGTAGATTTGATAAAACCTCTGAAAGTCTTTTTGAACCCTTTGATGTTTCTACTCCAGTGGGTGAGTCTATTCGAGCTAAGAGGATCTATAAAACTTATGTAGTGTCCATCCATCATAGAGATACTCTCGTTGATTTGATTGAGTTGGAGATGGTTGATTTTGATCTGATCCTTTGCATAGATTGGCTTCAAGCATGTTATGCCTCTGTTGATTGTAGATCCCGAACATTAAGTTCCAATTTTCTAATAAATCGTTTCTAGAGTGGAGGGGTGATTCTGTTGCACCGAGAGAGAAGTTTACTCATATCTTAGAGCTAGAAAGTTGATTTCCAAAGGTTGTATGTATCACGTCATGCGAGTTAAATCTGATGATGTTGAGTCCTTACCTCTTGAGTTAGTCTCGATTGTTAATGTGTTTTCGAAAGCATTTCCTCATGATCTGCCTGGAGTCCCTCCTGATAGGGAGATCAACTTTGGGATTGATGTTCTTCCTAATACCCAGCCTATTTCGATTCCACCTTATAGGATAGCCCCCGCTGAGTTGAAAGAGCAATTGAAAGATTTTCTAGAAAGGGCTTTATTAGGCCAAGTGTTTCACCTTGGGGTGCTCTTGTCCTATTCGTGTGAAAGACAGATGGGTCCCTCAGAATGTGTATTGACTATAGGCAACTGAACAAGGTCACGATAAAGAATAAATATCCTCTCCCAAGGATAGATGATTTGTTTGACCAACTTCAGAGCGCCTCTTGTTTCTCTAAGATAGACCTTAGATCTGACTACCACCAGTTGAAGGTGAGGGAATGTGACATTCCAAAGACAGCCTTTAGGACTAGATATGACCATTTTGAGTTCTTGGTCATGTCTTTTGGGTTGACAAACGCACCTACCGCCTTTATGGACTTGATGAATAGAGTATTCAGATAATATCTCAATATGTTTATGATTGTTTTCATCAATGGCATTTTGGTGTATTCAAAAAGTGAGGAGGAGCATGCTAACCACCTCAGAGTTGTCCTCCAAACACTTAAGGACCATGATTTGTATGCAAGATTCTCAAAGTTTGAGTTCTAGCTTAAGTCAACGGCCTTCCTAGGCCATGTTGTTTCCGGTGATGGTATTCGAGTGGATGCCCAAAAGATTGAAGTGGTTAAGAATTGGTCCATACCAACCATTCCAACTAACATAAGAAGTTTCTTGGGGTTGGCAGGCTACTATCGCAAATTTGTTGAGGGATTTTCTTCCCTATCTGCACCATTGACTAAATTGACTCAGAAAAAAGGTCAAGTTTCAGTGGTTCGGTGAATGTGAAAAGAGTTTCCAAGAACTGAAAATGAGGTTGAATACTGCACCATTCCTTACCTTGCCCAAGGGGACGGAGGACTTTGTGATTTACTGTGATGCTTTGAGGGTTGGATTGGGATGTGTACTAATGCAAAGAGGGAAAGTGATAGCCTATGCTTCCAGGCAACTCAAGGTTCATGAAAGGAATTATCCAACCCATGATCTTGAGTTGGCAACACTGGTGTTTGCGCTTAAAATTTATCACCACTACTTGTATGGAGTCCTTGTGGATGTGTTCACTAACCACAAGAGCTTGCAGTATGTTTTCAGTCAGAAAGAGCTCAACCTGCGACAGAGGAGATAGTTGGAATCGGTCAAGGATTATGACATGAGCATTCACTACCACTCAGGTAAAGCTAATGGTATTGCTTGCTCTTAGCAGGTTGTCAATGGGCAGTACAACCCATATGGATAAGGGAAGGAAGGAGCTACCAAGGAAGTTCATCAGTTAGCTTGATTGGGAGTTCGACTTAAGGAGAATGATGAAGGAGGAGTTAATGTTCAGGATGGGTCTACTTCATCCTTAGTTGCAGAGGTGAAAGAAAAGCAAGACCAAGATCCTGTCATACTCCAACTGAAGGAGGTTGTCCACAAACAAAAAGTAATGGTCTTCTCCAAAGGGGGAGATGAAGTGTTGAGGTATCAAAGTAGGTTGTGTGTCCTAGACGTTGGTGGCATTCAAGACAAAAGCCCACAACACTAGATATTCCATTCATCCAGGCTCTACCAAGATGTACTATGACTTGAGAGAAGTCTATTGGTAGAGTGGAATGAAGAGGGATATTGCTGAGTTTGTCTCAAAATGCCCAAATTGCCAATAGTGAAGGTTGAGCATCAAAGGCCATGTGGATTGGCTCAGAACTTTGAGATTCCGGAATGAAAGTGAGAGATGATTAATATGAACTTTATTACCCGTCTGCCAAAGTCCCAAAAGCAACATGATTCGATATGGGTAATCGTGAATAGAATGACTAAATCGGCTCACTTCTAGGCAGTTAAGACAACAAACACTGCGGAGGAGTACACCAAGTTGTACATCCAAGAGATTTTGAGGTTACATGGGGTTCCCTTGTCCATCATCTCGGACAGAGGAGATCAATTTACCTCCCAGTTTTGGAGATCATTCCAAAAAGGATTGGATACTAAGGTGAACCTGAGCACAACTTTTCATCCACAGGCGGATGGACATGTAGAGTGTACAATTTAAACACTTGAGGACATGTTGAGAGCTTGTGTTCTGGATTTTGAGGGAAATTGGGATGATCACTTACCTTTGATCGATTTGCATATAATAATAGTTATCATGCAAGCATTCAAATGGCTCTCAACGAACCCTTGTATGGGAGGAGATGTAGATCACCAATTGGGTGGTTTGAGATTAGAGAAGCGGAGTTGATTGGGCCTGATCTCATCCATCAATCGATGGAGAAGGTCAAGGTCGATAGAGAAAGGTTAAAGACTGCCCAGAGTCTCCAAAAATCTTATACCGACGTGAGGAGAAGAGACTTAGAGTTTGAAGTAGATGATTGGGTGTATCTGAAAGTGTCACCTATGAAGAGTGTCCTAAGATTTGAGAAAAGGGGAAAGTTGAGTCTTTACACTATGTTAGACCATATCAGATTGTAAGGAGGATTGGGAAGGTTGCTTATGAGTTAGAGTTGCCTTCCTAGTTAGATGTCTTCCATGTGTCGATGTTGAAGAAATGCTTGGGTGATCCTGCCTTGGTGACCTCTGTTAATAGCATTGGAGTGAAAGATAACCTATTTTACGAAGAGGTCCCGATTCAAATCCTTGATCGTTAGATTCGTAAATTGAGGAACAAAGAGATAGCCTCAGTCAAAGTCCTATGGAGAAATCAATTCATTGAGGAAGCCACATGGAAAGCTGAGGAAGAGATGAAAGCCCACATCTATTCGTGCCAAATGATGAGAGTGTTGAAGGTAAATTTCTCACCCTTCACTAAATTGATATATCTATTCTTGATATGACTTTCTATTCATAAGTTTGAGTGGTATTGATTGAGGTCGAGAAAGAGTCGAGAGTTCAATTGATTGAGTTGAGTGTTGAGATGCGTTTTGAGTCTATTCATGCCTTGATGTCCACCTTTACTCATCATTCGAGGACGGATGACCCCAAGGGAGAGATGATGTAACGCCCAATAAAATTATCAAAATACCCCTAGAGAGAGGGTATGCGGGTAATGCATCGTTCGATGCTCATATGCAAAATCCGAGGCCGAATTTGTGATCATCATAAAAAAATTGAGTGGAAAAATGGTCTCGGTCGATTTTTAGAGCGATCCGATCCAACGATTTTTTTTTATCGGAAACAAAAAAACAGTGTTAGTACGCGATATGAGCGCGTCGCGCACCAATCGCGGACCAACACTTGTATTTTTTCTGAAAATAATTTGGCATGATTGAGGAAACTCGTTCAGAAACCTTTCCTAAAAACACGCAGTACGCGACCAGTCCACGTCGCGGACTGGGTCTTATCCGAGTTAAAAATTTCTAAATTATTATGAGGGGCATTCCGGTCAATTCTCCACCCCTCCTAAACTCTATACACGATCTAATAAGGTCGTTTTGATTAAAAAGGGTCTAAAACCCCCATTCTAAGTCCTATTCCATAATTCAACAAGGCTAGGGCTTGAAGGGAGAGGAGAAGAGCTTGAGTTTGAGAGATTCAAGATGAAATTCTTAACGTGCTTGGTTGATAGCTGCATCCCAGGTATGTAAGGCTAAACTAAAAGCATGAAATTGTTCTCTTATGTGCCCCATACAGGTCATAGATGAGTTGATGATTGAAGAGTCTACATGCATAAACTTTTTATGGTGTTTATTGAAAAATTGATTTGAAATTACATGTTTTCTATGTTGATGATCATCATACTAATTGTTTTCTTGAATTGAATATTTTTATGAAGAATTTGCATAACCCTACATGACTAATTCGAAAAGCATGCATAATGAACTTGAGAATTGATTCTAGAGCCTTGGGTTAAGATTGTTGAGCATGACGAGAGAATGATGATGAGTTGATAGCATTTGATTGTCTTATGAGTCTTTATAAATGAAGTCTACCAATGTGTCTATTCAATTGCTTCCTAATGATTGTTTTAAATCTTGAGTCATTGATGAGATTGATTGATAAGAGGGTTAAATCCCCTATGATATACCGGTCGTTGACGGGGAGTGAGTCCCTACGAGATTGGTTGAGGTAGAGGTTTTATGAGCATTGAGTCATGGGAGAAGTATCAAGCACCGAAAGAATGAGAGTTAGTCCGACTCAAACTCATCAAACTACGTCGCCAAACATAGGAGAAGCATAAAACCATCACATATATTATGGTTCCCTCGAGAGTAATGATCCCTGAAAGCAATAGAGGACCTATTAAGTTTGACTCCATATTGGGTGAGCTGATATGGTTTTTGAGTGTTTCCTACCTGGCAAGTTTGGAACCACTATGGCAACATCAGGGTGATTGTTGTACATTCACTGGCTCATAAGTGAGTGTTGTTGTCGGATAAGAGAAACTCCCATAAATTTCCTACCTTGAGTACTCCGAGTCTGAGATGAGTTTTGAGATGAGAGGAGAGAAGGTGAGCTCCTTGTTCAGAGGATCTGAGATTTGCAGCTGATTTGGTGAGCCTCCCCTACTTCAGAGGATCCACCATGATTTATTCATCTTGCTTTAGAGTTAGAGTTAGGACTATTTCCTTATTTTGATTTTGGGTAGCTATGGGACTGTCATTGGTACCACATGAGTAGTAATTGAGGCTTCATAGATGATGGTTGAGCGTTGATGTTGAGACTTGTTAGCTAGTTCTTTCTACCACCTTTATTTTTATATATTTATTTTGAGGCTTTAGATGAGATGTGCCCATTTACTTACTTATACTCTTCGTTGTTCAGTAGAGTTTATCATTTGAATAATGTGATGAGACTAAGTGGTTCGCTTGGGGACTAGAAATAGTCTCTGAGTGCCAGCCACGCCAATGGTGCCCTCTTGAGGCGTGACACAAAAACCCTTCTTGCATGCCTCATGCTTTTTATCACACACGAAGGAACACCTTAGTGAAAAACAAACACGTGTCTCCATGTGTCCTAAAAGAAGCCCCTCAGGACCCACAATTTTTCTCTCACTCATAATACCTAAACTACCTTTCTCTGCAAATGGAGACCAATAATTCCTAGGGCTCCAATCAGCCTTTCTCCCTAGGTAACACTGTCCACATGGCATACGATTTCAGCCAAATGTTTATGCCCAATGGCCAAGTGGACATACTTATGCGAGAAATTGATCCTATTCTAAGTCTTTTTCCTATTACCACTACTATACCTACGATCAATGCCATGCATTATAAATCTAACCTCAGAGATTTACAATCATCATAGTTAACTCCACAGTCCACCTTTACTGATATATCTCACAGTATTCATAATAATGTTGAGACCCCTACTCCTTCTAAACAAATAAAACAATTCCCTAACCCTATCCTCATCCTCTTCCTCCCACTCCCGAAATATGAACAACTCTTCTTATATTCCTCAACAAGTTGTTATACATCCCATGGTAGTTGCAACAAACAATTAGTGCATCCACTACATCAACCTTAGTCTTAGGTAGAGCATAGTCTGAAAAACTGGGATGTCTTCTTTATGATGGATATAAATGGGGTGAGCACTATGATAAATCATCAAGAATCCCAACTTCTTGGTTTAACTTATCATGGAAGGTATGAAGTTGGCAATGGATGATTATTTAAATCACCATTTGATAGAAAAAGTGTTGAGCCCTCTGGCACCTATTGTAGCTCCAACTCTTTTTCATCACATTTACCACTCTAGAGCCTTCGATCTCATTTCAACCTCCTTGAAACCTTGAACCTCTGCTCTCAACTCCTTTTTTCACTCCACAAGTAATAAACTCTAGTCCTCTATTCTTCCCGTGGGTAACAGTCCCACTCTAGGAGCATTCATCCTTAATACCTACCCAAGTATCGCTAGATCCTCCTTAACCCTTTCATAGACAGGCTGGGAGAGTGATGCATATGGAAGTCCCAAAAAACTCCGTCACAGAGATCTCAACTCTTAGAAATGTGTCCTTAATGATCTTTTTGGTGAAAGAGGATAAAAAAATATGTCCACATATCCCAGTATCTCTAGTGAAATGCTCTTTTGATCTACATTCGGTGGTGAACATAGCCTTAGAAAAATATACAGTGGTGCTAACTATAACTTTACTTCCTAGTCCATTTCTAGTCAAGGATGACCCACTGTTAGTGAACTCCCTAAACAACTAGTCCCCAATAATCAATCCCACTAGTTTTGTTGTTTGGAATGTTAAGGGGGGGGGGGGGGGGAGGGAAATTCTACTTTCAAATGAAATTTTAGGGAGCTTATTCACAACCATCAGCCTTCCATGGTAGCACTTTTGGATACTAAGTTGATAAGACATATTGGACTAGGGGGCGAATTTGGTTTTGATGACTCTCCAGAGTTCCCCGCTATGGGTAGGTCTAGTTGAATAATTTTGTTATGGAACACCACCTCGATCCCTATCATGAGCCTTAGGCACTCTAATCAGGAATAACATGCCATAATCCAAGTAAACCATAACCGAAAAACTTGGTGTCTAGGTGTTGTTTATGCTGCCACTAAAAGACTTAAGCGACATAATTTATGGGAAAGTCTTGAATCTTTTTCTCATCTTCTTTCTCTCAATATTGATGTGCTGCTAAAATACAACATTTTTTATGGTTAAACCTTGAAATTTTATGTGTTGTCAAAGCGATATTAGGATTCGGTATGATTTCGGGCAAACAACTGCAGAGTTAAAGTTTTTAGTGATTTATGAAGAACTCTATGGGTCGTGGTTCACTCCATGAGCCGTAAGTTGGTTTTGTGAGTTAGATCCACTAAAAGGCCAATTTTCAGATGTTACATCCATGAGTTGTCAGACGAGTTGTAGTTCTCTTCACGACTCGTAGGTGGTTTCATAGGTTAAGGATCAGAAAACATGTTGAATGCTGAAGTATTGTCAGACGAAGTCACTTACGAGTCGTAGGTCTAATGATGGATCGTAGATGAGGTCATGCCTAGAGAATCAAAATCTTGAAGAGTTTTAGAAAAGTAGCAGACAAAACCCTCTGTTGGCTGTAAATCCAAAGATGACCCGTAGGGAGGTTTCGTAAGTTAAAGCCTTTTTTGGAAAAAGTGCAAAGTACAAAGCCTAGGTACCGGCCTTGAGTTTACCTATAGCCCATAACCTCGTCCATAGAAGTCACCGAATCCAATTTTTCTATTTCGTTATGGATTTGTATTTTACTTATTACAAAATAGGTTATTTTTATTTTTTTTTAGAAGAGAGATGTACAAGAGAGGATAGAAACGACTTAAGAACTCATATTTTATGTTTTTTACATTGAGATTATTACATTGTGATTTCTTGTGGAGAAATTTTTATTTCTTGTTCTTCAATTCGTTATTGTAAGTACTTAATTATACTATTCCATAACATGATTTTCTCATCTACAATGATCATGCATAACTAAATCCATAACTAGAGTTGTGGGAACCATGAAGAACTAACAAGGTACAACTGGGTAATCTGTAATTTTTGGAAAGTGTGCATGCATGTATTAATTAGTCCCTTCATTTAGAATGCTTTTTAACAGTGGACAATGTTAGAACTCACCTAATTCTTACTTGCTGGATCAAGGTGGTAATGAATGGGATAAGGGAATAACTAACAGGATTCAATCTGATCCCTCTCGTCTTATCAACCTAACCAGATCAAGAGGTGGTTGTATTGGAACTAAAGGTAAGATTTAGTAATGTCACACTGCGGAGATGGATCAAATCACGTCAAGAAATTTACCTCTCGCCTAGATCAAAGGGTTTGGTAAACATAACTTACCAGTTCTGCGTACTACACACTAGAAAAGATTAAGATTGCCTGGATATACTAAGTTAGGAATTCATGGGGAACACAATACCCTATTTACTTCTCTCACTGAATTCACAACACTTTTTTCTAGTTTGGGTTTAATTACTGCATTAACAAAAACCCCTCTGTGGGAGATAAGTAGGTTAATTTGACTGAATTGCTCGTAATCACTCCATACCTAGACCATTATTCCCTGTGGGTTCGACCCTAACCTTGGTTAGGTTATATATTTTGACAACAACCATTTATACCTTCAAAGGGAGGTGTAGTTTGAGAGACATCAAAATTTTGGTGTTGTTACTGGGGAATATGACTTTTAGACTGGTTTAATTTGGTAATTTATGAACCAATTCTTATTTTTCTTATTTTATGTTTCTTGTTATTTTTTTGTTTTGGTATACAGGTGTAGGGTATGCACAACACTCGTAGTCGAGGCAATCTCTTAACTCCGTTTGACCTAGAGATCTATAAAACACTGAGAAGAATAGCCCAAACAATGCAAACAATGCTGCAAATGATACCATAAATACAATAGTGAATCCAAATAATGATATCCCACCTCCACCTCTTGAGGATGCAAATCCATCGCTACAGGATCTTCAAGTTGCAGCTAACACATGGAATCAATACAAGCTTGACCTTATGGTGGTGGATGTCATTGGAGCTATTGTGTTACCTCATTTACTAAATGACACACAATTTGTTGTTTCGAGTGGGCTATTTTAAATACTTAAGAATAGAGGGTTCTTCGCAGGCTTGCCATCAAAGGATCCGCATAACCATCTTCACAATGTCGTCTTCGTCTAGTATGATGGGGAACCAAAATCTATCCATAGATGCTAATGGGCTCCGTGTCTTCCCATTGTCTTTAATAGGCGAAGCGACACTATGGTTATTCGAGCTCCCGCAGAGTTCAATCACCACTTGGGCCAAAATACAAAAGGCCTTTTTGGAGAGCTTTTGTGCATGGGGCTCGAGAGATAAGTCGACAACCAAAAGCTCTTTCTCAGTTAGTACCAATTCTGAGCAGGAAAAGATAAATGACGAGATGATGCAAGAGTTGGCTTTGATTAGTACTAATGTGTACTAATGTGGGGTTGTTTATGAAGCAGAGTCAGAAGCGCGTGAATGCAGTCAATCATCAGCCTCCATAAGCACCCATTTATGAGGATCCCTACTATGAGGAGGACACTTGCTTTGTCACTGATCAGATGGGGGTCTCCAGACCAACACCCAAGGGTCCAATCAGGACTATTGGTGCCAAGGTCAAGGGTATCAAGGTTGAAACTTCAATAGAGATGGTGCCTTCAGAGATAACAATCACAGTGGCTACTATGAAAGGAACAGGGGCTAGGACAGAGATACTGATTGGGGACATAGAGATGGTTATAGGATTGGTCAAAATGTGCCGCCACAAAACTATGATTTTGGGGTTGGTAGTTCGAGGATTGAGGAGATGTTCAATAGATTATTGAAGAAGGCCTACGTTTAGGATGAGACCTTGAAGGGGATGAAATATGACATCTCAAGCATTAATCAGAAGATCGAATCTCGTTCTGTTGCTATCAAGCAACTAGAACAACAGTTTGATCAGATGTTGGTGTGCTGTCAAAATACAACACTTTTGATGCTTAAAATTTGGAATTTTTCTGTGTTCTCAAAGCAGTCTTAGTGAGTTTGATGTGTTTTTATGTTTGTTTTCCAGGATTACAAGATTTGGCAAGAATTTGGGCTAAGTGTTGCAGTTGCAGCATTTTTCTTATATATGAAGTAACTTACAGGCCGTGGAAATTTCTACAAGCCATATAGTGGGTTCATAAGTGAGATCCAGTGAAGGGATTATTTTCTATAGTTAATCTATGAATTGTTAGACGAGCCGTAAAAATTTGTATGACTCGTGGATGAGGTTCCATACCCTGAGGATGAGAAGTTAGGATTTTCTAAAAAGTCATCAGATGAAACCCTATACGGGCCATAAGTCTAAATACATCTCATAGAAAGGTCTCGTAGAAGCTATGCCCAATTTTGAAGAAAGAAGTTTACGAAGCCCCGGTATGGGCCGTAAAACTTAGTACGACCCATAACCCTGCCCGTATTGCCTGCCGAATTCAGTTTTTCTAATTTGTTTTGGACTTGTATTTTTGTTATTATAAATAGATTTTTTTTAGTTTAATTTTAGTAGAGAACGAAGGAGAATGAACTCAAACCTTGAGAGAAGTGCATAGAAACACTTGGAACATAACTTTGTGATTTTAATCATTACTTTGTGATTTCTTATGAAGAGTTTGAGATTTCTTGTTCTTAAATTAATCTTTGTAAGTGCTCCATTATATTATTTCATATCATGATTCTTGCATCTACAATGATTATGCATAACTAAATCTACAACTAGGGTTGTGGGAACCATGAAGAACTAACAAGGTAAAATCGGACAACTCGTAATTCTTGGAAAGTGTGCATACATGTATTAATTAATTCTCTTCCTTTTGATTACTTTTTAACGGTGGCCAATGTTAGAACTCACCTAGTTGTTACTGACAGGATCAAGGTAGTGATAAATGAGAAAAAAGATTAATTAACAAGATTCAATAGATTTCTTCTCATCTATCAACCAAACTGGATCAAGGGGAGGTTGTATTGGGACAATAGATAAGGGTTAGTAATGCACATTGCAGGGATGGATCAAATTACATAGTGAAATTTACCTCTCACCTGAATCAAAGGGTCTGGTAAACTTAACTTACCATTCTGCACGCAACACATTGGAAAATGTTATGGTTATCTGGTAATACCAAGTTAGGGAATCATGGGGAACACAATACCCTAGTTAATCTTTGCACTAGTTTCGCAACACTTGTTCTAGTTTAGGATTACTTTTTGCAAATTACGAACCCCTTTTTAAGAAACAAGTAGGTTAATTAACTCGACTTGCTTGAAATTACTCTGACTCTACCATATTCCCTGTTGGTTCGACCCTAACCTTGGTTAGGCTATATTTCTTGACAATGACCACTTTATCTTTCAAAAAGAAGGTGTAACTTGGGCGACATCAAGATTTTGACGCCGTTGCCGAGGAATATAGCTAGACTTGTTTAATTTGAGTAACTCAAGAATTAATCCTTATTTCCCTCATTTTACGTATTTGTTGTGTTTGTTTTGTTTCAGCGTCCAGGTGTAGTGTATGCATAATACTCGAAGTCGAGGTATACCCTTGACTCCATTTGATCTTGAGATCTAAAAGATGCTGAGAAAAATCGCCCAGAACAATGTGAACAACACTGCAAACGAGGCAATGAATGTAGCACTAAAGCAGAACAACAATGAGACAATAATAACCTACCTCTGCTCAAGGATATTAACCCACCGCCACAAGATCTTCATGCCTCGAGTCATACATAGAATCAATATCGATTTAACCCTATGGCAATGGATGTCACTGGGGCTATTGTGTTACCTAATATCACCCAAGATACACCTCTTTTTTGAGGCTATAGCAATCATTGTCAAGAAATAGAACCTAATTTAGGTTGGGGTCGAACCCAAGGGAATACTGTACAATTAGAAAAATTCAATGATGCAATTTGAGTTTATTAACCAACTTATTTCCCCAAAAGAGGGGTAGGGGTTGTTAATAACTAATGAAAGCAAAGCTAAACTAAAACAAGTGTGTAACCAATATGGAGAGAAACTAGGGTATTGTGTTCCCCATGATTCCCTAACTTAGAATTGCCGGACAACTGAATTCTTTTCTAGTGTGTAGCATGCATAACGGTAAGTTAAGTTTACCAAATCCTTCGGCCCAGGCGAGAGGCGAATTTCACTACGTGACTTAGTCCATCTCCGCAATGTAACATTACTAACCCTTACCTATTATTCCAGTACAATCTCCCCTTGGCCCAATTCGGTTGATTAGAGGAGAAACATCGATCGAATCCTGTTAATTAATCTCTTTTCCTATCATTACTACATTGGTCTAGTCAGTAACACTAGGTGAGTTCTTATGTTGGCCACCATTAGAAAAGATGCAAAACGAAGAGAATTAATTAATACATGCATGCATACTTTTCAAGAATTACGAATTATCTGGTTTTATCTTGTTAGTTCTTCATGGTTCCCACAACCCTAGTTATGGATTTAGCTACTCATGATTTGTGTAGATGCAAGACTTATGAATTTAAATAACATAATAGAGCACTTACACACTTGATTTACGCACAATAAAATCCAAGCTTCAACAAAAATCACAAGATTGTAATTAGAAGATAAAATTAAAGTGTACAAGTGCTTCTCAAAATTCTCCAATGTTTTCTGCTCACTATCACTGCTCTCCTCTAACCCTCTAAACTCTCTAAGAAAAATAACCTAAAACCTATTTATAATGTCTAAAATACAAATCCAAAATAAAATAGGATAACTGGTTCAGCATGTTTCGCGAGATGCATTACAAGTCGTATAGTGATTTACGGCCCCTAGTCGGGCTTTCGTACTTTATTGCTGCAAATCTGGACTTGCCCTCTATGACAATCCTCTACGGCCCATAAAAGATTCTACGGTCCATAGGGGGGTTCGTCTGACGAAACTTCAGAAAGTCCTCCTTCTTTGATCCTCAGAGTACGAGACTTGATCTACGACTCGTAAAGTGTTCCACGACTTGTCTGCATGTTCATAAAACAAACTTCAGAAATCCACCCTACACTGGAATTTCACACAAAACCTTCTTCACAGCTCGTAGAGTACTCTACGGCCATAAAGGGTCTCGTGGATCCTCAAAATCAGCAACTTCTGTAAATTGTGCCCAAAATCAATGCCAACCCTGAAATCCTGCAAAATAGACACAAAACCATATAAAACCTACTAATATCGCATTGAGAACACACAAAATTCCAAGTTTTAAGCATCAAAAGTGTTGTATTTTGACAGCACATCAACACCCTCAACTTAATATTGTTTCTTGTCCTCAAGCGACGGACTCAATCTATGTAAGTAGTACAGTAACACACAGACCACAATCTAGTGACATGCATTCTATCATACTTAAGCACAGATACACACACCATTTTTTAAAACACAATCAGATAGCTTTCCAGCAAATCAATATAGACTAATGCATATGACAATGCAACTATGACACGTGAGGTACTATCAACAAGCCACAATCCCTGAATAAGTCTAATGCTAACAGTAATGCAAGTGCCCTCACTCCCATATCTCACTCTCAATGATGTTCATGTATAACCTTAGGACTATGTAAAATCAATCACTCTCATATTAGACATTTATGTATCATGCCCAATACCATATGCTTGCCCCTATACTCATGACTCAGACCTATGGCTACTTGGACTAAGATCACGTTAGGACTTTTTAGGCTTGTAACGTAGGCTTAAGGGGATTTGGTATGATATTTTGGAAAAATTAGTGACTAAAGGCCCTCCTTGATACTGGGGTTTCTACACTTTTGCCCTACCATCACCGTTACGTTTATTCTATACTCCCTTTTCCCTATTTCAAGCTTTTCTAGGTGCTTCCTTTTCATTTTTCAACTTTTTGCCTTGTTTTTACACTTCATTTTTATTTTCAACTCATAATTAAGGAATCACTTATTTTTCTTGCACCCAGTACACATTTTTACTCCTTTCCCTGTATCACTAACATTCCCCCTCATTTTGTGTTTTACTCTTACACCAGCCACCCTCAACTTAGGGTTTTGACCTGAGTTGAGGTGTACATTATCCAACCTCGAAACCAGGGCCACTTTGGTAGCCATCCTCACCTTAGGCTTTTTGGCTCAATCAAGGTGCACAATGTTCAAGGAAGGACCAGGGTCAATTTCATGATTTTACAACTAACAAGGCTAGGTCACTTAGGTTTTTACAAAGAATAGGTACATGTCAGGCTCAAACATTAGGATTAAGGGGTATTCTGCACATTTGGTCTGTTATTTAGGCTAAGTGGACCGTTATGAACAATGACCTAAGATCCTTTACTAACCAACCTAAATTCTAAATCAGACAACGCAAGTTCTGAATTGCAACACAAGACATGAATTTGGCAAATTAAGCTCACACTCACATGGCACTGATTCATTATCAACATAACTTTATAGATCATGCTTTTTGTCTCAATTTTATCCTCACTTATCAGAACAAGAAATGTTAACACACTTAAACATGCATGCTTGCTATCTTGACTAACTAATCACAAATTTGGTGGGTATCATTTTTCACAAAGAAGCACAAAAACACAGATATGCCACAAATATCAGTACTATATGCTACCAATACTACCTAAATATCCTAAACATGTCGGTTCAATAGAAAATAAATATCCATGGGGAAAAACAATACATGCAAGAAAACTCCTAAGATTCAAAAATTGGGGTAGTTATAGGCCAAGGCTACTTAGACTTCACTAAGGTCCATAACTACCCATACCCCATTGAACAAAAGGTGTATTGTCCTAAATGCACATAATCAAAACAAAATAAAACACTGGGGTAAACAAAATACCTGAGCACCTAAGCACCAGTGTCCATCTTGGGTTGCCTTCCAAGCAGTGCCTGAGTTATTGTCGTGGCACGACATAGACAACTTGAGTATTCAGACTTCGTCAAGCATCCATTCTTCCACTGTCTTTATTTCCTTCACGTTTCCAAGGTACGGCTTGACTCTTTAGCCATTTACTTTGAATGTTCCTCCATTTCTTCTCTCCCACTCAATAGCTCTATGATCAAAGACATGTGCTACTCGAAAGGGTCCCAACTATGTAGACTTGAGCTTCATAAGGAACAACTTTAGCTTGGAATTGTACAGTAACACCAAGTCCCCTGGTGCGAACTGACGATTCTCTATGCGACGATCATATTGTAGCTTCATCCTTTGTTTGTACAAGGCTGAGCTCTCATACACCTTCAAGAAAAATTCGTCAAGCTTATTAAGTTGGCTCAGCCTAGAGTTTGCCACATTATTCCAGTCTAGATTCAACTTCTTCACCGTTCACATTGCCTTACGCTCAAGATCTACTAGCAAATGACATGTTTTTCCAAGACAAGTTTGTAGGCAGACATGCCTATAGGGGTCTTGAATGTTGTCCGGTATGTCTATAATGCGTCATCAAGCATCCGCGACCAATCCATCCGGTTTGCATTCACAGTCTTGGATAGAATCAGTTAATTTCCCTATTAGACACCTCCATTTTCCCACTTGTCTGAGGGTGGTAAGGGGTTTCCACTCGATATTTTACCCCATACTTCTCAAGTAGAGCCTTGAATAACCTGTTGCAGAAGCGAGAACCTCCATCGCTAATGATAGCTCGAGGGGTGCCAAACCTTCCTTTTCAAAAATGTAGTGACGCTTTTGCCTTCATTGTGGGTAAAGCAACTGCCTCCACCCATTTTGATATATAATCCACATCAACCAAGATGTATTTGTTTCCATGTGAGCTAACAAAGGGACCCATAAAGTCTATCCCCCATACATCGAATAACTCAATCACTATAATGGGGTTTAGAGGGAGCTCTTGCTTGCAGGAAATATCACCTTTTCTTTGGCACCTATCACAAGCTTTGGCGTAGTCGTGAGCATCCTGGTGGATTATGGGCCAATAATACCCACACTGTAAGATCTTATGTGTTGTTCGAACTCTATTATGATGTCCACCTACCAATAACGAGTGACATGCCTCGAGGATACTTATCATCTAAATCTCAGGAACACAACGATGAATAATCCCATGTATGCATATACGAAACAAGTATGGGTCATCCCAAAAGACCTTTCTCACATCATACATGATCTTTCGTCGTTGGTGGGTGTTTAGATCAGGCGGCACAACATCACTTATCGAGTAGTTTGCATCGTTTGCAAACCATGGTATTAAATCATGGGATGCTGCCAACACTCTCTCATCTGGGAATGAGTCGCCGATCTCCAATCCATTATCAAACTTCTCCACAACCCCATCTTCTAACCTGGAAAGGTGATTTGTGACCTAATTTTCAGTCCCTTTTCTATCGATGACATCGAAATCAAATTCTTGCAGGAAAAGTACCCATCTTATCAACCTTGGTTTTGTGTCCTTCTTCGCCATCAAGTACTGCAGTGTTGAGTGATCCGTGTGCACCACCACTTTGGTCCCCAATAGACATGACCTGAATTTTTCAAATGCAAAGACCACCGCAAGTAAATCCTCCTCAGTGACAGTGTAGTTTTTCTGGGTTGTATTTAGGGCCTTACTACGTAGCATATGAGATGTAATATCTTCTCTTGGCGCTATCCCAATACTGCACCTAGTGCAACCCCACTTGCATCTTACATGATTTCTGCAGCTACAATGAATGAGGTTGAAATCAGCTTCCACTTCAATCCTTCAAAGGCTTTGAGACATGCATCATCAAATAGGAACTTATCATCCTTCTCGAACAACTTGCACAATGGATGTGTAATTTTAGAGAAGTCTTTTATGAACCACCGATAGAACCCTGCATGCCCTTGGAAGCACCCTACACCCTTTACTGAGCTGGGTGGGGAAGTTTCTCAATCACTTCCACTTTATCTCTATCAACCTTGATTCCTTTGATGGAGATTTTGTGCCCCAACACAATTCTCTCCTTCACCATGACGTGACACTTTTCCCATTTCAGCACCGGATGGCATTTCTCACATCTTCTTAGCACAGCGTGCAAGTGTTTCAAATAGTCCTCAAATGAGTCCCCAACCACACAAAAGTCGTCCATGAAGACTTCAATAGTGTCCTCCACCATGTCTAAGAAGATAGATATCATGCATCTTTGGAATGTTGCTGGAGTGTTACACAACCCGAATGGCATCCTCCTGAATGCGAAGGAGCCATAGGGGTATGCAAACATCATCTTCTCTTGATCTTCTGGAGATGGTGATCTGTTTGTAGCTTGAATATCCATCAAGAAAATAGTACCAACCCTTTCCAGCTAATCGGTCTAGCATCTGGTCCATGAATGGCACATGGAAGTGATCTTTTTCTATCGATACAATGAGCTTCCTATAGTCGATGCACAAGTTCTATCCAATGACTGGCCGCATAGGGATCAACTCATTGTTGGAATTTGGTACCACAGTGATACCCCCTTTCTTTGGGACACACTGAACCGAGATCACCCATTCACTTTCGGCAATCAGATAGATCACTCCCACATCCAACGACTTGATAATTTCTTTGTGCATGACCTCTTGCATAGGGGGGTTGATATGTCCTTGATGCTCAATGCTTAGCTTGTATTCCTTGACCTACTAGATTTTATGTGTACATATCCGAGGAGGAATACCAATGATGTCTGCAATAGTCCACCCAATGACCTTCTTGAATTGTTTAAGTACCATGATAAGGGTGTTCACCTGCTCATCATTCAGGTCCACAACAACTATGACTGGCAAGGTGTTATTGGCACATAAAATTGCATATCTCAGATGTGGTGGAAGAGCCTTCAATTCTAGCACTGGTGGTTTTTCTATGGATGGCTTGGTGCACGAAGACTCTCGATTCTGCAAGTCTAGCTCCAACTTGGTTTGGTACCTAGGGTCGTAGGACACCCCCAACGCATTCACTGTCTCCTCATAATGGGATGCCATCACCATCAAAGTTCATCAACACAGCTTCCAAAATGTCAACACCTAGTCTCACCTCAGGTGGTACTTCTAGTTCAACATCATCAACATTCTCAATAATCGAGATCACCTTCAATCATCCTCTTTTGTTACATGTTGGCAAATATTGAACATAACCTCATCTTTTCCCAACCTGAACTTGAGTTGGCCCTTCTCCATGTTCACCAAAGTACGTCCAGTGGCTAAGAAGGGCCTCCCCAAGATGATAGAGACTTCAAAGTCAACTCATAATCCAGGATCACAAAGTATGTGGGGATTATGAATTTATCCACCTTGATAAGCACATGATAAAGTATCCCACAGGCTTCTTCACTGTGCGGTCAACCATCAACAATCGCATGCTCGTCGAAGTAGGGTCTCTCAATCCTAGCTTTTTAAAGACCGGCCTTAGATTAATGTTGGCACTAAGATCACACAATACCCTTGTGAACTCCACATCTCCTATGGTGCAGGGTATGGTAAAGGCATCAGGATCTTCTCACTTTTGAACCAAGGACCTCATAGAAATTGCACTGCAATGTTGAAGATCTTGGGAGAGCTCCTGACTCATAGTGTGCTTCTTCATAACCAGGTCCTTCATGTACTTTGCATACCCTGGAATCAACGCCTCAATAAGAGGGATCTTGATGGAGAGTTGTTTCAGCATGGAGAGAAAGTGCTTGAACTTTCCCTCCTTCTTCTTTTTAATTCTTTGAGGGAAAGGAGAAGGAGGCCTAGGGATGGGCTTCAACTTCAGTGGCACCTCTGCAGCATCACTCACCCCATCCTTTCCACGATCATCTCTCGTATTCGCATCTTTGACCACAACTGTCTTTTCTCGAACATCATCCTCATTAACTGGCATAGGAGGATCAATAGTGCTCTTGCCACCACAAGTATTAACCTCCACGCACTGCCCTTTATTCTTGGGATTTTGAACTTTTTTGCTAGGCAGTGTACCCCTCTGATGCTGATTGAGTTGAGTTGACACTTGACCAAACTGTTGCTCAAGCTGTTTGATAGCAACAGAATGAGACTCGATTTTCTGATTTATATTGGAGATTTTAGATTTCATCCTTCTCGGAGTGTCATCCTATGTCTTAGCTTTCTTTAACAAGCGGTCAAATATCTCCCCAACTCTAGAACTACTAACACCAGTGTCGCGGTTGTGTGGTGGCACATAAGGACCATTTCTGTAACCATCTCTGTGGTCCCAATCTGCATGTCTTGGCCTCAATTCCTGTCATAGTACTCTCCACGGTTGTCTCTAAAATCTCTATCTCGATTGAAGTTCCGACCTTGATTTCTTTGACCTTGGTGCCAATAGTCCAGATTGGACCTTTGGACGTTGGTCCGAAAACCCCCCGTCTAATCAACAATGAAACAAGTGTCCTCCTCATAATAGGGATCATCATACATGGGTGCTCGTGGAGGTTGATGGAGAACTGTATTAACTTGAATCTGATTCTGTTTCATCATCACCTCCATGCTTGTATGGATTCGGGAAAGCTCATGCATAATTTATTCATTTATTTTAGCTTGCTCCAAACCAGTACCGAGAACACATGAACTTTTGGTAGATGTTGTGTCTCTCTACCCCATGCACGATTGGTCTTAACCTCTCTCTCCTTCCCTTTAGCGATTCTTGCGAATGGTTGATCTAAGAACATGCCCCCCATAATGGTATCAGCACAAGCTTGACTATTTTTATCAAGGGCACGGTAGAAGATCTCCACCGAGGCATCATCAACAATTTTGTGGTACGGGACACTCCTCAAGCACTTAGTGAACCGCTCCCATGTAGTACTGATCGAGTCACCAGGAAGTTTGCTCAAAGTTGTTGATTTGATCTTTCAACTTGAGCTTCTTCGATCTCGGGAAGTACCTCTCCCAAAAGGCCTTCTGCAACTCAGCCCAATTGGTGATCGAACTCTATGGGAGCTCAAATAGCCATAGTGTTGCATTGCCTGTCAGAGACAATGAAAATACACGAAGTTCCATAGCATTCATAGACAGATTCTGTGTTCCCAATGCAACATTGTGCAGATGGCTATGAGGATCCTCTGATGGTAGGCCCGTGAACAACCCATGGTTCTACAGCATCTGAAGCAACCTACTCAAAACCATGAACTTTGTGTCAGCCGGTAGTGGTGGCAACACAATAGCTCCAGTCACTTCCATAGCCATAGGGTTCAACGGATATTGATTCCACTGATAAGCATTGGCATTAAATTCATGTGGTTGTGGAGCAATATCCTCAAGAGGAGGTGGTTATCATTATTGGCATTCTCATTCTCATTCCTGTTCAGAGCTGCATTAGCCGCGTTGTTGGCGTTATCTTAGGATATTCTTATCAGTCTTCTCTGGATCTCTACGTCAAACGGAGTCAAGGGTATGCGCCTACTTCGCGTGTTAGGCATAACTACACTCACACCCTGAAAGAAAAAAAACAATGAGAAACATAAAATGAGGAAAATAATGGTTAATTCATAAATTACTTGAATTAGACAAGTCTAGTCGTATTCCCCGGCAGCAGTGCCAAAATCTTGATGCCCAAGATACACCTCCTTTTTTAGGTTAAAGCGGTTGTTGTCAAGAAATAGAACTTAACCAAGGTTAAGGTCGAACCCAAGGGAATATTGGAGACTTAGAAGAATTCTGTGATGTAATTTGAGTTTATTAACCAACTTATTTCCTCAAAAGGGGGGAGGGGTTGATAATAACTAATGAAAGTAAAGCTAAACTAAAGCAAGTATGTAACCAATATGGACAGAAAGTAAGGTATTATGCTCACCAAGATTCCCTAACTTAGTATCGACGAATAACAGAATTCTTTTCTAGTGTGTATCATGCAGAACGATAAGTTAAGTTCACCAAACCCTTTGGGCCAAGCGAGAGGTGAATTTCATTATGTGACTTGGTCCATCTCCGCAGTGTGACATTACTCACCCTTAACTATTATCCCTGTACAACCTCCCTTGGCCCAGTTCGGTTGATTAGATGAGAAACATCAATTAAATCCTGTTAATTAATCTCTTTTCCTATTCATTACTAACTTGGTCCAGTCAGTAATGCTAGGCGAGTTCTAATATTGGCCGCCATTAGAAAACATGCAAAGCAAAGAGAATTAATTAATACATGTATGCCCACTTTTCAAGAATTACGAATTATCCAGTTTTACCTTGTTACTTCTTCATGGTTCCCACAACCCTAGTTGTGGATTTAGCTACTCATGATTTATCTAGATGTAAGACTTATGAGTTTGAATAACATAATAGAGCACTTACATAATTTATTTAAGCACAACAAAATCCAAGATTCAATGAGAATCACAAGATTGTAATTAGAAGATAAAATTAAAGTGTACAAGTGTTTCTGTACAAGTGTTTCTCAAAACTCTCAAATGTTTTCTGCTCACTATCGCTGCTCTCCTATAACTTTCTGAACTCTCTAAGAAAAATAACCTAAAAACCTATTTATAATATTTAAAATACAAATCCAAAACAAAATAGAATAATTGGATCGGCAAGCTCTACGAGATGCACTACGGGTCGTATAGTGATTTACGACCCGTAGTCGGGCTTTCGTACTTCATTCCTGCAAATCTGTACTTGGCCTCTACGATATCCCTCTACGGCCCGTAAAAGATTATATGGCCCGTAGGGGGTTTCGACTGATGAAACTTCAGAAAGTCCTTTCTCTGATCCTCAGGGTACGAGACTTGATCTACGACTTGTAAAGTGTTCCACAACTCATTTACATGTTTGTAGACCAAACTTCAGAAATCCACCCTTCACTGAAATTTCACACGAAACCTTTTTCACGGCCCGTAGAATATTCTACGGCATATTAAGGGTCTTGTGGATTCTCAAAATCAGCAACTTCTGCATATTTTACCCAAAATCAATGCCAACCCTAAAATCCTGTAAAACAAACATAAAAACACATAAAACCTTCAAATATTGCATTGAGAACACACAAAATTCCAAGTTTTAAGTGTCAAAAGTATTGTATTTAGATAACAAATCATTACCTCTACTATTGGATGACACAAAGTTTGTTGTTTTGAGTTGGTTACTCTAAATGTTGTGAAATCATGAGTTGTTCACGGGCCTATCATTAGAGGATCCGCATAACCTTCTACACAACGTTGTCTTCATTTGTAAGAGCATGATGAAAAGCCAGAATTTGTCTATGGATGTCGTTAGGCTATGTATCTTTTCATTATCTCTAACAGGCAATACAATGTTATGGTTATCCGAGCTCCCATAGAGTTCGATCACCAGTTGGGTTGAACTGTTGAAGGCCTTTTTGGAGAGGTTCTTTCCGAGGTCAAAGAAACTGAACTTAAAGGACCTGATCAACAACTTCGAGCAATTGTCTGGTGATTTGATCAGCACTACGTGGAAGAGGTTCACAAAGTGCCCGAGAAGTATCCCTGACCACAAGATCGTGGATGACACCTTAGTAGAGATCTTTTATCGAGCCCTGGGTGAGAATAGCCAAGTTGTGGCTGACACTATCATGGGAGCCTCATTTCTAGATTGTCCATTTTTGGTGATTGTTGAAAGAACGGAGAAAGTGGTCAAGACAAATCGTGCATGAAGGACGAGACATAAGTCAACAAAAAAGAGTTCATTAGCAATCAATACTGATTCGGCACAAGCAAAGATAGATGAGGATATGATGCAAGAGCTTGCTCAGATTAGTACAAATGTGGATTTGTTGATGAAGCAGAACCAAGAATGTATTAATGCAGTAGCTCATAAGCTTTCACGAGCACCCATGTACGAGGAGCCCTACTATGAGGAGGACACTTGCTGCATCACTGGTCAGATGGCGGGTTTTCAGACCAACGCCCAAGGGTCCAATCAGGACTATTGGCGCCAAGGTCAAGGAACCCAAGGTTGGAACTAACATAGGATTAGCGCTTTCAGAGACAATAATCGAAGAGGCTACTATGACAAGAATAGGGGCCAGGACAGAGATATTAATTGGGGATGCAAAGATGGTTACAGAACTGGTCCGTATGTGCCACCATATAATCGAGATTCGGGTGCTGGTAGCTCTAGAGTAGAGGAGATGTTTGATCAACTATTGAAGAAGGCTAACGCTCAGGATGAGACCTTAAAGGGGATGAAATCTGACATATCCAATATTAATCAGAAAGTTGAGTCTCATTGTGTTGCTATCAAGAACCTGGAGTAACAATTCGGTCATATGTCGATTCAATTGAATAAGCACCAGAATGGTATATTGCCTAGCAACACAGTTTAAAATCTAAGAAATGAGGGGTAGTGTATGGCAGTGACTACAAGTAGTGGTAAATAGATCATTGACCCTCCGATGTCTGTTGATAATGATGATGTCCGTGAGGAGATAGTTCAGAGCAAAGATGAAGAGATTGGAGATATTCATGCCAAGAATTGGGTGAGTGATGTTGCAGGGACGCCATAGAAGTTGAAACCCATTCCTAGACCTCCCCCTTATTTTCCTTAAAGACTCAAAAAGAAGGAGGAATAAGGTAAATTGCAGCACTTCATCTCCATGCTGAAGCAACTCTCCATTAACATTCCTAGTAGTGAAGCATTGGAGAAGATGTCTGGGAATGCAAAGTTCATGAAGGACTTGGTCACAAAGAAGCGGACTATGAGCCAAGAGCTTTCCTAAGAGTTTCAGCATTGCAGTGCAATAGCAACGAGGTCCTTAGTGCAGAAGCGAGAAGATCCCAGAGCATTCACCATACCCTACACCATCAGCGATATTGAGTTCGCAAAGGCATTATGTGATCTAGGTGCCAGCATAAATTTGATGCCCCTTGTGGTCTTCAAGAAGCTAGGATTGGAAACCTTTACTCCTACGAGCATGCGATTGTTGATGGCGGGTAGAACAGTGAAGACGTCTGTGGGGATACTATATAACGTCCTTGTCAAAGTAGAGAAATTCATATTCCTCGCAAACTTTATGATCCTTGATTGCGAAGTCGACTTTGAAGTCCCAATCATCTTAGAAAGGTCTTTCCTATCCACTAGGCGAGCACTAGTGGATATGGAATCTGACCAACTCAAGTTCTGATTAAATGATGAAGAGGTCTTCTTCAACATCTGTCAGCCAATGAAGAGGCCTGATGATTTAAAGATAGAAATTTGGGTACTTGGTAAAGTATGAGTAACAAGTTGTCTAAGTCGTGCCGCGATTATAAATCAGGCATTGCTTGGGAGGCAACCCAAGGTAGACACTGGCGCTTAGGCGCCGAGGTATGTTTTTTGACCCCTATGCTTTGATTCTATTATATTTTGAGCATTGAGGACAACACAAACTCTTTTCGAAGGGGTGTGGATAGTTATAAACCTCAGTGAAGTCTGAGTAACTATGATCTATAACTATCCCAAAATTTTGAGTCCGAAGGATTTTCTTGCCTGTGTTGTTTTTCCCCAAGGACATTTATTTTTTGCTGAACTGATATATTTAGGATGTGTAGGTAGTATTTGTAGCATATAGTCCTGAAATCTATGGCATATGTTAGTTTTTGTGTGAAAAATGATACCCATCAAAATTTTGTTAGTTAGTCTTGATAACAACCGTGCAGTATTGATTGATTAACAATGCTTATTCTGATAAGTGAGGTTTAATTGTGATGAAAAGCATGATCTGAGAGTCTATGTTAATAGTGTAATCAATGACATGTCTGTGTGAGCTTTCTTCGCTAAATGCTTATATTGTGTTTCAATTCAGAACTTGCCCTATTACTCTGACTTAGATTGTAGGTTAGTTGGTTAGGAGATCTTAGGTCGTTGTTCATTTTAGTTCACATAACCTAAATGACCAACCAAATGTATAATATATCCCTTGACCCCAATGTTTGAGCCTTACATGTACTCTTTTCTTTGTAAAAACCTAAGTAACCTAGCCCTGTTGAATGTAAAATTTTGAAATTAGCCTTGGTCCTTCCTTGAATATTGTTCACCTTGACTGAGGTAAAAAGATTAAGTTGAAGGTGGCTACCAAAAGTGGCTTTGCTTCATAGGTTGGATATTGTGCGCCTCGACTCACAAAAGCCTAAGTTGCTGGTGGCTGGTATAAGAGTAATCACATAAAATGAGGTGGAAGCTAGTGATACATGGAAAAAGGGCTAAAATGTGTTATGGGTTCAAGAAAAATGATTAGATGCCGAAAGAATGAGCTAAAAGGAAAAAGAATGTGAAAATAAAAGGCAATGAGCTAAAAATGAGAGTAAGGCACCTAGAAAAGTTTGAAATAGGAGAAAGGGAGAATGAGTTGAAAAATGACAATGTTGGTAGGAAAAAAGTGTAGAATAAGGTAGTGTCAAGGAGGATTGTTAGTTACTATGTTCCCAAAACATCATATAAAAGCGCCTTGAGCCTATTTGATACTAGTAGGAACAGCGCAGACAATTTAGCTGATTAACTGAACTGAGTGCTTATTAGCTACGGAAATTAGGTAGGGCTAAATTAACGATAGCTTTAGACTTCTGCAAGTTACTAAATGCATGTTCTCTTGTAGTGCATAATTTGAAGAATGATTTTGTAATGCAATGTTATCATGGTCCCCAAAACAGTATGGCGAACCTGTTCTGCTGTTAAATAAGCAGCAACATTAATTATTTTCCTTAAACGATGTGTTTCAGTCAAGTTATAAGTTTTAGAGTCCGTTTGGATTAGCTAAAACAGAAAAATAGCTTTCAAAAAATACTTTTTAAAGTGATAAAAGTATTGTAGCTGGAAAAAAAATTGTTGATGTATTTGACACATAAATGCTGTTAAATACTTTTTTAGTAAAAATGTATGAGATACCCCTCAAGCTGTTAACACTACAAAACTGATTACTTTAAGATTTTTCTATCTAAAAAAATAAAATAAAGTAAAATAAATTTATATTTTAATTCACTATCAATATAAACTTATTATTTAAATAAATTTTATATACACAATTTATTTTTTACTTTTAAAATATATAATTTGAATAGATCACATGAAAAATTTAAAATGTCTTTTGCTTTTGTTCATGAGTAATAGTTATTATCTATCATTCACGTATTTTTCAATAAATTTTATATACACAATTTAATGTTAATTAAAAATATACAATTTGGATAGATCACATGAAAATTTTAACATGTCTTTTAATTTTGTTCAAGAGTAATAGTTATTATCTATCATTCCCACATAATTTTCAGTAAATTTTATATTCAAAATTTATTTTTATTTTTTAAAATATATAATTTAGTTAGATCACATGAAAATTTTAAGATGTCTTTTAGTTTTGTTCATGAGTAATAGTTACTATCTTATTCATATATTTTTCTGCTATGATAAATTATTTATAAAAGGAATAGTGACAGAAGAAATATACATATAGCTTCAAGAATGGTACCCGAGTAGAAAAAGAGAGCAGCACCGAGGAGAGCATGGGAGTGGTGGCGGTAGTTTGAAAAAATGAGAAGGGAAAGAGTACTTAAAGTTTACTTTAGTTAAGGATATGTTTGGAAATATGAAAAAATATGTAGGGTAAAAAGATAATTTTCTTGGTCAAACTATAATAACTTTAAAAAAAATAAAAAGTTAGGGGTACTTTTTTAACTTTTTAACTTTTTTTAAGTTGTTTTAAAAATTGTCAAAACACTTTTATAAGCTAAAAAGAACTTAAAAACAGGTTTGACCAGCTTTTAAGTCCATCCAAGCACTCTCTTGGTGTTGTGGTTCAATCATCCTCAACTGCATAAAGTTTCGTTAATACCTTAGGAGAGTGTGAGAAGACAAGTATGTTTTTCCTGATCCACAAAGATCCATGTAATAAGTTAAGTTGGCTTCAACAACTGGACTGCAAGGAAAATACATATTCAAAAACCATGAGGAGTCATCGTAAACAATTGTACATTCATAAGACCAAAGTGAGAGGCAAGGAATCATCCAGTCATCCACAGTTCAGCTATTCAACTTTTGCACGGGCAATTTCAGGGCTCTGAACATCCTGAGCTCATTTTAGAACTCAACTCATCAAAGGGCTCTGGCAAGCAGCAAGGTCTAAAAGATGTGTCATATTAGTATAAATAGTCCATAGAACTAGATGACAATATATCAAGATAATGCCATCTTATGGTACCAAGCATTCTTGAGTCACAAAATGCATCTTTTAGTATTGTCTATAGAGTAAACAAACATTGCTATAGCAATCATAAGGCGTGACGACATTTTCATGTGCATGGCAGAAGTAGAAATGGGCATTCTTTTTACAAGTGATTCAACAATAAAAAGAACTTAATAGGGTAGAATGAATACTGAAAATGCATATAATCGACCCCAGCTCATTTGACATTGACAATGAGTTAATAAATTCATTCACCTTTAATAAGTACTTCTATATCAAATGTTTTCAGAATACTACCCAAAATGGAAGCTTTCTTACCAAATAGGAGTCAGCTGTGCAAGTAGCCTAAAACAGCGGAAACAATATGCAAAGAGCCAGTGACTACTATAATTCCAGGCTGTTCTCCTGTTCTTTCATTGAGGATCTTAAAACCAGCTCTTATGCAAGCCAATAATGATCCCTCCGCAAGTAAAATGCTTTGAGCTTCCTCTATCCCTGCAGGTTGAAGTGATTGATCCTCACTATCTGCAACTTTGAGGTCAAGAACCTTCATATTCATCTCTCTCGAAGCATTGACCCAAGCACATTTCAATAAAGATGCTGAAGCCATTCTTGATTTAGCACCAGCGATGTCAACTTCCGTTGAAAATACAGCACCCAAATCCCTAACTGCCAAAAGACGGCTCTGTCTTAGTGGAGTCATTTACAATACAACAATCAAATACCAAAAGACATGTAAACTGCAAGTGTTAATGTTCGAGACAAACACTTTACCATTAGAAAGCTGATAATTCACATTTCATTTAGAACTCACATTAGTTGTTTGTATTTGTAACTGAAAGCATGAAAATTGCCAAAAGTAAGAAGAGAGTGAACAACGTTACATATTTGGAAAAGTTTGCTGCTTTTAGTATTCCCTGTGTCTCAGTATCAATTCCTCTGTTTCCAGTTTAAGATGTTATAAAGAAATATCTACCTTCCTAAAATTGAAAAGTTAGTTGTCTCATACCAAGAGAAGCTAAATGGGTTGAACTTGTAAACTTCCCTACATGAAAAGAATCTGATAACCCACATTTGGGTCCAACTTGTTACATATGAAAATGCACAAATAGAACAAAAAGTCATTTTTATTAGAATATTGTGCGACTTCTTTTTTTTTTTTTTTTTTAATAAGAGAAGGCTCCAGCGACTTTTTTGAACAAGAGAAGGTTGTGTGCCAGCAGGATTAGAACATGTTTGTAATTCATTAAGCCAAAAAGAATACTGATTGGATGTTCTAAGGTGATATGTTCTTCAACCTTAAAACCTAATAATGAGGTTCAAAAGTTTGTGCCTCAGATAAGCAAAAAAAGAAAAATCACATCCCAAATTTATCTTCGAAATAAATCAATTAATCAACCATGCCACAAATCCCAACTAGCTAAGGTTGCTTGTATGAATTCTTCAAAATCATTCAGCTCCATTTAGGTCTATTCCATTCCAAAAATAAATGTCTTTTAAGACAAACTAGGAGCTTTTGATCTAAAATTATCTAAATATCACACTTATCCCTAGAGTAACATACAAAAGATCCAGACAAAAAACCTCTTCTTAAGACCAAACCTGCTTCATCCGAATTTCGCAGAGACACAACTCTTGTTAAGGCCAAACATACTGTAAGCATAATAACTACACCTTTTCCCCAAGTAGTTTCATTCTGTTTTTAGCTAAGTTCACATTGATTTCAAAAGGTGGTAGGTCTTTCAACAGCTCTGCTCCATGTAATTTTAGGTTTACCCCTTTTCTTTCAGCACCTTCAATTATCATACTGTCACATCTCTACTTCAGAACAGAAAATATGAAGTTTGTGTAGGACATAACAAAAACATCTCAGACAACCTTTTCTCATATATTCTGTGTCTGCCATTTGAGACTTTTATCATACACCATCATTTCTAATAGAATCTATATGACCACACATTCATCTTTAATATCCAAATTTTATTACTTTCATCTTATGGATATTTAGGTAAATTGACCCGAAATTCATTGTGACATTCTTGCAGTCGCAGGACTCATTCATTTCACCCATCCAAGTTTTAACTTACCATATCCATTTTTAGCACCTCCAATTATCAAATTGTCACACCAGAAGGCGGTGCATATGAAGTCTATGTGTAACAAAACCATCCAGGCAACAACAATATACCCAATTTAATCCCACATTGGGGTCTGGGGAAGATAGAGTATATGCAGACCTCATCCCTACCTCGTAGAGATAGATATAACTATCTCAGGCAACCTACTCTTAATATCCTTGACGTGATCCATTTGAACGCTTTATCGGATGTTATCATTTCTAATCTTCTTCAATCTTGACTCATCTTGATTGAAGGCAAGTGAGTCTGGAAAGGATAGAGTGTACGCAAACCTTACTCCTACCTCATAAAGATAGACATAACCATCTCAGGCAACCTGCTCTTAATATCCTCAACATGATCCATTTGAACCCTCTATCATATATTATCATTTCTCATCTTCTTCAATCTTGACTCATCTTGAATGAAGGCAAATCTATCTTTTAACATCTGCATTCCATAAACATATATTTGCAGACATGTTAGGCTTGGAGACCCAACCAATCATAGCCGTATAACATCATTATTCATTATCTCATAATAGTTTCAAGTATCTCTTTATCACGTAACATTCTTGTAAGACTCTTCTATTTAAGTCATTACTTTTTAACACTATGTTTCACATTGATCTATCATCCCATTCTCCTCAAAGACTGAGTTCCAGATGTCAATATTGTATTCATTAGGCATCACAATTCTTTCTAATCTTACTACACCTTCAATCTTCTTATAGGTTCAAACTTGCAATGTATCATGTCTTAGGGGTGTTTGGATTGACTTTTCTTAAGTGGCTCATAAGTTAAAAGCAAAACCCATAAGTTGGGAACCCCCAACTTTTGGCTTTTGGCTTTTTTTTTTTTTTGGTGTGTGTGTACTTCTTACCTCTATGTGGTAGTGGTAAGGTCTGCGTACATCTTACCCTCCTCAGACCCCACTTGTGGGATTCTACTGGGTATGTTGTTGTTGTTGTTGTGTGTGTACACTTCTTCAATTTAAAGAAAGTGCTTAAAAGCACTTTTTTGTGTTACACAACCACTTCCAAAACCTAAAAAATGCTCAAAAGCCAAAAAATAAGCCAATCCAAACACCCACTTACTTCTAAATGTCCTAAGACATTGCTCTCTAGAGTACTTCTCTGTAGTTTTGGGCCATGTTGCTCGGACTCTTCAAAAATATCGACGGGTGTGTGTCGGATCCTTCAAAAATAGTGTATAAGTTAAGGATCCAACACGGGTGCGGCAATATTTTTGGAGAGTCCGAGCAACTTAGATTTCAGGTCTTCATTATGAACTTTAAAGACTCAGTTTTAAAAGCACAAGTATTTAGTTGCAAAGAAATGGTAGCAAACAAGCAAAAGGAGTCAATTTCACTAAAAACTATTCCACAATCTTCAAGTTACACTACAGCTACGGTATACTTGAGAAATTAAGGGCCTGATCTAAGTGTGTACATGATCTATGAACTCGTCAACTGAAAAAGGATATGGATAAATGACAAAGAAATCCAATTGGTCAAACCTGAGAGTAGCTCTCTTGCAAAACCTAGATGATCCTTGTCATTCGCCATAGCAACCACAAGAATCATTTTTGCCTTTGGAAATGTCATCTGCAACGTGTTTGCCAAAGCCCTGGCAGATTCCTTCGTATGTGCTGAAAATTTTTATTGGTTATCATCTTATCCACTTCCAAGAGACTGACAATTACAACTCTTGAAAATAGATGTAAAATGCTGCATTATCCATGGACACATATATAGGCACAGCAAAAGGGCATGACCAACAATAAGAACATCAGGATTTAACCTCCATCAAGTAGTATTGTTGCCCCAGATACTCCAAGTAAATTAGCTTCTTCTGAAGACAATATTTGGGTTCTGCCTTGCAAAAATGCACTCTCTAGACCAGTACGAATAGATCCACTGGACAAACTCCATCCTGATATTTAGACACATTACAAGAATAAAGTTAAAAGAGAGAGTTGATCATATTATACAAGAAAAATATCAAAATAATTCAATCAAGTACCTGACATTGGCAATGTAAGCTTAGTAGTTAAAATACCTTATATCCATTATTATATGACATCATGACACTACAATCTGCTTCTAGTAAAATGGAAGAAATCTTATAGAACTTTAAGATTAACTCCACGTCCATCCTTTTCCGAAACTACTAGAATCAATCAGGAGAAATCATCCCAATTAGAGGTACACCCACAACCGAAAATACCAAATTAATGGAGTCGAGCATGTGTTGGTAGCTAAATGCCCCTGGATTCTAGCGTGCTATGGAATAAAAGGTAAAGAATGACCTAACTGCATTAATGTAATCGAGTACACAAGATTTGCCAAGATAAATCCTTCCAATCAACACTATAAAAAGGTAAAAGCTTTGAGATGAGCATCCTATTTCACGGAGCTAGCTGTAAGCCCAATGATTTATGTAGTTTTAGTGCTATGTTGCTCGGACTCTTCTAAAATGTAAATGGGTGCAAGTCAGATTTCTCCAAAACTAGTGTATTCTCTAAAATCCTAAATCGCATAAGACTATATCAAATTTGTAGCACATAACAGAATACAAGGTTGCATACCTATCAAAAAGAATAATACAATGCTTTATAATTCCTACAATGTATCAGCTAATCCGTACTGTTAGAGAAACATCGTAACTTAACTGGTAAGAGAAGCTGTATCTACTTTTCCTAGTGAGTAGCCACACAGGATAGAGGTTTCAGAAAATGACATTACAAAGACAATCCATAGTATAAATTAACTTAGCACTTAACTAACTCTACTAATGTTTCTCATGACTAGAAAATAAGGTTATATGATTTCAATCTACATCAGACCCGAAGACTAATTAACTTGCAAGAAATAATTACAATCCATAGTATAAATTGACTTAGCACTTAACTAACTCTATTAATGTTTCTCATGACTAGAAAATAAGGTTATATGATTTCAATCTACATCAGACCTGAAGACTAATTAACTTGCAAAAAATAATTTTGAAGTAAGAAGAAAAGAGAATGTTGGGTCTTTACCTTGCTTATTAAGGCATAATGCTGCACATGTAGCAGTTACAGCATTCTGGAGTTGGTGAGCTCCAAGCATGCGTAATTTCACACCTAGAAGTTCAATAGACTGCACTATTTATGAAAAAGCAATCAATAGCTTCTTATGTTGTTTGAAAGTGAACACATTTGAAAAAGGCCAAGTTGTCATGTATGAACCACAAATGAATATCAGTAAATACCAGATCAAAGTCCTTCTCAATTTGGAGCACTATATCACATAATTGGCGTGGTATGCCACTCACTTCACAAAAGCCTCTCAAAGAGCTTCTATTTCCAGGATCAGATGCTGATACCACTGGTGAAGACATAGAAGATGCTTTCCTACGAAGAATGCACTCAATAGATGGAATGAATGGACCTCCTATAACCAGCTGAAATATTGAATCATTTGAAGCAAGTCAAGCATAGTTGATCCAATAGTAAATAAAATTATTAATAATATTTTTCAACATAACATAGTAGACAGGCAACATTAAGAGGTTATTAATAATATTTTTCAACATAACATAGTAGACAGGCAACATTAAGAGGTTAATCATCTTTACTATCTCATCAAAGTTTAAGATTAGAACTAGCAGAGTAGTAAAGACATAAAAAAATAAACACAACTTGTGGGATTTTACTGGGTATATTGTTGTTGTTGTATTACAGGGCATGGGCTGTTTGCCCAGTGTCTGAAAGCACATATGTCTAGATAACCCTAAACAGAAAACATCAGATCAAACACAATTTCGAGAAACAAATTCATCTTCAAATGTATCCAATGGATATGTGAAGGAAAGACCACCTAACTGGACGCCCATTTTTAACTATTCCTGATTTCGCCACCGCTATACTTTCCAAAGAGCCCCCAAGTGCATCCAGATGTTCCTCACCAACAGTGGTTATGATTGCTATAGCAAGATCAGGACCCAAAATAACATTAGTGGCATCTCGAGCTCCACCCAATCCAGCCTATAAGGTAGGAGAAAATAAAAAAATGTTAATGTAAACACGAGTGGAAAGAAAACTTCGATTTTGGAGGGAAAACAAAAGAAAATGAAGAAGGAAGACCACATATCTAATATGTCTAAAGATTATTTGTTTAAACACCAACTATGGTGGAAAAGACAAAGGAAGTGGGGAAAAAAGAGTGTAGTTATTGTAGAGACAAGAGAGAGGTTAGTGTCTCTAACCTCTATAACTGCAATTTCAGTATTTTCTTCAGCAAATAGGCTGAATGCAATAGCAGTAAAAACCTGACATTTTGAGAAAAAAGAAGAAACAAATTAGACAAGGCTATATACAGAAGCAGACCAAAAATGAGAACTAAAGTGTACTTTGGAGAAATAACATTCTAGGAAATATAGACGTCAAAGCCAGAAACGGGAGCTGTTGAGATAACTCCAGGGGATGAAAGCATCACGGAATAAATTTTCAAAAAAAAAAAGCAATCTATATTGAAAGTTAATTCCTTTTGTGCAAATAATAAGAGGTTATATGTTAATAGCTCAATCAATTCTCACTGACGAGTGATAACTAATCGCAAACCATCTTTCAATCAGTTATGTATTAATAGATGAAAGAAAGGGAAAAGAACCTCAAAATGACTGAGACATCCATTCTCAAGTTTCGCTGCCCTCTCAAGAATCTCCCTCCTTGTATTGAAATGATGATTCAATGCCTTGGCTGATACCGGCTCACCCCATCTTCCCAAAGTTATGCGTTCCCTGATAGTCTGTATATGTGGACTGCTCATATACAGCAAATCGACCAGTCATACAAACTACATCGATTGAATACGAAGTGCCCAACTATAAATAAGTGCTCAAGAATGTTACAGATAAAGCATCTTCAACAATACCTAGTATAGCAACCAACAGAATAGCCTTCTGCCCTCAGCATACTTGAGAGGAATGCAGCTGTTGATCCTTTTCCTTTTGTTCCAGCAATATGAACAGTCTACAATAATTTGAACGGAAACTGAACACAAACTACGTTTGAACTGAATATCGTAAAATGGAGGAAGGGAAATCTGACCTTAAACCTAGACTGGGGATTACCCATGAGTCCCATCAAGCGTCTCATTCTTCCTAGATCAAACCCATCTTCAGAATCTGTTCCTGCTCCTTTTGGAACCCCTAACTTCTCGAAGTTCTTGAGACTGTCCAGAAAATCCATCAATTCGTCTAATTCTGGGTCCTCTCGCAAAGTGGAGAAGGAATGACGAGTATTCTGGACAAGTCCAGCAACTGAGTACACCATACTTCTCTGAATTGAACGACTGAATCCATACAGAATGCTTACATTTCTCATTTTTTGGTCTCGACACCGTTGCTTCTGAATGACAATTCTGTTCTTCCACAAATTTCAACAAACACACAAACTAGTGAATTTAGACATTTGAATATTAAATTGTTTTTAAAAATTTCAAATTTTAATGAGATAAGTATAAATTACACTTAAATTATGTTTTTTTTTTTTTTGAAGTTTTACGTGAATTTTATATTTAAATTATTACTTATAAATTTGAGAAACAAATTTTATTCAATTTGAAAAAAGGAAGCTGTGTTTTTTTAGAAGAATGTAAAGAGAGAAAAGAATTTCAAGAAAAATCGAACTCATTTGTTCATTTGTATGTCAAAATCTTATTTTTCCAGCTTTCTAAATTTTCTAATCATAAAAGTAAGTAATCAAAAGCAATATTTCAAGTATCAATATAAAGTATAAAATGAAATATTAATAAGCATTACATAAAAATATATTATAGGACATAAGATGCGTAGATATTATTAGCCATTAATTATTCAATTGAATTTGAGAATAAGAAAGGATCCGCTACAGTTAGGAAGAAAAAGAGAAGAACAAATAATTGAGAATAAGTCATTAGGAATACAAGAATCAATAAAATACTATAGTACAATTTATTAAAAAAAATTATTATTAAATATTTAAATTTTACAAAATTTTCTTAAAACACTAATTTTTTACGAAGCCCATTTTTTCATGTTGGTAGGCACTTCCTTAATATATGCTATTGGTCTCCTTGTATTGTAAATTGTATTTAGTTGATGGTTGTTTGGTCTAGCAACGAACATATATTTTATAAAATAATCGAGTACTATATGAAAGATTATCGGAGTAATTTAATAAATTTGTAACTTCGTGTTAGATCCTAATGTTTGTGAAAAAAAATTGATTGTTTGAATTATCGATTATGTACATGAACTTTTATTTTATTGGTAAGAATTCGATTCTTTTATAATCTTCCTGGTTTCCCCTTCCCACCCAAACCTATATATAATCATAAAAATTTGAAAAAAATTAAATTTTTGTTTTTGTGCGTCTCACTCTTTCTATATACTAGATGATACTTGCCAATGCAGAGTACAAGCTAAATATTATAAATTTTGATATAATTTTATTTGTGTTTAATCTAACCTAAGAAATATGTTTAAGATCCCACGAACAATAATTACTCTCAAATAACCATAATTTCAAAAACACAACATCCGTCATTTAGTAACAGATCCTATTTCTAAGCTTGCATAATAAAAGAATCAATATCAAATAAGAAACAACCGGAATGCACTATTAATTTTCTTTCAAATTTCAACATTAAGTTCATCAGACGTTTACAATTTTGTTTTCCTATTTAAAGCTTACCAAACATATAACAAAGCAATCCACTTATATTTATAGTGCCATACAGAAAATCTATTCTGTAAAGCACACCCATCAAGTATTGGTCATTAATTCTATGCTACATAATCAAGAATAAATATATTTTCAAGCAACTAACACTACTTCAAAAGTGAGTGTACTGACTATGCCATCTCTAAAAGTTTCTCTTAATTGATCACCATATCACTATTCAAAATAAAGATTGACGGACAAACTTGAGGATAATCATATATTGAGAATTTATAACACTTTTTTTCCTATCAGGCAGTGAGTGCAACAACGATTGCGCAGGAGGATAGATGAAAAATATATAGCTAACTCGAAAATTTCTTATGAAGTTATAAAAAAAAATTGTTATTTTTTATTCACCTAAACTTAATCTTTACTAGAATTAATAGAAAAATTCTATGTAAAAATTAAAGTAGATAAAATAAACTCAAACATATAAGATAAAGAATAGGGAAGTAAATAGTGTAATATTAAAATTTAATGTCTAACTCATTAATCCCGTTGGCTCAAAATTACTACAAATAATATTACTGGCAAAACTTCATTTGGACTATGTCAAAGGTACTGATTTTACCGTCCCAATTGGAGGTCTTCTATATAGCTTTAAACCTAACTGAAGTTCAAATGCATATGTAATTTATAATTTAAAATCAGATAAAATTCAAATAATTGTAAAGTGATGTCTAATTTCTGTATCTATCTCTATATGTGCTTTTGTAAATGCGCTTCAGCAAAGAGATATCAAATCAACATAAAATTCATAGTAGTCAATGTTGCCTCCCAAAGTTACAATGTTGTGGTGACTAAAACAAATAATAAATTAAATTAAATTAAAGAATTTTTAGAAAAAATTAATTTATTTTGGAGTCATCACTTAATTTGAAGGATAATTAGGAAATTAATTATTTACAAAAAAGGGTTTGAGAACCAATTAGACTCCGGGTAAAGGTTCAAGTCATTCCGAAGAGAAGGTATTAGCACTTTTCAAAATCCATAACTGTGGATTTCGACTGAACTCATTTTCTTCAAATTGAGGAGATAAACAATATAACATAAGTACAATAATCATGAAATATACACAAAGAATAAAGTAATAGTAATACAAGAAACGGCCTAAAATTTACCTAATGTCAATGATCTACACAATAATGAATAAATAAAGAATAAATAAATAAGCAATTTCGTGTACCTATAAAATCACTTAGTAAAAATATTAATAATGAATAACCACGAATAAAATGATAACTAGGAAATTAAGTCATCTTACATACATGGAAGGCCTTGAAAATCGACAGTAATTTCTTCATCGGCCAACTTTAACAAGTGATATATACATGAACTTAAATTAAAAAATTTCACATCTTAACATGTAACAAATATTAATCTAAACTAGATTTTTCCGTCTTTTTAAATGAGGAGGCTTCGAAATCTGATGGATAGATTTTTCATTGGCCATTTTTAATATATATATATATATATATATATACACACACACACACAACAACAACAACAACCACCAATGGAATCTCACAAGTGGTGTACGAGGAGAGTAGAATGTACGCAGACCTTACCACTACCTCAGATGTAGAGAGAATGTTTTCAAGGAACCCTCATCACAAAAACCCATAAGCCGAATAAACTAGATATGGAAAACAGTAAAGGAAAAGAAAGAAAGTGAACATAACGAAAGACACATGATAGCAAGTAAATATGAGACAATTAACATATATAAGAGGCGGATAAAGACAACATCGGATAATTCCTACTACCCTACTATACCCCACGGTCAGACATCAACCTACTAACTTATTAGCCTGCCACTCTAATACTCGACCTCCGCTCCTTCTTATCTAAGGTCATGTCCTCGATGAGATCAAATTTCACCATATCTTGTTTGATCACCTCTCCTAACACTTTTTCGGTCTGCCTCTACCCCTCTGTGTAACTCCCAATTCTAGCCTTTCGCACCTCCTAACAGGAGCATCGGTACTCCTTCTCTGCACATGTCTAAACTATCGCAGTCTCGTTTTCCTCATCTTATCAGCCACAAGGGCCACCTCTAGCTTCTCCCGAATGATCTCATTCCTAATCTTATCACTCCTGGTGTGACCACACATCCTAAGGGTGTACAAAAACCAAACCGATCGGTAAATCAAACCGATAAAAATGTTATTGGTTTATTAGGTTATCGGGTTTTTAATGGTTTTGAAAAAAAAATTATTGGGTTATCAGCTCGATATCGATTTTTACTATTGGGTTATTGGGTAAACCGATAACCCAATAAGATTAAAATAATTCACTATTTTACCCCTTCGTAAATATTAAATATTAGTAATTTAATAGTAATAGGACATTATAGTAGTACTTTACCTATTTTAATATTTATCGTACTTAAGTGATTAGTTACCCACTCTAGTATTTAGTCTTTAATCTTTACTCTCGTACTCCATCTGTTTTTATTAATGCAAATTCTCATTATTATCCTTATCGGATAAACCAAAAATCGAACCATGAAGGACTTTAAACCGATAAATCGAAAACTGATAAAAAATTATTTTATTGGCTTAAAAACTGAAAATTGATAAACCGAACTGATAGTGCATAAAATTGAATCGAACCAACCGATGCACACTCCTAACAAATCCATCTCAACATCCTCATCTCTGCGACCTGCATCTTCTGAACATGTGCATTTTTTATTGGCTAACACTCCACCCCATACGGTAAAGATGGTCTAACCACCATTCTGTAGAACTTATCTTTGAGTTTAGGTGGTATTTTCTTATCACACAATACTCAGAGGCAAGCCTCCATTTTGTCTATGTTGCCCCAATATGATGTGTGACATCATCGTCGATATCGCCACTGCTCTAGATGATGGACCCCAGATACTTAAAGTTTTCCCTCATGGGGATAGGTTGAGTGGCAAGCCTCACATCAATATTTGTTTCATCCTTCGCAGCACTGAATTTGCACTCTAAGTATTTTGTTCAAGTCCTGCTCAGTTTGAATCATTTGGACTCCAAGACGTGTCTCTTTTTCCCTCCAACCTATCATTAACTTTAGTTCGAGTTTCATCAATCAGTACTATGTCATCTACAAATACCATACACCGTGGAACCTCCTCCTGGATAGATCGCGTCAGCTCATCTATCACCAATGCAAATAGAAAAGGGCTCAACACAGATCCTTGATGAAGTCTCATCTCAATAGAAAAGTACTTTGAGTCTCCTCCCACCATTCTTACCTGAGTTTTGGCTCCATCGTACATGTCCTTTATCACCCTAACATGTCATTGGGACACCTTTCACCTCTAGACACCTCCATAGGACATCTCTCAGAACTTTGTCATAAGCCTTCTCGAGATCAATGAACACCATATGAAGGTCCTTCTTTCTTTCCCTATATTTCTCTACTAATCACTGAACAAGATGGATTACTTCAATAGTCGACCGCCCCGGCATGAATCCAAACTGATTCTCCAAAATAGACACCACTTTTCTCACCCTCATCTCCACCATTCCCTCCCAGACCTTCATAGTGTAAATTAACAACTTGATGCCCCTGTAATTGTTACAGTTTTGAATATCCCCCTTGTTCTTGTACAGTGAAACCTTTGTACTTCTCCTCCATTCATCAGGCATCTTGGCAGTCTTCATAATAGCATTGAAAAGTCTAGTCAACCACTCTATGTCATCCTTGACCATGTTTTTCCAAAAACCTACTGGAATCTTATCTGGTTGGATCGCCCTCCCTCTCTTCATCCTACTAACAGCCCTTCCAACCTCTTCAACTCTGAACCGCCTGCAATAACCAAAATCTCGATGACTTTCGGAGTGTGCCAACTTACCCAGCTTAATATCTCTATCTCCTTTTTCGTTTAAGAGTTTATGAAAGTAAGCTTGCCACCTTAATCTAATGGAAGTCTCATCCACCAATACCTCGCCCTCCTCATCCTTGATGCACTTCACTTGGTCCAAGTCGCGAGCTTTCCTTTCTCTCTCTTTAAAGAGCCTATACAATCTTTTGTCGCCGTCTTTTTCACTTAGCTCCTCATATAAGCGCTCAAACGTTGTTGTCTTAGCACTCGTCACTGCCATCTTCGCTTCTGACTTAGATGTCTTGTAGATCTCCTTAAGCCTTCACTTTTTATCCTCATCCCTACACTCCAACCACTTCCTATAAGCAACCTTCTTAGCTTCCACTTTGCCTTGAACTTCGTCATTCTACCACCAATAACCAAAGGTCCCTCTCGAAACCCCTAGTATCTTGGTAGCTACCTTTCTGATGTAATCAGCAGTAGTGTCCCACATATTATTCACATTTCCGCCACTACTCCAAGCCTCTAAGTTTCTTAACTTTTCTTCCATCTCTCGAGAAAGGGCAGGAGTCAGGCCTCCCCATCTAATCCTCAGTTGGGCATAAATAACCTTATCCTTTTTATCTCTCTTAATCTCTCAATCCATCAGTAGAAGCCTCTGTTGAGTGGAAATATTTTCACTCGGAATAACCTTGCAATTCTTACAAAGGCTTCTATCGCCCTTCCAGAGAAGTAGGTAATCAATCTGAGTCTTAGCTACTGTACTGTGAAAGGTAATCAAGTGATTTTTCCTCTTCGGGAAACATGAGTTAGCAATAACTAACTCAAAGGCTTTGGCAAAATCCAAGAGAGATGTCCCACGCCCATTCCTCTTCCCAAAACCAAAGCCTCCATGGACATCTCCAAACCCACTAGTGGTTACCCAATATGCCCATTAAAGTCTCACCCAATGAAGACCTTTTCTGTCTCTGGTATGCCTCTCACAACCTCATCCAAATCTTCCCAAAAGAGCCTTTTGACTTTCTAATCCCGGCCCACTTGAGGCGCATATGCACTAACTATATTCACTACGTGCCTACCCACTACAAGTTTGATAGACATCATCCTATCATTAAACCTCCTAACCTCCACCACATATTCCCTAAGGTCCTCGTCTACTAATATACCTACACCATTTCTTTACCTTGAGCCACTCGAGTACCATAACTCGAACCTGTCTATATCCCGAGCTTTGGTCCCTACCCATCTAGTCTTTTGAACACACGCTATATTAATATGTCTCCTCTTAAGACACTTTACTAGCTCTATCACTTTCCCTGTAAGTGATCCCATATTTCGCGACCCTACCCTTAACTTAGATATGCTCGTGCCTCTCTTACCACCCCTATCTCTTAACTCTGACCCCAACCAATGACATGACCTCCAATCCACCATTAGATTCTGACGCCACTAAACTAAGAACTAATAACTCACTAAGTTACGAAGATCAAGAACATATAAATCAAGTGATATACACAAGGAATACTATACAATAATCAATAATCAAGGAATACAATAAATTTTACAATGAGTTAACACGTAAAAAAGCGAAACCCAACTCAATTACACACGAACAAGTAAAGTATGAAACTCAATTTGAGAGTAACCTCAACAATAAATTCAAGTAGAAACATTATAAAATTTTCAACAAACAAATTGCTCCACCACCGATCAATAAGCAACCAAGAACACTCACAATTAGAGAATCAAAGATTAATAAGCACCACAAATCAATAAGAAGCCAAGATCAATATTACAATCAACAATTATAGAAGGCGAAAAAAGAGTAAAGAAGTCTTTTTTATTCTATAAAGGCCAACTTTTTGAAGTTCAAAATCACCAATTTTCACTATAGATATTTGGACGCATGATTTCGGGTCAGAAATCATGATAGAGGAAAAGTAGAACCAACTAAAATGTAAAGAATGATTAGAAATGTCAAACCCCATAAAAATCAGGAAAGAAAAGAATAATCGAAAAAGGGAAAGGCAGAAACAGTTAATGCAATTAGAGAGTGGTAAAGGAATCAAAAATACCATTCCGGCACCACAACAACTGTTACAGGCTTATAACAACACCTATACGAAGAAAAAGAGTCACCAACTCAACTATACTTGTTTCAGAGCAAATAGTACCAATTTGTGCTTAAATTATTCATGGCTCATACAAAGTAAATTTGTCAAAACAGTCTTCAAAGATGTAATTTGGTTCTCTACGAAGCAACACATCAATTAGGGTTTTAATATATATATTCAATAACAAAATTGATGCTATAACTAAACAAAAGATAAAAAGTAAAGTAACGTGCAACAATTAAAGGATGACAACATAACAATACGATAACGATAATCACTCCACAACTAAATAGCACCACAGCTATCTGGAAACCCTTAAAAATGTATACAACCAACTTCAATAAATCAAGAGAAATGATATATAGACAAAACAGAGCAGTAACAAATAAAATAAAAGAATCAAACCTAAAATCGTTATCTACTAGAAAAAAGAAAGAAAATAATATATATTTAAAATTTAGAACAAAATTATGCCAATATAAATCACAAACCCATTCTATATTTGCAAGACCATGAAAATAAAATCAAATAAAAGACAAAGTGTCAAAATAGATGCTTAAACTACGCCTGACTTTTAATTTTTGTTCAGATCATTAATGAACTCATATATACCTAATATCAAAATAACAAAAGTAATGACAGAAAAGCAAAATGAAATAACAAATTAACAAAAAGAGGTTAATGTAGCTGCCGAAGCTTTGTTGGAGATGAAGTTTAGAATTGGTCATGGGGTTGTTATCGCCATTGTTCACTAGATCTGCTACTACTTTGATGTTAGTGGTGGTTTTATGTTTCGTCGGAGTTCGTTTTGCTACTATTTCTTACCTGAAAAGGAGGCTCAGATCTCATTAATTATTCTTCTTTTAGCGAGGGAAAATGATGAAATTTTGGGGGTGGTTCATGGTGATTTTTGGTGACGGGTTAGGGGTGACGTTTTGTTTTTTTTTTGGGGGGTGGGGGGAGGGTGGAGAAGTGGTGGGTTAGCTGATGATTTTTTAGTGTTGTTGTTGGGGCATCTAGGCAGGGTCTTCTTTGGTGCTTTGACGGTTATTCTGATGGGGTGTTTGGTTGGATTTTGATGGGTCGAAAAGGTGAGGAAGAGAAGGGGTTTCGCGGAGGTTTTCCGGCGAGGCGAATAGAGAAGAAAGGAGTTGCACTTCATCAAATCTGCTAAGTAAAAAGGGTGAAAATCTCCTTTTTGAACTCGTACTTGAAAAGGGATTTTTTCCCTTTTTCTTAGTAGATTTGTTTTTTCTAATTTTGGACTTTTATCATGTAAGAAGGATTTGGGTAAGACCTATACTAAAAAATAGATTGAAATTCATATATAACACCAAATAAAAGTAAAATATAAAATAAAGATGAAGAAATTAACCAAAAATAGAGGAAACAAAGTTGCAGTTCATCAAAGGTTCCGAGAACGATGAAGAAGTTCAAATTTCCTAGAATTGAAATTTAATGAAGACAGTTTTCAATAAGAAAAATTTTCATAACTGCAGGAAGGAATATAGGCCATAAATTAAGGGTACAATTAGTATGCCAGACATTTGATTAGATTATGAAGAGTCATGTATCATCATTTAGAGAGAGAAATATAAAAAGAATTTTCGTAATATTTTGAAACGGTAGTGATTTTTAGAGATTATAATAACATATGGTGTGTATTTTAGTAAAAGTTCCTAATTATATTTTGTAACAATAGTTATAACAATATTTGTATAATTCGCGCAACGTTTTGTGTTTGCATAGTTTGCTATACAATTTGTAGTTTTTGTATAATGTTTGTATATTTCGCTATACAATTCATGTACAATATTTGTATAATTTACTATATAATTCCCGGTGTTTGTATATTTCGTTATACAATTTAATTTACGCACAGTGTTTGTGTAAATCATGAGAATTACATAATATTCAAATTGTAATTACAACTAAACGTTTACCGCGAGCCGCAACTAATTCAAACTATAACTTTGTTAGCTAATTAACTTATATATATTTGATTATCCACATATTATTTTCAAAAAGATTTACCACTATTCTAGAAAAGGACAAAAATCAAATATAAAAGTAGTTGGTGGATTCCTTGGAAGAGGACAAATAGTAATGTGGAAGGAGAAGTTGATGGATTTTTCGAATTGAATCACTATTAGTTACTGAATTGAAGTTTAAAACTTAAAACCCAACTAAGAGAACTTCACAACCATTAATAGAGCTTGGAGCTTGAGTTTGAATTTCGTCACAAACTCAACTCGTGATGAAGAATCAACAACTTCAATTTTTTTCCCAAAATATCCAAGTCGAAAGCAGCACACCCATTTTTTCACAACTGAAATTAGTGATTTGAGTTTGTGTAATTTGATGATTTTCCATCGAAAATTGCAGCAACATGATCTTTTTAATTTTTTGAACAAGACTGATTTGGGGAAAAATCGTTGAAGGATACATGTGATAAATTTGTCGGGGGGGGGGGGGGGGGGGGGGAGGGGTGTAAATAATCATATACTCCCTCTGTGTTCACTATTAGATATCAAATTTTAGCTTAACACACCTATTAAGAAAATAGTGATTAGTATAGTAAAAGTTACCATTTTACCCCTATTAATTGATAAAAAATATGTATTAAAGTCATAATTCAAGTTTTAGTACATTTAATACTATCAATATGACAAGTGGAAGTGTTTCTTGATTTAATAATATTTCTAATTTTTTTTTGAGAAATTGCCTAGGTAATGTAAGGATGAATTAATTATTTGAGATTTTCAAGAAGTTTTACATATTTCAAAAATATTAATTTTATAAGTAAATTGGAAAAAAAATAGTCATATCTTGATTTCTTCAAAATGACAAGTAAAAACAAAATTCAAATTAGGAAACTTTTGACATCTAATAATAAATAGAGAAAGTAGTATAATAGAGGATAAAACTAGCTATTAAACAAAAATAGATCAATAATACCCTTCTCTCTTGGGAGAGTTAATTAAGGGTGACAAAAAAGTTTCAACATTAAAAAAAAAGTGACACAAATTTTAATTATTGAATAGAGGTGACAATTTTAAGATTAGTACTAATGACACTAATTTTAAAATCTCAAAATTTTACTATTTACACAAAAGTCTTATTTTCTCCATCCCCATTTCATCCCTCCCCACACTTTCGCTGCTGCCCCTCCTCCCCCTCCACCCCCTCCTCTGTTGCAGTCGTCGTCACCGTCACCGTCACCACTTTCGACCACCACCAATTTTTCCTTTTTTTCTCCATCGCCACCCACTCTCTTTTCCACCACAACCATCATGTTTTCCTCCATCACTACCACTTTCTCATCCTCCACCACTAGCTCTTTCTTCTCTTTTTCCTCCTCCATCACTGATGCCACAATAACCATGACCTTCACCTTCATAGTTACCACCAACAGCTCTTTTGTGGCCATAACCACCCCTTCTTCACCTAACTTCCTGTCAAAAATTAAACAACTGTTGAAGTCGTCAAATCAACTGTGCAGAAGCTGTTGAACTAATTTTAACAATTGCTGTAACAACTTACACTTTGTTTGGATTGTTGTTATGTATTGTTTCATAATATACTGTATTAATTCAATGATTACAATGTTTAGATAGATTGTATTGTTCTCCGTTGTTACATAATGTCATACATCCATAATTTGGATGATAAATCTACAAAGAATTGTAGGGTATGTGGTAGATACCATGAAAAGATAGAGTAAATGATAAATAAGAATTATTAATGTGACGCCCGGTAAAATTACCAAAATGCCCCTAGAGTGAGGGTATGCTACGCATCTTCCGGGGCTCGTAAGACAAATCCGAGATTGAATTCGTGATCAGCATGAAAAATGGAGTGGGAAAATGGTCCGGGTCAAATTTTAGGACGACCCGATCAAAAGATAAATTTTCGATCCAAGTCACAAAACAGTGACTGTTCGCGACAGAGGTGCGACGCGCACCTGTCGCGGAGGGACACTTGTATGTTTTTCCAGATTTTCGACGGGATGGAGAAAACTAGTTTAAAAATACTTTTCCGAAAATGCACAGTTCGCGATAGGTCCACGTCGCGGACCGTGTATTTTTCGAACTAAAAAATTTCTAGTTTATTTCGAGGGGCATTCCGGTCAATCCTTAACCCTCCTAAACACTAATACACGGCTAGTAAGGTCATTTCTGCACGAAAAGAACCTAAAACCCCCTATTCTAAGTCCTATTCCAAAAATCTAGCAAGGCTAGGGCTTGAGAAGAGGAGAGAAGGACTTGGGGTGAGACATTCGAGAAGAGATCCTCGACATCACCTGGTTGAACAACTGCATTACAGGTATGTAAGGCTAAACTAAAACATGGGATTGTTCTCTCATGTGCCCCATAGAGGTCATAGAAGAGTTGATGATTGAAGAGTCTACATGCATGATGTTTTTGATGGATTTTCTTGAAAATTATATTCGAAACTACATATTTTCTATGTTGATCATCATCATACTATTTGTTTTCTTAAATTGAATACCCTCATGGAATTTACATAACCCTACATAACTAATTTGAAAAGCATGCATGTTGAACTTGAGACTTGAGTCTAGAGCCTTGAGTTAAGACTGTTGATTGTGATGATGATTTGATGAAACTTTGATTGTTTATGAGTCTCTATAAATGAACTCTAGCGATGTGTTATTCACTTGTTTCCTAATGATGGTTATAAAATCTTGGGTCATTGAGGAGATGTTGATAATAGGGTGGAAGTCCCTATGAGATAATTGATCAAAGGGCCAAAGTCCTTGTGAAATATCAGTCGTGGACGGGGAGTGAGTCCCTATGAGACTGGCAGTCGTTGACGGGGAGTGAATCCCTATGAGACTGGTTGAGGTTGATTTTATGAGCATTGAGTCGGGAGGAGTATCGAGCACCGAAATGAGTCAAAGTGAGTCTCACTCGAACTCATTAACTACGTCGCCAAACGTAGGAGAGGCTTAAACTATCACATATATATATGGGGTTTCCCTCGAGGTTTAACAGTCCCTGAAAGCAATAGAGGATCTGTTCGGTTTGATTCCATGTCGGGTATATGGATATGGAATCCAGTGTTCCTTACCTGGCAAGTTTGGAACCACTGTGGCAACATCAGGGTGATTGTTGTACATGCACTGGCTCATAAATGAGTGTTGTCGGATAAGAGAAACTCCCAGAAAAATTCGTACCTTACTCCGAGTCTAGATGAGATGAGATGGGATGGGATGGGGGTGGACACCCCTGAGATGATCCATGTGATGAGTTGAGACTATTGATGAGTCTGAGGTAATGGTGTGTCACTTGTCCACTCTGTACTCTTTCGTAGATGGACGAGCTGGCGGTTGATGTGATTATGATGTTCATTTTGACTGGATGTTACTTTCCGTATTTTCTACCGATTTCTGTTTCATTCAGCTATTTTATATACCAGTACATTCCAAGTACTGACGTCCACTCTGGACTGCATCATTTTATGATGCAGAGGCAGGTACTAGAGATCATCAACAGGCGCTCCGTTGAAGATCAAGAATTCGAAGCTGATTTGGTGAGCCTCCCCTACTCCCGAGGAACCATTATTTTATTTCATAGTGCTTTAGAGTTAGGATTGGACTATTTCCTTATTTTGCTTTGGGTAGCCATGGGTTTGTCATTGGCACCACATCATTAGTGATAGAGGCTTCATAGACAAGGGTTGAGCATTAATGTTGAGATTGTGAGCTAGTTCCTTCTACTAGCCTTCATTATTTTATCTATATTTCTTTGAGACTTTAGATGAGATATGTCCTTTATTTATATGTATCTTCCGCTGTTCATTAGAATTATGTGATTGAATGATGTGATGAGGCTAAGTGGTTCGCTTGGGGACTAGCAATAGTCTCTGAGTGCCGGCCAAGCCAAGGGTACCCTCCTGGGGCGTGACAAACTTAGTATCAAAGCCTAGAGTTCAAGTGTCCTGGGGGTCTATGAAGTCGTGTCTAGTAGAGTCTTGTTTATAGGTGTGTTGTCGACCACACTTCATAAGCAGGAGGCTATGGGACATTAGGACTGGTTACACTTCTTTCTTATTCCAATTCGTGCGATAGAGTTGAACTCTATGAAAACTATTTTTTAATTCGTGCGCTACACGTGTAGAATCGATAATATGCCTTCCAGAAGAGCTGTCAGATGAAGGGGACGTCCTGCCAGGCGAACTGTTAACCCAACTGAGCCTCAAGTACCCGAGGGGCCCGTGGATCCAGCTGTCCCGGTTGAGCAACCCCTTCAAGATGAGGTCTCGAATGCTGAGCTATGCCAAGCGATTCAAACTTTGGCTCAGGCTGTTGCAGCACCTTTTGTGAGGCAAGGTGCAGGTGGGATAGACTCTCATGCAACCTCTAAAGTTCGAGAATTTCTAAGGATGAATCCCCCTGAGTTTGCGGGGTCTGCATCCACTGAAGATCCTGAGGAATATGTGGAGGAACTTGAGAAGATGTTCCAAGTAATGCATTTAGCTGATGCTGATTGGGTGGAACTGGCCGCTTACCAACTGAAAGGAGTGGCGAGACTGTGGTTCGACTAGTGGAAGAAAGGCAGAAGGGATGATGCCCCCTGTTTGACGTGTGGAATGTTTGAAGAGGCCTTCTTGGGACGCTTCTTCCCAAGAGAGAAAAGAGAAGCCAAGGTGAGGGAGTTCCTGAATCTAAAGTAGGGATCCATGATTGTGCAGGAATACGGGTTGAAATTCACGCAACTGTCCCACTATGCTCCATACATGGTTGCTGATATGAGGGGAAGGATGGGAATGTATGTAGATGGGTTGAACAGAGGACCCAAGATAGATGGGAGAGGATCTATGCTTGTGAGTGACATGGACATCGGGTGACTGATGACATTCGTACAGCAAGCTGACAAAGAGAGGCAACATGACAGGGAAGAGTTCAAGCGCAAGAGGGCTAAAACATCCAACCACGAGGGTGGAAGGAGAGGAAATGGGAATCGATTTCCAGCACCCTCAGCTGCCAGCGCACCTGTGCCTAGAGGCACGTATGATCAAAGATTCTGGAATACAGGAACCCACGAACCCCAGTCCCAAGCCAGTGTGGCTCACGGTTCTCAGAGTAGGCCACCGTGTGATAATTGTGGAAAGACGCACTGGGGGAGATGCCGCGACAGAAATGACGCATGTTTCGAGTGTGGCCAAGTAGGCCACTACAAGAAGGATTGTCCAAAGCAGACTGGCCAGGCTCAGTCTACTGCATCTGCTCCACCAGTCAGAGGGGAACCAGAGGACCACTACGTCAGGTACAGGCGGGGCTACAAACTGCTTATATGCTATGGGGAGTCGCCAAGATCAGGAAAATTCCCCAGATGTTGTGACGGGTATGATCCGAGTCTTTGCTTTTGATTGTTATGTTTTGATGGATCCTGGTGCCACATTGTCGTTTGTGACTCCTTACGTGGCCAGTAAATTTGATAAAACTCCCGAGAGTCTTCTTGAACCCTTTGATGTTTCTACTCCGATGGGTGAGTCTATTCGAGCTGAGAGAGTCTATAGAGCTTGTGTAGTGTCCATCCATCATAGGGACACCATTGTTGATTTGATCGAGTTAAGGATGGTTGACTTTGATTTGATCCTCGGCATGGATTGGCTTCACGCCTGTTATGCCTCTGTTGAATGTAGATCCCGAACGGTGAAGTTCCAATTTCCAAATGAACCAGTTCTAGAGTGGAAGGGTGACTCGGTGACACCTAGAGGGAGGTTTATCTCATATCTTAAAGCCCGGAAGTTAATTTCCAAAGGCTGTATTTATTACTTGGTGAGAGTGAAATCTGATGATGCTGAGTCCCCAACTCTTGAGTCAGTTCCGATTGTCAACGAGTTTCCAGAAGTCTTTCCTGACGACTTGCCCAGAGTCCCTCCTAATAGGGAGATTGACTTTGGGATTGATGTTCTTCCAGATACCCAGCCTATTTCGATCCCACCTTACAGGATGGCCCTCGCTGAGTTGAAAGAATTGAAAGAGCAACTAAAAGATTTGCTAGAAAAGGGCTTCATTAGGCCTTGTGTTTCATCATGGGGTGCCCCTGTTCTATTCGTGCAAAAGAAAGATGGATCCCTCAGGATGTGTATCGATTATAAGCAACTGAACAAGGTCACGATAAAGAACAAATATCCTCTCCCAAGGATAGATGATTTGTTTGACCAACTTCAGGGCGCCTCTTGCTTCTCTAAGATAGACCTTAGATCTGGCTACCATCAACTGAAGGTGAGGGGGTGCGACGTTCCAAAGATAGCCTTCAGGACTAGATATGGCCATTTTGAGTTCTTGGTCATGTCCTTTGGACTGACGAATGCACCTGCCGCCTTTATGGACTTGATGAACAGAGTGTTCAAGCTATATCTTGATTTGTTTGTGATTGTGTTCATCGACGACATCCTGATGTATTCAAGGAGTGAGGAGGAGCATGCTAACCACCTCAGAGTGGTCCTCCAAACTCTTAAGGATCATAAGTCGTATGCGAAATTCTCCAAATGTGAGTTCTGGCTTAAGTCAGCAGCCTTCCTAGGCCACGTTGTTTCCGGTGATGGTATTCGGGTGGATGCCCAAAAGATTGAAGCAGTTAAGAACTGGCCCCGACCGACCACTCCAACTGACATCAGGAGCTTCTTGGGGTTGGCGGGCTACTACCGCAGGTTTGTTGAGGGATTTTCTTTCCTATCCGCGCCATTGACCAAATTGACTCAGAAGAAGGTCAAGTTCCAGTGGTCCGAAAAATGTGAAAAGAGTTTCCAGGAATTGAAAACAAGGTTAACTACTGCACCAGTCCTAACCTTACCGACGGGACCGAAGACTTTGTAATTTATTGTGGTGCCTCAATGGTTGGATTGGGATGTGTGTTAATGCAGAGGGGGAAGGTGATAGCTTATGCTTCCAGGCAACTCAAGGTTCATGAAAGGAATTACCCAACCCATGACCTCGAGTTGGCAGCAGTAGTGTTCGCACTTAAAATTTGGCGTCACTACTTGTACGGAGTGCATGTGGATATGTTCACTGACCACAAGAGCTTGCAGTATGTTTTTAGTCAAAAGGAGCTCAACTTGCGACAGAGGAGGTGGTTGGAATTGCTCAAGGATTATGACATGAGCATTCACTATCACCCAGGTAAAGCTAACGTTGTTGCTGACGCTCTTAGAAGATTATCAATGGGTAGCACAACCTATGTAGAGGAAGGGAAGAGGGAGTTAGCCAAGGACGTGCACCGGTTGGCTCGATTAGGAGTCCGACTTGAGGAGAACAACGAAGGAGGAGTTAATGTTCAGGACGGGTATGCTTCCTCGTTAGTGGTGGAGGTGAAGGAAAAGCAAGACCAAGACCCTGTACTACTCCAACTGAAGGAGGATGTCCACAATCAGAGGGTGATGGTCTTCTCCAAAGGGGGAGATGGAGTGTTAAGATATCAAAGTCGATTGTGTGTCCCAAATGTTGATGGCATACGAGACAGAATAATGACAGAAGCTCATAACACTAGATATTCCATTCATCCTGGCTCCACCAAAATGTACCACGACTTAAGGGAAGTCTATTGGTGGAATGGGAAGAAGAGGGACATCGCGGAGTTCGTTTCAAAATGCCCAAATTGCCAACAAGTAAAGGTTGAGCATCAAAGGCCATGTGGATTGGCTCAGAACTTTGAAATTCCGAAATAGAAGTGGGAGATGATTAACATGGACTTTATCACTGGCCTGCCGAGATCTCGAAAGCCACATGATTCAATATGGATGATCGTGGATAGAATGACTAAGTCGGCCCACCTTTTGGCAGTGAAAACAACGAACACTGCGGAGGAGTACGCCAGATTGTACATCCAGGAGATTGTGAGGTTGCATGGGGTCCCTTTGTCCATTATCTCGGACAGAGGAGCCCAATTTACCTCCCAGTTCTGGAGATCGTTTCAGAAAAGTTTGGGTACTAAGGTGAACCTGAGTACGGCCTTCCATCCACAAACGGATGGTCAGGCGGAGCGTACAATTCAAACACTGGAGGACATGTTAAGGGCTTGTGTCCTTGACTTCAAAGGGAATTGGGATGATCATTTACCACTGGCTGAATTTGCATATAACAATAGTTATCATGCAAGCATTCAAATGGCTCCTTATGAAGCCTTGTACGGAATGAGGTGTAGGTCGCCTATTGGGTGGTTTGAGGTTGGAGAAGCGGAGCTCATTGACCCGATCTTGTTCACCAGTCGATGGAGAAGGTCAAGGTCATTAGAGAAAGGTTAAAGACTGCCCAAAGTCACCAAAAATCTTACACCGACGTGAGAAGGAGAGACTTAGAGTTCGAAGTAGACGATTGGGTGTACTTGAAAGTGTCACCTATAAAAGGTTTCCTAAGGTTTGGGAAGAAGGGGAAGTTGAGTCCACGTTATGTTGGACCCTATCAAATGGTAAGGAGAATTGGGAAGGTGGCTTACGAGTTAGAGTTGCCTTCTAAGTTAGATGGAGTGCACCCGGTGTTCCATGTGTCAATGCTAAAGAAATGCTTGGGAAATTCGGCCTTGGTGATCCCTGTTGATAGCATTGGGATGAAGGATAACCTATCTTACGAAGAGGTCCCAGTTCAAATTCTTGATCGTCGGATCCGTAAACTAAGAAACAAAGAAATAGCCTCAGTCAAAGTCCTGTGGAGAAATCAATTCATTGAAGAAGCCACATGGGAAGCTGAGGAAGAGATGAAGGCAAAGTATCTGTACCTGTTCGTGCCAACTGATGGTGAAAGTACTGAAGGTAAAAATCCTTACTCTTCACTAAGCTAAGTGTTCTATTATTTTATGTGACTTACTATTGTCAAGTCGAGGATTGATTTATTGAATTGAGTGTGGGAATGAGCCTTGATTCTATTCGTGCCTTAATCCCCATCTCTACTCCTCATTCGAAGACGAATGATCCCAAGGGGGAGATGATGTGACGCCCAGTAAAATTACCAAAATGCCCCTAGAGTGAGGGTATGCGCGTAACGCATCTTCCGGGGCTCGTATGGTAAATCCGAGACCATATTCGTGATCAGCATGAAAAATAGAGTGGAAAAATGGTCCGGGTCGAATTTTAGGACGACCGATCAAAAGATAAATTTTCGATCCAAGTCACAAAATAGTGACTGTCTGCGACAGAGGCGCGATGCGCACCTGTCGCGGAGGGACACTTGTATGTTTTTCCAGATTTTCGACGGAATGGAGAAAACTCGTTTAAAAACACTTTTCCAAAAATGCATAGTCCGCGATAAGTCCGCGTCGCGGACCGTGTATTTTCCGAACTGGAAATTTCTAGTTTATTTCGAGGGGCATTCCGGTCAATCCCTAACCCCTCCTAAACACTAATACACGGCTAGTAAGGTCATTTCTACACGAAAAGAACCTAAAAACCCCTATTCTAAGTCCTATTCCAAAAATCTAGCAAGGCTAGGGCTTGAGAAGAGGAGAGAAGGACTTGGGGTGAGACATTCGAGAAGAGGTCCTCGACATCACCTGGTTGAACAGCTGCATCACAGGTATGTAAGGCTAAACTAAAACATGGGATTGTTCTCTCATGTGCCCTATAGAGGTCATTGAAGAGTTGATGATTGAAGAGTCTACATGCATGATTTCTTTGATGGATTTTCTTGAAAATTACATTCGAAACTACATGTTTTCTATATTGATCATCATCATATTATATGTTTTCTCAAATTGAATACCCTCATGGAATTTGCATAACCCTATATGACTAATTTGAAAAGCATGCATGTTGAACTTGAGACTTGAGTCTAGAGCCTTGAGTTAAGACTGTTGATTGTGATGATGAGTTGATGAAACTTTGATTGTTTTATGAGTCTCTATAAATGAACTCTACCGATGTGTTATTCACTTGTTTCCTAATGACGGTTATAAAATCTTGGGTCATTAAGGAGATGTTGATGATAGGGTGGAAGTCCCTATGAGATAATTGATGAAAGGGCCAAAGTCCCTATGAAATATCAGTTGTAGACGGGGAATGAGTCCCTATGAGACTGGCAGTCGTTGACGGGGAATGAATCCCTATAAGACTGGTTGAGGTTGATTTTATGAGCATTGAGTCGGGAGGAGTATCGAGCACCGAAATGAGTCAGAGTGAGTCCCACTCAAACTCATTAACTACGTCGCCAAACGTAGGAGAGGCTTAAACCATCACATATATATATATATGGTTTCCCTCGAGGTTTAACAATCCCTGAAAGCAATAGAGGATCTGTTCAGTTTGATTCCATGTCGGGTATATGGATATGGAATCCAGTGTTCCTTACCTTGCAAGTTTGGAACCACTGTGGCAACATCAAGGTGATTATTGTACATTCACTGGCTCATAAGTGAGTGTTGTCGGATAAGAAAAACTCCCGGAAAAATTCGTACCTTACTCTGAGTCTAGATGAGATGAGATGGGATGGGATGAGGGTGGACACCCCTGAGATGATCCATGTGATGAGTTGAGACTATTGATGAGTCAGAGGTAATGGTGTGTCACTTGTCCACTCTGTACTCTTTCGTATATGGACGAGCTGGCGGTTGATGTGATTATGATGTTTATTTTGACTGGATGTTACTTTTCGTATTTTCTACCGGTTTCTGTTTCATTAAGCTATTTTACATACCACTACATTCCAAGTACTGACGTCCACTCTGGACTGCATCGTTTTATGATGCAGAGGCAGGTATTAGAGATCATCAATAGGCGCTCCGTTGAAGATCAGGAATTCGAAGCTGATTTGGTGAACCTCCCCTACTCCGGAGGAACCATTATTTTATTTCATCATGCTTTAGAGTTAGGATTGGACTATTTCCTTATTTTGCTTTGGGTAGCCATGGGTCTGTTATTGGCACCACATGATTAGTGATAGAGGCTTCATAGACAAGGGTTGAGCATTGATGTTGAGATTGTGAGCTAGTTTTTTCTACTAGCCTTCATTATTTTATCTATATTTCTTTGAGACTTTAGATGAGATATGTCCTTTATTTACATGTATCTTCTGTTGTTCATTAGAATTACGTGATTGAATGATGTGATGAGGCTAAGTGGTTCGCTTGGGGACTAGCAATAGTCTCTGAGTGCCGGCCACGCCAAGGGTACCTTCCCGGGGCGTGACAAACTTGGTATGAGAGCCCAGAGTTCAAGTGTATTGTTTGACAAACTTGACAAACTTTGTTTGGATGGTTGTTATATATTGTTTCATGATATATTGTATTGTATTATACTGTATTGATTCAATGATTACAATGTTTAGATAGATTGTGTTGTTCTCTGTTGTTACATAATCATACATCCATAATTTGGATGATAAATCTACAAAAAAATTGTAGGGTGTGTGGTAGATACAATGAAAAGATAGAGTAAATGATAAATAAGAATTATTAAATAATAAATAAAGTAAAAAAAATGAAAAGATATTATTAAAGTAATGACGCAACCACACCAAATCGGTCGTTACATAAAATGAGTCTTTTCATCGTTACCTAACAATAGATTTAAACGATACGATACAACGAAATCTAAGTAACAATCAAAACAAATATTGTATTTAAACTAACAATACATTACAATACAACGGGTAGCAATCATCCAAACAAGGGGTTTGTTGAAGTTGTTGCAACTACTATGACACTTATATAACAATTATCGTAGCACTTAATGTAGTTGTTGCCGCAATTGCTCAGCAACTACAATAATTGTGGCATTTGCAAATTTTCTTCAATAACTATTGAAGTTCTATTTTGCAGATTTTCTTCAATGACAAAAAAAAAATTCAAAAATTTTAAATTAAAGCAAACTAGTTTGTAAAAATAAAGACCAAAAAAGAAAAAAGGAGCACGCTAAAAAATGATGAACGTTGACAATAACAATGACAACAACATAGACAATTAAAAGAAGAAAAAGAAAATGGTGGAAGAGAGAGAGAAAGCAAGAAGAAGAAAAGAAGAAGAGGAGAAAATGAGAGAAAAATATGAAAAGAGAAAGAAATAATGAAAAGATAATAAAGGAGGAGGGGGAATTTCAAAATTTGAAATTTAAAATGGGAGGGGCAAATTTTTGGAAGATGTACACTTTTTACAATTTTGAAAATATTCACTTTAATCCCTAATTAACTTAATTTTACTTAATTTTTAATTAGTGAAAGTTATCACCTTTTTTAATTTTGAGACTTAAGAGACATTTTTAGTTCAATTTTCATTTCTCTCTTTATAATTTGTATGAATAAATATTTTAAAATTAAATTATCAATAATTTTTTTCGTTCCGAATATGTTGATACATAGTTTGGGCTTCAAATACTGTAATCTTATCCATGTAAACAATAAATATATTTGAAATCTATTCATCTTGTGTTAGTAAATTTGAAAATATAAAAGAAAAAAATTAGCAGAAATTCAAGAACGAAATACATCAATTGAATTTTGAATAGAGTCCAAAATGCATAGATTATTTCTATCAAAATTGTCTAATTAACTTAATATTATTATTGGTGCTACCTTGTCCGAAACAAATACCAAAATTGACAGCTGTTTTGTCTTCCTAGCTGTCTCTCATAGTGATTACCAAAAAGATTGTAATTTATTAGCCATCCTTTTTATTTAACGTGACATATTTTTCATACAAAGTTTAATAAAAAAAAATTATTTGAAATTTGTAATACATTTAAGGTAGATTTGAGATTTTAAATTTGTGAAAAACACAATATATTTAAAAAACTAATAATATTGTTCTCGAGGACTTGTCATGTTTTATCATTTCGATAAAATTAATAGTTTTGATGCAAACTCTATTTTTGTCTTTTGAAAATCACTTAATGTATAAAAGTTAGTGATCAACCGTGAGGAGTGGACGAAGACGAAAAACTTCTATTCTCTTTCCCATTCTGTTTTGGTTCTTTTCCACGGGTGATCCAGGAATTTTCCTATTATTTTCTCAACTCAGATTTCGATATTTAAATCATTACACTCTTTGTTACTTGGTCCTTATATTAAAAATATATTTTTTTACTTGTTCATTTTAGCAAACCAAGAGAAAATTGATTATTTGCGTTCAATATTACCGTTAAAAATGGATGTTCGGTAATACTTGTCCACTTTATGAATTAAGAGACAATTTTACACTTAATTTCTAATTTACTCTTATTATTAATTATAATGATTTTTCTATTATATTTTTAAGATATTGTATTTATCATTATTATATTCGAAGAATAATTTGGTAAAATTACCTCTATCATCTATTGCTTTTTAATTCATGGTCCAAGTCAACAATGCACATCTATTGTTGAATGGTGAGAGTAGCTATCAATTTACATTATCAAGATAGAATTAATTATTTTTTTTAACTTTGCCCTTAAATATTTTTTTTTTTTTATAATCAAAAGGCACGTTATTGATAAAATTTTAATTATTTATATGGGCTATATTAGTCAAACAAACACTTCTAATCAATTTATTCTTAAGGATTGCATCAAACCTTATCACGATAAGTGACAACTAAAATGATACAGAGATTAATAATTTAATACATCCTTTAGTCCAATATAAATTAATTATTGAGATGTGACATACCCCTTTAGAAAGATATATTAAAAAACATTAATCAGAGTAATTTGTCAATATTACCGTTTTGTTCTTCCCAAACACTTTTTAGAAGTAAAGATAGTCATTATTTTGGACTTAAAAGTAGTTAAAACCCCATTAAAAGAAGGCTATACAAATAATTAATACATTTCAAAACTTTGAATAATTTATTCATTTTGTACTTAAAAAAGTTGCGAACAATTAGAGAGAGTAGATTTTCAAGATATAATTAATAAAAAGTAGTTGACTAAAATAAACGCCGATAATATTTGCTTAAGGAGAGTGTCAAAGACGGAGTGAGTAATTGAGAACTCAATAGAATCTAGAATTTAAAAAATTGAAATCTCAAAATAAAGGCATGCAGTTTTGGTTCTAGATTATGGCTGATTCAAGCATATGCTTGATTTGAGCAATGAATAAGAAGGATATACTGTAGGTACTTATCCTTCAATTTCTTGTTCCAACCACAGAAACTTAGGTATAAACGTCATTTAGTTAATCACGTCCACGCTTGTCTATATAATGGAGTGACAGACACCAAATGTATTCTCTCCTTGCAGTAAAGACAAATTATAAACATGGCCTCAGATAATCTTATAGTACTCAATGCACTTGACACAGCACGCACCCAATGGTATCATCTCACAGCCGTTGTCATTGCTGGAATGGGTTTTTTCACAGATGCATATGATCTATTCTGCATCACCACTGTCTCCAAACTTTTAGGCCGTTTGTATTACTATGACCCGGCAAGCCCTGCCCCTGGCAAATTGCCTCATAGTGTTAACAATTGGGTCACTGGAGTGGCCCTGGTTGGTACTCTGACTGGCCAACTCGTGTTCGGATGGCTAGGGGACAAACTTGGTCGAAAGAAGGTGTATGGACTTACATTAATTCTCATGGTCATTTGTGCACTTTGCTCTGGCTTGTCCTTTGGTTATAGCCGAAGAGTTGTCATAGGGACACTTTGTTTCTTCAGGTTCTGGCTTGGATTCGGAATTGGGGGAGACTATCCTCTTTCTGCTACGATCATGTCTGAGTATGCCAATAAGAGAACTCGTGGGGCGTTTATTGCTGCTGTTTTCGCTATGCAAGGAGTTGGGATCATCTTTGCCGGGCTTGTTTCAATGATCATTTCCAAGATCTTCCTGATGAATTTTGGGGGTCCGGCCTTCACTACGGATAAAGTTTTCTCCACGGAGCCCGAGGGAGATTATGTTTGGCGGATCGTGTTGATGCTTGGGGCTCTTCCGGCTCTTCTCACCTATTATTGGCGAATGAAGATGCCTGAAACAGGGCGCTACACTGCTATTATTGAAGGAAATGCGAAACAAGCAGCGATTGACATGGGGAAGGTTCTTGATATTGAAATTCAAGCAGAGGGAGAAAAATTGGCAAAATTTAAAGCTGCCAATGAGTACTCTTTACTCTCCAATGAGTTCTTCATGCGCCATGGACATCACTTAATAGGTACAATGACTACTTGGTTCTTGTTGGACATTGCTTTCTACAGCCAAAATCTCACACAGAAGGACATATTTCCGACCATGGGTCTCGTTAATGACGCCACTAAAATTTCTGCTTTGAGGGAAATGTTTGAGACATCACGAGCTATGTTTGTAATTGCCTTGTTCGGGACCTTCCCTGGCTACTGGTTCACAGTATTCTTCATCGAAAAAATCGGGAGGTTTAAGATACAATTGATGGGGTTCTTCATGATGTCATTGTTCATGGCTATCATTGGAGCCAAATATGATTACCTAAAGACTGAAGAACACAAGTGGACATTCGCAGCTCTTTATGGTTTAACTTTCTTCTTTGCCAACTTCGGCCCCAATTCGACAACATTTGTACTCCCTGCGGAGCTCTTTCCAACAAGGGTAAGATCAACTTGCCACGCTCTGAGTGCGGCGTCTGGAAAGGCAGGGGCAATGGTTAGTGCATTTGGGGTGCAGCTATACACGCAAGACGGAAATGTTCATAAAATCAAGAAAGCGATGTTGCTTTTGGCATTCACAAATATGGTTGGATTTTGCTGTACCTTCTTAGTGACGGAGACAAAAGGCAGGTCACTAGAAGAAATTTCAGGGGAGGATGAGAAGCAGAACGAGATGCAGAAGAATAGTTCTAGGCCTGTCTCTGGCCAGCAGGACGATGGATGGGACTGAGATCAGGGTATATTAGATTGGCAAGTTTATCACATTGAGCAGTACTATATATATAGATGCATATATAGGAAAGTATTGCTAATAAGCGAGATATCGCACAATGTCGTGCTTTGCAGCTTCACTCACCTCCAGAATAAGGGCTTCACCAACTACGGAAATTAGTATAATAGTTTCCTTCACCAATTCGCCTAGTAGTTGTGGGGGAGTAATTTTGTATTTTCCATCTCCTGTCCCCCCTTCCCAAAGTGTTAGTGTTATTTCCTTTTGCCTTTGAACTGAAAAGTGACATATGGATTAATATGTATATTTATATTTTATATAAACATGGATGGTTATATGTAGATCTTGTTGGTTTTTTGTTCCAGAAACAACTTGTGACTAAGGTGGCACGGGAATCCGGGGAATTGGTTAATTGTTTGAACTTTGAACGATTCGTAAAGTTGTATTTTTGAAAGTTCAATTTGAAATTCTCAAGTATAGAAATTTAAAGTGTTTAAACTTTAAATTTTATTTTTATATGTTTTAAAGTTTATTCCTTTAACATACATAATCAAAAATTAAGTTTTTAAGTTTAAAGCTATCATTATATATTTTTTTAAAGTTTAAAGTTTGAAGTTTAATTTGTAAAGGTTTTAAAAGTTTTAAAGTTATAACTCACATATAAAATTTAAACTTTTGAGTTTAAAAGTTTAAATTTCAATTTTTTTAACTTTTTAAATTTAAATATAAAATTTAAAACTTTTGACTTTAAAAGTTTAAATTTCAAAATTTTTAAATATAACATTTAAATTTTAAAAGTTTAAATTTTTGAATGTTACATTTATATTTTAAAGTTAATAAAGATTTGAGAAATAAGGGAGCAAATATATATTAAAAAAATTTCTAAACTTAAAGTAAAAGTAAATTCAAGATAGTATTTTTAAAAAAATAAGACGAATAGCTTATAATTTTATTATGTTACTTTAAATTGTACAGATATTCGAAAAGAACCTAATTTACGCAGCCACCTTCTATGAAGGGTTCTGTTTCAACTAGACCTTATTTATTGTAATATACTAATATCTTATACCATTTTGAAAATCTTGTCTAAGTGTTTCTAACATTTCTAATGTTACCATTTCTGGAATTGGTTCTTGAGCTTGTTCCTCCATAAAATTCATGCCATCTTCACTTGATTCCGGTAAAATATCTGGCTTCAAATTGAGACGACAAAGTTGGACGCCCTAAATTTCTCCGCTCCGCATTAATCCAATCTCTGAATAAAATTGAAATTTCAAGCTATCTTCTGCTATTGAATGTCTATAGTCTCTAAATTGAAATCTTGCCCCACTAAAAGCGTCTTCTGAAGCCACCGACGATGCTTGAATAGCTAGGATATCACGAATCACCCGCTGAAGTCTTGGAAAACCTTTACCCCGATTCTTCCACCATTCCAAAAGCTGCTGCTTCCCTTCTGCATCCTTAATACTTTCTGTAGCCTGGTTAATGTTTTGATCAAAATCATTATTTTCGTTAGTAGTAAGTTCAAGTATTTTGCTAACATGTCATCAATCTCGTCCTCTTATCTATACCTAGATGGTTGTGGTTCTAGATATTGTACATTTTCTACTACATTATATGTTTCTAAATCATACAATTTCCTAGCTTCTGTTCTAATGCTACTTTTAACTACAACCAAATTATGTGATTGATTATTTCATCGTTTTCAATTTCTAAATTTGAATATGTGCTATCTACTATTTGAGATGCACCTACTTCTTTGTAAGTCGGGTTAAATAAACAAGCAATTAAATAAATTTGAGGAATTGGAAAAAATATTTTTAAAATTTTCAATCATTTTTTTAACCGGTTCTTTAAATTTTGGATTATTTTTAAATTGAGCAAATTTAGTAGAAACAACACAAATATTTAGTAAAACAGAACAAATAGTAGGATAATAAAGACCAGAAATTTGTTTGGTAGCTAAATAAAAAACTCTAAAAAATTCAGTCAGTTCTCTAATACCATTCCAATCATTGTCATCAAATTGATAAGTCAAATCAGCATTATGGGCATTCCAAACTATTGTAACGGGTCTCCTATATTCATAAGCTACTTTAAGCATTTCATATAATGAATTCTACCTAGTAGCTACTATTTTTGAAATTTTTCTAACAAACAAATTGCATTCAATACACTGATTTTCGAATTCTTTACATCTAGCCTTTACTTGGTATTTAAAAATAAAATGACATGCAATTTCTACTTTACTACAACCATTTTCAAATAATGAAACACCATCTCTACCAATTAAATTATAAATATGTGTAGATATAGGAGTAAGAACCGATTTTAAATAATCAACAACACGTTTATTGTTAGAAGCGTTATCTAAAGTTACACTAATTATTTTACTAGCAAGGCCATAAAATTGTAAACCATCATGAATTGTTTGTGCAATATAAGAACCAGTTTTACGCATTTCACAACTTTTATATCCTAAAATTCTTTCTTGCGTAATCCAATTTTCATCAATCCAATGTCCGATAATTGTAAAATAATCATTACCGGTTATACTACGAACCATATAGGAAGTAATTGCTAATCGACAAGTATTATAAGCATATAAACAACGAATATATTGTATATGTCATGCTTGATAATCAAAAACTGCTTTTTTAATTGTATTTTTGTAAAACCATTAAACGATTGGTTATAAACAATTTAAATATAGTAAATTAAATCCGGATTTTCAGCAAAACTAAAAGGCAAACTAGTAACAACAACCATTTTTGTAAGTTCTTCTAAGTCCCCTTGTCTACTATAAGGGTGATGTGTACTAGGACCGGAAATATTAGAAGGATTTAATTGTGACTGAACCATATTTGAACCTCCTACTCCTACGGATTGTTCGAGAAGGAGAGTTTCATATTTTTTCGCATCCGCAATGGTTTGGGCTTGCAAAAATTCTGATTTACAACAATCATTAAATGATTTTTTAAATGACGCGTCTCAACCCCCTTTCCCGAAGTTTTATGGTTTAAAACATACTTTCTTTTATTACAAATTGCTTTTGTTTTATCTTCATTTTGTATTAAAAATTGTCAAACAACAGATTGTTTTACATGTTTCGTCTTAGGCCTACTTGATGCTGATGGATGTATGGAGGGAGCGGGAGAGGGGGAGGGAGTAGTAGCAGTATATGGTGGTTGCGTTTCATCATCATAAAAAATATCATCATCTTCATTAATTTCATTATCATCTTCATCTAAATCTTGATTATAACCAAATCTTTGTTCAAGAAGTTCATGATCTAATTCCGTATTAGATACAATATTAAAACAAGTATCATCAACATGTGTAAAATCTTCCTTATTAATTCTAAGTGGCGGTTCTCTTGTAGATTTAGAAGAACAACCAGTCGATTTTTTACCGGTTAAAGCTTTAGCAATTCAACTAAAAAAAGTACTTTTTTCCTTTCCTTTTCTACCGGAATCCATATTAAACAAAATGATGGAAGTACAGATTATATGAAATTAATCAAATTATGAATATAAAAAAAAATTCAAGTATTCAACTAGTAAAGATTAAAAAATAAAAACAAATAAGATGAAATTTATAAGTTGGAACAAATGTACCGAATGTCTGTATAAAAACAAACATAGAAGCCGAAGTTGATGAAACGTGAAGCGTGAATATGCTCCAAATTGATCCACCAAAATTTGCTCCAAATTCTAAATAGCCCACCAAAATTGACAAATTAATTAATTAATTAAGTAATACTAAGAGAGTAAATAATAAATATTTACAATTATAGTATAGTATAATTATAATATTAGAGAGTAGCGATTTGAGAATAAGATTGAGAGAATAAGAAACTTGTATGTAAAAAATGTGAAGGGGTGGGGTTTTTATAGAAAAAAATTAGGAGGTAACTTTTAAAAAAATGAAAATAATGAAAATTGGGAAAAATAGCCATTCCAAACGGCTATAAAAACGACCACAATTCTGAAATGGCCGTCGGGGTGGGGCCTAGGCCCCAATGGTCCAATGATTTTTTTTAAAATTTTACCTGGTTATTCTGGACTGGTACCGATATAACGAAATCGGTAAAATCGATGATTTTTACCCCTCCCATCCTGTTACCCCTACCCCCTCCCCCAATACCGGACCCTACCGGCACACTACCGAACCGGTAATAGATCAGGACTGACCTGGACCGGTACCGATATCGGTAGGTGCCGGTTCCGTTCCCACCCTTACTTGTGATCTATAAAATGGACTACATGTCTCATGTATGAATGAATTTACCTCTGATCGACTTGAAAATAAAAGAAGACAAGAAAGAACCTTCAGATCTTAGCTAATTTGATTTGGTAGTTATAGGACTAAAAGCATAGGTAGCTGTAGACGTTTAAATTCGTATCGTGAAAATAATAATCAAGAATGAAAATATCGAAACAATTGTAGTATTTGATTTCAATATATGAGTGTACAATCTCTATGAATCCTCTGATTCACCTTTTCAAGTATAAATTCAAGTGCTCTTGAGCTTGATCTTGAATCTGAAATTTATTCTTGAACTCGATCTCAAAATTTGAATTTGTTATTGATCTTGTTCTTGAAACTTGAGTTTGTTCTTGAATCCAAGAGGTTTTAAACTTGTTCTTGAACTTGAATGTTTGAATTCTTAAACTTGTAGAGAAATTTGTGGCGTTTGATCCACGAGCTCTCTCTAACTTCTTGTTAGAATTCTTGATTCCTCTTTGGATCATGAAGACTCATATTTATAGTTATAAAATAGTGGAATTATAAGTAGGAAAAACTTCCCTTCAGCCAATCATATTTAAGTGACATGACATATTGGGCTTTAATGAAATGAACTTGTCATTTTGACACATGGAATGATCTTATTGACTTTTTTGTTTGACTTGGCGTACCACATCATTTGACATGTGGCACCAAGATGAGCACTTCTTTGTTTGACTTGGTGTGCCACATCATTTGACACATGGCATCAAGATGGACACTTTTTGTTTGACTTGGCGTGCCACATCATTTGACACGTGGCGCCAAGATGGGCCTCATGGATGAAATAATATTGAGCTTATTAATTTGGACTCTTTTATTGTAGACCAAATCAATCAACATGGGTTTTAATTAAATCCGTATTTATTGGACTTAAATGATTAACCCAATTATATTAGTCCATAACATTTATTTAGAGTAATTTTAATATAATTTTAATCATTTTGAAATTTATATTTAATAAATTTTAAATGATTAGAGTATCATAAATATTTAGAAGGAGTTCCCAAGTTCCCAGGCTAATCAAATTGTGAAGAAGCAGCAGCAATAAAGAAGAGAAGGAAAAAAGAATGAATGAGAAGAAGGGATAAGAGAGAGAGGAGACAATAAGGAGGAATTTTCTCAATGCTCCTACGAAAACGAGTACATCTAGCATAAATAAGATACAGCTTGATTTCTGAGATTTTTTATGCCAATCCTTTGTTTGCTTCTAACTTACATGAAAGGCATTCTTGATGAATAATAGGCATGATATAGTTGAAACTCCTACTTAAAATATGTTGTAACCCTGAGTTGATGACTGACAAACTTATTGGTGAGACCACCTATAATGCCACAAAGTACACCCCAATTGTAAAGTGTAGTTTGTTTGTGCAATGCAGCAGAGCAGCAATGGAAGGTGACAGCAGGACAACAGTGTCGTTGTACACCTTGACCAATGAGAAGAGATTAAGATGTTGCCCTTTGTCTCTATTTCATTGATAAGGTGACTTGATAAAGAGCAAAACCTAGCTTTTGTATTTTCAAAAATATTTGTTGTTGTCTCAACTCTTGAAACTGTCTCAGCTCTCTCTCATCAACGAAGACTTTAACCTCAAGGGACCTGCTCTTACTACTGAAGTTGTTCATTGATTCCTTCTTGTTGAGTCTTTGCTTAGTGCTTATATTGTAAACCTACTCCTCTCTATGAAGCTTGTGTAGGTACTCTTTAATCCTCATCTTCTACATTCGAGTTGTGGCTAGAGGTAGCTGTGATGTATTGTAGCTAGAGGTAGCCATTGAAATCTATGTCAGTTGGGGTTAGTTGATATAGTATGTAATAGGGATATTGCTTAGTTGACTTGTGATAGAGGTATTACAAGGGTGAAGGATTAAGTAATTTGATTCTTAGATTGCATAGGGTTGTAATCTAAATCTTCCCTCATGTTAGTGGAGTTGGTGAAGTCCTACATGGTAGGTCGTGATTTTTTCCTTTCTTTCTTGAGAAAGAAGGTTTCCATATTAAAATCATATCTTCTTTACTTTTAGTTGTGGAGATAGTTCTTTGTTGTTTGTCGTTGTTCATATTGGAGTTTCATGAAATCCAATCACCAACCTGAAACTCCATCTCACACGTCCTGCTAAAATCTGCATAATAATACATTATCATGTCCTGAGTTTTTTCTTTCAAGTTTTGGCCATCAATTACCGTTCTTAAGCATCTAGTATTGCAGCTACTTTAGATTGAGCGACCACTTCAAAAGACAGATAAGGTAGTTGGAATTATTAATTAAATAATTAATTTTATCTTGATTTTCTAAAATGACACGCATTATGAATCATTTATGATTAATAAGAAAGACAAGTAAAGTAGTTCAGATGGAGTATTAACAATTCATTTGATTGATATTTGATGGCGACAACAATCAGTGAATGGTTTAATGATAGTGTTCTGTATTTCCTTCCCAGTTGATACTTCCTTTATTCATGCTTAATTGTCGCTTTCATCATAAAAATAATTATTAATATATGTATCTTACCATACTATTTCTATTAATTGATGTTTAGTATTATGACCTGCTAAAGATAAACATGAAACTTTATTTTGATATGTCAAAAATGACAAATACTAATAAAAATCTATTTTAGAAATAAGTGACAAGTAAAAGTAATGGAGAAAAGCAAGTAATAAATCTTGATAAAGATGTAGTATGATATTTTTTTATAGCACCAAGTTATAAGTTCACGATGACAACATTTAACTTTTCCTATCAAATTTCATAGGAAACCTTGAAAATAGCCAATTATGGTGATTGCCGAAGACACATAATGTACTGTAAAGCATAAGCATCACAATGACAGTGTTGTTTGAGTTTCTTGTGGCGTTGGAGGCATATTATTGATTTAAGCAAAGAAGGATATTCTCCAATAGTAATCAGGGAATTTCTTGTTCTAGATACACATCACTTAGGCTTGAACGTCCATTAATTAACTAATCTTACAACTTTATGTATATATGTAAAGCTACAGGTAGACAACAACCAATCTCATCAAACGAGAGAAAATAAAATAAACATGGCCTCAGAAAATCTTGTTGTGCTCAATGCACTAGACACAGCACGTACCCAATGGTACCATGTCACCGCCGTTATCATTGCTGGAATGGGATTTTTCACTGATGCGTATGATCTTTTTTGCATCACTACCATCTCCAAGCTTTTAGGCCGTCTGTATTACTACGATCCAACTACTCATACCCCGGGAAAATTGCCTCACATAGAGAACAATTGGGTGATTGGAGTTGCTCTAGTAGGTACTCTATCTGGCCAGCTTGTTTTTGGCTGGCTGGGAGATAAACTTGGTAGGAAAAAAGTCTATGGACTAACTCTAATCCTCATGGTCCTTTGTGCACTGTGCTCTGGGTTGTCC